>JADMNL010000027.1:25367500-26035000 GCA_016271365.2 Neoceratodus forsteri | reverse complement strand
AAACAAAAAAAACACTCAGGCTCTCTTAACTCTGTTCCCTCAATCAGGACCCAAAACATCACCTGGATCAACAGCTGTCAGCTGAAATGTCACTTCTCAGATGGGACCTCACAAGCACATTAGACCAGGACCCAACATTCTGTAGCTGCTAGGCCTGCAGCTCTCAACACTGACTCATGGTTTCCTAATTTAACATCACTCTCTCTTACCACAAATGCTCTGAAAATGTTTTCCCACAAATAAATACAAACAAAACAGATAGCCACTTGGGAGCAGTTATTCATAATGGCTCCTGAGTGCTTCATATAAACTCTTATGTTAGTGGTACACAAATTACTTGACTGTCACTACTGCACAACACTCACGCCACCTGCCCTCCAGCTTATAGAAATAACTGCAACAATATAAGAAAAAAAAATGCAAAAATGATTTTATTTTGCTTAAACATACATTATATATACTCACAATCTCTCAAAGTCTGAAGAGCTAGGTCTCTTAGCCAGTGCCCCCTAGTGGCAAACCACCTACTGAGGCACTACTTTGCTCCTACCATCATGAAATGTAATTAAAATCTTTTCATTGGAGTTGGCCACATAGCAGAGGTAGGGCTTCCAATTGCTGCTCCAGTGACTCAGGTTCAGAGATTAACTCAAGTTGCAGGGGGCAGGACAGGGAAAACAAACAGTGAACATCCCACGGGACTGCTCTCCTGAAGTTGCAGGGGGCAAGACAGGGAAAACGAACAGTGAACATCCCATGCACTGCTCTCCTCCAGTTGCAGGGGTCAGGACAGGACAACGAACAGTGAACATCCCACAGGGCTGCTCTCCTCCTTTGGGGAGGGGAGTTCTAACGTCTGCTGCTTGACTGACATGCAGCCTCCAGCACATGCGGAGGCTGTCACAAGGTTGGGGGCTGCTGCAGATGCTGGTGCTTTCTTCCGCACATCTGCACATTCCTTCACTGCACACCAGCTTACTCTGGTGATAAAATGGTGGGAAAAAACACTGAAGTAACAAGATGGTGACCAGCTCCCTGCAAGTCCAGTACCGTCAAGCAGGCACTCACCTCTCAGAGGGGGAGAGAGAGAGAGAGAGCGAGAGGTGATATGATCAAAATGTTCAAACACTTTAAGGGCATTAACAAGGTGAAAGAGTCTAACATGTTTCAATATAAGAAAAATAGCAGAACAAGAGGACACAGCATGAGATTAGAGGCAGGCTGATTAAGGGTAATGTGAGGAAGTTATTTTTCACAGAAAGGGTGGTGCATGCATGAAATGGCCTACCTTAGGAAGTGGTGGATATGAATACAGTGCAGGGCTTCAAACAGGCATGGTATAGGCATAGGAGCAATACAGATGAGTATGAATGGATAGGCCATTGATAGAGTACCAAGCCTGTGGCACATTCATAAGATAGAAAAAGAAATTGAGGGCACCAGAGAGCAATCTTCTTGGTAGGAAGCAACTCACCAGAGCTCCTACATCTATAAATATTTAATGCTTTAAAATAGCAATTTACTATTCTTTAAACAGCGAAGAAATAATAAAACAGACTCCTGAACATTCTGAGAGTTGAAAGATCTAACAATTAAGATGGTTTGGCAAAAGCACAGCATCAGGGGCAACTGAAAGAGTCTCCGCAACAAAGCACATCAAGGCCTGCAGAGCAGCTAGTATTGAGGAACCGTTACTACAGCCTCATCGGATCCCCCGTGGAAAGCAATGCTTGAGTCTATGCAGACAATGAATGCCAAAATAGAAAAGACCCTACAGAAATTGGAAAATCATAATGCAGCTATACAGTCCTTAACCGGGTCCATGGCTGAGACTGAAAAAGAAGTGTCTCCACAATGGCCACAGTTGTTAATCTCACCCAGGAAAATACCCAACTGAGAAGCCGTATGGAAGTAGTATAGAATCAACTCCGGTTTGGAAATGTGAGAATAGTTGGGGTTCCAGAAGGTGTCGATTGACTGCAGTTCCTCACCAAATGGATGAAAGACCACCTAGCAGTACCTGCTGATTTTGTTTCATCCATATTGAAGCAAGCTTATCGAGTTAACCCTAGGGTGAGGCCTACCGGAGCAAACCAATCTAGGACTGTCCTTATGCGCACTTCAGGCTCTGAGGTCCAAGATCTGTTGATTGCAGCTGCTAAAGCCACATACCCCCTGGATATCAACAGTTCGTACATCAAGCTATATCCTGACCTTTCCTTCCAGACGAGGGCGCGTCTGAAGAGTTTTGATGTGGTTCGCCATTGTTTGAGGTCGTTGGGCATAATCCATTCCTTTCTACTTCCAGCTCGGCTCCGAATTATTTACGGGGGCAAAACCTGAAGTTTCAGCAACCCACATGATGCTGGCCGTGGAATGGGGAAGGTGGAGGCTGAATTTGTAGGCCATAGAGAAGCTGTAGAGCACCAGCAGTCGGACTCGGACGACTGAGGCAAGGCATCACAAGTGATGTGGCAGCTAAACTCAGAAATGACTCTTTAAAGAAAGACATTTTAGTTTTGATTATTGACATTTTCTGGTCTGGGTCATTAAGGGATAACGGGGATTCATTTCTTTCTTCAATTAATCGTTTTTAAGAGAATACACTTGTGTATATTTACTGGTTGAGCTCTCGTTGTGAGAGCGCGGGAAGAATCTCCATAATGTCTCTTATACCGCATGGGCTGTAAAGGATCTTCAGCAGTTTAATGTTGATTCTGCAGGTTTAAAGCCCATAATTAACCTTTGTTTTTCTTAAATTGCACATGCTGTGCAAAACTGTTACACATGTAGACTAGTTGGCTAGACTTTTACTATATATAATGCTGTTTTAGCTTTTACCCTTATTTTTGTGATGATATACTGGATGATGTATGGAATCTAAAGAGGTTTAATTCAGTGTCTGCCTTTTATATCTAATACTAGGTTCAATAGCAATCGCTATGATTGCTTCATAATACTTGTATTTAAATACTCCCTACAGGAAACACCTTTAACTCCTGAAGAGATGGCAACTTTTTCAAATGATTTGGGACTTGTTTAAATAAGAATTGAAGTAATCCCCCATTTCCTACTGTAAAAGATTATGGGGCTTCAGATTTATTATATTACTACTATGTACCTAAAACAATATGTACCTATTCCCTGTATGAGTACTGTACCTGTAATCTGTTTATTAACAGAAAATTAATAAACATAAAGTAAAAAAAAAAAAAGAAAGAAAAAGAAATGGGCAGCCTTGCTTTCTTGGCACCAGCCTCCTTCCTCTCTATCTGCTCCCCTCCCCACCCACCCATCCCTCCCCTACGGACACACTTGTATCAGGTGGCCACTGGCCCCTGTCCCCTCGGCTTTTGATCCTTAGGTGACAACGGCACCTACCTGCCGGCTTCTTCCTGACTTCTCCTACAAAGTATACTGTTCAACCATGAATTCTGTTAGAAGTTAGCTTGTGTTGTTCTACTTCAACATACTGACTGAACTATTTAGGCCTTAGTAATCTACATGTTAAGTTTGTTACCATTGTTTACCTTTGTGTTTATGTTACCCCCATCCTGTGACATGGAACCTTTGTAAATGAGCAGTCCCTGCTCAAAGGTACTTGTAATCCTAAAGTTTAATAAATAAATAAAAAAGACTGGATGGGCCTTGAGGTCCTTATCTGCCATCAACATCTATGTTTCTATGTTTCAGACTGGATCCTTCACCCCAAAGGAAAATGGTGCTCCCTGGGGACCCCACCATGGGGGGGGGGGGGTAAGCTGTGGAGAAACAACAGATTTGGGGGTAAGTTCCTGGGGGTGGTAGGTGATGAGACTGGGTAGTCCTGACAGATAGGGGCCGATTCGTAAGCAAGGCATACAGATAGGTAGTTGGAAAAAACACTGTTTTTTTCACATCTTTTGTAAATAGTATTTACTTTTTCAACATTTTGGTTACAAAATCTGTTTTATAAGTGCAATGAGACCCTTCATTTTGGTGTTTGTCATGGAATAAACACCCTTCCAGGTGCTGAAGGTGCTTGGTGTAAGTACCTCAGACCTCACAACACATCTGGGTGGGAATTTATCCTATGAAAACCAATGCCATATTGTGTTTCATTTCTAACATAACATTTTAGTAAGTATGAATAACCTTTTAATATTTTACATGATACATATGTCCAAATTTGGCCTTGTGCTGCAGGCAGGGGTAGCAACTACAAGCCAGTCAGTCTGACATCAGCAGTGGGGAAACTAATGGAGTCTCGTCTAAAAGAAAGACTGGTAGATTACCTAGCATCTGGTGGGCTGCAGGACCCAAAGTTGCACAGATTCACGGGAGGGAGATTATATCAGACAACTCTGACAGATTTCTTTGACTGGGTGACCAGAGAAATAGATCGGGGGGCGCGGTGGACGTGGCCTACTTAGACTTCAGCAAGGGTCATAAAAAACTGGGAAGCTTGGGAGTGGGAACCAAGATGGTACACTGGGCACGTAATTGGCTGACAGATAGGTGACAGAGGATGTTCAGTTAATGGCACTCACTCAGGGAAGGGACAGTGACAGCAGGGCCCTCAGGGCTCAGTACTGGTCCAGTCCTCTCTAATGTCTTTACAAGTGACATTGCAGAAGAACTGAAGGGAGGGTGTGCCTTTGCAGATGACACCAAGATTTGTATTAGGTGGACACTCTGGAGGGAGTGGAGAGAGATTGAACAGAGACTCATGAAAGTTTGGGGAATGGTCAAGGGTATGGCAGCTGAGTTTCAGTGCCCAAAAGTGCAAAATCATGTAGTTTGGGCGCAGAACACCAGAGGCAGTGTATAGAATGTGGGGGAGGTAATGACGGTCACTAAATAGGAAAGAGACCTGGGGTAATGATAACAGATGACTTGAAGATGACAAGGCAATGGGACAAATCAGAAAAGAAAACCAGTGGGATGCTGGGGTGCATTGGGAGGGGTATCATCAGCAGAAAGAGGGAGGTGGTGTTGCCTCTGTATCAGTTATTGGTGAGATCATACCTGGAGTACTGCATCCAGTTCTGGAGACCACACCACAAAAAGGACATAGACAGGGTACAGGCCATTCAAACAAGGACAACAAAAATGGTGCAGGGGCTGCAGCAAATGTTCTATGAGGAGAGACTATGGGATCTAAACAAGTACACCCTAGAAGACAGGAGGAAGAGGGGGGACATTTTAGAGACCATTAAATACCTCATTTGGGTAAATAAGGTACGGGAAGGGAGCATTTGTCAGAAAAGAAGTTGTACAAGGACTAGGGGGCATGCAATGAAGGTAGAGGGGCAAAGTTTAGGAAGGATGAAGAAAATTTCTTTCACTGAGAGAGTGGTGAAAGCCTGGAAAATCTTCCAACAGGGGTGATGGGGGCAAAACAGTGGTGGGCTTCAGCATGCATGGGACAGATATAATGAAAATCTGATATCAAGGTGGGGGGTGTCAGGCAGGGTCGTGTGGTAGTAGAATGGGCAAGGAAAAGAGGGAAGACTAGATGGAATAAGTGGTCCTATCTGCCGGCAAATTCCTATGTTACTATGTAGCCACCCCATCCCTTACCCCTCACATCTATGGAGCTGGGCTGCCACCCATCTCCATCCTTGCCACAAGCACTCACCGTGTCCAGGCAGCCTTTTCTAAAATGTTCCTGATTCCTAAGCAGCGATTCACTTTTATTAAAGTGGCATTGCTGAGTGAGCAGTCTCTTACTATTGTAATGTACCTCAGAATTCTAAGAGGAAATATACATTTTCTAAAAATTGCAAAAGCAGAAATGAAGTAGTTTTTTTCCATAACAGGTACCATACAGCAGAAGAATACATATAAACCACCAAAGTAAAATCAAAGTACACATGTAATGTGTAAAACATGACACGATATTCAGCATTTTTGTAACAGCTGCTCTCTGCAATATACTGAATCCTGATAAAATGCTAAGCAATTGTGGTGATTATGGAAGAGGTTGTTTGGGGGGTTGGGGTCCGCTACATGTAGAGATCCCGAAAAATGCATGCTAAAAATGTCTCCTTCGGAAAGCGGGAGGTGTTACACTTGTACATACGGTACTAGAGGTCCATTCCACTGGCTACTAAACCAGAAGATATCCCATTAGTACGCTGATAAATATCACCTAATGGCCTTCTAGCTGTCCTGAACACCTGTGACTAGAACGATCAGCTAGTGCTACTGAACTCAAACTCAGAGCATGCCCCAGAGTGCAGAGAGCCAATACATGGGCGGCCTGATCCTGGCACTCTCCAACACCAAAAGGGCAGAGCCTTAAACAACTCCAAGTGTGTGTGTGTGTGTGTGTGTGTGTGTGTGAGCGAGAGCACGCACAAATGGGTATGCAAAAAGCTGCAATCTAGCTGTCCATTGCAAAATTGATAAGTGTGCTTCAACGTCTTGGCTGCTGCAATCTTGTAATTGCCCTCTTTGTTCAAAGTAAGCAGCGCAGGGAATGGCTACAAGGTCATCAACACCATAGCTGTCTCTTCCTCAAGTGGCCTGAGGCTGCCTTTCTAGGAGCAGTATAACGCTTTTAGTGCTTGTGATTAGGGTGAACTCTTGGCCACATTGCACTGTAACTGTCATTATTTTGTCAAACGGTTATGAATGAGGTCTTTGCTTTCTCATGTTGTTGTTTTTTTTTCAGACCATTTCCTCGTGTCTTTTGAAATGACAGCCTTACTGTGACCACCAAACCCATGTCACTTGGGACCAGAGCCAGAATTCCAAATGTAACGCCTGTTGTGGATTAAAGGGGAACAGTCAGCAACAAGAGCCCCATGCCCAAGTGTGGCTCTGGTCGCAATTTGAACTTTGTGTGCAAAACAACATATATTTACTTACTGTTTACTGCAGTATAGCAGATCATAACTGGCTGATCCCGATGACTCCCAAGCTGATGTTTGCTGTAACCAGAAATGTCAGAATTCCCCACGGCTGCTGTCAGAGCTAGGCTACAGCCACGGGAGATTCAATAGTCTGAAGTGCATGTTAGAGCTTTTTAAGCTCCAGTCAGCTGTTTGCCAGTCCCGCTGTTCTACAGTGGCTAAGTACAGTTCTCTGTGACTGTACTTAACCCAGAGAGGACAGCAAGACCAGCAAACAAAAAAAAACAGAGCTCATAAAGAATCTAACATGTGCTTCAGCCTGTTGAATCTTCCACAGCTGCAGCCCAGCTCTGATATCAGGTGCAAGGAATTCTGGGACACCTGGTTACAGTAGATGTCCATATGGGAACCAGCAGCATCAATTCGAACACAAAGAAAAATGGTGCACAGTAGATATTAAAAGTGTTAAGACACTAGAGAGCCACAAGGTGTGTGTTAGCACTTTTAATAAATTGCACTAGTACTTTGGCAGAATATCTAGTTTGCACTTTTCTTTCTTTGTGTTTAAATTAACTGTGCTTTTTGGCTTTCTTTTCCAGGTGAGCACACGGTTTGTGCCGAGCGACGAGTCAGCAGGCTCAGTCTGATACAATCTGATATTCTGCAGTAAGTACCTTACTCTTTCTCTAATGCACAACCTCGTGCTGCACAGTTAATTACATTACATTTACATTTGTAAGGGGCAAGAAAGAGTAAGGTGCTTTGGAGAACCCAGATTTCCAATTGCCTTGGTGGTGCAGCTGATATTGCAACTGGAATGGTATTCTGGGTAGCCTGGGTTCAAATCCCAGCCAAGGCATTTTGTTTCTTTCTCTCTTCTGTTATTTTGGTTTCCATATATGTGTACATCACATCTTTGTGAATGTATGCATATTAAGGTTCTTTATCATATCCTGGTAGGTTCTCCCCTGCTGCTATTAGATTCTCTCATTCGTACGTTTGTTTTAGTTTATCCTTATCTTTTTTTAGATGAAGATTCCAAAAATTGCACAGTGTTCCAGATGCAGCCTGACCAGTGACCCATACAAAGGCATGGTCACCTTCTCACTGCGGCTTGTGAAGCTATGGCTGACACATCTCTGCATCATGTTTGCTTTCCAATATGTTTTTCACAGATCTGAAGTTTCCAGGTTACTGTTATAATTATGCCTAATTCTCTTTCTCTTGTGAGGCTTCTACAGTGATTCCATCAATTCTTTAGTTTACCTGTGGGTTCCTCTTGCCTCACTTTACATTTTTGAAGCAACAGGAAACCACAAATGGTTTTCACAACATACAAAGGTGCCAGCAGAACAGACCGACTGGTCTATCAAAGTTTGTTCAATGGTGCAGCCAGCTCCCTAGCTGGCAGCTGCCCCTCCCCCCTTGACTACTCATTGTTGTCCTCCTCGCCCATCCTTCCCCACCCCTGTACCCTGTCCCAAACGTTCTTAAAGCCAACCACATTTTTGTTTGATATCACCCCTTCTGGCAGTGTGTTCCACCTCATAACTACTCTCTCTGTGAAGTAATGCCTCCTCATCTCCCTCCTGAATCTCCATCCCTCTATTCTTAGCCCATGCCGCCTAGTTTCCCTCCCACTCCTTAGTTTCAACTCCTCCACCCCCTCCCGTTGATACCTTTTAGGTACTGGAAGGTCTTGATCATGTACCCCCTCTTCCACCCCTCTTCCAGTGCGTACATATTCAGTTCCTTTAGCCTCATCTCATAGTCCATTCCTTCCATCCCCTGAGTCATCCTCGTCACCCTACACTGCACTCCCTCCTGCATCTTGATACCCCGCTTCAGGTACGGCCTCCAGAACTGCCCACAGTATTCCAAGTGTGACCTGACCAGCACACTGTAGAGGGGCAAGATCACCTCCCTGCACCTGGACATGAATCCCCATGCTATGCACCCTAGCATCATATTTGATTGCCACACTCTCCTGCATTGGGCAGTATTTTTCATGCTTGCTGTTATCAATAACCCCAGGTCCTTTTCTCCTCTGTAGCTTCCCAGCTTGACCCCCACCCCCACCCCCAGCCAGTATTCTCTCCTCGGGTTCCTAGCCCAAATGCAACACCTTGCATTTTTTGCATTGAACCTCAGCTGCCACTTCCTGACCATTCCTCCAGCTTGGTCAAGTCCCTCTGTAGTTTATCCATCCCCCTTCATCATCCACTACTGTACCCATTTTGCTGTCATCGGTGAACAGGCTAATCCTGCTCACCACTCCCTGCACAATGTCCAAGATGAGTAGCCAGAACAGTGCCGGACCCAGCACCGAGCCCTGCAGCACGCCGCTCATCACAGATCTAGCCTCCGAGACCCCCACCACCACCCTTTGTAGCCTACCCCATAGCCAGTTTGAGATCCAACATGCCATCTTTGTCCCCACTCCCACCCCGGACAACTTCACCCCTAGTCGTCCATGGGGCACTGAATTGAAGGCCTTGCTGAAATCCAGGTTTAGCACACCCACAGCACGGCTCCCATTCAATTCCCTCGTCACCCAGTCATAGTACTGTATAAGACTGGTTTGGCAGGATCTCCATGAAGTGAACCCGTACTGCCTCCCATCGTGCAGGTCATTGCCCTCCAGAAATGCCACCAGCCTTTCTTTTAGTATCGTCTCCATGAGCTCTCCCACTATGGACGTCAGACTGACTGACCTATAGTTTCCTGGCTCATCCCTTGGACCGCTTTTATGTAATGGTACCACGTTAGCCATCCTCCAGTCCTGGGGCACCTCCACCGTTTCCAGGGAGGTGCAGAATAGGTCCACCACTGGTTCTGCTAGAACCTCTGCCATCTCCTGCAGCACCCTGGAGTGGAAACCATCTGACCCTGGTGCTTTATTCACCTTCAGCTTCCTCAGATTTTGAGGTTCTAAAAAGTTATGATAAGCCCTAAATGTTATGATAAGCCATAAAAGGTTTTAATAGTTACAGAACCTTCTAGTTAAAAGTACAACTCTTTAACTATCATTGTAGTTTTAGGTTATTGTCAGTGACGGTGTAGTGCAACACTATCCCCAGCCTCCTTTTGCATCCTTCTACCACCACCACCACCATCACTACCAGCTTTCTTACCAGGAAAAAAACTCCTGGAGAAGTATATTAAGCTCCAAAATCAAAAGTTTTAAAAATTATCAGAACCTGGAAAAAGATTCTGATATTGTTTCTTTTACAGAAACTGGCAAATGCTCTAGGTGGTTCTGAACTTACCTGAACTGGATCTCCCATCTGTAAATTTTGGCACTGAATGTTAGCTGCTAGGTGCCCAATCATTGTTAAAGTCTCTCCACATCTTCTTACACATTTCTACTTCCTCTCTGCTGTCTCCATCCTACCATGCAGCTTTGTGACATATGCTAACAGGCTCACTTTGCTGTTCAGCCCCTGCCCTATGTCACTGATTTTTACAATTTGTTTACCCTGCATAGCCCAACTAATATGCAGCATCTTTGATTCAGTGGGGGTCCTGCTGCTACCCTTTTCCACAGCTGGTTGGACTGGAACACTTGGGGCTTAAGGGTATTGAGTGATACGGGCGTTTCAGTTTGAGTGACTCAATTTGATTACCTGTGTATAGGGCGAGTATGGAAGGATGCCGAATGTGGAAACAGCGAGTCTAGGGGAGCAATAACGGCGATAGAGAGGGTGACGGTAGGAAGGGACTGACATAATTGAGGATATGGGAGGTAGATTGGCATACAACTGGCAGCTGGTCATCTGGTGTGGTGGCAGAGGTGTATAGCTGTGGTATCGGGTTCTGGACTGGCGAGGGGTGAATATATTATTTTGATTTTGTAGTAGACACTTAGTGGGGGTTTTTTGACTGCTATTCCCTGATCCCTGCATTTGTGCTCCATGGTCCCCTGTCCTTCATTCCAATGATTTGAGCCCCTCCCCTCCAAATAGCACTCTCCCAAGCTGTCTCCGTGCCCAGTGTCAGGCCCCCTTAATGTTGATTATAATTAATAAGGGGTGCAGGGACCACAGCTCACCACATAAAAATATACAGATATCGGTCTCCAACAAGTGTGTTGGGACCGGCCGCTCATTATGTTTTCTCTGTAGTGCACCGTCACCAAGTGTACTTGCTGTCATAGCAGGCGCTGTTTAATTTTTGCCATTATAACATGGGACCGGGCTTAAGTGACTTGCTCAAGGCCACACAGTAAGCATTTGGCTCTGCTGAGATTTGAACCTGTGATCTCTCAGTTCCCAGGCCAATGCCACTAGATCACACTGCCTCCTAATGATGAATCCTACTGATAAACATATTGAACAGGACAAGTCCCAACACTGACCCCTGGAGGATACCACTTGTAAACTCTCCTGACACTTAAGAGTTTATCACATTCTTTAGGTCCTATCCTATCAGACAGTGAATTACCTATCAGTCTTGATAGTTTCACTCCTAGCCCTATTTACCCTATTTTCTGGATAAGTTTCCTGTGTGGCTCTGAGTTGAAGGCTTCTCTAAAGTCAAGATACAGGATATTTGCCACTTGGCATTTTCCGCTATCTGAGTGTTGACAAAGTTGGTCATTTTAGCTTAACATGATCCTCCCATTGTCTGTAAGCCCATTATACCCTAAAGTCCAGTATTCTCCTTTGGATGATTGCCTCCATCATTGGCTCTCAATTGATGTCCAGCTCATGGTAGTGAGGGTGTCCATGTCACCACCCTTGTGCAGAGAAACCACAGTCACGGCCTCCAGTCTGCTGGTACTCCCCACTAATAATTGACTCAATAAATAGGTCTGCCACAGGTACCACCTGTGACCTATCCATCTCCTTTAGCACCCAGGGTGCACATAAGTCTGGCCCTGGGGATTTGGTGACTAAAGATAACTGAAGAACAGCGAGGTCAACTAACCAGTTCAGAATCCCACTGTAGACCAATGGTTATGATGGGAATGTCTTGTTTGGGTTCATGCTGCCCAATAAATATAAAACTAATGTGAAACTTTGCACCACCCAAATTACTAAAAGTAAATAATCAAATAACTGGTTAAGAAACATTCTGAAGTGACAGCTCCTATTCTAAAGAGCTGTCCGCACAGAGTTCTGCTTCATATTCTGATGTTACATTAATTTAGAAACTTCAGACTTTACAGAAAGGGAGATATGAACTGGATAAAAACGTATTTGTAAAACTTAAGTAAAATAAATGTAGCCTTAACAAGCATATTTCTCCCAATGAATAAGTCTGCTACCCAGTGAAAAATCATAAACATTTGGTCAACATAAAGGGGTAAATGCAAGTGGTTAATCACAAGTTTCATGTAAAATACAGATAGGAATCAAAGTGTAACACACTCACTGGTTGGAGCACAAAACAAAGTAAAATTGCATGTACGTGTACAAATACTAATGTGAAAAGATAATTACAATGAATAGGGTAATTAAAACTACCCTGTGTGCCACTGAGGCTATGGACTGTGGTTAAACTGGTATTGTTTAGGTGGAGGAACTCTCACATCTAGATTTCTAGGTGGTGGAGCTGTCATTTCTGGGTGCTGGAACTCTCCAAGAGTAGTCAATTAGTTGATGGGGAAAGAGGGCTGAGGTGGTGGAACTGTCATGCACAATTTTCAAGAGGTGGTGGAACTGACTTCCTGTGGGCTCGTGCCCAATTTATCCCCTGACTGTGACTTTCATGGAATAGTTACAGATCACTCAGAAAAGCTTGCCCTATATTCTGTGTAAATTTATATTTATATGATTGTGGTCATCGACATAAGTGTTATTTAACTATGATTATCTGCAAACACTGCAATGATTTGCTGGTTGCAATAAAGCTAATCTAGCAGTCTACATAGCTGTCTTATTAAGTTATCTGTCTATTTTTTCTATTTTTGCTCCTTGTATACTGGTGCTTCCCATTGATAGGCTAGGCTACTTATCCTTCCTCGTCCATGCCTTCTCCATCACTCATCCCCTTACCTCCAACACTTTCCCTTCTTGGATGGGATCATCTTTGGGAGGCTACTGGCAGCATCCCATCCACTGCAGGATAGCAGAGTGTCACAAGGTGAGAGGGTGGTTGGTGTGAGGTATGCATGAGAGTGGCAGCAGTGTGGTACTCACGCTGGGGGGGTGCCTTATTTTTCTGTGGACCTACTGGCATGAGTCAGGGCTCAGTGGCGTGGGCACGCATGCAGGTGCATGCCAGTGCTCCATGGTCTATCTGCATCACCTCTTCCCCCCCATGCACTACTAATTGTGGTCACTCAGGTGTCCATGCTGTAGCATGCAGATCCCCTCACCACCCCCCAAGAAAGCATCATTTGGAATGCTTAATGCTACTCTCCTGGACAACCACTGCTGCCTTGGTCTAATTTCTGAACTCACATTACTGGCATCTTGAGTGGCAGTCATGCCAGCATCTCTCTATAATCCATCTGTATGCCTGTCTTCTTTTTATCTACAGTATCTCTCGCTCGCTATCTATCTCTCTCCATCTATAAAACTATCTATTTATCTACAGACTGTATCTATCAGTCTATCTATCTGTCTATCTATTTTTCTATTGATCTTTGATCTATCTATTGCTAACATTTGGCTCACTCAACGCAAATTTAAAACACAATGCTGAGATTCAAAGAAAGGGTTTGCTGATCACCCCACCGCCCCAGCTCCTGAATGTTTCTACAATATGAAAAGCTTGTCAGCCACATAGTGCTATTTTATACACTGCAACTCTTACTCCCATTTACAGCCACTTCAGGGTGCAGCTTCTTTGAAGAATAATGCACCAACTTAGACTATTGAGAGGTTACCATCAACACTACTTTGCAGTCCTGCCACCCCCCATACATATTGCTCTTTTCTTATATAATTGCATCTCACTTGCGTTCCCTCCTCCCCCCCAGAAAAAAACCTTTTATGACTGAATTTGTTAGTGCAACCATAATGGCCCCATCTGTGATGCTACAGTTACTTAGAGGTATAACAAAGGCTACATGAGGCAATTATTAGTAATATTAGTTTTAGCCAAATTTAAGAGTGGGCTTTTATAGCAGGCATCAGTCTGTAGTTGTCCTTCCCTCTTCCCTTCCACCTTCTATATCAAATTTGCTTTTAATTATTTTCAAATGTACTGCTAAAATTCTAACACTGAAAATATGCTTAAGGGCAGAACTCTACCCCCCTCCGCTACCACCACTCAAATTTTATTATTTTTTTAACTTCTTTATTATTTCAAATACATTTTGTCCACAGTTTAGTTCAAACAGTGTGAACATCTTTTCTACAGATTGCATTGAATGCAAACTTTCACACAACATAACAATAACATTCTTGCCTCAGGTCATACTCTGGCTGTTTAACCACTTCAAGACTGACTATTTTGGGCGCATCTCAACTTTTGGAAAACCTTGCCAACTCATATTCGATCTGAAACCATTCCAGCTAGGTGCCAATTTTTTTATTTTTTTTTGGGGGGGGGGCTTAAATTTGATTGCATTTTCAGATATGCAAATATTACATAAAAAAACATTAATAGAACAACCACCTCTTCACCAGGGAAAGAGTGATTGCTCTGCTGGTTGGCTAGTGAGTCCAGGTTCATAATGTTTTATGTTCTATAAATGTCTTGGTTGTACATCCACCAACCATGAAGATAACCATGATATTAACTTGGTGGGCAATATGGGGTCATATTACTCAACCAAATTTTATAAAAAAATTTGAAGTGCTGTTGCTCTATCATTAATTGTTACTCGCCTACTGTTGGTCTGAAATACTATATAATAGTTCCCTGTTTGTTACTCTCTCACATATAATGCTTTGTATATTGTCAGATATCTCGCTGCTGTATGTTACAGTATTTTGTCTATCTACTCCAACTATCTTCCCCCAGGACGCTCCGTAAGACAAGCAACTTGTTGTTCAGCGTGCCTTTCCTGGTGAAACTCTAACAAATAAATATGTAATGTGACTCCATAGGAGCTAATCCCTGCACATGAGGGAGGGTAACATTTAATACAAAACATTAAAACATATTTAACTCTTCCCTATAAATATAATTCATTTAACAATGGTTCTTGAAACCTAGCAACATAAAACACAGACAATGATGGCAGAAAAGACCAAGGGTCCATCTAGTCTGCCGTAGTTCCCATGTGCCAGGAACCTATTGTCCTTATGAGGTTCTAAGTTCTAGCCTCCCTGTCCACCCCTACCTCCCCCTACTGTTCATGACCTGAGCACTACCAAACCCTTCACTCTATCCTAGTCATGCTTAAAACCATTTATGGTCTTGGCGCCCACCATGTCTGCTGGCAGACTGCTCCACAGCTCCATCGCCCTTTCCATAAAATAGAACTTCCTCACACCCCTCAAAAACCTTCCCCTGCCAGTTTCTGGTCATGACCTCAGTTTCTTGACTCATACTCCTGCTAAATAGTTAATAATAATAATAATAATATTTTTATTTATATTGCGTCTTTCGAATATCAAGGCGCATTCCAGTAAAATGAGATAAAATACAGAATACAAAAACAAAAGTACAAAAGAAATATTATAAACACACAGCAATTAATAATCAATCAGGAACCATATGCCCTTTCCATAGAAAGATTTAAGAACCTGTTTAAAACTCCCCACAGTCGTGCACTCCCTTATCCGACCTGGTAGAGAATTCCAAAGGAAGGGGCCACAAACATAAAAGCCAGACCTAGCTGATTTTAATATTCCCCACAGTTTATCTTGTTTATTACCTTCAGGCACCTATAAGGCCTTGAGCATATCCCCATCTCTCATCTGGTCTCTAGCAAGTACATGTTCAGTGTCTTGAAATGATACTCATAAGATCTGCCCTGTTGGGCTCAAATCATCTTTGTCACGCTCATGCTGCACCGTCTCCAGCCTGGTTCACTCCTTCCTTAGGTGAGGATTACAGAATTGAGCATAGTATTCCAGGTGTGGCCTCACCAAGTGATCTATATAAAAGTAATAATAATACCTCCATTTTTCTGCTGTTAATGCCCCTTCCAGTACGCCCCATCATCCTAATACCCTTACTGTAGGTCTTGTTACACTGGCTTGATTGTTTGAGGGAATCACTAATGGTGACTCCCAGGTCCCTGTCTTTTTCTGTAGTTCTCAGTTTTATCCCTTCCATCCAATACTCTGTCCTGTTTTGTTTTTTTTCCTTAGGTGCATAATCTTGAACTTTTTGGCATTGGATTTCAACTCAAACCAAAACACCCAAGGAGAAGTTTGTTGAAGAGTCCATCAAGATTATACTAAATAACTGGTAAATTTCAGAGCAAAAGGAGTATTCAATCAACCAGTTAGCCAGTAACATAGTCATAAAAGCCAATATATGTTTAGTTAATTAGTTGCAGTCTTGAATTAGTTCATTAAGTAAGCAATAAGACATGATGTGGCACTGGTAGTACTGTGACAACCACGCATGCATGGGCATAGTATGGCATGAGGCCACAAGCAAAGTGGTTTCAGCCCCAGGATGTTGTCAAAGTACTACCAATGCCCTGGAGTTTCTTATTGCGCTTATAAAATGAGTTTGTGAGGAATATTTTAAACAGAAAACAAGACATTTAAAAGACAAATATTTACCCATTGGTAGTATTGTCACCATGCATAGGTCCTGGCCAATCAGGATGCTGGGATTTCCCTTCCCATTTTATAAATTATCTTTCTTGAGGCTTGGCCACCAATATTTTACCCTCAAAGTTTCACTGGCTCACCTGCCAGCTTTTTCAAGAGCGTGTTCCTAGAAAATCCAGAATATATAAATATTGTTCACTGTTATATTTTCAAGGCATACATGCTGTACTAGTAAACACAATGCCAAAATCCATATAAATTCATTATGGTATTTAATCTCACTCAGTGCTATTTTGAATCTAATTTTATAAATGTGACTCACCAGGAATGCAAAGTCACTCAGTATTCTAGCTGCTCTAGCCTTTGTAGATCCCTTTGTATCTCCCTGATCCCTTTGTTGCTATCTACCCTACCACAGAAAAGCTTTGTGTTATCTTCAAGGAGACACAGTGTGCCCCAGATGCCCTCTCCAATATCACTGGTGAACATATTGGAGAAGACAGGACCCGGGACAGATCATTGCAGCACCCCAATCGTGACCTCCCTCTCTTCCAGTTTGACCCCATTTATCACCACCATCTGCTGTTTGTCCTTCAGCCAGTGTGCCACCCATCTAACTATGTCCCTAACTGTGCCCAGGTCCTTCAGCTTCCTCAGTAATCTTCTGTATGGCAAAATCTTGCTGAAATCACAGTAGAGTAAATCCACAGCATGGCCCTTATGTACTACCTTTCTTGCCCAATCAAATAAAACCATCAAGTTGGTCTGACAAGACCTCCCTGCCACAAACCCATGCTGCGTATTATCCTGTAGACCACTGCTCTCTAGCTAGTCCACGAGGTCCTCTTTCACTAGTGACTCCATCAGTATACCCACTGTGGAGGTAAGGCTGACAGATCTGTAGTTCTACGGTAGCTCATTGTCCTCCCCTTGTGCAGTGAGACTACATCTGCTACTCTCCTGTCTTTCAGAACTGCCCCTCTCTGAATTGATCTACTGAATAGCCTTACTAGGGGTTTAGCCAGTTATGCTGACAAGTCCTTGAAGAGCGGCTGACACCATTAGAACAACTTTAACAAAACCTAATATTTAGACACAGTTCAGTTTAGATTTCACATTAGTTCTGTAGTTCTCCTCCCCATTATTTATTACTGAGGCCATTTGCATGAAAACAGGATCTTTGCTTCTGAAGAGTTCATCTGTTTCTGTTACTTTCTCCTACATGAGGTCATAATGCTCTACTTGTGACATCATAGTTGCTCCCATGGCAACAGATTGTGATGTCACAACAGAGGACTATGATATGAGGTAGGGAGTAAGCTAAAGAGGCACATGAATTCTAAAGAATATAGAGCATGTTTCCATGCAAATTTCTCAGTAATGAGTAATGGGGAGGAGAAATGTAACAAATGCATATGGAATGCGAACTAAACTGCACCTAAATATTATGTTTTTCAAAGTTTTCTTTGAAGCATCATCCTTTCTCTGGAGAAAGACAGGATCTATGGTACGTAAGGATTTTTAGATTGTGGTTTTTGGGTGTTTTGTTGGGGGATTCCTTTCTTTTATTATGAGATTGTTATGTTGGAATTCAGGGGGCCAAATTTTCTGAGATGCTACCGTTGGGCATTCCTGATACCGTGCACTAGTTTCTCAAGTTTTACACTCTATTGATCTGCCAGCCATTCTCTGTAGGCGAGAGTTCTTTTGGCAAGCCACAGGCATATGCTTTGTCTTTTGGCTGTACTGGCAATAAGAGGCTATCACGTGTTGTCTGCATAATACCACCCTTGCCTGACCTATACTTTTTTCTATAAAGATATCCAGCTCCAGGAAATCTTCTAGGCCCAGCAGTCGATTTAGTTCACTTTTAATGTTGTTCAGGTAGTCTTTTGTTGGCGGGCATAACCACATTAGAAGAAGAAAGGATCCGTCCGGGTTCTTGCATTTATAGCAGTTTGGAGCTGATATTACACCCATTTTGTGCATCCTTCTGAATGCATTGTATAAGTTGCTTAGTACATGGAACTGCTGTATTTTCAGGGCAATGTTGGGGTGGCTTGTCGTGAAATGTTCCACAATTTTGTCCACTCCCAGTCCCAGGTTTCTTGACCCAGTTCACTACTCCAGCACTGTTGCATTTACTCTATGCAGCCATGGATTTCTGGTGCTAATATATTGTATTCCCTGACATACTGAGCTTTTATTTTGGAGATCAGCTATCAAGTTACACTCTTGTACTAATTTTACTTTCAGTGGAAATATTTTTTGCTTTTGTCTTAAAAAAACTTTTGAACTGATTCTTTTTATTGTCATATATTGGCTTTTTATGATTATGTTACTGAAAAGCACCTGTTTGCTGCTATTTTTGCTGACCTCTTACCAGTCAGAGGCTGAAATCTTGTGAGCTGTTTGGAACCACCTGATTGCTGATTTTGCTGTGTGGAGTGTGACTGGAGGCCAGCAGTAGCTTTGTATATCCGCGCCGTTCCTGCCAGAGTATATTTTGCTCTTTCAAGGATTTGGTCATTGGACCTCTGCATCTGCAGTATTTTACTGAGTTTTGTTGGCATTTTTTAAACAATAAAGCATGACCAGGGGTTAGAGTAACAGTCTGTTAATCACCCCTAGGGATGTAATGTGGCACGAGGTGCAGCCGGGTATACCTAAGGAGTGATTGACTGTTAATCTAACTCATGGGATGCCTTACTGCTATAAGAAGAAATTATTCCAAAAGGCAAGTGTTAAAAGTACACTTTTTGAATGTTTACCTCATTTAGAGGGAGATTTTTAATAAAATAATTCTTCCACCAACAGTTTAAGAATGCTGGCTCAAAATCAGAATGCATCATTCCAGACATTCAGCAGTGCTAGAGGATGGACTGCCGACACAAAGAATCCATGTGCCATGGTGATCAGGCTGGTGATCAGGCTGTACATGACAGTGTAACAGGGATTAATGTAAGGCTGTTGGAATCCTAACAGCCAAATCAGATTGCAACATTTCGACACCCTTTTATAATGGTCTTTGTTTTGCCTCTTCATCATCTGATACTTGCAGAAGCTTGAACTCCTCTTTCCTGCTGTCATCCAATTAGAGATCCTAACTTTTGGAGATAAATTTTTGTTCGGTTTCTGCTCTGTATTTGTTCAAATTTTAACAACAAAAACTTTTCTGTGTTGCAGAGAACATCATGACAGAATTTGGAATCTTCTGAGAAGTAAGTATTTCTAAACTTTCTTTCTATTTTTTTTTTTCGGAGATTGTATTTGTGTAATTATAGTATATGGTGGAGCGTTATACTAACTCATTTTATGTTTGCTTGGGCACCCCATCGGCAATCTGCTGGCTTTTAGTATGTATGTTAGTGTGTATTTTTTCTAGTTATTCTTAACCTTGACATAAAATAGTCCCTACTCCAAAGGTTTACATTTATTTCTATTATTTGTTTGTTTCTGATAACTGGGTAGTGTGCTAGACATAGTAAATGCCTATTTTCAGGCACCACCCAGGAGAGAACAAAACAGGTACAGTCAGTGCAGAGAAAGCAGTACAATAAAACACATGAATAGTACATCATGAGATAAACGTGTGTTCTTTGGCTGTGAGTCTGCTGTGTGTGTGGGGGGGAGGACTTCATTCTACTCAGCTGTGCTGTGAATCTTTCATTCAAAACTGAAATTCAAAAGTCCATTTCTTTAGCCCCGCTGGTAACAATACTTCAAAGGAGTGTTCTATAAAACAGTTTAGTTTAGTAAATGCTGTATCCATCATCTAGCACAGCTCAGCCATAAAACAGGAAACAGTAACAGTTCAGTGTTTAATTTGACCTTTCTTTCAAACAGGGTAAATTATTCCTGGCACTGTCAGCCTTGCTCTAATGATTGCCATCAGTTCCAGACATAGAATGCTGCAAACGTAAGTAGGACCGTGATTATTTAAATCAGTACTCAAGTGATCGGGCTCTACAAGTATGTTAATAGGAGAGTAACATAAGGGTCTCAGAATGCTGACAGCCAATCAGATTTCAGCATTCTAGAGACCCTTATAATAATGGTAATTTTACCAGCATTATACTGGCACATTTTAATTTCACATGTCTCTATGTGCTACCCATCAGCAGGTTTTTCTTGGTCCAGGTAAAGTCCTGGCTATGTATAGTCTGGCGTCTCAGGAGCCTATCCCTCTGCTGCCAGTAATACATAATAGCATTTTGCTGTGGTGTCATGTCTTCCTCTATAATCTGAGCTGATGATGAGTGTGCATTGTGAGAATGGCATAAAATTGGAAATGTGGGTAGAGGCAAGATACAGATGTGGCAGCCAGAATGCAGAGCAGAAATGCTGCAGAATATCACAGAATGCTGCAGTAATGTAGGGCCATTGTAAGTCAATGGCAATTAAGCCATTTTGTCATGCAGGATTTTGTGACATGTCCTTACTGCAAGTTACTGCACTTCATCATGGCTGACTCCACTGTAGATGCATGTCCAGGGTCACTGCTGTTGGTTGAGGTAATGATATCAAGGGCCGTGAAAGGACTTATGCCTGTGGTTATCTGTGAGCTTTTGCCATGTGATCTACATACTAAGATAAAATTTACCCTAGACTATCCATTGCTTGGGACAAAGTGATGGCCAACCCTTAACAGGCTTATGACATTTTGTTGCAAAACAGTGCCAAGTGCAAGCCTGAGTTGCCTGGAGTCTCATGTGTTCTAAGTCAATGACAGTGGCATACAGTATCAATCAATCTTTATCTTACCAGGCAAAACACCATTGAGAAAAACTCATTTGCAAGGTGGACCTGGGCAGTAAATGGAAAAAACAAGTACAAAGAATATTATACACTGTGACAACATAGATACATGATCAAACCATGAACACAACAGTAAGACAACAGGAAAAGATAACAACAATGCAAATCTACTTACTAAGTAGCAAACATTCAGCCTTTAATGGTAGAGCAAAGATATGCATCCAAGCAGGAATGAACCAGAGGAGAGTGACAGCAAGGAAGCTAAGGGCAGAAAGAGACAGCCAGGGGAAGTTAGGGTGGGATAGAATGCACTGGGCTTGATGGTGAACAGAAGGAATCACTAAGGAAGGGAACAGCCAAGAGAGTTTTAGTCAAGGATCATGGGGTGTAAATGCCATCAGTGAAAGCAGTATTCCCAGGTTGGTCTTATCTGTGTTTGGGTTCTCTCTGTACTGAACTGGTGTTGTCTTGTCTGACATATCCATATTTATGTTAGTGCTTGTAGAAAGCACAGTATCACCAGTTGTGATTGTTGCACTGGTAAATATTTTTTCTTTTTGTATGCTGTTGGCCCCTCAAACCTGTCCGCTGCAGGCATGGACTGTGGGGCATGTCATTAGTCAGTAGGTGCAGGTTCTACATGCATGCTAGGTATGGCCAGGATGGGTGTCTGGGTGTGGTGGGCATGGCAGAAGGGTTTTGGCTGTTCTGGCTTTGCTTGTTGAAGACCTATCACTGCCAGTGAAACACAACACCATCATTCTCATTCTGAGGGTCTGTGTCTGCTGTGGCACAACACAAATGACCCATCATCCTCCTGCACCATGTCCTTCAGACCCTGATCTGGTGTTCCTTCCCAGCCTGGAGACATAGCTGCTGGTGATAATGGTGTGGGTGAATCTGTTGGGTGTGATTTGAGGTTAGTTTACTGCAGGTCTTATTTGGGTTTGCTAATCTTTTCAGTAATGCCTACTATATATGTGTGACTCAGGTGATTCTTTGCAAGGAACCCCTGGCAGGTTGAGATTTTATCCCTCCTTCTTATCTTTCTCGTCCTCACAAGTGACATCTGCTGGGTGCATAAGGGATGTATCTGTTGCAATTTCCACTTTATTGCCACTGCCCCCCCCCAAGAGAAAAAGGAATCTAAAGGACTGTGGGAAAATAACATATAAAAACAATGTATTTTGGCTGCAAGGGACTTTGAAAGTTGGGACTCTGTATGGACTATATTTGAACTGTTTGTCAGTAGCCATATTAGCCACCTTTAACCCCTGCCACAACGAATCGGAAAGCCAGGACTGTACAAGGGAACCCCTGGGACTGCAAGAAGGACACCTTAACTGCCAGCCAATAGGGCATCAAGTAAGCCCAATGAATATTAATTTTTCAATCAGGCAGCTGCTTCAGCTAATCAGGAGCTGCTCTGAGCTCCCAAATTCAAAGGATAGAAACTGTTCAGTTCTGCAGGAGCCCTCTCGAGGGGCTCCAGCCCCTTGTTCTAATATGATGCTGCTAAGAGTGGAGAAGGCCTGCCTGGGTTTGCCAGCTACTAGCCCCTGGGGCCTCATGTTTTGTCTTTCAACTTTCTGGGAGAAATGTCCAGAAAATGTGGACCTGCCATTCCAGCTGTGAGAGAGCTGATTGAGACGTTCCTAGAAGAGAAGAATGCTGTTGTAATCTTCGAGGAGGATAGAAACTGGTCTGAAGGACTGTGTAGGCACTAGTTCCAAGAGGTGCTTTTTGCTACTTTATGTTGCCCTGCATTGCTTTCCAGCACTAGGATAGGGTGGATGTCTAAATGGAGTATTGATGTTACTGGCCAAAGTTACAGAAGTCCTCTGGAAGTTCTCTAAAGTGGGGAAATCACCAGCGATGCCTGTGAGAAGTTTGATGCCCTGCTTGGGGCTTGTGGAGCCATGCTAGCCAAGAGGAGTTGCTTGATGTTTACAGTAGTAGGAAGTGTGAGGAATTATTTTTGTCCACTTTGAGAGACTCACCATAATCTCTCCTTGTCTTCTCTGAGACCAAGGGTTGGAGGGAGAAGTGTGAAGATTTGTTTCTGTATACTTGGGAGACTCGCCATAATCCTTGCTTGTTTTGTACCAAGTGAAGTGGGAAGATTCACTCTTCTGCTTAAGCTGCACCTGAAAGTGAGGAGATCAGCTGTTCTGTCTAAGCCTGCCCTTGCCAGGTGAGAAGGTTAATTCTTCTGTTGTGTCCAAGCTTTTGAAGTAAGAAGATATGCCTGTGTAACCCTCACAAATGGGGGTTCCTGAAAAATCTTCCTGAGCTTGCCTAAATGCTCACTGCCAGGCTGGTGTCCTGCGTTCTAGCCGCTTAAATGTTAATACTAGAAAGTGCCTGTAAAACCTCTGTGTACTGTCTCTTTAAAAGCTGCCTGGTTGCAGTTATAATTGGACTGGGAGGGGGGGCTGAATGTTTCCATGCTCGAGTCCTGTCAGGGCTGCCTGATAATTGCTCCGTTTCTGCTATCGCTAATTGCGCAGAGGAAGATCTGTCAGAAGATGTGCTTGTTCACCGATTATCTATTAGAAAAATAATAATATTGTAGTTTGTTCTAACCTGCCTTCTTTGCAGCAAGGACTTTCCTGGCTATCTCCACCATTTTGGTCTTGAACTTCCAAACTGGACCAATCAGTAAACATAGAAACATAGAATTTGATGGCAGATAAGGACCGTTTGGCCCACCTAGTCTGCCCATTTCCTACCTAACAGATAAGCTGCAGATTCCAGTTAACCAACAGCTTACTTCCTCTTACCCCCCACCACTAGGACTGCCTTATGCCTGTCCCATGCATTCTTGAAGTTCCCCACTGTTCTTGACTCCACGACCTCCTCAGGGAGGCTGTTCCATGCATCCACAACCCTCACAGTGAAAAATACTTCCTCACAGTACTTCTGAGCCTTCCCCCCTCTATCTTCAAATTGTGCCCCCTTGTTCTTGTACATCTCTTTTTCTGGAAGATGCTACCCTCTTGGACTTTGTTAATTCCCTTGAGGTACTTGAAAGTTTCTATCATGTCCCCTCTCTCCCTTCTTTCCTCAAGAGTATACATATTAAGCTCCTTTAGTCTTTCTTCGTATGTCTTCTGGTGCAGACCCTGCACCATTTTGGTTGCCCTCCTCTGGACAGCCTCCACTCTGTCTATGTGTTTGCGTAGATGGGGTCTCCAGAACTGCACACAGTACTCCAGATGGTGTCTCACCAACTGTCTGTACAGAGGGATAACAACTTCCTGTTTTCTACTATTGGTGCCTCTTCCTATGCATCCCAGTATCCCCCCAGCCTTCCTTACTGCCTTCTCACATTGCTTGCCCACCTTTAGGTCATCTGATATAATTACCCCCAGGTCCCTTTCTATTTTTACTGTTGTCAGTATCTCACCCCCCATTGTGTATGCTTCCCTTGGGTTTTTGTTTCCCATGTGCATTAGCTTGCACTTCTTTGCATTGAATCTGAGCTGCCATACATTTGACCATTCCTCCAACCTTGCCAAGTCCCTTCTCATCCTTTCCACTCCATCTTGTGTATCAACCCTGTTGCAGATCTTTGTGTCATCTGCAAAGAGACATACTTTTTCTTCCAGTTCCTCTGCAATGTCACTTATAAAGACATTAAAAAGGACCGGTCCCAGTACTGAACCCTGCAGTACCCCGCTAGTAACCCTCCTTTCTTCACTGTGTACTCCATTTACTACTACCCTTTGCATCCTGTTGTCTAGCCAATTTTTTATCCAGGCTACCACCTTGGGACCCACTCCAAGGCTGGCTATCTTGTGCATTAATCTTTTGTGTGGGACTGTATCAAATGCCTTGCTAAAATCTAGGTAGGCCATGTCACAGCCTCTCTGGTCTACTACTTTGGTCACCCAGTCAAAGAAATCTATTAGATTAGTCTGACACTGACCTTCCATCGTGAATCCATGCTGCCTTGAGTCCTGTCCCACTGGCCTCTAGGTACTCAACAATTCTTTCCTTCAGAAGTGATTCTATCATTTTCCCTACCACTGAGGTCAAACTAACTGGTCTGTAGTTTCCTGCCTCTGTCCTGCTCCCACTTTTGTGAAGAGGAATCACATCTGCCCCTCCAGTCCTCGGGTACCACCCATCCTCCCATGATTTGTTAAAGAGAGTAGTCAGCGGTGTCACTAGTTCTACCCTTAGTTCTTTTAGAATTCTTGGGTGAATCCCATCAGGCCCCATTGCTTTATCCACCTTCAATTTTATTAGTTCTTTCAGAACCCTTTCTTCTGTAAATGGACTGGTATCGACCCCTGTCTTCAGAGTGTTTCTCTTGTTTGGTTTCGGTAACTCCCCCTCCTCTTCCTTTGTGAATACTGAGCAGAAATATTCATTCAGTATCCCTGCTTTTCACTGTCACCCTCTACCCACATTCCCTCCCTTTATTAAGCTTCAGTATCCTCCTTTGGTCTTTCTTCGCCCTAATGTACCTATAAAAGGTCTTATCCCCTTCTTAACAGAATTGGCTATCCTTTCCTCGGTTTGGGCCTTTGCTATTCTGATCATGCTCCCAGCCTCTTTCTGCTTTAACTGATAAAGTTCTCTGTCCTGCTCCTTCTGTGTTTCTTATATTTCCTGAATGCTGTCCTTTTCTCCTTAACCTTCCCTGCCACCTCTTTTGTGAACCATAGCAGTTTTTCCTTCCTTGTGTTTTATTGATTTGCTTTACACAAAGGCTTGTTGCCTCTGTGATGGCTGTTTTGATCACTCCCCATTGTTCCTCCACCCCTCCTTCTTGCCTGTTTGCTAGTGCTTTTCTGAGGCACTCTCTCTTTGAGACTCTAAAATGGAGCCTGCTTACAGGGGCTGTGTGGAGTAAAAATCTGTGGGAATTGTAGTTTTGGGCTGTTGGTGCCTTTTTGCACCTGGAGGGGGAGCCATGTTGTGACTGACAGATAAGACATCCAACCGAACCTGTTGGATCTGGAGGAAATGCCCACGCTGCCTGCTGTCGGGAGAGATCTAAGTTGGAAGCAGAGGAAGCAACAGCTCGAGACAGTCGAGCAGCCGTCTGCGTAGTTTCATGCAGAAGAACTGTGGAGAGGCCTGAGTTTTGGCCTGCATGGCTGCCTGCAGCCCTGAGAGGGAGAAGAGAATTGTTTTCAGACTGTATCTGGGTTTGTGTGAATGAAGTAAGCTACTGAAGTGTGACAAGGCTCAACCTGAAGAAGACCGAAGATTTTTCTGAATCCGATCAGCCTGTCAGGATTTTCAGCTACCTCTGAACTCCTGGTTTGAGCAGAGACTTTGTGATAGTGACCGGAGAGCAGTTTGTCTGGTACTATATAATTATTTACATGTAAATGTGCTGTGTATTGATAGTGGGTCTTGATTTGGTTCCCCACTGTGTGAACTGTGTTCTGCTTGCTGGAAGCTGTATCCAGCCTAACCGGCATGAATCCATGCTCATCTCCATGTGGCTTGGGCCATGCCACGTTGGCCCTGCCAGACTACCCATTGCACAGAGAAAGCCATGGACGAGAGACCTGCCTGAGGATCAGCCCCCTGCTCCACACCTGATCAGGAATGATGCCTCGGTGAATTGTGTGGGCCCTGCTTCTCCTGGCAATCCAGATCAACCACCTGCTGTCTCAATTTTCATCCAGCCTGTGTCCAGTCTTGGGTATCGTGAGTAATGACCAGGGTAGCTCCCTGCAGCAACAGTTTAATCTGAGTGTGTCTTCTGATTGTCCTGTTGTTTCTTTTTTCTTTATGAACTGAGCCCTCTGGCTCCGGATTACAAATAGTGTGTACTGTGCATGTTGTGTTTTCCATCACAGGGCACCAACCAGCTGCGACGCCGACCTACCCCGGGTAATGGTCCTGGCTAGCCCATCTCTTCTCCACCTGCGTACCCAGAGTCTATGACTGTTTAGGGGCTCTGAGGTACATGCATGACTGTTTGATGGATAGAGCCTTTAAGTAAATCACCCTGATTATGCCCCTCCCCTTGTTCAAGTCCCCTGAGTAAATCAGATCTAACTTTTTCTGCATTTAACCTAACTGTGGCCAAGAGTACTGTACTGTTGCTATTTGCTGTGCACAACCTTGTTTTACAGGGGGTCCCCAGGGTCGAGCCAGAGAACCAGCCCTGGTGGTAAGTGCAACAGTGTGGTACTTGTGTGGTGTACCAGGGTATTGTGAAAGTGATTATTGTACAGTATTCGGCCACTAGCAGGGAAAGAGGGGTTATAGTGTCCTGAGGGCTATGCCCTGGTTAGTCTGACCACCACCAACCCCTGACCTCTGGGTGGAGGCACCCATTTCAGAACTCAGGCCCCTTAACCTGCTACTAGCCAAGCAGGCAGGGAAGTAGCCCTGGGATAGCGCCACCTAGGGGTTACACCTGTCTTCTGCTTAATGCCAGAATCTGAAATGAATGAATGTCTGAGAGACTGTTTTTCCGCTAACCTTCAGTAGGAAACACAGAGACTGTGTCCACTCCTATTGTGAGAGAGCTATGGCTGCTATTCTAGCAGTGCTTGATCCCATTTATAGCCAAATGTGACTAAAGCACCTGAGAGAGAAAGAGACTGCCATTCAAGGTCAGTTTGGGTAATCAGCCTGGTAGTGTTGCCAGCTAGGCACTACCACGCGCCTCCCTCTGAGGGGTCATGCCTAGACATGGGGGGTTAAGGCATGCTGGCCCAGATCCCCGTGCTGGCCTGTTCTAGTTTGTGACTTCACCATTAAGGAGACTACAAGCAGTCAGAGAAGCTGGGAGATGTTCCAGCTGGCTAAAGCTGCAATGTGCCTGCTGCTGAGAAGGCCACAGCTGCAAGAGAAGCAGATAAAAGGTCCAAGCTGCAATGTGCCTGCTGCTCATCTTAGCTTGCCAAGTGTTCAAGGAATTCCGACTGCCCCAGATCTACAGTCTACAAGACATCAGCTGCATAAGCCAAGAGACTGTCTGCAAAATCTTGAGTAAAGCAGGGGTTGTCCTGCAATTGGGGAACTGTAAATAGTTGCCATTCATTGTTTGCCAAAGTTCTGAGTTCAGAGGCCTAGCTAACGTATCAAGTTCCATCAAGTAGTTGTTGCAACCATGGGGAAGGTTCGAATCTGGTCTGTTTAAGTGCACCAATGCCAGCCCACCAGCTGCAATGCCCCAGGCCCACAATGCATCAGTATTGGGTACCCAGGGATAGAGTGTCGGGGCTATTATCTCAGTGACTAGGAAAACTGGTACCAGTTGGGGTGTGTTCTTTGTACCCAATTAGCTAGTTAGATAGAAAGGACTAATTTGGATTATGTGCTGGTGGGAGGTGGGCATTGAGAATGTCCTAGCTTACCAACCAAAGTGTTTGATTAATGTTTTGCCAATTACTAAATGCCAGTGCCAAATTTTCTACCATCCATTTTCCTGTTCCTAGCCCTACCCCATTGTAAATAAATTGTTGGTTAACCTTTTTACAAAATGTCTTGTGAGCACATTATTAGTGAGAATATTATTAGCTTAAGTCAATAATTACAAGTTATTGAAAATATGGGTTTTGGTTTATGGCATTCCATGTGTGGGGTTACTGTAAAGGGAGATGGGTTGGTACAGCATCCCAAGGGGTTGTACTGCTAGATATCAGACCCACTTGTATTTTAACCCTGCATGGAGGCACTACACTACTTATTGTTACCCTTGGGAAAGAATCCCCCCTTTTGAACCAGGAATAAGACCTAGGCCACTAACCTGGTTTGTGGCCACCCAGGCAGGGGTAGTAGCCAGCTGGTACATGGCACCCGGGTTACGTTCAAAACAGGCAAAAGAACATTCAACTGTGAGCAACAAAACACTAATATGAGGAGTAGAGAGTAGTGACTGAATAACTGGGGGAGAAGGGATAATCTAGTGTCAGTGTAGGGAGGAAGGCTGTTGACAGAAGTCCACCCCAGTATCAGAAACAGCTGCAGGGGTGAGTAGAGAAATCATGGAGGAGAGTTTTCAGAGTGAGAAGGGAAGAAGCAGAGCAAACAGAAGGGGGGGGGAGAGAGGCCCAAATGTTAGGGAAGCAGAACGAGAAGGTAGCTTGGCCAGCTTTAGCTCTCATTGATGGAAAAGCAAGAGAGCGAAGGCAAGCATTGCAAGGGGAGTAAGAGGTAGAAGAGGGGAAAGACAGAAGACAAGCAAGCTATGAGGGGAGGGAGCCAAACCAAAATTTGGAGATAAATGAGGCACAGTAGAAAAGGTGCCTGGCATCAAGAGAGGAGAGAGAGGGGGAGATATACAAAGAACAGTGGTGAGTACACAGAGGTTTGTCAAGGGAAAATCGACAGAATGAGTGAAAGGGAGTGGTCAGTCTAGCTAAAGTGGGCTTTGGAGCAGCACTGTAAACAGTAGCTCCGTAGTCAAAAATTGGGAGCATCATCTTACTGAGGATTTCTCTTCAAACAGGAAGCAGAATGCTTCTCTTATTTCTGTAAAGAGCTCCAATTGTGGGGTGGAGTTTATTTTGGATTGCATCTTCATGAACAGAAAAATCAAGGCGGTGATCCAACCAGACCCCAAGGTACTTGAAGGAGGAGATATCTTCAATAATTGCACCATCTAGGATATGAAAGGATGGGGGGAGGTGAGCTAGCAAGCCTCTGCCTGGTTTCAACAGTCATAGAGACCATTTTTCTACATTGAGGGATAACTGATTTTCTCAGAACCATGTTGTTAAAGTCCAATTGGAGCCAGTTCATGAGGTCAGAGGCAGAGGTGCCAATGGTAAAGAGAACTGTATCATTTGTGTACATATGAATGGAGACAGAGGATCAGGCAGGGGGGAGATCATTCAGAAAAATGAAGAAAAAAAATGGGACAAGGACAGACCCTTAGAGGACACCCAAGCTAATTGGAGGTGGAGGGGAGAGGAAGTCTCCAGTAAAACAGCTTGTGACCTACCCTCAAGGTAGGAGTAGAATCACTCAATTGAAGAGGCAGAGAGTCCAGCACTCTGAAGCTCATAAAGAAGAATGAGGTGGGTAACAGTACCAAAAGCTTTGGCTAAATTGACAAAAATGGTGAAGGTGACAAGGCCCTGATCTATGCCAGAGAGGATAGTATCAGTAAACCAGAGGATGGGGGTGAAGGTGGAGTGGGGCTTTCAAAAATCAGGCTGGAAAGGAGTGAAGAAACAGGCTGAGTCAAGAAAAGAGGAGAGTTGAGAGAGAACAAAATGTTCCTGGAGTTTAGCCAGTGTGGGGAGAAGAGAGAGAGGACATAAGTTACTAGGGGAAGAGCGGTCACTTCTTTTAGGAAGGGGAATGACAGTAGCCAGCTTCCAAGAGTTGAGGACACATGATAACGAGAATGAGAGGTTGAGAAAGTAGGTGATAGCAAAGACAATGACATGAGAAGAGAGATACAGGAGTCTGGGGTCAAGACCACCAGGGTTCCCACCTTTGTTTGGATTTAGAGACAAAAGGGCCTTAAGAGTAGCAGCAGGGGTACTGGGTGAGAACGGAAAAATGTAGGAGGGATGCAGTAGGACAGGTAGAGAAGGAGATTGAGAGGGTAGAGAAGAATGGGGGGTAGAGGAGGAAGAGAGGAGGAATTGGGCACAGGAGGTGAAAAAGGAATTGAAAGATGAGGCAACTGCTGCAGGGTCAGATATAGGAATATTACCCATCTTGAGAACAAGGAGAGCTGACTGGGTCAGAGGAGGGAAAAGGGCATGAATTACCTTCCAGAACATAGAGGGGCGATTAAAGTTGTTCTGGAGTGTGGCTGTGAAGTGTTCAGACTTTGCAAGCCTAGTAGCATTAGTACAAGCATTACAAAGGGTCTGGTAAATTGTAAGGTCAGAAGTGGAGCCAGAGGACTTGTAGGTCCTCCAGGCAAGGTCATGTGCATGGTGACAAGCCAGCAACTCTGCTAAGATCCACAGAAGGTGAGAACCTTGGACCCTGGTTCTTCTGGGGGGGACATGATGATCCCAGACATAAATTTGGAGGTGAACAATTTAAGAGCATTGTCAACATTACCAGCTGTAGAAATAGGGGACCAGTTGGAGGCTATCAGGGCATCATGAAGGCTGGACAAATCCAGTGATTGAAAAGACCAGATTTGGATGGATTTTGAGGGAGCTATTGTTTAATGGAACTTACTCATGCAGTACACCATATGGTAATCACTGAGGGCACCAGGGACGGTATTAGTATCCACACTACAATGGGTATGGGAGGAGAGTACTCAGTCCAAGAGGGAGTGATTTAGAGATTTGAAATTAAAGCGAGTGGGGATAGAGATGAATTGAGTTTAAAAGGAGGACTTCATGTTAAGGGAAAATTTATGAATAGAGGGGAGAGCCAATTTTAAATCGAAATCATTTAGTATGAGTAACTCTCCAGAGGAGGCCTGGGAGGAGATGCTGGTGAGTTGCTCAGTTACTGAAGGTGGGGACATGCCAGGGCAGCAACAGACATGGCAATAAATATGGGTGTGGAGAACGGGAGGATGAGTTTAAGAAGGGGCACCTCACAGGTAGAGGGAATAGAGGCAGAGAGTGCAGACTTAAACTGGATGTTTGAGGAGATCTATGTGGCCACACTACCAACACCCTTAGCTCAGTCCTGTCAAATAATGACAAAACCAGGGATAGCAACAGAAGAATCAGGGATCCTGAGGAACAGCCAAGATTCTGAGATCACCAACACATCAGGTTTGAGGTTAACCATGACTGGTTGCAACAGGTAGATCTTAGGAAGAGGGCTGCGGATGTTGACCTGGGTCACCCTCAAACCTTTGGGGAGAGGGGATGAAAGGGAAGGGCCAGGGTTATGCTCAGTGTCTACTGCAACCAAAAGCAGCAAGGAGATGAGAAGCTTTAGCGAACCTGTGAGACACTTAACGGAAGAGGAAGGGAATGGGGAGTAGGATGGATAGGAGTTAGGAAGGTAGGAGGATAGTAGGGACCGGAGGATTTTGAGATGAAGGCAAGGAGATGAGAGGAGACTGCAACCAGGGTGACAGGGAGAGTGAGGTAAAGCAGGAAGACTGGAGAAGGAGAGTGGGGGAGAGAGTGAAGAAGAGAGGATGATGAAAAAGGGGAAGTAAGGATAGATGGAAGGGGGTAGGAGGTGAGGGAAAATAAGAAGGGGAAGAGAGAAAGCGTAAAGAGCATCGTAGTGCAAGAGTAACAAAGCAAGACACAACCTGTAGTGTAACACAATTAGCCTGGGGGGGATAAATTCCACTCATATGGAGCGAAAGCTGAGTAAGGTGAAATATGATCTTAACCAGATGTGGGAAACCAAAATTAATATTAATTGCTTGGAGGCTGGAAATAAAATTTAAACTAGGAGAGAAATAAAATAGCTCAACTCTGGTGTTGAGGAAACTGGTAAAACTAAAAGGACTGCAGCATGGCATCACTATGACAACTGCACCACCCCTTCCCCACGATCCCGCATTCCTTCGCTGAGGCTCGTTGCTCTGACTGACTGGCTGCTGTTTGCAGCCACATCAGGTGCAACTTTGATTACTGTAAACCGGGCGCAAGCACTTTACTTAATGGGCCAGATCTTACCAGGCAAGAGGAGCACGAGGATATGGAGCAAGAGCTGAACACAGTGGGGGCAATCTCACAGCCTGGATATTGATTATCGCTACTAGCCCCCAAAATCAAGGTAAGGGTCAAAGAGAGCATGAAATAAACATAAAAGTACACAAGAATGGGGAGTCAGGCTAGGGTGGGGGACAGAAGTGAGTCTGAAAGGTGATGTTGGCTTCTGGCAGGATGCCAGGAGCTGACAATTAAATACATTATTTCTGGGTCACTTGGGAAAGGGGGAGGTGGGTGGATAAGGATTGAAATTGGCTGGGAGGGTGGCCAGGAGATTAGCCCTGGCCACTAGGTGAGGGGAAATAGAGTCATTTGATGTTTTCCCTCCTCCTACATGCAGATGAATACCCAAATATTTGGGCCCCCAAATACAAATACTCGGAAAAATATTTTAAATAAGGTATTTGCCCATCCCTACTGTGCACTACAGCAACAGCACAGATAACTTTGCAGAAATCTAAAACCCACCCTGTGAACTGAAATGTCAGACCCGGCACTCTGCTAATGTAAGGGACATCAAAACAGCACAGTCCAGTTGACCAGGGAGTCTGATTGGAATATGCAGTTGCAGATCTAAGTGTAAAAAAATTGATTTGTTACTGTGATTGCAGTACTGGTCGTATATTGTTTAAATGTAAAAGAGAAAAATGTTATACATATTATGTCATATAAATAAGTGCACAACGTGGCCCTTCCTGGCCACAGACCATTTAAATAAAGATTTGCCTTTGTACTTGATACAGAGGTGGTGTAATATCTCTCTCCTGCTTTATTAGAGAAGACAGCTCAGGCGTGAAAACACTTCAGTCTTTACAACATTAAAAAACCATTACAATCAATTTAGTCCTTGGCCAGACTCCGGGTCTACTGTATACAGTTACTGTGGTTTTCACAAGGAACTCATTTGGACTATTAACCCCGACACCCTTAGTAATGGACCTGACGCCAGGGCTGACTAGCCTAACACGGGAAGGAGTGGGAGTAGATGGGGCTGCTGTCATCAGACACCTCTAGGTGCTGTTGGGCCTGCCTGTAAATTGCAGGTCATGAAAAACACAATCTGTGTGCCATTTGTCAATACTGGAGTATTAGGTAGCTTGTTGCTACTTGCCTCATTGATCTGTTCAGTTTGAAGTGTTGTGTGGTGTGTGTGTATTTAGCATGATGGGAAAGCTTTAAGTGCTAATTCTAACACTGTCAATTGATTTGAGAAACACACACACACATAGGCACTCTCCCTCTCTCCTCTTCCGCTTCCCTCTCCAGCCAGCTGATTGCAGAGCTTGGTCGGAGGGCACTATCAGCCTAGCTTCCCATATCTCCTCTATTTTCTGCTTATGCACCAGCATCGACCATGGGGTGCAATTAAAGAAAAGGAGCTGACAGCCCCAGTGAGCCTCCTAGGCGCCTGAGAGCTGCTTCATTAGAAAGGCCACAGCAACTAAATTCTCTGTTTTGTAGGCATGGAGCCGTCTATGCTGAACACTTGGTAGGTTTCTATCTTAACTGTTTTTTTTTTTTAGTTAATAATTTTCATTGACAATTTCAACTTTTATGTAATACACAAGACATCTACAAAAGTGATACATCTTGGAGCATATTAACAATGATTTAGAGTTCAGGTACGCAAATAAACATTACATCAGTATGCTTGTATTGGTCTCTATTACACAATGTGAAGAACATAAGTAAGATAAGAAAACAATGCTGATTAACATTAACAGTGTGCATGGAATATAAACTCACAAAGATGATGCCTCCCTGTCTAGTAGAGCCTGAAAGAAAAAAAACAGAAAACTGCTAGTGTACCTTCAACTGACTGTACTCTATTAAGAGGAGGTTTGTGCCCAAGGGCACTGGACAGGAATTTCATAACTGCTGGTACTTGCCTGTGATTCCCCACCCCATACCCAGTGTCAGGGACCTCCTGATATAGGGGACCTACCCTATGGAGGGTAGGGGTGAATCTGTGGGAATCTGGCTTGATTCAGGGGAGTCGTGTTGGCCCAGGTGGAGAACTTGTACCAGTTAGAGGCAAGGAAGGGGGTCCATATCTTTTCAAATTTACTTGTCATGACTTTAGCCCAGCGAGACATGCACTCATAGTTCACTGGGTTCCCCCAAGGCTGTTCTCCATTGTTCAATAACTAGGATTTCAGGGGTTCACTATTTCTGTAGTATGAGCCTCTTTGCCTCCACTGAAGCTGCCGTGAACCCACTGCCATGGTTTAATGGAATGTGACTGGATGGTGGGGGGGATCCCCAGCAGCCAGAAGGTGGGTAAGTCAAGTAGAGTGCAGTTTAGAGTTTTCATACATGAGAACCTGATCTTCTTCCAGAAGGGGTTGATGTGGCGGCATGACCACAGGATGTGAGTAAGGTTGCCTCCTTGCATGCTATAGCCCCAGCAGCAGTCCAATGGTATCAACGGTAAAGATTTCAAGATAGCAGAGGCCCTATGCCATTGGCACATCATTTTATTTTGGATTAAAAGGGCTCTGCTATCCAATCAGACTGAATGGATCACCATCCAGCAGTCTGCTCATGCTTCTTCAGTGGCCTCAGTGGCAAATTGTGTGTCTCATTTCTGCCCAGCTGACTGTGAATGATCTGGGATTTCAGCCACTATATTTTTCAATATATGGCTTCCGCTTTACCTTTTTTGAGTTTCAGCCAGCCATGCAGTGGGAATAATAGGTCGGGACAAGCTAGTGATTCAGCTAATTGGAGTATCACTTCTGTGGCACTTCTTTTTTGCAGCATTCTCCAAAGGTCCTTGTGCAGGATTTGGAAATGATGCTTTAGATATTGAAAGGAGACCATTTGGGACATACCAGGGATCAACAGATCTTGGAGACCCTATATTCTAGATTGCTTCCAATTAGACCAGTAGAGCTGTGCAAACCTCTAAAAGTTCTACCTTGCGAACTTTAGAATTTGAACCAAAAAAATTTCTACCCTACCTGGGAGACCCAGGTTCCACAAGTGTCTTTCCCAAACCCACCCCCCGGCGCTGAAAGCCGATTGCCAGCCAATGTACAATTAAATTCCCTGGTGTCAAGTGGTCACCCCTCCTCCCCAGCCATTAGCTGATCGCCGGCCTGATGTATAATTAAATTCCCTGGTGTCTAGTGGCTCCCCCTTCCCTATAGCAGATTGCTGGGCCATTGTATAACTAAATTCCCTGGTGTCTAGTGCCCCCCCCAACTGCCGGCCGATGTACAATTATATTCCTTGGTGTCTAGTGGTCACCCCACCCCCACCCAGAGCAGGCAACCGACACAGTCTTCTCTCTCCACCATACTGGCTGCCTGCATCTGCACAAGCATGTGCTCATTCATTGACAGGACACAAGCTCACGCCCATTCATTGAGCTCTTTGAGCTCTGTTGAGGGCGCAGACAGGAACGGAGGGTTGTTCTGGTCACTGGTGGGGGGGCAGAAGGGCACTGTGGACCCCTGGAGAGGTCCACCACACCCATCCCCATCCCACCCCCACTGGCAACTGGAGCAACTCTCTGCGATCTTGTCTGTGTCTCGACAGAGCTCAAAGAGCTCAATGAATGGGAAGAAGCTGGCAATGAATGAGCGCATGTTTGTACAAGTATGCGCTCATTCACTGACAACTAGTCAGGCGGCTGGCATGATGGAGGAGGAGGTCTGTGCTGGTCGCCTCTCGGGTCAGGTGGGAGCGGGGTGGGGGGACACTACCTGCTGGGGTGGGGGACTAGACACCAGGGAATATAATTGTACATCGGCCAACGATCGGTGGGGGGGGACCGCTAGACACCAGGGAATTTAATTATACACTGGACCGGTGATCAGTTATCAGTTGTGGTGGGGGGTAGATGAGCAAACCAAAGTTTGCAAAAAACAACAAAGAGTTCACGGGTGTTCCCGACCCTTCAGACAACTGGGGTTCGACCTTTTTTGTATTAAGGTTGAACCAAACTTGCAGCCCTATAGACCAGTTTATGGTTTTTCAGCCTATATGAATGAAGGGGATAAGACAGAGAGGGCACAGGTGCTTGGGGGGCCAGTGGTGCCTTTAAGCACTTTCTCAAAGCTCTCCATGCCTGTATAGATGCCTGTATACATGGTGTAAAGTTATAAGTCCCCACCTGCTTTGTATACAGTAGCACCTCAGGCAGAGAATCCCCTAGGATAGCTGACTCTATCTATACCTACTGTGGAGCTACACGGGAGGGAGCCTTCAGCCAGTGTAACATTTGTGCCCCTAGGAAGGAATAGTGATATTTTTGGAGCCAAAGTAGGCCCAAACCCCCATCCACAAGTGATACCTTAATCTGTGTCTACTATATCTGGGTGGTGTCCTTTTCCAGAGGACGTACACTAAGAGCCTATCAATCTGGGAAACCCAGATCGAGAAATTTTATACCAGCAGGTGTGAGAGACGGTGCAGAAGTTAGGGAACTGAGACTAGCTTTAGGGCTACTATCTTCCCAGCCAGTGAGAGTTTCCGGAGCCTTCATCACTCTAGTTCAGTCTTGATTTTTATAGTTAGGGGGCCAGAGTTTACCTGAACCCATTTAGTAGGGTCTGGTAGTAGGCAGACTCCTAAATACATGATCCCTTGCTTCATCCATTTCATGCCTCCTGCTGTAAATGTTGAGCTGGGCCAGGAATGATGAAGAGGCGTGACCTCTGTCTCGAATGGATTTTCTTTGAGTCTGAGACTTTTGAAAATCTATGCAGGGTTTCTAGTAGAGGATTTTGAGAGTTCAGAGCATCCCTGGTCAGTAGCATGAGATCATCTGCACTGAGCAATGCTTTGTATTCCTATGATCCTAGTGTGAGGCTGGGGATCCCATTATGCACCCTTAAAGCAATAGTGAAGAGTTCAGTGGCTAGGATGAAGAGGATAGGGGTAGCCCTGTCAGGTGCTTTCTGAAGGGGGGCAAGGTTTCTGGTAGTGTGGAGTTGGTATGGATTTTGGGTGTGGTGAATTACACAGGGTCCAGACCCAGCTCTGAAAGGTGCCTCCATACCCCATGTTGGCTAAGACTTAGAGGAGGTAGCCCCACTCCACCAAATCAAAGGCTTTTTTAAAGTCTGTTGCTATAGGTGGAGTGGGGCCACCACCACCCCTATGGGCCATGAAAAGAGAGGCCAATGAGTGGAGATGGTCAGAGCCCATCCTGCTCTTCATAAAGCCAAACTGCAAAGGGTGTGTCAATGCAGAGAAGAGGACTTCCAGATGGTTCGCTAGAGCCTTGGCCAGCACCTTTGCATCTGCGGTAATGAGAGATATTGAGCGGTAGTGGACCGGAGTGCTGGCATCCTTGTTCTTCTCTGGCAGAACAGTTATGGTAGCTTCCGCAAGAGGGGGGATAACTCAGAGCTGAGCAGAGGTTCATTGTATACCCACTGGAGAACAGGGCCACTATATTTGAGTGGAGCTGCAGGAAGCCCGCAGGTAGGCTGTTCCCACCTGCTGCTTTGTTCCTGTTAAGCTGGGAAAGGGCTTCTTTCTCTCATCTGCAGTTGGAGGGGAATCCAATGTGGCTGCATCCTCTGGAGAGAGTGAAGGCAAGGGAATGTTGGCCATGAAGGTTTTGATACTGCGTGAGGGGAGGTGTGGGTGGAAGTGTATAGGGTTTCATAGGATTTCATTGCATCATTGATCCCCCGCAGGCTTCATGATTAGCTTACCTGTATTGTGGTGTTCAGCCTGGCATTGTCTTAGCTGATACGCTGATACTTTGCCTGCTTTCTCCCCCTCCTTGCTAGTATTTCTGTTGCAAACAAACTATTGGTAGCTCAACCTTGCAGGTCATCATCTCTTTCAGTTTGATCGTAGTGCCTAGAAGGGTGGCTTTCTTGTCCCTAAGCCTGACCCCTGAGTGAGGGTTTCAAGTTGCTTGAGGAAGGCAGTCAGGTTGGCATATTCTTTGTGCCTTTCTCGCCTACTGCAGGCTGCGTAAGTCACAATTTGCCCCCTAATGTAGGCCTCATATACCTCCACACAGAATGGCAACCATTGTATCACCCATGTGGTTTATCATAAAAAAGTCCTTGGTAACTCCTGTAACCCAAGAGCAGAATCCTTATCTGCTATAAGAGCTGGTCCAATTACCAGGGGCAGAATTTGGGGGCCAGGGGGCCCCATACCAGAGCAAGGGATAAAGGTGTGTGATCACAAATATGCCAAATTCCTATCTCCATGACAGTCATTTTGTGAATGTCAAACAATGTCAGGAGACCCCAGCCATAGATCTGGTCTGTTTAAGGCATTATGAAACCTGGAGTGACATGTATGATCCCTCACTGCTGGGCATGGCACACACTGTAAGTCCACCAGGGTGTGCTCCTACATCAAGGTTTTCAGCGCCTTTGCAGCTCTTGGGTGTGCTGCTGCCTTTCTTGAGCTTCTTTCCAGGTCAGGGTCCAGCATGAGGTTGAAATCCCCAGTCAGCAGGAGCAGTGAGGCATTTGGGTTGAACTCTGCAATGGCTTCTCTTAGGTGAAGGAAGAAATCAGGGCAGTCTGTATTAAGAGCATAGATGCTGCCCAGGACGAGTACCCCTGCTGGAGTCCGAAGGTGAATGAGAACCCATCTAATCTCCTGATCCTTGGTGGAGCCCAAAATCCTCTAGGGAAGGGACTTCACCAAGCTGTGGACCTCCATCCCCCACCCAATCCCTTGTTAGTTAAGGGGCATCTCCAGAGAGTAGCTTCATCTCCTATAGAAAAGCAATGGTGGTGCATTGCTTTCTGAGGAAGGCCAAAACCTTTTTCCTTCTAGAGCAATTAACATCAGCCATTGTACAGTATAAGGTGGATATGGATGGTAAGTGGCCAACCTGAGGTCCCTAACTTATATAGCATGTAGAACAAAACAACTGAGAAGTACCTTTTATTGGTGCATACTTGCACACCCCTACACAAGTGTCTGTCTTCTACCTATTTCATGCCAACCTAAAGAGCAAGAGTAACCTTAAACCATACACAAACCTCTCCTCTTTCAGGCCAAGGCGAGAGGGAGCAGGACGTCATAGACATTGGGTCCTGTTCCCAAAACTAGAGTTCCTACATGATGGGTGAGTTAAAAAGAAAAAAACTGTGGTGTGGTTGTAAGAAAAGTATGGATAGACTTAACCTACCCAGACCAATATGAGCTGGCATTGTAATTGGAAATCCGCACGATGCTCGGAGTCCGGGTTTGGGTTGATCATAGTGGTATGAATTAGGGAGCAAGATGAGGTACATCATCCTCCTTGCTCTCCTTTATTTTTATTTTATTTATTTATTTTATTTAGCTTTTGTTGACCGGGTAAGTGCACTAGACAAATCCTGCCTATTTTCAGGTACACCACCCGGGAGGGGGATACAGATGAATGCCAACTGACCTTGAACCAGATTAAGCTGTTGGTGGTATTTTTAGTGAATGAGGGAAATTTGGCCAGGACACCGGGGAAATTCCCCTACTCTTTTCGATAAGTGCCATGGGATCTTTAACATCCACCTGAACTACCACCAATCCAGGCAGATGGGACCTCAGTTTAATGTCTCATCCGAAAGACGGCATCTCAGAAGTGCAGCACCCCTCTCATGCTGCACTACAGTGTCAGTACTGGGATATTAACCCAAGTGCCAGATGTGGGAACTGAACTCACAGCCCTCTGATCTCCCGGCCTCAGAGGCGAGTGTGCTACCTACTGAGCACTACAAGCACCCTTTATGGGTGTCACTCACACACGGTGTGTATGGGGGTGTTCATAAGGTAGAGAGGTGTCAGCCCTACAACTATTGCCATTTATATAGGAAGGATGCCAGAGGGGGCATCTGAGTGTATCATTAGATGAGGTCTTTTACCAAGGAGTGGGAAACATGTTGGGGAAAAGGGGGGGGGCTCCCTCTGAACTCTTTAAAAAGGTCCCCAGAGCCAGAGGGCAAGTGGTATATAGTCGGGCCGGGGAGATGAGGTTACATCAGGCAACACAGGTTGGGGGGAGATGAAGGACAGGCATGGAGGGCTTGAAGCTCCCTTCTTTCACTGCAGCATGTTTTGTCCATATAGATGCCTCGTAGCTGCTGTGTCCTAGGGCAACAGAATCCTGTAGTCATCGTAGTAATAGTCAGATCTTGGCCTGGGCTACAGGGTGGGGAATAAGGTGATGTGGCCCTCAAGGCTTCTCTAGGTCAAGGAGTCCCTTGGCCAAGGCGAATTCTGCCCCCTCCCTCCATCTGCAGCCTCAGAAACACATGCTGACTTCTGTGCCTGAAACTTACTTTGTGCAGACCAGATTGAGGTAGGGAGGTAGCTGCTGAGTGTGGATCCATGAAGAGTTTGAGGAACCCCATTCTCTGTAGCGTGCATGACCCCACTCTTTGCAGAGAAGCCTCTGCTGCTTAGTCACTGAAGCAGTCCCTCCTGAAACCTCCAGTATCAATGTCACTGTGAAAGAAATCCACTGAATAGTCCAATCACAACAGCCAAGGAGGGAGGGTAGTTGGGGTGGGTTAAGGGAAGGAGGAGGGAAGAGGAAATCCTATACTGACAGAAATAGTCACATCTTGCCCCTGCTGACACCCACACTGATGGGGGGCCTTCAAAAGGGAAATCTACTATGCAGCAGGGTGCAGCCCCTTCCCTCATATCATTACCACTCTGCTTAATTTCCTAAGACCTGTAGCTATATAAAGAATTATTGTCTCCTGCCAAGGTAGGGCCATCCTGCATGTGGGAGAAAAACAAAGTTGGTTATAGGTCACTGTATATTATAACATGTCCTTGCCAAAGACAAGACTTTAGTGTAGGCCCTCGTCCAGTGACCAGGTCCAGTGGCTAAGTCTGTTATGATTTGGCAGCCTCTCCATGACTCTCCCCCACCAGCTTGATCTCCTGAGCCAGGCAGACAGATGAAGAAACATAATTCAGGTCGATGGATGAATGACCAGAAATGGATCAGATCAGATTCCTAACACACAAGTGTTTCAATAGGGGGGAGACTGCAAGCTAGAGGAGGGAGGACTAGTATCTTTTGCTAGAGAGCATGGTGCTCCTGAAGACGGGGGTTTTAATAAGCTAAGGAAGGATCCCCTCTTCTTTAGGTCCCTCAAGTACAGTGCTGCTTGGCTGTGCTAGTGAGAGTCTGTGCCCTCTCAAATGCTGAAGCAGCAGACTGTCCTATGTGAACGTTCAAGAGGGAGTCTGCTTCAAGCTGCCTGAGGTTCAGAGGTCCTCCTCAAATGCTTCTCACAGCAGAGCATCCTCTCTGAATGTTCAAGGTGGTGTGTGGAGGGAAGAAAAAAGGCAGGAAGGAGATAACAAGGTGTCCATAGAGAAGGCTGCCAGGGCCAGGGGGTATCGGTGGTGCTGGGCAGTAGCTCTTCAGGTGGAGCCCCAGGCAGAATTGTTCACACAGTTTAAAGCCAACTAAAACCTGGGCTCAGTACTACAGTTCTATCCCATGCATCCCCCGGACCCTAACCCTCCACAGACACGGGACATCCTTGTCAGAATGAGTTAAGTTAAATCCGCTGGGTTGCCAAAGAAACAGTACTCACGTCTCCCCTTCAAGTTTTCCCTGTTGATCCATGTGCTGGCAGATGGTGAGGTTCTGCCTTTCTGGAAGAGTCAACTGGTGTTGCAGCAGTCCCCACTGTGACTGAGGCCCAAGACTTCATGTTTGGCCTCAGGGGTTGGGTGGTACTTCAGGCCTGGCTGAGTAGGGTCTTTGATGCTGGCATTGTATTACATGTGGGGAAGGGGGGGGCCTATCTGTTCAAAGTGCGGTGCTCCAGCAACTTATCCAGGGAGCCCAATGTAGATGGACTATCGAGGTATTGACTACGGGACCTTGGGGTGTGTTCTTCCCCACTGCTTGCACCTTTTTTGGTCCCTGCGCTGTGGCAGCCAGGGCTCTTCTTGATTTTGCTCTGAGTTAACTTCATCCTCCAAGGCTCTATCTGCATTTGCCAAAAGTCCAACACCTATGTCTGGGGAAGAGTCAGAGAATGAAGGATGGTCAAAATATTTCTAAATGTCTTTGTCCAGCCATGTCCAAGGACTATACTCCTCACAGCCTCTGGTGTGTTGAACACTTTGATGCTTTCATTCACTGTCACAGCAGCTGGGCTGAGTATCTAAGGGAGGGAGATAGGGAGGGAGTCAGGCCAAGATTGTGTAGGGCTCACTTGGCTTCAGTAAAGACCCTCCGTTTTCTGGAATGTTCTCTAGAGTAGTCCAGATAGACTGCTATTTTATGGCCTTGCCATGTTAACAGACCTCACTCCTTGCCAGCCAGGGGGCTATGGCTGCAGGGCAGGCTGGGTGTACTGACACAGAGTGCTGTGGATGCAGGGCAGGCTGGGTGTACTGACACAGAGTGCTGTGGCTGCAGGGCAGGCTGGGTGTACTGACACAGAGTGCTATGGATGCAGGGCAGGCTGGGTGTACTGACACAGAGTGCTGTGGCTGCAGGGCAGGCTGGGTGTACTGACACAGAGTGCTATGGATGCAGGGCAGGCTGGGTGTACTGACACAGAGTGCTGTGGATGCAGGGCAGGCTGGTGTACTGACACAGAGTGCTGTGGCTGCAGAGGGCAGGCTGGGTGTACTGACACAGAGTGCTATGGTGCAGGGCAGGCTGGGTGTACTGACACAGAGTGCTGTGGCTGCAGGGCAGGCTGGGTGTACTGACACAGAGTGCTGTGGATGCAGGGCAGGCTGGGTGTACTGACACAGAGTGCTGTGGATGCAGGGCAGGCTGGGTGTGCAGACACAGAGTGCTGTGACTGCAGGGCAGCCTGGGTGTACTGACACAGAGTGCTGTGGATGCAGGGCAGGCTGGGTGTACTGACACAGAGTGCTGTGGATGCAGGGCAGGCTGGGTGTACTGACACAGAGTGCTGTGGCTGCAGGGCAGGCTGGGTGTACTGACACAGAGTGCTGTGGCTGCAGGGCAGGCTGGGTGTTCTGACACAGAGTGCTGTGGCTGCAGGGCAGGCTGGTGTACTGACACAGAGTGCTATGGCTGCAGGGCAGGCTGAGTGTACTGACACAGAGTGCTGTGGCTGCAGGGCAGGCTGGGTGTACTGACACAGAGTGCTGTGGATGCAGGGCAGGCTGGGTGTACTGACACAGAGTGCTGTGGCTGCAGAGCAGGCTGAGTGTACTGACACAGAGTGCTACGGAGGCAGGGCAGGCTAGGTGTACTGACACAGAGTGCTGTGGATGCAGGGCACGCTGGGTGTACTGACACAGAGTGCTATGTCTGCAGGGCAGGCTGGGTGTCTGACACAGAGTGCTGTGGATGCAGGGCAGGCTGGTGTACTGACACAGAGTGCTGTGGATGCAGGGCAGGCTGGGTGTACTGACACAGAGTGCTGTGGATGCAGGGCAGGCTGGGTGTACTGACACAGAGTGCTGTGGCTGCAGGGCAGGCTGAGTGTGACTGACACAGAGTGCTATGGATGCAGGGCAGGCTGGGTGTACTGACACAGAGTGCTGTGGCTGCAGGGCAGGCTGGGTGTACTGACACAGAGTGCTGTGGCTGCAGGGCAGGCTGGGTGTACTGACACAGAGTGCTGTGGATGCAGGGCAGGCTGGGTGTACTGACACAGAGTGCTGTGGCTGCAGGGCAGGCTGGGTGTACTGACACAGAGTGCTATGGATGCAGGGCAGGCTGGGTGTACTGACACAGAGTGCTGTGGCTGCAGGGCAGGCTGGGTGTACTGACACAGAGTGCTATGGATGCAGGGCAGGCTGGGTGTACTGACACAGAGTGCTGTGGATGCAGGGCAGGCTGAGTGTACTGACACAGAGTGCTATGGCTGCAGGGCAGGCTGGGTGTACTCAGCACAGAGTGCTGTGGCTGCAGGGCAGGCTGGGTGTGCTGACACAGAGTGCTGTGGATGCAGGGCAGGCTGGGTGTACTGACACAGAGTGCTGTGGCTGCAGGGCAGGCTGAGTGTACTGACACAGAGTGCTGTGGCTGCAGGGCAGGCTGGGTGTACTGACACAGAGTGCTATGGCTGCAGGGCAGGCTGGGTGTCTGACACAGAGTGCTGTGGCTGCAGGGCAGGCTGGTGTGCCTGACACAGAGTGCTGTGGATGCAGGGCAGGCTGAGTGTACTGACACAGAGTGCTGTGGATGCAGGGCAGGCTGGGTGTACTGACACAGAGTGCTGTGGCTGCAGGGCAGGCTGGGTGTACTGACACAGAGTGCTGTGGATGCAGGGCAGGCTGGGTGTACTGACACAGAGTGCTGTGGCTGCAGGGCAGGCTGAGTGTACTGACACAGAGTGCTGATGGATGCAGGGCAGGCTGGGTGTACTGACACAGAGTGCTGTGGCTGCAGGGCAGGCTGAGTGTACTGACACAGAGTGCTATGGATGCAGGGCAGGCTGGGTGTACTGACACAGAGTGCTAGTGGATGCAGGGCAGGCTGAGTGTACTGAGCAGAGTGCTGTGGCTGCAGGGCAGGCTGGGTGTACTGACACAGAGTGCTGTGGCTGCAGGGCAGGCTGGGTGTACTGACACAGAGTGCTGTGGCTGCAGGGCAGGCTGGTGTACTGACACAGAGTGCTGTGGATGCAGGGCAGGCTGAGTGTACTGACACAGAGTGCTGTGGATGCAGGGCAGGCTGGGTGTACTGACACAGAGTGCTATGGCTGGGGCAGGCGGGTGTACTGACACAGAGTGCTATGGATGCAGGGCAGGCTGGGTGTACTGACACAGAGTGCTGTGGATGCAGGGCAGGCTGGAGTGTACTGACACAGAGTGCTGTGGATGCAGGGCAGGCTGGGTGTACTGACACAGAGTGCTGTGGATGCAGGGCAGGCTGGGTGTACTGACACAGAGTGCTGTGGATGCAGGGCAGGCTGGGTGTACTGACACAGATGCTATGGCTGCAGGGCAGGCTGAGTGTACTGACACAGAGTGCTGTGGATGCAGGGCAGGCTGGGTGTACTGACACAGAGTGCTGTGGCTGCAGGGCAGGCTGGGTGTACTGACACAGAGTGCTGTGGATGCAGGGCAGGCTGGGTGTACTGACACAGTGCTGTGGCTGCAGGGCAGGCTGGGTGTTCTGACACAGAGTGCTGTGGCTTGCAAGGGCAGGCTGGGTGTACTGACACAGAGTGCTGTGGCTGCAGGGCAGGCTGAGTGTACTGACACAGAGTGCTGTGGCTGCAGGGCAGGCTGGGTGTACTGACACAGAGTGCTGTGGATGCAGGGCAGGCTGGGTGTACTGACACAGAGTGCTGTGGCTGCAGGGCAGGCTGGGTGTACTGACACAGAGTGCTATGGATGCAGGGCAGGCTGGGTGTACTGACACAGGTGCTGTGGATGCAGGGCAGGCTGAGTGTACTGACACAGAGTGCTGTGGCTGCAGGGCAGGCTGGGTGTACTGACACAGAGTGCTATGGATGCAGGGCAGGCTGGGTGTACTGACACAGAGTGCTGTGGATGCAGGGCAGGCTGGGTGTACTGCACAGTGCTGTGGATGCAGGGCAGGCTGGGTGTACTGACACAGAGTGCTATGGCTGCAGGGCAGGCTGGGTGTACTGACACAGAGTGCTGTGGCTTGCAGGGCAGGCTGGGTGTATTGACACAGAGTGCTGTGGCTGCAGGGCAGGCGGGTGTACTGACACAGAGTGCTATGGCTGCAGGGCAGGCTGGGTGTACTGACACAGAGTGCTGTGGCTGCAGGGCAGGCTGGGTGTACTGACACAGAGTGCTGTGGATGCAGGGCAGGCTGGGTGTACTGACACAGAGTGCTGTGGCTGCAGGGCAGGCTGGGTGTACTGACACAGAGTGCTATGGATGCAGGGCAGGCTGGGTGTACTGACACAGAGTGCTATGGCTGCGGCAGGCGGTGTACTGACACAGAGTGCTGTGGCTGCAGGGCAGGCTAGTGTACTGACACAGAGTGCTGTGGATGCAGGGCAGGCTGGGTGTACTGACACAGAGTGCTGTGGATGCAGGGCAGGCTGAGTGTACTGACACAGAGTGCTGTGGCTGCAGGGCAGGCTGGGTGTACTGACACAGAGTGCTATGGATGCAGGGCAGGCTGGGTGTACTGACACAGAGTGCTGTGGATGCAGGGACAGGCTGAGTGTACTGACACAGAGTGCTGTGGATGCAGGGCAGGCTGAGTGTACTGACACAGAGTGCTGTGGATGCAGGGCAGGCTGGGTGTACTGACACAGAGTGCTATGGCTGCAGGGCAGGCTGGGTGTACTGACACAGAGTGCTGTGGATGCAGGGCAGGCTGGGTGTACTGACACAGAGTGCTGTGGATGCAGGGCAGGCTGGGTGTACTGACACAGAGTGCTGTGGATGCAGGGCAGGCTGGGTGTACTGACACAGAGTGCTGTGGATGCAGGGCAGGCTGGGTGTACTGACACAGAGTGCTGTGGCTGCAGGGCAGGCTGGGTGTACTGACACAGAGTGCTGTGGATGCAGGGCAGGCTGGGTGTACTGACACAGAGTGCTGTGGCTGCAGGGCAGGCTGGGTGTACTGACACAGAGTGCTATGGCTGCAGGGCAGGCTGGGTGTACTGACACAGAGTGCTATGGCTGCAGGGCAGGCTGGTGTACTGACACAGAGTGCTGTGGATGCAGGGCAGGCTGGGTGTACTGACACAGAGTGCTGTGGCTGCAGGGCAGGCTGGGTGTACTGACACAGAGTGCTGTGGATGCAGGGCAGGCTGGGTGTACTGACACAGGTGCTGTGGCTGCAGGGCAGGCTGGGTGTGACACAGAGTGCTGTGGATGCAGGGCAGGCTGGGTGTACTGACACAGAGTGCTGTGGCTGCAGGGCAGGCTGGGTGTACTGACACAGAGTGCTATGGCTGCAGGGCAGGCTGAGTGTACTGACACAGAGTGCTATGGCTGCAGGGCAGGCTGGGTGTACTGACACAGAGTGCTATGGATGCAGGGCAGGCTGGTGTACTGACACAGAGTGCTGTGGATGCAGGGCAGGCTGGGTGTACTGACACACAGTGCTATGGCTGCAGGGCAGGCTGGGTGTACTGACACAGAGTGCTGTGGCTGCAGGGCAGGCTGGGTGTACTGACACAGAGTGCTGTGGCTGCAGGGCAGGCTGAGTGTGCTGACACAGAGTGCTATGGATGCAGGGCAGGCTGGGTGTACTGACACAGAGTGCTGTGGATGCAGGCAGGCTAGCTGACACAGAGTGCTGTGGATGCAGGGCAGGCTGGGTGTACTGACACAGAGTGCTGTGGCTGCAGGGCAGGCTGGGTGTACTGACACAGAGTGCTATGGATGCAGGGCAGGCTGGGTGTACTGACATAGAGTGCTGTGGATGCAGGGCAGGCTGAGTGTACTGACACAGAGTGCTATGGCTGCAGGGCAGGCTGGGTGTACTGACACAGAGTGCTATGGATGCAGGGCAGGGTGAGTGTACTGACACAGACTGCTGCGGATGCAGGGCAGGCTGGGTGTAGCTGACACAGAGTGCTATGGCTGCAGGGCAGGCTGAGTGTACTGACACAGAGTGCTGTGGATGCAGGGCAGGCTGAGTGTACTGACACAGAGTGCTGTGGATGCAGGGCAGGCTGGGTGTACTGACACAGAGTGCTATGGTTGCAGGGCAGGCTGGGTGTTCTGACCCTGAGTGCTGTGGCTGCAGGGCAGGCTGGGTGTACTGACACAGAGTGCTATAGCTGCAGGGCAGGCTGAGTGTACTGACACAGAGTGCTGTGGATGCAGGGCAGGCTGAGTGTACTGACACAGAGTGCTGTGGATGCAGGGCAGGCTGAGTGTACTGACACAGAGTGCTGTGGATGCAGGGCAGGCTGGGTGTAGTGACACAGAGTGCTGTGGATGCAGGGCAGGCTGGGTGTACTGACAGAGTGCTGTGGATGCAGGGCAGGCTGAGTGTACTGACACAGAGTGCTGTGGATGCAGGGCAGGCCGAGTGTACTGACACAGAGTGCTATGGCTGCAGGGCAGGCTGGATGTACTGACACAGAGTGCTGTGGCTGCAGGGCAGGCTGGGTGTACTGACACAGAGTGCTGTGGTGCAGGGCAGGCTGGGTGTACTGACACAGAGTGCTATGGCTGCAGGGCAGGCTGGGTGTACTGACACAGAGTGCTGTGGCTGCAGGGCAGGCGAGTGCTGACACAGAGTGCTATGGATGCAGGGCAGGCTGGGTGTACTGACACAGAGTGCTGTGGATGCAGGGCAGGCTGGGTGTGCTGACACAGAGTGCTATGGAGGCAGGGCAGGCTGGGTGTACTGACACAGAGTGCTGTGGATGCAGGGCAGGCTGAGTGTACTGACACAGAGTGCTGTGGCTGCAGGACAGGCTGAGGGTACTGACAGAGTGCTGTGGCTGGAGGGCAGGCTGGGTGTACTGACACAGAGTGCTGTGGATGCAGGGCAGGCTGGGTGTACTGACACAGAGTGCTGTGGATGCAGGGCAGGCTGGGGGTACTGACAGAGTGCTGTGGCTGGAGGGCAGGCTGGGTGTACTGACACAGAGTGCTGTGACTGCAGGGCAGCCTGGGTGTACTGACACAGAGTGCTGTGGCTGCAGGACAGGCTGGGGGTACTGACAGAGTGCTGTGGCTGCAGGGCAGGCTGGGTGTACTGACACAGAGTGCTATGGCTGCAGGGCAGGCCGAGTGTACTGACACAGAGTGCTATGACTACAGGGCAGGCTGGGTGTACTGACACAGAGTGCTATGGAGGCAGGGCAGGCTGGGTGTACTGACACAGAGTGCTGTGGATGCAGGGTGGGCTGACTGTACTGACACAGAGTGCTGTGGATGCAGGGCAGGCTGAGTGTACTGACACAGAGTGCTGTGGATGCAGGGCAGGCTGGGTGTACTGACACAGAGTGCTGTGGATGCAGGGCAGGCCGAGTGTACTGACACAGATTGCTATGGCTGCAGGTAGCAGGCTGGATGTACTGACACAGAGTGCTATGGCTGCAGGGCAGGCTGAGTGTACTGACACAGAGTGCTATGGCTTCAGGGCAGGCTGGGTGTACTGACACAGAGTGCTATGGCTGCAGGGCAGGCTGGGTGTACTGACACAGAGTGCTATGGCTGCAGGGCAGGATGGGTGTACTGACACAGAGTGCTATGGATGCAGGGCAGGCTGCGTGTACTGTCACAGAGTGCTGTGGATGCAGGGCAGGCTGAGTATACTGTCACAGAGTGCTATGGCTGCAGGGCAGGATGTGTCTGACAGAGTGCTATGGCTGCAGGGCAGTGGGTGCTGACACAGAGTGCTGTGGATGCAGGGCAGGCTGGTGTACTGACACAGAGTGCTGTGGATGCAGGGCAGGCTGGGTGTACTGACACAGAGTGCTATGGTTGCAGGGCAGGCTGGGTGTTCTGACCCTGAGTGCTGTCGCTGCAGGGCAGGCTGGGTGTACTGACACAGAGTGCTATAGCTGCAGGGCAGGCTGAGTGTACTGACACAGAGTGCTACGGATGCAGGGAAGGCTGAGTGTACTGACACAGAGTGCTGTGGATGCAGGGCAGGCTGAGTGTACTGACACAGAGTGCTGTGGATGCAGGGCAGGCTGGGTGTACTGACACAGAGTGCTATGGTTGCAGGGCAGGATGGGTGTTCTGACCCTGAGTGCTGTGGCTGCAGGGCAGGCAGGGTGTACTGACACAGAGTGCTGTGGCTGCAGGGCAGGCTGGATGTTCTGAACCAGAGTGCTGTGGCTTCAGGGCAGGCTGGGTGTTCTGACCCAGAGTGCTGTGGCTTCAGGGCAGGCTGGGTGTATTGACACAGAGTGCTATGGATGCAAGGCAGGCTGGGTGTACTGACACAGAGTGCTATGGCTGCAGGGCAGGCCGAGTGTACTGACACAGAGTGCTGTGGCTGCAGGGCAGGCCGAGTGCACTGACACAGAGTGCTATGGCCACAGGGCAGGCTGGGTGTACTGACCCAGAGTGCTGTGGCTTCAGGGCAGGCTGGGTGTATTGACACAGAGTGCTATGGATGCAGGGCAGGCTGGGTGTACTGACTCAGAGTGCTATGGCTGCAGGGCAGGCTGTGTACTGACACACAGGTGCTGTGGCTGCAGGGGCAGGCTGAGTGTACTGACACAGAGTGCTATGGCTGCAGGGCAGCGGTGTACTGACACAGAGTGCTATGGCTGCAGGGCAGGCTGGGTGTACTGACACAGAGTGCTATAGAGGCAGGGCAGGCTGGGTGTACTGACACAGAGGGCTGTGGATGCAGGGTGGGCTGAGTGTACTGACACAGAGTGCTGTGGATGCAGGGCAGGCTGAGTGTACTGACACAGAGTGCTGTGGATGCAGGGCAGGCTGGGTGTACTGACACGGAGTGCTGTGGATGCAGGGCAGGCTGGGTGTACTGACACAGAGTGCTGTGGATGCAGGGCAGGCTGGTGTACTGACACAGAGTGCTGGCTGCAGGGCAGGCTGGTGTACTGACACAGAGTGCTGTGGATGCAGGGCAGGCTGGGTGTACTGACACAGAGTGCTGTGGATGCAGGGCAGGCTGGGTGTACTGACACAGGTGCTGTGGCTGCAGGGCAGGCTGGGTGTACTGACACAGAGTGCTATGGCTGCAGGGCAGGCTGGGTGTACTGCACAGAGTGCTATGATGCAGGGCAGGCTAGGTGTACTGACACAGGTGCTATGGCTGCAGGGCAGGCTGGGTGTACTGACACAGAGTGCTGTGGATGCAGGGCAGGCTGGGTGTACTGACAGAGTGCTGTGGCTGCAGGGCAGGCTGGGTGTACTGACACAGAGTGCTGTGGCTGCAGGGCAGGCTGGGTGTGCAACACAGGTGCTGTGGATGCAGGGCAGGCTGGTGTACTGACACAGAGTGCTATGGCTGCAGGGCAGGCCGGTGTACTGACACAGAGTGCTATGGCTGCAGGGCAGGCTGGGTGTACTGACACAGAGTGCTATGGATGCAGGGCAGGCTGGGTGTACTGACACAGAGTGCTATGGATGCAGGGCAGGCTGGGTGTACTGACACAGAGTGCTGTGGCTGCAGGGCAGGCTGGTGTACTGACACAGAGTGCTGTGGCTGCAGGGCAGGCTGGGTGTACTGACACAGAGTGCTGTGGCTGCAGGGCAGGCTGGTGTACTGACACAGGTGCTGTGGATGCAGGGCAGGCTGGGTGTACTGACACAGAGTGCTGTGGATGCAGGGCAGGCTGGTTACTGACACAGAGTGCTGTGGATGCAGGGCAGGCTGGGTGTACTGACACAGAGTGCTGTGGCTGCAGGGCAGGCTGGGTGTACTGACACAGAGTGCTATGGATGCAGGGCAGGCTGGGTGTACTGACAAGGTGCTGTGGATGCAGGGCAGGCTGAGTGTACTGACACAGAGTGCTGTGGATGCAGGGCAGGCTGGGTGTACTGACACAGAGTGCTGGATGCAGGGCAGGCTGAGTGTGCTGACACAGAGTGCTGTGGCTGCAGGGCAGGCTGGGTGTACTGACACAGAGTGCTATGGCTGCAGGGCAGGCTGGGTGTACTGACACAGGTGTCAAGGCTGAGTCTGACACAGAGTGCTGTGGATGCAGGGCAGGCTGGGTGTACTGACACAGAGTGCTGTGGCTGCAGGGCAGGCTGGGTGTTCTGACACAGAGTGCTGTGGCTGCAGGGCAGGCTGGGTGTACTGACACAGAGTGCTATGGCTGCAGGGCAGGCTGGTGTACTGACACAGAGTGCTGTGGATGCAGGGCAGGCTGAGTGTACTGACACAGAGTGCTGTGGATGCAGGGCAGGCTGGTGTACTGACACAGGTGCTGTGGATGCAGGGCAGGCTGGGTGTACTGACACAGAGTGCTGTGGATGCAGGGCAGGCTGGGTGTACTGACACGAGTGCTGTGGATGCAGGGCAGGCTAGTGTACTGACACAGAGTGCTGTGGATGCAGGGCAGGCTGGGTGTGCTGACACAGAGTGCTATGGCTGCAGGGCAGGCTGGGTGTACTGACCCTGAGTGCTGTGGCTGCAGGGCAGGCGGGTGTACTGACACAGAGTGCTATGGCTGCAGGGCAGGCTGGAGTGTTCTGACCAGAGTGCTGTGGCTGCAGGGCAGGCTGGGTGTTCTGACCCAGAGTGCTGTGGCTTCAGGGCAGGCTGGGTGTACTGACACAGAGTGCTATGGCTGCAGGGCAGGCTGAGTGTACTGACACAGAGTGCTGTGGCTGCAGGGCAGGCAGGTGTACTGACACAGAGTGCTATGGATGCAGGGCAGGCTGGGTGTACTGACACAGAGTGCTGTGGCTGCAGGGCAGGCTGAGTGTACTGACACAGAGTGCTATGGATGCAGGGCAGGCTGGGTGTACTGACACAGAGTGCTGTGGATGCAGGGCAGGCTGAGTGTACTGACACAGAGTGCTGTTGATGCAGGGCAGGCTGGGTGTACTGACACAGAGTGCTGTGGATGCAGGGCAGGCTGGGTGTACTGACACAGAGTGCTGTGGCTGCAGGGCAGGCTGGGTGTACTGACACAGAGTGCTATGGCTGCAAGTCAGGCTGAGTGTACTGACACAGAGTGCTGTGGATGCAGGGCAGGCTGGGTGTACTGACACAGAGTGCTGTGGCTGCAGGGCAGGCTGGGTGTACTGACACAGAGTGCTGTGGCTGCAGGGCAGGCTGGGTGTACTGACAGAGTGCTGTGGCTGCAGGGCAGGCTGGGTGTACTGACACAGAGTGCTGTGGATGCAGGGCAGGCTGGGTGTACTGACACAGAGTGCTGTGGATGCAGGGCAGGCTGGGTGTACTGACCAGAGTGCTGTGGCTGCAGGGCAGGCTGGGTGTACTGACACAGAGTGCTGTGGCTGCAGGGCAGGCTGGGTGCTGACAGAGTGCTATCTGCAGGCAGGCTGGGTGTCTGACAGAGTGCTGTGGCTGCAGGGCAGGCTGGGTGTACTGACACAGAGTGCTATGGCTGCAGGGCAGGCTGAGTGTACTGACACAGAGTGCTGTGGCTGCAGGGCAGGCTGGGTGTACTGACACAGAGTGCTGTGGATGCAGGGCAGGCTGAGTGTACTGACACAGAGTGCTGTGGATGCAGGGCAGGCTGAGTGTACTGACACAGAGTGCTGTGGATGCAGGGCAGGCTGGGTGTACTGACACAGAGTGCTGTGGATGCAGGGCAGGCTGGGTGTACTGACACAGAGTGCTGTGGCTGCAGGGCAGGCAGGTGTACTGACACAGAGTGCTATGGCTGCAGGGCAGGCTGGGTGTACTGACACAGGTGCTGTGGCTGCAGGGCAGGCTGAGTGTGCTGACACAGAGTGCTATGGATGCAGGGCAGGCTGGGTGTACTGACACAGAGTGCTATGGCTGCAGGGCAGGCTGGGTGTCTGACACAGAGTGCTGTGGCTGCAGGGCAGGCTGGGTGTACTGACACAGAGTGCTATGGATGCAGGGCAGGCTGGGTGTACTGACACAGAGTGCTGTGGATGCAAGGGCAGGCTGAGTGTACTGCACAAGTGCTGTGGCTGCAGGGCAGGCTGGGTGTACTGACACAGAGTGCTATGGCTGCAGGGCAGGCTGGTGTACTGACACAGAGTGCTGTGGATGCAGGGCAGGCTGGGTGTACTGACACAGGTGCTGTGGATGCAGGGCAGGCTGGGTGTACTGACACAGAGTGCTATGGATGCAGGGCAGGCTGAGTGTACTGACACAGAGTGCTGTGGCTGCAGGGCAGGCTGGGTGTACTGACACAGAGTGCTATGGCTGCAGGGCAGGCTGGGTGTACTGACACAGAGTGCTGTGGATGCAGGGCAGGCTGGTGTACTGACACAGAGTGCTGTGGATGCAGGGCAGGCTGGGTGTACTGACACAGAGTGCTGTGGATGCAGGGCAGGCTGGGTGTACTGACACAGAGTGCTATGGATGCAGGGCAGGCTGGGTGTCTGACACAGAGTGCTGGCTGCAGGGCAGGCTGGGTGTACTGACACAGAGTGCTGTGGCTGCAGGGCAGGCTGGGTGTACTGACACAGAGTGCTGTGGCTGCAGGGCAGGCTGAGTGTACTGACACAGAGTGCTGTGGCTGCAGGGCAGGCTGGTGTACTGACACAGAGTGCTGTGGATGCAGGGCAGGCTGGGTGTACTGACACAGAGTGCTGTGGATGCAGGGCAGGCTGGTGTACTGACACAGAGTGCTGTGGATGCAGGGCAGGCTGAGTGTACTGACACAGAGTGCTATGGATGCAGGGCAGGCTGGGTGTGCTGACACAGAGTGCTGTGGCTGCAGGGCAGGCTGGGTGTACTGACACAGAGTGCTATGGATGCAGGGCAGGCTGGGTGTACTGACACAGAGTGCTGTGGCTGCAGGGCAGGCGTGTACTGACACAGAGTGCTGTGGCTGCAGGGCAGGCTGGGTGTACTGACACAGAGTGCTATGGCTGCAGGGCAGGCTGGTGTACTGACACAGAGTGCTATGGATGCAGGGCAGGCTGGGTGTACTGACACAGAGTGCTGTGGATGCAGGGCAGGCTGGGTGTACTGACACAGAGTGCTGTGGATGCAGGGCAGGCTGGGTGTACTGACACAGAGTGCTATGGCTGCAGGGCAGGCTGGTGTACTGACACAGAGTGCTATGGCTGCAGGGCAGGCTGGGTGTACTGACACAGAGTGCTGTGGCTGCAGGGCAGGCTGGGTGTACTGACACAGAGTGCTGTGGATGCAGGGCAGGCTGGGTGTACTGCACAGATGCTTGGTGCAGGCAGGTGAGTGCTGACACAGAGTGCTGTGGATGCAGGGCAGGCTGGGTGTACTGACACAGAGTGCTGTGGATGCAGGGCAGGCTGGGTGTACTGACACAGAGTGCTATGGATGCAGGGCAGGCTGAGTGTACTGACACAGAGTGCTGTGGATGCAGGGCAGGCTGGGTGTACTGACACAGAGTGCTGTGGATGCAGGGCAGGCTGGGTGTACTGACACAGTGCTGTGGCTGCAGGGCAGGCTGGGTGTACTGACACAGAGTGCTATGGCTGCAGGGCAGGCTGGGTGTGCTGACACAGAGTGCTATGGCTGCAGGGCAGGCTGATGTTACTGACACGAGTGCTGTAGCTGCAGGGCAGGCTGGGTGTACTGACCCAGAGTGCTGTGGCTGCAGGGCAGGCTGGGTGTACTGACACAGAGTGCTATGGATGCAGGGCAGGCTGGGTGTACTGACACAGAGTGCTTGGATGCAGGGCAGGCTGGTGTACTGACACAGAGTGCTGTGGATGCAGGGCAGGCTGAGTGTACTGACACAGAGTGCTATGGATGCAGGGCAGGCTGGGTGTACTGACACAGAGTGCTGTGGATGCAGGGCAGGCTGGAGTGTACTGACACAGAGTGCTGTGGTTGCAGGGCAGGCTGGGTGTACTGACACAGAGTGCTATGGATGCAGGGCAGGCTGGGTGTACTGACACAGAGTGCTGTGGCTGCAGGGCAGGCCAAGTGCACTGACACAGAGTGCTATGGATGCAGGGCAGGCTGGGTGTACTGTCATAGAGTGCTGTGGATGCAGGGCAGGCTGAGTATACTGACACAGAGTGCTATGGCTGCAGGGCAGGCTGGGTGTACTGACACAGAGTGCTGTGGATGCAGGGCAGGCTGGGTGTACTGACACAGAGTGCTGTGGATGCAGGGCAGGCTGAGTGTACTGACACAGAGTGCTGTGGCTGCAGGGCAGGCTGGTGTACTGACACAGAGTGCTGTGGATGCAGGGCAGGCTGGGTGTTCTGACCCAGAGTGCTGTGGCTTCAGGGCAGGCTGTGTGTACTGACACAGAGTGCTATGGCTGCAGGGCAGGCTGAGTGTACTGACACAGAGTGCTGTGGCTGCAGGGCAGGCTGGGTGTACTGACACAGAGTGCTGTGGCTGCAGGGCAGGCTGGGTGTACTGACACAGAGTGCTGTGGCTGCAGGGCAGGCTGAGTGTACTGACACAGAGTGCTGCGGATGCAGGGCAGGCTGGGTGTACTGACACAGAGTGCTATGGATGCAGGGCAGGCTGGGTGTACTGACAACAGAGTGCTGTGGCTGCAGGGCAGGCTGAGTGTACTGACAGAGAGTGCTATGGATGCAGGGCAGGCTGAGTGTACTGACACAGAGTGCTGTGGCTGCAGGGCAGGCTGAGTGTACTGACACAGAGTGCTGTGGATGCAGGGCAGGCTGGGTGTACTGACAACAGAGTGCTGTGGCTGCAGGGCAGGCTGAGTGTACTGACACAGAGTGCTATGGATGCAGGGCAGGCTGGGTGTACTGACACAGAGTGCTATGGCTGCAGGGCAGGCTGGGTGTTCTGAACAGAGTGCTGTGGCTGCAGGGCAGGCTGGGTGTACTGACCCAGAGTGCTGTGGCTGCAGGGCAGGCTGGGTGTATTGACACAGAGTGCTGTATGGATGCAGGGCAGGCTGGTGTACTGACACAGAGTGCTATGGCTGCAGGGCAGGCAGGTACTGACACAGAGTGCTGTGGATGCAGGGCAGGCTGAGTGTACTGACACAGAGTGCTATGAGGCAGGAGCAGGCTGGGTGTACTGACACAGAGTGCTGTGGATGCAGGGCAGGCTGAGTGTACTGACACAGAGTGCTGTGGCTGCAGGGCAGGCTGGGTGTACTGACACAGTGCTATGGATGCAGGGCAGGCTGGGTGTACTGACACAGAGTGCTGTGGCTGCAGGGCAGGCAGTGCTGCACAGAGTGCTATGGATGCAGGGCAGGCTGGTGTCTGCACAGAGTGCTGTGGATGCAGGGCAGGCTGAGTGTACTGACACAGAGTGCTGTGGATGCAGGGCAGGCTGGGTGTACTGACACAGAGTGCTGTGGATGCAGGGCAGGCTGGGTGTACTGACACAGAGTGCTGTGGCTGCAGGCAGGCTGGGTGTACTGACACAGAGTGCTGTGGCTGCAGGGCAGGCTGGGTGTCTGACCAGAGTGCTGTGGCTGCAGGGCAGGCTGGGTGTACTGACACAGAGTGCTGTGACTGCAGGGCAGGCTGGGTGTACTGACACAGAGTGCTGTGGCTGCAGGGCAGGCTGAGTGTACTGACACAGAGTGCTGTGGATGCAGGGCAGGCTGAGTGTACTGACACAGAGTGCTGTGGATGCAGGGCAGGCTGGGTGACACAGAGTGCTGTGGATGCAGGGCAGGCTGGGTGTACTGACACAGAGTGCTGTGGATGCAGGGCAGGCTGGGTGTACTGACACAGAGTGCTGTGGCTGCAGGGCAGGCTGGGTGTACTGACACAGAGTGCTGTGGCTGCAGGGCAGGCTGGGTGTACTGACACGAGTGCTGTGGCTGCAGGGCAGGCTGGGTGTACTGACACAGAGTGCTGTGGCTGCAGGGCAGGCTGGGTGTACTGACACAGAGTGCTATGGCTGCAGGGCAGGCTGGGTGTACTGACACAGAGTGCTATGGATGCAGGGCAGGCTGGGTGTACTGACACAGAGTGCTGTGGATGCAGGGCAGGCTGAGTGTACTGACACAGAGTGCTGTGGCTGCAGGGCAGGCTGAGTGTACTGACACAGAGTGCTATGGATGCAGGGCAGGCTGGGTGTACTGACACAGGTGCTATGGCTGCAGGGCAGGCTGGGTGTACTGAACAGAGTGCTATGGATGCAGGGCAGGCTGGGTGTACTGACACAGAGTGCTATGGCTGCAGGGCAGGCTAGTGTACTGACACAGAGTGCTATGGCTGCAGGGCAGGCTGAGTGTACTGACACAGAGTGCTTGGATGCAGGGCAGGCTGGGTGTACTGACACAGAGTGCTATGGCTGCAGGGCAGGCTGGTGTACTGACACAGAGTGCTGTGGATGCAGGGCAGGCTGGGTGTACTGACACAGAGTGCTGTGGATGCAGGGCAGGCTGGGTGTACTGACACAGAGTGCTATGGCTGCAGGGCAGGCTGGGTGTACTGACACAGAGTGCTATGGCTGCAGGGCAGGCTGGGTGTACTGACACAGAGTGCTGTGGATGCAGGGCAGGCTGAGTGTACTGACACAGAGTGCTGTGGATGCAGGGCAGGCTGGGTGTACTGACACAGAGTGCTATGGCTGCAGGGCAGGCTGGGTGTACTGACACAGAGTGCTGTGGCTGCAGGGCAGGCTGGGTGTACTGACACAGAGTGCTATGGCTGCAGGGCAGGCTGAGTGTGCTGACACAGAGTGCTGTGGATGCAGGGCAGGCTGAGTGTACTGACACAGAGTGCTGTGGATGCAGGGCAGGCTGGGTGTACTGACACAGAGTGCTGTGGATGCAGGGCAGGCTGGGTGTACTGACAGAGTGCTATGGATGCAGGGCAGGCTGGGTGTACTGACACAGAGTGCTGTGGCTGCAGGGCAGGCTGGGTGTACTGACACAGAGTGCTGCTGCAGCAGGCTGAGTTCTGACAGATGCTGGCTGCAGGGCAGGCTGGGTGTACTGACACAGAGTGCTGTGGCTGCAGGGCAGGCTGGGTGTACTGACACAGAGTGCTGTGGATGCAGGGCAGGCTGGGTGTACTGACACAGAGTGCTATGGCTGCAGGGCAGGCTGGGTGTACTGACACAGAGTGCTGTGGATGCAGGGCAGGCTGGGTGTACTGACACAGAGTGCTGTGGCTGCAGGGCAGGCTGGGTGTACTGACCAGAGTGCTGTGGCTGCAGGGCAGGCTGGGTGTACTGACACAGAGTGCTATGGATGCAGGGCAGGGGCTGCAGAGTGCTGGTGCAGGGCAGGCTGGGTGTACTGACACAGAGTGCTGTGGATGCAGGGCAGGCTGGGTGTACTGACACAGAGTGCTGTGGCTGCAGGGCAGGCTGGGTGTACTGACACAGAGTGCTGTGGATGCAGGGCAGGCTGGGTGTACTGACACAGAGTGCTGTGATGCAGGCTGGGTCTAGCACAGAGTGCTTGGATGCAGGCAGGCTGAGTGTACTGACACAGGTGCTGTGGATGCGTGCGAGGCTGGCAGGGCAGGCTGGGTGTACTGACACAGAGTGCTGTGGATGCAGGGCAGGCTGGTGTCTGACACAGAGTGCTGTGGATGCAGGGCAGGCTGGGTGTACTGACACAGATGCTATGGCTGCAGGCAGGCTGGTGTACTGACACAGAGTGCTGTGGATGCAGGGCAGGCTGGGTGTACTGACACAGAGTGCTATGGCTGCAGGGCAGGCTGAGTGTGCTGACACAGAGTGCTGTGGATGCAGGGCAGGCTGGGTGTACTGACAGAGTGCTGTGGCTGCAGGGCAGGCGGGTGTACTGACACAGAGTGCTGTGGATGCAGGGCAGGCTGGGTGTACTGACACAGAGTGCTGTGGATGCAGGGCAGGCTGGTGACTGACACAGAGTGCTGTGGCTGCAGCAGGTGTGTACTGACACAGAGTGCTGTGGATGCAGGGCAGGCTGGGTGTACTGACACAGAGTGCTATGGATGCAGGGCAGGCTGGGTGTACTGACACAGAGTGCTATGGATGCAGGGCAGCTGGGTGTACTGACACAGAGTGCTGTGGCTGCAGGGCAGGCTGGGTACTGACACAGAGTGCTGTGGCTGCAGGGCAGGCTGGGTGTACTGACACAGAGTGCTGTGGCTGCAGGGCAGGCTGAGTGTACTGACACAGAGTGCCGGATGAGGGCAGGCTGGGTGTACTGACACAAGTGCGTAGAGTGGCTATGCGAGTGCAGGGCAGGCTGAGTGTACTGACACAGAGTGCGTGGGAGCAGGCTGGGTGTACTGACACAGGTGCTGTGGATGCAGGGCAGGCTGGGTGTACTGACACAGAGTGCTGTGGATCAGGGCAGGCTGAGGTCTGACACAGTGCTGTGGCTGCAGGGCAGGTGGGTGTACTGACACAGAGTGCTATGGATGCAGGGCAGGCTGAGTGTACTGACACAGAGTGCTGTGGATGCAGGGCAGGCTGGGTGTGCTGACACAGAGTGCTATGGCTGCAGGGCAGGCTGAGTGTACTGACACAGAGTGCTGTGGATGCAGGGCAGGCTGGTGTGTACTGACAAGAGTGCTGTGGATGCAGGGCAGGCTGGGTGTACTGACACAGAGTGCTATGGCTGCAGGGCAGGCTGGGTGTTCTGACCAGAGTGCTGTGGCTGCAGGGCAGGCTGGGTGTACTGACACAGAGTGCTATGGCTGCAGGGCAGGCTGAGTGTACTGACACAGAGTGCTGTGGATGCAGGGCAGGCTGAGTGTACTGACACAGAGTGCTGTGGATGCAGGGCAGGCTGAGTGTACTGACACAGAGTGCTGTGGATGCAGGGCAGGCTGGGTGTGTAACAGAGTGCTGTGGATGCAGGGCAGGCTGGGTGTACTGACAAGAGTGCTGTGGATGCAGGGCAGGCTGAGTGTACTGACACAGAGTGCTGTGGATGCAGGGCAGGCTGGGTGTACTGACACAGAGTGCTATGGATGCAGGGCAGGCTGGGTGTACTGACACAGAGTGCTGTGGCTGCAGGGCAGGCTGGTGTACTGACACAGAGTGCTATGGCTGCAGGGCAGGCTGGATGTTCTGACACAGGTGCTGTGGCTGCAGGGCAGGCTGGGTGTTCTGACCCAGAGTGCTGTGGCTGCAGGGCAGGCTGGGTGTATCTGACACAGAGTGCTATGGCTGCAGGGCAGGCTGGGTGTACTGACACAGAGTGCTGTGGATGCAGGGCAGGCTGGGTGTACTGACACAGAGTGCTATGGCTGCAGGGCAGGCTGACTGACAGTGTGCTGTGGCTGCAGGGCAGGCTGGCTGTGTACTGACACAGAGTGCTATGGATGCAGGGCAGGCTGGGTGTACTGACACAGAGTGCTGTGGATGCAGGGCAGGCTGAGTGTACTGACACAGAGTGCTGTTGATGCAGGGCAGGCTGGGTGTACTGACACAGAGTGCTGTGGATGCAGGGCAGGCTGGGTGTACTGACACAGAGTGCTGTGGCTGCAGGGCAGGCTGGGTGTACTGACACAGAGTGCTGTGGCTGCAGGGCAGGCTGGGTGTACTGACCCACAGTGCTGTGGATGCAGGGCAGGCTGGGTGTACTGACACAGAGTGCTGTGACTGCAGGGCAGCCTGGGTGTACTGACACAGAGTGCTGTGGCTGCAGGACAGGCTGGGGGTACTGACAGAGTGCTGTGGCTGGAGGGCAGGCTGGGTGTACTGACACAGAGTGCTGTGGATGCAGGGCAGGCTGGGTGTACTGACACAGAGTGCTGTGGATGCAGGGCAGGCTGGGGGTACTGACAGAGTGCTGTGGCTGGAGGGCAGGCTGGGTGTACTGACACAGAGTGCTGTGGCTGCAGGGCAGGCTGGGTGTACTGACACAGAGTGCTGTGGATGCAGGGCAGGCTGGGTGTACTGACAGAGTGCTGTGGCTGCAGGGCAGGCTGGGTGTACTGACACAGAGTGCTATGGCTGCAGGGCAGGCCGAGTGTGCTGACACAGAGTGCTATGACTACAGGGCAGGCTGGGTGTACTGACACAGAGTGCTGTGGATGCAGGGCAGGCTGGAGTGTACTGACACAGAGTGCTGTGGATGCAGGGCAGGCTGGGTGTACTGACACAGAGTGCTGTGGATGCAGGGCAGGCTGAGTGTACTGAAACAGAGTGCTGTGGATGCAGGGCAGGCTGGTGTACTGACACAGAGTGCTGTGGTGCAGGGCAGGGTGTACTGACACAGAGTGCTATGGCTGCAGGGCAGGCTGGGTGTACTGACACAGAGTGCTATGGCTGCAGGGCAGGCTGAGGTGTGCTGACACAGAGTGCTATGGCTTCAGGGCAGGCTGGGTGTACTGACACAGAGTGCTATGGCTGCAGGGCAGGCTGGGTGTACTGACACAGAGTGCTATGGCTGCAGGGCAGGATGGGTGTACTGACACAGAGTGCTATGGATGCAGGGCAGGCTGCGTGTACTGTCACAGAGTGCTGTGGATGCAGGGCAGGCTGAGTATACTGTCACAGAGTGCTATGGCTGCAGGGCAGGATGGGTGTACTGACACAGAGTGCTATGGCTGCAGGGCAGGCGGAGTGTACTGACACAGAGTGCTGTGGATGCAGGGCAGGCTGAGTGTACTGACACAGAGTGCTGTGGATGCAGGGCAGGCTGGGTGTACTGACACAGAGTGCTATGGTTGCAGGGCAGGCTGGGTGTTCTGACCCTGAGTGCTGTCGCTGCAGGGCAGGCTGGGTGTACTGACACAGAGTGCTATGCTGCAGGGCAGGCTGAGTGTACTGACACAGAGTGCTACTGGATGCAGGCAGGCTGAGTGTACTGACACAGAGTGCTGTGGATGCAGGGCAGGCTGAGTGTACTGACACAGAGTGCTGTGGATGCAGGGCAGGCTGGGTGTACTGACACAGAGTGCTATGGTTGCAGGGCAGGATGGGTGTTCTGACCCTGAGTGCTGTGGCTGCAGGGCAGGCAGGGTGTACTGACACAGAGTGCTGTGGCTGCAGGGCAGGCTGGATGTTCTGAACCAGAGTGCTGTGGCTTCAGGGCAGGCTGGGTGTTCTGACACAGAGTGCTGTGGCTTCAGGGCAGGCTGGGTGTATTGACACAGAGTGCTATGGATGCAGGGCAGGCTGGGTGTACTGACACAGAGTGCTATGGCTGCAGGGCAGGCCGAGTGTACTGACACAGAGTGCTGTGGCTGCAGGGCAGGCCGAGTGTACTGACACAGAGTGCTATGCACAGGGCAGGCTGGGTGTACTGACCAGAGTGCTGTGGCTGCAGGGCAGGCTGGGTGTATGACACAGAGTGCTATGGATGCAGGGCAGGCTGGGTGTACTGACACAGAGTGCTGTGGCTGCAGGGCAGGCTGAGTGTACTGACACAGAGTGCTGTGGCTGCAGGGCAGGCTGGGTGTACTGACACAGAGTGCTGTGGATGCAGGGCAGGCTGAGTGTACTGACACAGAGTGCTGTGGCTGCAGGCAGGCTGGGTGTACTGACACAGAGTGCTGTGGATGCAGGGCAGGCTGGGTGTACTGACACAGAGTGCTGTGGATGCAGGGCAGGCTGGGTGTACTGACACAGAGTGCTGTGGATGCAGGGCAGGCTGGGTGTACTGACACAGAGTGCTGTGGATGCAGGGCAGGCCGAGTGTACTGACACAGATTGCTATGGCTGCAGGGCAGGCTGGAAGTACTGACAGAGTGCTATGGCTGCAGGGCAGGCTGGGTGTCCTGACCCAGAGTGCTGTGGCTTCAGGGCAGGCTGGGTGTACTGACACAGAGTGCTATGGCTGCAGGGCAGGCTGAGTCTACTGACACAAAGTGCTGTAGATGCAGGGCAGGCTGGGTGTTCTGACACAGAGTGCTGTGGATGCAGGGCAGGCTGGGTGTACTGACACAGAGTGCTGTGGCTGCAGGGCAGGCTGGGTGTACTGACACAGAGTGCTATGGCTGCAGGGCAGGCTGGGTGTACTGACACAGAGTGCTATGGCTGCAGGGCAGGCTGGAGTGTCTGACACAGAGTGCTATGGCTGCAGGGCAGGCTGGGTGTACTGACACAGAGTGCTGTGGATGCAGGGCAGGCTGGGTGTACTGACACAGAGTGCTGTGGATGCAGGGCAGGCTGGGTGTACTGACACAGAGTGCTGTGGCTGCAGGGCAGGCTGGGTGTACTGACACAGAGTGCTGTGGATGCAGGGCAGGCTGGGTGTACTGACACAGAGTGCTGTGGATGCAGGGCAGGCTGAGTGTACTGACACAGAGTGCTGTGGATGCAGGGCGGCTGGGTGTACTGACACAGAGTGCTGTGGATGCAGGGCAGGCTGGGTGTACTGACAGAGTGCTGTGGATGCAGGGCAGGCTGGGTGTACTGACACAGGTGCTATGGCTGCAGGGCAGGCCGGGTGTACTGACACAGAGTGCTATGGCTGCAGGGCAGGCTGGATGTCTGACAGAGTGCTGTAGCTGCAGGGCAGGCTGGGTGTACTGACAGAGTGCTGTGGATGCGGGCAGGCTGAGTGTACTGACACAGAGTGCTGTGGCATGCAGGGCAGGCGAGTGTACTGACACAGAGTGCTATGTGGATGCAGGGCAGGCTGGGTGTACGACACAGAGTGCTGTGGATGCAGGGCAGGCTGAGTGTACTGACACAGAGTGCTGTGGCTGCAGGGCAGGCTGGGTGTATTGACACAGAGTGCTATGGATGCAGGGCAGGCTGGGTGTACTGACACAGAGTGCTGTGGCTGCAGGGCAGGCCAAGTGCACTGACACAGAGTGCTATGGATGCAGGGCAGGCTGGGTGTACTGTCATAGAGTGCTGTGGATGCAGGGCAGGCTGAGTATACTGACACAGAGTGCTATGGCTGCAGGGCAGGCTGGGTGTACTGACACAGAGTGCTGTGGATGCAGGGCAGGCTGAGTGTACTGACACAGAGTGCTGTGGATGCAGGGCAGGCCGAGTGTACTGACACAGAGTGCTATGGCTGCAGGGCAGGCTGGATGTTCTGAACCAGAGTGCTGTGGCTGCAGGGCAGGCTGGGTGTTCTGACCAGAGTGCTGTGGCTGCAGGGCAGGCTGGGTGTACTGACACAGAGTGCTGTGGCTGCAGGGCAGGCTGAGTGTACTGACACAGAGTGCTGTGGCTGCAGGGCAGGCTGGGTGGTACTGACACAGAGTGCTGTGGCTGCAGGGCAGGCTGGGTGTACTGACACAGAGTGCTGTGGCTGCAGGGCAGGCTGGTGTACTGACACAGAGTGCTGTGGATGCAGGGCAGGCTGGGTGTACTGACACAGAGTGCTGTGGATGCAGGGCAGGCTGGGTGTACTGACACAGAGTGCTGTGGCTGCAGGGCAGGCTGAGTGTCTGACACAGAGTGCTATGGATGCAGGGCAGGCTGGGTGTACTGACACAGAGTGCTGTGGATGCAGGGCAGGCTGGGTGTACTGACACAGAGTGCTGTGGATGCAGGGCAGGCTGGGTGTACTGACACAGAGTGCTGTGGCTGCAGGGCAGGCTGAGTGTACTGACACAGAGTGCTGTGGATGCAGGGCAGGCGGGTGTACTGACACAGAGTGCTGTGGCTGCAGGGCAGGCTGGATGTACTGACACAGAGTGCTGTGGCTGCAGGGCAGGCTGGGTGTACTGACACAAGTGCTGTGGCTGCAGGGCAGGCTGGGTGTACTGACACAGAGTGCTATGGATGCAGGGCAGGCGGGTGTCTGACACAGAGTGCTTGGCTGCAGGAGGCGTATGACACAGAGTGCTGTGGCTGCAGGGCAGGCTGGGTGTACTGACACAGAGTGCTATGGATGCAGGGCAGGCTGGGTGTACTGACACAGAGTGCTGGTGCAGGGCAGGCTAGTGTACTGACACAGAGTGCTGTGGCTGCAGGGCAGGCTGGGTGTACTGACACAGAGTGCTGTGGATGCGGGGCAGGCTGGGTGTACTGACACAGTGCTGTGGCTGCAGGGCAGGCCGGGTGTACTGACACAGAGTGCTATGGATGCAGGGCAGGCTGGGTGTACTGACACAGAGTGCTTGGATGCAGGAGGCTGGGTGTACTGACACAGAGTGCTATGTGCTGCAGGGCAGGCTGGGTGTACTGACACAGAGTGCTGTGGATGCAGGGCAGGCTGGGTGTGCTGACACGAGTGCTGTGGATGCAGGGCAGGCTGAGTGTACTGACACAGAGTGCTGTGGCTGCAGGGCAGGCTGGGTGTACTGACACAGAGTGCTGTGGCTGCAGGGCAGGCTGGGTGTCTGACACAGAGTGCTGTGGCTTGCAGGGCAGGCTGGGTGTACTGACTGAAGTGCTATGGCTGCAGGGCAGGCTGGGTGTACTGACACAGAGTGCTGTGGATGCAGGGCAGGCTGGTGTACTGACACAGAGTGCTGTGGATGCAGGGCAGGCTGGGTGTACTGACACAGAGTGCTTGGATGCAGGGCAGGCTGAGTGTACTGACACAGAGTGCTGTGGCTGCAGGGCAGGCTGGGTGTGCTGACACAGAGTGCTGTGGCTGCAGGGCAGGCTGAGTGTACTGACACAGAGTGCTGTGGATGCAGGGCAGGCTGGGTGTACTGACACAGAGTGCTGTGGCTGCAGGGCAGGCTGGGTGTACTGACACAGAGTGCTGTGGCTGCAGGGCAGGCTGGGTGTACTGACACAGAGTGCTGTGGCTGCAGGGCAGGCTGAGTGTACTGACACAGAGTGCTATGGATGCAGGGCAGGCTGAGTGTACTGACACAGAGTGCTGTGGATGCAGGGCAGGCTGGGTGTACTGACACAGAGTGCTATGGCTGCAGGGCAGGCTGAGTGTACTGACACAGAGTGCTGTGGATGCAGGGCAGGCTGAGTGTACTGACACAGAGTGCTGTGGAAGCAGGGCAGGCTGGGTGTACTGACACAGAGTGCTATCAATGCAGGGCAGGCTGGGTGTACTGACACAGAGTGCTGTGGATGCAGGGCAGGCTGGGTGTACTGACACAGAGTGCTGTGGATGCAGGGCAGGCTGGGAGTACTGACACAGAGTGGTATGGCTGCAGGGCAGGCTGGGGGTACTGACACAGAGTGCTGTCGATGCAGGGCAGGCTGGGTGTCCTGACACAGACTGCTATGGCTGCAGGCCGGCTGGGTGTACTGACACAGAGTGCTGTGGATGCAGGGCACGCAGGGTGTCCTGACAGAGTGCTATGGTTGCAGGGCAGGCTGGGTGTTCTGACCCTGAGTGCTGTGGCTGCAGGGCAGGCTGGGTGTGCTGACACTGAGTGCTATGGCTGCAGGGCAGGCTGAGTGTACTGACATAGAGTGCTGTGGATGCAGGGCAGGCTGGGTGTGTGTGTACAGGTGCTATGGATGCAGGGCAGGCTGGGTGTGCTGACACAGAGTGCTGTGTGGCTGCAGGGCAGGCTGAGTGTACTGACACAGAGTGCTGTGGATGCAGGGCAGGCTGGGTGTACTGACACAGAGTGCTGTGGATGCAGGGCAGGCTGGTGTACTGACACAGAGTGCTGTGGCTGCAGGGCAGGCTGGGTGTACTGACACGGAGTGCTGTGGATGCAGGGCAGGCTGGGTGTACTGACACAGAGTGCTGTGGATGCAGGGCAGGCCGAGTGTACTGACACAGATTGCTATGGCTGCAGGGCAGGCTGGAAGTACTGACAGAGTGCTATGGCTGCAGGGCAGGCTGGGTGTTCTGACCCAGAGTGCTGTGGCTTCAGGGCAGGCTGGGTGTATTGACACAGAGTGCTATGGATGCAGGGCAGGCTGGGTGTACTGACACAGAGTGCTGTGGATGCAGGGCAGGCTGAGTGTACTGACACAGAGTGCTATGGATGCAGGGCAGGCTGGGTGTACTGACACAGAGTGCTGTGGATGCAGGGCAGGCTAGTGTACTGACACAGAGTGCTGTGGACTGCAGGCAGGCTGGGTGTACTGACAACAGAGTGCTGTGGCTGCAGGGCAGGCTGAGTGTACTGACACAGAGTGCTATGGATGCAGGGCAGGCTGAGTGTACTGACACAGAGTGCTGTGGATGCAGGGCAGGCTGGTGTACTGACACAGAGTGCTGTGGATGCAGGGCAGGCTGGGTGTACTGACACAGAGTGCTGTGGCTGCAGGGCAGGCTGAGTGTACTGACACAGAGTGCTATGGCTGCAGGGCAGGCTGGGTGTACTGACACAGAGTGCTGTGGATGCAGGGCAGGCTGGGTGTACTGACACAGAGTGCTGTGGCTGCAGGGCAGGCTGAGTGTACTGACACAGAGTGCTATGGATGCAGGGCAGGCTGAGTGTACTGACACAGAGTGCTGTGGAAGCAGGGCAGGCTGGGTGTACTGACACAGAGTGCTATCAATGCAGGAGCAGGCTGGGTACTGACACAGAGTGCTGTGGACTGGGGGCAGGCTGGGTGTACTGACACAGAGTGATGTGGATGCAGGGCAGGCTGGGTGTACTGACACAGAGTGCTATGGCTGCAGGGCAGGCTGGGTGTACTGACACAGAGTGCTGTGGATGCAGGGCAGGCTGGGTGTACTGACACAGACTGCTGTGGCTGCAGGCCAGGCTGGGTGTACTGACACAGAGTGCTGTGGATGCAGGGCAGGCTGGGTGTACTGACAGAGTGCTATGGATGCAGGGCAGGCTGGGTGTACTGACACAGAGTGCTGTGGATGCAGGGCAGGCTGGTGTGCTGACACAGAGTGCTGGGCTGCAGGGCAGGCTGAGTGTACTGACACAGAGTGCTGTGGATGCAGGGCAGGCTGGGTGTACTGACACAGAGTGCTGTGGATGCAGGGCAGGCTGAGGTGTACTGACACAGAGTGCTGTGGATGCAGGGCAGGCTGGGTGTACTGACACAGAGTGCTATGGATGCAGGGCAGGCTGGGTGTACTGACACAGAGTGCTGTGGATGCAGGGCAGGCTGGGTGTACTGACACAGAGTGCTATGGCTGCAGGGCAGGCTGGGTGTACTGACACAGAGTGCTATGGCTGCAGGGCAGGCTGGATGTTCTGAACGGGAGTGCTGTAGCTGCAGGGCAGGCTGGGTGTTCTGACCCAGAGTGCTGTGGCTTCAGGGCAGGCTGGGTGTATTGACACAGAGTGCTATGGATGCAGGGCAGGCTGGGTGTACTGACACAGAGTGCTGTGGCTGCAGGGCAGGCTGGGTGTACTGACACAGAGTGCTATGGCTGCAGGGCAGGCCGAGTGTACTGACACAGAGTGCTGTGGCTGCAGGGCAGGCCGAGTGCACTGACACAGAGTGCTATGGAGGCAGGGCAGGCTGGGTGTACAGACACAGAGTGCTGTGGATGCAGGGCAGGCTGAGTGTACTGACACAGAGTGCTGTGGCTGCAGGGCAGGCTGGGTGTATTGACACAGAGTGCTATGGATGCAGGGCAGGCTGGGTGTACTGACACAGAGTGCTATGGCTGCAGGGCAGGCTGGGTGTACTGACACAGAGTGCTGTGGCTGCAGGGCAGGCAGGTGCACTGACACAGAGTGCTATGGATGCAGGGCAGGCTGGGTGTACTGTCATAGAGTGCTGTGGCTGCAGGGCAGGCTGGAGTGTACTGACACAGTGTGCTGTGGCTGCAGGGCAGGCTGGGTGTACTGACAGAGTGCTATGGAGGGAGGGCAGGCTGGGTGTACTGACACAGAGTGCTGTGGATGCAGGGCAGGCTGAGTGTACTGGCACAGAGTTCTGTGCATGCAGGGCAGGCTGAGTGTACTGACACAGAGTGCTGTGGATGCAGGGCAGGCTGGTGTACTGACACTGAGTGCTGTAGCTGCAGGGCAGGCTGGGTGTTCCTGACCCACAGTGCTGTGGATGCAGGGCAGGCTGGGTGTGCAGACACAGAGTGCTGTGGCTGCAGGGCAGGCTGGGTGTACTGACACAGAGTGCTGTGGATGCAGGGCAGGCTGGGTGTACTGACACAGAGTGCTGTGGATGCAGGGCAGGCTGAGTGTACTGACACAGAGTGCTGTGGCTGCAGGGCAGGCTGAGTGTACTGACACAGAGTGCTACGGAGGCAGGGCAGGCTAGGTGTACTGACACAGAGTGCTGTGGATGCAGGGCACGCTGGGTGTACTGACACAGAGTGCTATGGCTGCAGGGCAGGCTGGGTGTACTGACAGAGTGCTATGGCTGCAAGTCAGGCTGAGTGTACTGACACTGAGTGCTGTGGATGCAGGGCAGGCTGGGTGTATTGACACAGAGTGCTGTGGCTGCAGGGCAGGCTGGGTGTACTGACACAGAGTGCTGTGGATGCAGGGCAGGCTGGGTGTACTAACAGAGTGCTGTGGATGCAGGGCAGGCTGGGTGTACTGACACAGAGTGCTATGGCTGCAGGGCAGGCCGAGTGTACTGACACAGAGTGCTATGGCTACAGGGCAGGCTGGGTGTACTGACACAGAGTGCTATGGAGGCAGGGCAGGCTGGGTGTACTGACACAGAGTGCTATGGATGCAGGTCAGGCTGGGTGTACTGACACAGAGTGCTGTGGCTGCAGGGCAGGCTGAGTGTACTGACACAGAGTGCTGTGGCTGCAGGGCAGGCTGGGTGTACTGACACAGAGTGCTATGGCTGCAGGGCAGGCTGAGTGTACTGACACAGAGTGCTGCGGATGCAGGGCAGGCTGGGTGTACTGACACAGAGTGCTGTGGATGCAGGGCGTACTGACACAGAGTGCTGTGGATGCAGGGCAGGCTGGGTGTACTGACACAGAGTGCTATGGCTGCAGGGCAGGATGGGTGTACTGACACAGAGTGCTATGGATGCAGGGCAGGCTGGGTGTACTGACACAGAGTGCTGTGGATGCAGGGCAGGCTGGGTGTACTGACACAGAGTGCTATGGCTGCAGGGCAGGATGGGTGTACTGACACAGAGTGCTATGGATGCAGGGCAGGCTGAGTGTACTGACACAGACTGCTGCGGATGCAGGGCAGGCTGGGTGTAGTGACACAGAGTGCTATGGCTGCAGGGCAGGCGGAGTGTACTGACACAGAGAACTGTGGATGCAGGGCAGGCTGAGTGTACTGACAAGAGTGCTGTGGATGCAGGGCAGGCTGGGTGTACTGACACAGAGTGCTATGGTTGCAGGGCAGGCTGGGTGTTCTGACCCTGAGTGCTGTGGCTGCAGGGCAGGCTGGGTGTACTGACACAGAGTGCTATAGCTGCAGGGCAGGCTGAGTGTACTGACACAGAGTGCTGTGGATGCAGGGCAGGCTGAGTGTACTGACACAGAGTGCTGTGGATGCAGGGCAGGCTGAGTGTACTGACACAGAGTGCTGTGGATGCAGGGCAGGCTGGGTGTAGTGACACAGATTGCTGTGGATGCAGGGCAGGCTGGGTGTACTGACAGAGTGCTGTGGATGCAGGGCAGGCTAAGTGTACTGACACAGAGTGCTGTGGATGCAGGGCAGGCTGGGTGTACTGACACAGAGTGCTATGGTTGCAGGGCAGGCTGGGTGTTCTGACCCTGAGTGCTGTGGCTGCAGGGCAGGCCGGGTGTACTGACACAGAGTGGTATGGCTGCAGGGCAGGCTGGATGTTCTGAACCAGAGTGCTGTAGCTGCAGGGCAGGCTGGGTGTTCTGACCCAGAGTGCTGTGGCTTCAGGGCAGGCTGGGTGTATTGACACAGAGTGCTATGGCTGCAGGGCAGGCCGAGTGTACTGACACAGAGTGCTGTGGCTGCAGGGCAGGCCGAGTGCACTGACACAGAGTGCTATGGCTACAGGGCAGGCTGTGTGTACTGACACAGTGTGCTGTGGCTGCAGGGCAGGCTGGGTGTACCGACACAGAGTGCTATGGAGGCAGGGCAGGCTGGGTGTACAGACACAGAGTGCTGTGGATGCAGGGCAGGCTGAGTGTACTGACACAGAGTGCTGTTGATGCAGGGCAGGCTGGGTGTACTGACACAGAGTGCTGTGGATGCAGGGCAGGCTGGGTGTACTGACAAAGAGTGCTGTGGCTGCAGGCGGGCTGCGTGTACTGACACAGAGTGCTGTAGCTGCAGGGCAGGCTGGGTGTTCTGACCCACAGTGCTGTGGATGCAGGGCAGGCTGGGTGTACTGACACAGAGTGCTGTGACTGCAGGGCAGCCTGGGTGTACTGACACAGAGTGCTGTGGCTGCAGGACAGGCTGAGGGTACTGACAGAGTGCTGTGGCTGGAGGGCAGGCTGGGTGTACTGACACAGAGTGCTGTGGATGCAGGGCAGGCTGGGTGTACTGACACAGAGTGCTGTGGATGCAGGGCAGGCTGGGTGTACTGACACAGAGTGCTGTGGCTGCAGGGCAGGCTGGGTGTACTGACACAGAGTGCTATGGATGCAGGGCAGGCTGGGTGTACTGACACAAGTGCTGTGGCTGCAGGGCAGGCTGGGTGTACTGACACAGAGTGCTGTGGTTGCAGGGCAGGCTGAGTGTAGTAACAGAGTGCTATGGATGCAGGGCAGGCTGGGTGTACTGACACAGAGTGCTATGGCTGCAGGGCAGGCCGAGTGTACTGACACAGAGTGCTATGAATACAGGGCAGGCTGGGTGTACTGACACAGAGTGCTATGGAGGCAGGGCAGGCTGGGTGTACTGACACAGAGTGCTGTGGATGCAGGGTGGGCTGACTGTACTGACACAGAGTGCTGTGGATGCAGGGCAGGCTGAGTGTACTGACACAGAGTGCTGTGGATGCAGGGCAGGCTGGGTGTACTGACACAGAGTGCTGTGGATGCAGGGCAGGCCGAGTGTACTGACACAGATTGCTATGGCTGCAGGTAGCAGGCTGGATGTACTGACACAGAGTGCTATGGCTGCAGGGCAGGCTGAGTGTACTGACACAGAGTGCTATGGCTGCAGGGCAGGCTGGGTGTACTGACACAGAGTGCTATGGCTGCAGGGCAGGCGGAGTGTACTGACACAGAGTGCTGTGGATGCAGGGCAGGCTGAGTGTACTGACACAGAGTGCTGTGGATGCAGGGCAGGCTGGGTGTACTGACACAGAGTGCTATGGTTGCAGGGCAGGCTGGGTGTTCTGACCCTGAGTGCTGTCGCTGCAGGGCAGGCTGGGTGTACTGACACAGAGTGCTATAGCTGCAGGGCAGGCTGAGTGTACTGACACAGAGTGCTACGGATGCAGGGAAGGCTGAGTGTACTGACACAGAGTGCTGTGGATGCAGGGCAGGCTGAGAGTACTGACACAGAGTGCTGGGATGCAGGGCAGGCTGGGTGTACTGACACAGAGTGCTATGGTTGCAGGGCAGGATGGGTGTTCTGACCCTGAGTGCTGTGGCTGCAGGGCAGGCAGGGTGTACTGACACAGAGTGCTGTGGCTGCAGGGCAGGCTGGATGTTCTGAACCAGAGTGCTGTGGCTTCAGGGCAGGCTGGGTGTTCTGACCCAGAGTGCTGTGGCTTCAGGGCAGGCTGGGTGTATTGACACAGAGTGCTATGGATGCAGGGCAGGCTGGGTGTACTGACACAGAGTGCTATGGCTGCAGGGCAGGCCGAGTGTACTGACACAGAGTGCTGTGGCTGCAGGGCAGGCCGAGTGCACTGACACAGAGTGCTATGGCCACAGGGCAGGCTGGGTGTACTGACCCAGAGTGCTGTGGCTTCAGGGCAGGCTGGGTGTATGACACAGAGTGCTATGGATGCAGGGCAGGCTGGGTGTACTGACACAGAGTGCTATGGCTGCAGGGCAGGCCGAGTGTACTGACACAGAGTGCTGTGGCTGCAGGGCAGGCTGAGTGCACTCACACAGAGTGCTATGGCTGCAGGGCAGACCGAGTGTACTGACACAGAGTGCTATGGCTGCAGGGCAGGCTGGGTGTACTGACACAGAGTGCTATGGAGGCAGGGCAGGCTGGGTGTACTGACACAGAGTGCTGTGGATGCAGGGCAGGCTGAGTGTACTGACACAGAGTGCTGTGGATGCAGGGCAGGCTGAGTGTACTGACACAGAGTGCTGTGGATGCAGGGCAGGCTGGGTGTACTGACACAGAGTGCTGTGGATGCAGGGCAGGCTGGGTGTACTGACACAGAGTGCTGTGGATGCAGGGCAGGCCGAGTGTACTGACACAGATTGCTATGGCTGCAGGGCAGGCTGGATGTTCTGAACCAGAGTGCTGTGGCTTCAGGGCAGGCTGGGTGTTCTGACCCAGAGTGCTGTGGCTTCAGGGCAGGCTGGGTGTATTGACACAGAGTGCTATGGATGCAGGGCAGGCTGGGTGTACTGACACAGAGTGCTGTGGCTGCAGGGCAGGCTGAGTGTACTGACACAGAGTGCTGCGGATGCAGGGCAGGCTGGGTGTACTGACACAGAGTGCTATGGATGCAGGGCAGGCTGAGTGTACTGACACAGAGTGCTGTGGCTGCAGGGCAGGCTGGGTGTACTGACAACAGAGTGCTGTGGCTGCAGGGCAGGCTGAGTGTACTGACACAGAGTGCTATGGATGCAGGGCAGGCTGAGTGTACTGACACAGAGTGCTGTGGCTGCAGGGCAGGCTGAGTATACTGACACAGAGTGCTGTGGATGCAGGGCAGGCTGGGTGTACTGACAACAGAGTGCTGTGGCTGCAGGGCAGGCTGAGTGTACTGACACAGAGTGCTATGGATGCAGGGCAGGCTGAGTGTACTGACACAGAGTGCTGTGGATGCAGGGCAGGCTGGGTGTAGGGACACAGAGTGCTATGGCTGCAGGGCAGGCTGAGTGTACTGACACAGAGTGCTATGGATGCAGGGCAGGCTGAGTGTACTGACACAGAGTGCTGTGGAAGCAGGGCAGGCTGGGTGTACTGACACAGAGTGCTATCAATGCAGGGCAGGCTGGGTGTACTGACACAGAGTGCTGTGGATGCAGGGCAGGCTGGGTCTACTGACACAGAGTGATGTGGATGCAGGGCAGGCTGGGAGTACTGACACAGAGTGGTATGGCTGCAGGGCAGGCTGGGGGTACTGACACAGAGTGCTGTCGATGCAGGGCAGGCTGGGTGTCCTGACACAGACTGCTATGGCTGCAGGGCCGGCTGGGTGTACTGACACTGAGTGCTATGGCTACACGGCAGGCTGTGTGTACTGACACAGAGTGCTGTGGATGCAGGGCATGCAGGGTGTCCTGACAGAGTGCTATGGTTGCAGGGCAGGCTTGGTGTTCTGACCCTGAGTGCTGTGGCTGCAGGGCAGGCTGGGTGTGCTGACACTGAGTGCTATGGCTGCAGGGCAGGCTGAGTGTACTGACATAGAGTGCTGTGGATGCAGGGCAGGCTGGGTGTACTAACATAGAGTGCTGTGGATGCAGGGCAAGCTGAGTGTACTGACACAGAGTGCTGTGGATGCAGGGCAGGGTGGGTGTACTGACACAGAGTGCTATGGATGCAGGGCAGGCTGGGTGTACTGACACGGAGTGCTGTGGATGCCGGACAGGCTGGGTGTACTGACACAGAGTGCTATGACTTGCAGGGCAGGCCGGGTGTACTGACACAGAGTGCTATGGCTGCAGGGCAGGCTGAATGTTCTGAACCGGAGTGCTGTAGCTGCAGGGCAGGCTGGATGTTCTGACCCAGAGTGCTGTGGCTTCAGTGCAGGCTGGGTGTATTGACACAGAGTGCTATGGATGCAGGGCAGGCCGGGTGTACTGACACAGAGTGCTGTGGCTTCAGGGCAGGCTGGGTGTATTGACACAGAGTGCTATGGCTGCCGGGCAGGCCGAGTGTACTGACACAGAGTGCTGTGGCTGCAGGGCAGGTCGAGTGCACTGACACAGAGTGCTATGGAGGCAGGGCAGGCTGGGTGTTTAGACACAGAGTGCTGTGGATGCAGGGCAGGCTGAGTGTACTGACACAGAGTGCTGTGGCTTCAGGGCAGGCTGGGTGTATTGACACAGAGTGCTATGGAAGCAGGGTAGGCTGGGTGTACTGACACAGAGTGCTATGGCTGCAGGGCAGGCCGAGTGTACTGACACAGAGTGCTGTGGCTGCAGGGCAGGCCGAGTGCACTGACACAGAGTGCTGTGGATGCAGGGCAGGCTGGATGTTCTGAACCAGAGTGCTGTGGCTTCAGGGCAGGCTGGGTGTTCTGACCCAGAGTGCTATGGCTGCAGGGCAGGCTGGGTGTTCTGACCCAGAGTGCTCTGGCTTCAGGGCAGGCTGGGTGTACTGACAGAGAGTGCTGTGGATGCAGGGCAGGCTGGGTGTACTGACACAGAGTGCTGTGGCTGCAGGGCAGGCTGGGTGTACTGACACAGAGTGCTGTGGCTTCAGGGCAGGCTGAGTGTACTGACACAGAGTGCTGTGGATGCAGGGCAGGCTGGGTGTACTGACACAGAGTGCTATGGTTGCAGGGCAGGCTGAGTGTACTGACACAGAGTGCTATGGCTGCAGGGCAGGCTGGGTGTACTGACAACAGAGTGCTGTGGCTGCAGGGCAGGCTGAGTGTACTGACAGAGAGTGCTATGGATGCAGGGCAGGCTGAGTGTACTGACACAGAGTGCTGTGGCTGCAGGGCAGGCTGAGTGTACTGACACAGAGTGCTGTGGTGCAGGGCAGGCTGGGTGTAGGACACAGAGTGCTGTGGATGCAGGGCAAGCTGGGTGTACTGACACAGAGTGCTATGGTGCAGGGCAGGCTGGGTATACTGACACAGAGTGCTGTGGATGCAGGGCAGGCTGGGTGTACTGACACAGAGTGGTATGGCTGCAGGGCAGGCTGGGGGTACTGACACAGAGTGCTGTCGATGCAGGGCAGGCTGGGTGTCCTGACACAGACTGCTATGGCTGCAGGGCAGGCTGGGTGTACTGACACTGAGTGCTATGGCTGCGCGGCAGGCTGTGTGTACTGACACAGAGTGCTGTGGATGCAGGACACGCAGGGTGTCCTGACAGAGTGCTATGGCTGCAGGGCAGGCTGGGTGTACTGACACAGAGTGCTGTGGATGCAGGGCAGGCTGGGTGTACTGACACAGAGTGCTGTGGATGCAGGGCAGGCTGAGGTGTACTGACACAGAGTGCTGTGGATGCAGGCAGGCTAAGTGTGCTGAACACAGAGTGCTGTGGATGCAGGGCAGGCTGAGTGTGCTGACACAGAGTGCTGTGGCTGCAGGGCAGGCTGGATGTTCTGACACAGAGTGCTGTGGCTGCAGGGCAGGCTGGGTGTACTGACACAGAGTGCTATGGATGCAGGGCAGGCTGGGTGTGTACTGACACAGAGTGCTATGGCTGCAGGGCAGGCTGAGTGTACTGACACAGAGTGCTGTGGCTGCAGGGCAGGCTGGGTGTACTGACACAGAGTGCTGTGGCTGCAGGGCAGGCTGGGTGTACTGACACAGAGTGCTGTGGCTGCAGGGCAGGCTGAGTGTACTGACACAGAGTGCTGTGGATGCAGGGCAGGCTGGGTGTACTGACACAGAGTGCTATGGCTGCAGGGCAGGCTGGGTGTACTGACACAGAGTGCTGTGGCTGCAGGGCAGGCTGAGTGTACTGACACAGAGTGCTATGGATGCAGGGCAGGCTGGGTGTACTGACACAGAGTGCTGTGGCTGCAGGGCAGGCTGAGTGTACTGACACGAGAGTGCTATGGATGCAGGGCAGGCTGAGTGTACTGACACAGAGTGCTGTGGCTGCAGGGCAGGCTGAGTGTACTGACACAGAGTGCTGTGGCTGCAGGGCAGGCTGAGTGTACTGACACAGAGTGCTGTGGATGCAGGGCAGGCTGGGTGTACTGACACAGAGTGCTATGGCTGCAGGGCAGGATGGGTGTACTGACACAGAGTGTTATGGCTGCAGGGCAGGCTGGGTGTACTGACAACAGAGTGCTGTGGCTGCAGGGCAGGCTGAGGTGTACTGACACAGAGTGCTGTGGATGCAGGGCAGGCTGGGTGTACTGACACAGAGTGCTGTGGATGCAGGGCAGGCTGGGTGTAGACACAGAGTGCTGTGGCTGCAGGCAGGCTGAGTGTACTGACACAGAGTGCTGTGGATGCAGGGCAGGCTGGGTGTACTGACACAGAGTGCTGTGGATGCAGGGCAGGCTGGGTGTACTGACACAGAGTGCTATGGCTGCAGGGCAGGCTGGGTGTACTGACACAGAGTGCTTTGGCTGCAAGGCAGGCTGAGTGTACTGACACAGAGTGCTGTGGATGCAGGGCAGGCTGGGTGTACTGACACAGAGTGCTGTGGCTGCAGGGCAGGCTGGGTGTACTGACACAGAGTGCTGTGGATGCAGGGCAGGCTGAATGTACTGACACAGAGTGCTGTGGCTGCAGGGCAGGCTGAGTGTACTGACACAGAGTGCTGTGGCTGCAGGGCAGGCTGAGTGTACTGACACAGAGTGCTGGGTGTACTGACACAGAGTGCTATGGATGCAGTTCAAGCTGGGTGTACTGACCCAGAGTGCTGTGGATGCAGGGCAGGCTGAGTGTACTGACACAGAGTGCTGTGGATGCAGGGCAGGCTGAGTGTACTGACACAGAGTGCTGTGGATGCAGGGCAGGCTGAGTGTACTGACACAGAGTGCTGTGGCTGCAGGGCAGGCTGGATGTTCTGAACCAGAGTGCTGTGGCTGCAGGGCAGGCTGGGTGTACTGACACAGAGTGCTATGGTTGCAGGGCAGGCTGGGTGTACTGACAGAGAGTGCTATGGCTGCAGGGCAGGCTGAGTGTACTGACACAGAGTGCTGTGGCTGCAGGGCAGGCTGGGTGTACTGACACAGAGTGCTGTGGCTGCAGGGCAGGCTGGGTGTACTGACACAGAGTGCTGTGGCTGCAGGGCAGGCTGAGTGTACTGACACAGAGTGCTGTGGATGCAGGGCAGGCTGGGTGTACTGACACAGAGTGCTATGGCTGCAGGGCAGGCTGGGTGTACTGACAACAGAGTGCTGTGGCTGCAGGGCAGGCTGAGTGTACTGACACAGAGTGCTATGGATGCAGGGCAGGCTGGTGTACTGACACAGAGTGCTGTGGCTGCAGGGCAGGCTGAGTGTACTGACACAGAGTGCTATGGATGCAGGGCAGGCTGAGTGTACTGACACAGAGTGCTGTGGCTGCAGGGCAGGCTGAGTGTACTGACACAGAGTGCTGTGGCTGCAGGGCAGGCTGAGTGTACTGACAGAGTGCTTTTGCTGCAAGTCAGGCTGAGTGTACTGACACAGAGTGCTGTGGATGCAGGGCAGGCTGGGTGTACTGACACAGAGTGCTGTGGCTGCAGGGCAGGCTGGGTGTACTGACACAGAGTGCTGTGGATGCAGGGCAGGCTGAATGTACTGACACAGAGTGCTGTGGCTGCAGGGCAGGCTGGGTGTACTGACACAGAGTGCTATGGCTGCAGGGCAGGCTTGGGGTACTGACAGAGTGCTTTTGCTGCAAGTCAGGCTGAGTGTTCTGACACAGAGTGCTGTGGATGCAGGGCAGGCTGGGTGTACTGACACAGAGTGCTGTGGATGCAGGGCAGGCTGGGTGTACTGACATAGAGTGCTGTGGCTGCAGGGCAGGCTGGGTGTACTGACACAGAGTGCTGAGGATGCAGGGCAGGCTTGGTGTACTGACACAGAGTGGTATGGCTGCAGGGCAGGCTGGGTGTACTGACAGACTGCTATGGATGCAGGGCAGGCAGGGTGTACTGACACAAAGTGCTGTGGGTGCAGGGCAGGCTGGGTGTACTGACACAGAGTGCTGTGGATGCAGGGCAGGCTGGGTGTACTGACACAGAGTGCTGTGGCTGCAGGGCAGGCTGGGTGTACTGACACAGAGTGCTGTGGATGCAGGGCAGGCTGAGTGTACTGACACAGAGTGCTAGTGGCTGCAGGGCAGGCTGGGTGTACTGACAGAGTTCTATGGATGCAGGGCAGGCAGGGTGTACTGACACAAAGTGCTGTGGATGCAGGGCAGGCTGGGTGTACTGACACAGAGTGCTGTGGATGCAGGGCAGGCTGGGTGTACTGACACAGAGTGCTGTGGCTGCAGGGCAGGCTGGGTGTACTGACACAGAGTGCTGTGGATGCAGGGCAGGCTTGGTGTACTGACACAGAGTGGTATGGCTGCAGGGCAGGCTGGGTGTACTGACAGAGTGCTATGGATGCAGGGCAGGCAGGGTGTACTGACACAAAGTGCTATGGTTGCAGGGCAGGCTGGGTGTAGTGACACAGAGTGCTGTGGCTGCAGGGCAGGCTGAGTGTACTGACACACGGTGCTGTGGCTGCAGGGCAAGCTGAGTGTACTGACAGAGTGCTGTGGATGCAGGGCAGGCTGAGTGTACTGATAGAGTGCTGTGGCTGCAGGGCAGGCTGGGTGTAGTGACACAGAGTGCCGTGTATGCAGGGCAGGCTAGGTGTAGTGACACAGAGTGCCGTCGATGCAGGGCAGGCTGGCTGTACTGACACAGAGTGCCATGGCTGCAGGGCAGGCTGGGTGTACTGACGCCGAGTGCTGTGGCTGCAGGGCAGGCTGGGTGTACTGACACAGAGTGCTGTGTATGCAGGGCAGGCTGGGTGTACTGAGACAGAGTGCTGTGGATGCAGGGCAGGCTGGGTGTACTGACACAGAGTGCTGTGGCTGCAGGGCAGGCTGGGTGTACTGACACAGAGTGCTATGGATGCAGGGCAGGCTGAGTGTACTGACACAGAGTGCTGTGGCTGCAGGGCAGGCCGAGTGTACTGACACAGAGTGCTGTGGCTGCAGGGCAGGCTGGGTGTACTGACACAGAGTGCTGTGGATGCAGGGCAGGCTGGGTGTACTGACACAGAGTGCTGTGGCTGCAGGGCAGGCTGGATGTACTGACACAGAGTGCTGTGGCTGCAGGGCAGGCTGGGTGTACTGACACAGAGTGCTGTGGCTGCAGGGCAGGCTGGGTGTACTGACCCAGAGTGCTGTGGCTGCAGGGCAGGCTGGGTGTACTGACACAGAGTGCTGTGGATGCAGGGCAGGCTGGGTGTACTGACACAGAGTGCTGTGGTGCAGGGCAGGCTGGGTGTACTGACACAGAGTGCTGTGGCTGCAGGGCAGGCTGGTGTACTGACACAGAGTGCTGTGGATGCAGGGCAGGCTGGGTGTACTGACACAGAGTGCTATGGCTGCAGGGCAGGCTGAGTGTACTGACACAGAGTGCTATGGCTGCAAGGCAGGCTGGGTGTACTGACAACAGAGTGCTGTGGCTGCAGGGCAGGCTGAGTGTTCTGACAGAGAGTGCTATGGATGCAGGGCAGGCTGAGTGTACTGACACAGAGTGCTATGGCTGCAGGGCGGGTCGACCATACTGACAGAGAGGTTTGGATGCAGCACTGCCTTACATCAATGCTTCTGTTTTGAGATTCCTGGCCCAGATATTGCATCTCAGTTGCAGTATTAATTTGTTTAAAAGATTGCCAAGAAGAAGGTTATTTTGTTCAGAGGGTACTAAAATGAAGAATGCCGTGCATTTTAGTGTCATCAGTCTTAGCAAAGATGCTTAACCACTACAGAAGGATCCAGCACTCGTCAATGAACCATGAAAAATACTCAAAACTAGCAGTTTGGGATGTGAAAGAGGAAAATAGATCTGTCAGGGGATGTGTTAAATAATTAAAGATTTAATTTCTGAAATGAGTAAAATTATGTTAATAAAAAATGAATGTAGAAGTAAGACTGTTTTCCTGTTCCCTCTTCATTGCTTATGGATAAGTCTTGTGTTTAGGGTGATAGTTATCCTAGTAAAGCAAGAGTGCTTTTTCCTATGCAGATCAGTATAGTATGGTGGGGCTCAAACATGGAAGGACACCATCTCTGGGAAGGTGTCCTTCTTTGATGGGAGATGGGGATTTAGAAAAACAAAGATGTGGGGAGCGGTGACCAACTTCCCTACCTCGAAATCAATGGTAGCGTGGCTTTCAAAATGTAGTTCGTCCCTGGTATGTTTAATAGGTTAGTTTGCCAACGCCAGGGTATACCAGTCAGAGGGGATGGGGTAGGTTCCTAGACACACCTGTTGATTTTGTAGCTTTATATAAGTAAAAGCCCCCTCACTGGTCTAGGGCAATACTGGAACAGCTTGTTTGCTGGGAGGGCTGTGTTTCATCAGTTACAATACTGCGTACTTACTTGAACTTCAGATCTGGGATGACCTTCCACAGTGGCAGTCTGCAGGGTCGCTGACAACGGGCTATGAGGCAAAAGTTAGCGGCAGAACAATTCTTTCAAACAAAAACAATGTCCACAACAATGGTTAAGAGTCTAAACAGGGGATCCCATTTACTTTTTCACACCAAAAATGTTCTAGCCAGCAGGCAATTAATTTGGCATGCTCAGAGTCCATTTTAGGCAGTAAAAGTCTCTAGGTTCACCCCATAAGGGCAGAGTTCATTGTTCCCAAGTCACAAACTGCAGAATTCCAATTGGTGAAACAGAAAGTCTTTCAGGTGTCACAGAAACAGTTTAGGTCGAGGCTGCATGGCAGGCTGTAATGTAGAGTAATTACAAAAATGCTGGACAGAATGCCCTTAGCTCTGGTCTGGACAAATTTTTGGAAGCCCTTGAAATATTTCTTTTGCACTGGGCTCCACAGAATAAAACTCCACAGGTTAGCATACGGCGAAAACCAAAAAAGGATGCACACCACGCGGGTTAGAAGGCAAACTTCTTTTATCGTGAAATCTTCAACACCCTAGACACCCCTACGTAGCGCCAAACAGCTTCATCAGGAGACAGTGCCAGGAGTAGGATTCATGCAACTAATATGCATACTCATAAATATTCAAACCTCTGTGTTTCAAATGCACAATCCAAGCAGTGGAAGACAGGGTAGCACGTTTAGTTGTTGGCGTGCTGTCTTTTACTACAAGTACATATTCCCTGGCACAAGCACAGTTTGCACTCAGGAGGGAACCAGTGGGGATCTCACTCTCAATTAAAAGGCACTGGGAGGGTTCCATCCAACCTTCAAGGTGTCTCCTTGTAAAAACACCACTCCTGTAAGTATGGTCCACCCCAACTAGGGCTGGGCAAATACCATATTTTGAATATTGCACCCCCGCCCTAGCACCAACAATTTCATTTTTTTTTTTTTAAGAAACCTCCCACGATGGGTGACTGGCGCAACCTGCCCATCTGCATGGCCGGCTGCCATTCTTTAGTGCTCCATTGTTGTCAAATAAATATTTCCCCACTGTCACCCTGCTAGCACCTCCATCCAACCCTCCTCCCCTCACCCAACTCTTCCTTAAAGAAGATGACGAAGAAGAAGAAGAAGAGGTGACCGACATAGCCTGCTCTCCTCCACAACCAGCCACCCTCTACTGAATGAAAGCAGTCCTGTACTTGCACGTGAGTAAAACCAGCTGATCACGTGGGCTGGGTGCAAAGCTGTGGGGGAATTCGAGCCCACAGAGAGGCAGGTTAAAGCAGCAGTAGGTTTTAGTCACTGCACACTTTTTTAGGAATGTTTTTCTGGCAAAAATATCACAAGTCCTATTTTTCTTTTCTTTTCCTTCATTCCTGAACCCAGACATGGGATTTTGACTTTTTCAAGTTCCACTCCCATGCCATGCCTGTCATGAAAAATGTAATATCATAGCGTTGTGTAGGTTTACCATCAGCAACATCTAGCATATATTGGGAAGCAGTATAGTGCAGTGGTCTAAGGCTCTGAGCTGCAAATCTGGTGACATCCAGCAGATCAGACCTGGGTTTGAATCCCACTGCAAGTGGAAGCATACTGTGTGACCCTGAGCAAGTCACTTAACCTCCTTGTGCTCCCAGGTTGCTCCTGTGAAAAAGCTTTTAGCTTAGTGTGCTATTTCTGGTTAAAAAACTATCTAAAAAACTATATATTCAACAGTTAACTGCAACAGAACTTGTTTTTTAAGATTATGAGTAGTGACTACCTTTAATGATGTCATCAATTACAAAATAAGCTATGACAGCTGTTTTATAAATACAGTATCTGAGAAAACTAACAATACATCAAGGATGAATCTATGGATGTCAGAGATACATTTTTACTAAAAAACTATGACAAATTTTGTTGCCAACTAACAATTACTACCGCTTTAATAGGCATGGATGGTGTTGACGGGTTACTGCGGACTCCCTGCTGGCGTAATGTTAATGCCATCTACACCATCTCCACCATTAAGAACTTGTTTTGTGTTTTATACAGAGCACAGACATGCCTCACGCTGCTCCTGGCCTGACTGCCCATGCACGTGACGTAGATCGGATGAGGAGGGCCTACATACTGTAAGACCCCTGAAGTGCTGAGGGGTGTTCTGCATGTGTGATGGGGCACTATGCGGCTTTTGTCAGCCCTCAGATATGGAGATATGATCTGCTCTCTTTGCAGAACTGGCCCTAAGGAGCAAAGAGCTTGTTTTCATGCAAATATCTTGGAATAAATCATTCACATTTTAGAGAATTTTATGAGATGTGAGTCCTACCCATGGTATTTTTTTGCTGGAAACTGAAAAATCTCTATTTTTTGTTTATTCTTTTTATTGAATTTCCTTAAGACATATACCACGGTATGGTACAGTACATCACAATACAACAATGGGTGGTATAACTGGGACTAAAACCAAAACTGAAAGATTAACAGAAATAACTTAATTCAAAACACATAATTAACCAGCCTTAATGTTCAGTTCCTTTTGTGCCAACCCTGCACCAATAGCCTCAAAGCATTAGGTAAAGAAAATTAATTTAATAGTTTAATAGACGTGCTGGAATGGATTTTCAAAGGGTGGCACAGGGCCTGCGTTAAGTGTCCAACCCTTATGTCACCACAATTGCGGCATTGCCGAATGCTGCAACTGCTCCCGATTTTACAGTCTCTGGTGCAACTGTGACAGTTTACTCGCTTTTCAGTAGCTTCTGGCAAGTTTGGCCACAACTTGCATGGTGAGGGTCCCCATGAATGAGGCATGTTAGACCGCAGATAGTTGGTCAAGTGAGCATTCATTGCCGGCCCGGTGGCGCTGAGGGTTGGCGCTGGTCGCTACACGCGCGCCACGCTGGCGACCCGTGTTCGAGAGCGAGCACGGGTTGTCGGGGTCGGCGGGAGGAGATGGATTGAGCGTCCGGAGGACTGCTCTCCATCTCGAGGTGGGGATCGGGCGGCGGTGTTTGCCTGACCCCTAAGCGGAGGCTGGGGATCGACAACAACGCAGCACGAGAGACAAGAGAGGAAGAGGCGGGGCGTGGCAGGCCAGCAGCTGAGTATGTGCATCGGGAGCATGCGCGCACATCAGTCGCTGGTGTCATTGCACGCCATGCCCGCCGGGGAAAAAATTGGGAAAATGGAGCCGCAGCACACGTCGTTCCCTGTCGCCATCCCTGGAGGACGCCTCCCTGGCATGGACCCGTTCTGGTGGGTTGAGTCGCTCCCCACCACCCTGCCGCGAAGGGTAAGTCGCGGGGTGCTGAAGGAGGGGTCTCATGTCCGGGGATGGCGCCGGAGGAACGGCGGCGTGTGGGGGGAGAGGCTCCTGGAAAAAATAACATCCCATAAAGTGAGCATTCATTTGTCGCACAGGATGGAAAAATCCCTTTAGATTGCCACAAGCCCGGTGTACCATCTGTTTGGGCTTGCGGAGGTTCTAGCTGTCTGAAAATCCTACCCACAATTCCTACACATATAAAATACATAGTTCATCCCGTCTGATTCTTACCCATTCTGTTTTGTGGTTCTATACAATAGATTAGGCAAGGAAACCTTCAAGTGGTGAGCTGTTTTGTATGAAATACACACTAGGCTTCTGCAACTGGTAGAGTCTAAGAATGCCCTCAGCTAGAAGAAGAAGTTCCTCCCTATCTCTCAACACATACATTAAAAGCTCTAAGGCTAAATTTTGCAGGAGCAGAACCTTCTACTGTGTTACCATTGGATAATGTGGGAAATCAATGTATTTTGTATGCATTGGCGGGTTAGTGTCAGTAGCACTTTTACCCACCTCAGGTAAGTTTCTCAGCCCTCCTCCAGTAGATCCTTCATGCCCATCAAGAGAGATATTGGGGTATGTGCCAGTCCTCTAGGAAAGATTCTGGTTATCTCATTTGCCCCCAGACCTGCAACTCAGGGCTCTCTTAGAAATAATAGATATAGGTGCCTCTAGCAATTTTGCACCTCCCAGCTGTCGGAGATATCGTGGTGTTAAAATTGTGTACTCTATCTGGTGGACAATGAAACTTATGGATAAATTTGAACTGGGACTCCTTGTATTTGTTGCATATAAGTAACCCCATGTGCATTTGCAGTATTGTTTTCCAGTTCACTTTCAAAATTGCACAGCTGAGATCTCATGCCCACTGCCCCCTCACCTTGTCTGAGAGACTAGGGAAGCAGGCCTTATCCTATCTGGCCACCTGTACTATGAGGCCCTTTGGGGAAGTTCTGGCCCCCAAGGCTACCTCATCTAGTGGGTATAGTGGAGGGACCCCTACTGGTTCCCTTCAAGGCTGGGTCCATATGCCCGACCTGCAAATACCTATACAGGTGCTCCGACTCCATCTGGGTATTGTTACTGAATTTCTGTCATGTTTTGATTCCATCACTCGTGTGTAGGTCTCAGCATAGAGTACCCCATGGGCCTTCCAGTCTTTGAAGCTGGTGTCCCCAAGCCTGGGGGAATTCTGGGATCCCACCGCTGGCACTAGCTTGGCCTGGTCTCCACCCTCCCCTCCTTTTCCATACATCTTCCCATGCCTCCAGTATGTACTTAGCTAAGAGGTTGCTACCACCTACCATATCATATGCCTTTTACCCCCGGTCCTAGGTAGACTGACAGCATGCATTGTACTTATTCTTCTTCTAGGTCTACCCAGCTCACCACTGCCCCTTATATAGATATACAGATATTGCACTGATAAATAATATACCCTCAGGTCCAGGAAGATAAGGCTTCCCAGATCAGAGCTCCATTCAGGCATTCCAGACTTGCACGTGGTCTCTTGTTCTGCCAAATAAATTGAGTGAATCCCTTCTCTATCTTCTTGATATCATCCCTGGTAGATCCCATGGGCAGCAATTACATGAGGTACAAAAGCCTTTAGGAGAGTAATCCTACCTATCCAGGATATGGGCAGTGCCCTCCACCTCTCTAGCTCTGCCAGAATCCCCTGAAAGACTGATTTATAATTCAGAGCATACAGCTCTCCAAAGTTCTGCCCCATCCTTGATCAGGTGTAACCAGTATCCTAGAAAACTGGCAAACTCCTCAAAGACCTGTAGCAAAGTGGGCACCATCTTTGTGGAGCTTTCATAAAGAAGAGCAGATCATCTACATACAGTGTAGGTTTACGCTGTCTCCCTTTACACAGGACTCCTTAATTGCCTCTTCCCTCTGATTCTAATTGCCAGTGGCTCTATGGCAAGAATAAACTATAGCAGCAAAATTGGGGTGCCCTGCCTCATGCCACTCCCCAGGAGACCTCCTCCGACAGCTCCCCATTCACCAGAACCTGTGCTTTTGGAGCTACAGTGGCGTGAAAAAGTATTTGCCCCCTTCCTGATTTTCTCTATTATTGCATATTTGTCACACTGGATGTTTTCAGGTCTTTAGACAAAATATAATATTAGATAAAGGGAACCTGAGTGAACAAATAACACTTTTTTTTTTTACTTATTTCATTTATTTAAAGAAAAAAGTTAACCAACACCAACTGGCACTGTGTGAAAAAGTAATTGCCCCTAGTTAAATCAACCCCATTAAAGGGATAATTAGAGTCAGCTGATTGAACACAGCCAGGCTTGATTACAGCCAATCCTGCTCAATATAAACCTCACTTATTTTGGCCCTTACCATCAGAGTCACGCTGCCAGCACAAAGATTCAACAAGCACATTATGCCATGATCAAAGGAAGTTCCTGAAAAGATCAGAAAAAATTTGTTGCCCTCTATCAGTCTGGAAAGGGTTACAAAGCTATTTCTAAGGCTCTGGGACTCCATCGAACCACAGTGAGAGCCATAATCTCCAAATGGAGAACACTTGGAACAGTAGTGAACCTTCCCAGGAGTGGGCGGCCTGCCAAAAATTACTCCAAGACGCAGTGTAAAATCATCAGAAGTCTCAAAGGATCCTAAAACAACATTCAAAGTACTGCAGGCTTCTCTTGCCTCAGCTAAGGTCAGTGTTCATGACTCCACAATCAGAAAGAGACTGGGCAAAATGGGCTTCATGTGAGGTAGCAGGCGGAAACCACTGCTAACCAAGAAGAACATAAATGCTCGTCTCATTTGCCAAGAAGCACCTGGATGATCCACAAGCCTTTTTGGGAAAATGTTCTATGGACAGATAAGTCCAAAGTGGAACTTTTGGACAACATGGATCCCATAATGTCTCGTAAAGCAAACACAGCATTCCACAGTAAGAACACCATACCAACAGTCAAACATGGTGGTGGTAGTGTGATGGTGTGGGGATGCTTGCTGCCTAAGGACCTGGATGACTTGCCATAATTAAAGGAACCATGAATTCTGCTCTGTACCAGAAAATTCTTAAGGAGAATGTCCAGTCATCCTTCCGTCAGCTGAAGCTGAAGCGTAGTTGGGTCATGCAGCAAGACAATGATCCAAAACGAAAAGCAAGTCCACATCAGAATGGTTAAAAGAAGTAAAATTAAAGTTTTGGAGTGGCCTAGTCAAAGTCCAGACTTAAACCCAATAGAGATGCTGTGGCAGGACCTGAAACGAGCAGTTCATGCTCGAAAACCTACCAAATGTTACTGAATTAAAGCAGTTCTGCGAGGAAGAGTGGGTTAAAATTCCTCCACAGCGATGTGAAAGACTGATATTGAATTATAGGAAGTGTTTGGTTGCAGTCATTGCAGCTAAATGTGGCATAACCAGTTATTAAGTGTAAGGGGGCAATTACTTTTTCACACAGTGCCAATTGGTGTTGGTTAACTTTTTTTCATTAAATAAGTAAAATTAAAAAAAAAAACAAGTGTTATTTGTTCACTCAGGTTCCCTTTATCTAATATTACATTTTCTCTAAAGACCTGAAAACATCCAGTGTGACAAATATGCAATAATAGAGAAAATCAGGAAGGGGGCAAATACTTTTTCACGCCACTGTACATACATCAGCCTCACCAACTGTATGTAAGCATCCCCAGCCAAAATCTCCCCATCACCTCAAATAAGTTATGCCATTCTATGCGGTTGAAGGCTTTCTTGGCATCCATGGACAATACCAGGGCCTGCTCAGGATGCTGAGCCCCCCAGTGGACTACATTTAGCAATCTCTGCATATAATGGTTCGACAACCAGCCCCTCACAAAGCCAGTTTGGTGCGTATGTACTAACCTCGGTAACAGCCCCATCCAAGTGGTATGCCAAAACCTTGGCCATGATCTTGAGGTTGCAGTTAAGGAGAGAAATGGGTTGGTAGGACGCACGCTCCGTCAGGTCCTTCTCGGCTTTGCCAGAACACAGGTAGTCGCGCTGTAGCATGAGGCAGAGAGCATCCATTCCTCCCCTGCCTCCTCCAGCATAGCTGCCATGGGCCTGCCAGTTCCTTATGAACATACGAAAATGCCAGCAGAAACAGGCCTCACAGTCTATCGGGTCTGCCCAATTGTGCAGCTAGCCCCTCGTCTTACAGCTGCCCCACCCTCCCACTCCCTCTTCATCCTTACCTCCCTCACTCTGTCCCATCCCTCTAAAACCACCCACCATTCTACAGGATACCACATCCTCAGGCAGAGCATTCCATTTGTCTACCACGGTTCTGTGAAGAAAGGTTTCCTGAGTCCCCTCCTGAATCTTTACCCCTTCAGTCTCAGCTGGTGCTCTCACATATGCCTCCTTCTTCTAATCTGGAAACTCCCTTCTGTATCAGTCTTATTTATCGCTTTAAGTAATTAACAGTTTCGATCATATCCTTCCTCTCCTTCAGTGAATACATGTTCAGCTCGCTCAGCCTATCCTCATAGGACTTTCCCTCCAATCTCTGTATCATCTTTAGACTTTGTCAGCCTACACTGCACCCCCTCCAACAATCTGACATCTTTTTTTGGGAACGGGCACCAGTACTGCATGCAGTATTCCAGGTACGGCCTGACCAGCGACCTGTACAGGGGAAGGATCACCTCCCTATTTCTGGAGGAGATTCCCCTCACTATACACCCCAGCATCTTGTTGGCTTTTGCTGCCGCCTTCCTGCACTGAGCTCAGTTATTCATATTCCCCATTATAAGCACCCCTAGATCCCTTTCCTCCTCAGTAGTTTCCAACTGTACTCCTCCCAGCTGATAGCGCCTCCCCAGGTTCCTAGCCTCGAAGTGCAGTGCCTTGCACTTCTTGGCATTGAACCCCAACTGCTATGTTTCTGACCATTCCTGTAGTTCGATCTGGTCTTCCTGCAGCCCCCTCCAACCCTCAATGTCATCTACCACAGCACCCATCTTCGTATCATCTGTAAACAGACTGATCTTACTCCGGATCCCAAGTGAGATATCAGCTATGAATATCCCAAACAGCACTGGTCCCAGTACTGATCCCTGTGGCACCCCACCCATCGCCACACTCAGGGATGAGAGTCCCCCCCCCACTGCCACCCTTTGCTGCCTTCCATTGATCCAGTTATTGAGCCATTTGACCATCCTTGATCCCACCCCTATATTCTCCTTATACTCCACCTGTTTCCGGATCCTTGCGGACAACGTCACCAACCACATGATGCCCCTCAGGGGGACTGGAAGCTGACCTTACCCCATGATGATAGCACCATAGCTGCACATGATTTTGCATGCGTTTATAATTTCCCCCAGCTACAGATTTACCCTTGGCTAATTTGCTATGGTGAGACACAGTCGGACTACTCACTACCAGAGTACAGCCCTCCTCCCTGCCATAGATTCCTCACTGCTATTCTTGGTCAGAGTCCTAGTCATTGCTATCCTAGGAGGACATACAGTAACATCTCCCTAGACATGACAGAACAACCGAGAGCCCAAGGAAGTGGGCAAAAGCAAGAATCTACAAATTATCCCTTGCTGCAATCAAGAAGCTTCTGCTCCTGCTATTACTATGCTCTGGCAATGTGGAACTTAAACCAGGGCCCCCAGAGGCTATTGCAGCACCGTCCGACCTCGTCAGCCTCAAAGGATTACGCTTCCTCCATGTTAATGTGTGTAGCCCACTTAAAAAGATCACAGTGATCCAAGCATGGGTAAACTATACCGTACCAGATATCTTGGTGGTCTCCGAGACCTGGCTTAGGCCTCCCACAGCGGACAGAGATATCAACTTACCTAACTACCAGCTATTCAGAGCTGATCGACAATCTGGGGGTGTAGCTACTTTGTGAAGGACAACCTAGCGGCAACCTGCCTTACTTCAATATCTCTGGCATACAGAATTTGAATGCCTATCCCTTAAAGTGGTAATTTCACATACCACATCATTGCAGGTAATAGGCTGCTATAGACCTCTACTGCTGGCCTCAAATTGCTTTCACATCTAGGTGATATAATTGAAAATGATCCCCTAGAAACTATTATTTTAGGAGACATTAATCTAAATTGGCTCTCCAAGGCTGCTACTCCGCTCTTATCATTCTGTGACACCCATGGCTTAACACAGCTTATCAATGAGCCAACCAGAATTAACAGTAAGACCCCAAGTAACAGTACACTCCTGGACGTTATCCTGGTAAGCAAGCCTCATCTATTCTCCCATGCTAGAGTTTTCTTCAGTGGTATTAGTGACCACTGCTTCATTGCCAGCATAAGAACAACCAATAAACCCATCTCCCCCTCCAAGTTCTCAGTTAGAAGATCAAAGCAGAATTTCGACGTGCATGCATATTTAGAAGATTTGAAGTACTCGACGTACTGGCAAGATTTCTACCTGGCAAAAACAGTGGATGCAGCCTACGGCGTCGTCAATTATATAGTCATAGGAGCCTTAAACAAACATGCACCTTTATCTAAAGTGCAAATAAAAAATAAATCTTGCCATTGGTTCACTCCAGGCATAAATAATGAGCTCTTAGAGAGAGAGATAAATTATGGAAAAAAGCATGAAAAATAAAGACTCAGTCAGATTGGGATCAGTTCAAAAAGGCTAGGAACTTATGTACCAGAAAGGTCAGAGATGCAAAAGCAACTTTCTATCATACTGAATTGAACTCCTCTTTCCATAACCCCACTAAATTCTGGAATACCATCAAGACATATCTGGACACACACCAAGTAATTGCCCCCTGCCAAGATATTGTCCAGAACAACCATTATCAACGACAGGCTGGAAATCCTAGAATCATTCAACAATCACTTCACGACCACAGGACTGGCAGTTGACAACTCTCCTGCAAATTTAATGCGATCGCAGAATGGGCATACAACTCTCCAAAACCCCTGTGACAGACTATTTTCTCATCGCAACTAGTTACGTTGAAACAAGTGGAAGACTTGCTCTGCCATCTAGACACCAAGAAAAGTGCTGGGAATATTCTTTGACTTACTTTCTGAAGGTTATTGCTCATGCTGCTAGCGGCACCGATAACACATTTATTTAACCTGTCATTACTAGGGATGTAAATTTGTCATGGCAGTCATTCTCATCATGGATTCCATGACGTTTGGTCTTTATTCAGGACTTCCATGACTTTCACTATTGTCATCAAAATGTAGCAATGATGACAGTGCCATGAAGTTTACTAATGTTTACTAATGAGTCCAGGAACAACCAGTGAGTTTTTAAAACCTCATCCATGACAGACTTACATCCTTACTTACTACTACTCGGGACAATCCCTTCAATATGGAAAACTGCACAGGTCAGTCCGCTATTTAAATCAGGAGACCCTTGTGACCTCAACAACTACAGACCAGTCTCAGTCCTCCCTGTACTATCTAAACTTACACAACTAAGAGCCTACCTAGATTCAACTAATCTCCTAAACCCTGTGCAATCTGGCTTCAGAGCCAAACATGGCACCATTACGGCCTTAGCAAAAGTAACCAATGATTGGCAATGAGAATGGGATAAAAGAAATTGTGTCTGTGCCGTGTTCCTGGATCTAAGTAAGGCATTTGACACAGTTGACCATGATCTGCTTCTCACATCCCTGAAATCTATAGGGCTGGACTCATTCTCATTGCGATGGTACAACTACTACTTTACTGGACGGCTCCAGCAGGTTAAGGCTGAAGGCGACCTGTCCCCCCTTAAACCACTGCAAAGAGGTGTAACCCCCCCCCTGAAAATGGGGGTTCCCAAAAGTCTTCCAGGAGCTTGTCTGAGTGCTCCAAGTCTGGGTGGTGTTTGCCACCTAAGCTGTTTAAATGTGGTTCCAAGTGAGTGCTATTTGAGCCTCCATGTACTATCTCTTTAAGAGCTGTCTGCTTTGCAGACATAATTAATTTAGAAGGGGGAGTGTGTGTTTCAATGCCCAAGTCCCACCCAGGCTGCTGTCAACTCGCTCGTTTCTGCCGTCGCTAAATGCGCAGAGGGAGCTCTTTCAAAAGGTGTAGCAATCTGCCAGGAATTGTTTAGAGTAATAATGTAAATATGGTTTGTCTAACCTGCTTTTCTTTGCAGTCTGGATTGTTTTTGCTTAGCCCTTCATTCTGGTACTGAACTGCTGACTTGGATCAATCAGGATGATAGGGAGACCTTAAACTGAAGCCTGTGGACGAATCAGAACTTGGACTCTCAATTTTGAGCCAGACACAAGGGGATTGTATGGGCAGTGACTCTGGGAAAAGTACTTTTGACCTTGGTGCCTTTTTGCACCAACAGAGGGAGCCCTGCAGTGATTGACAGCTGAATCCACCAACAGAACTGGGGAGGAGCCAAAGGAAATGCCCAGAACTGTTGCTGGCAAGCTCAGATCAGTTGTGACAGTGAAGAGAGAAGGAGCTCTGTGCTTCTGCGGTATACAGTTTGCTTGGGAAGCACGTGAGAGGCCTTGAAGTCGGCCTACAGCCATTGTAAGCTATAGTTCAGATTGAATCCGAGTTCTGAGGAGAAGGAAGTCTGAAGAGTGGAAACCAGGCTCACCCTGTAGAAGACTGGAGATATTACTGAATCGCTCGGTCTGTCAAGAACTGAAGCTGCTGTGTGCTCCGGGTATTCTGCAGTAAGTGTGATCAGGATCGAGGCAGCCTGCCTGGTATAGTACTTTCCTTTACGTATGAATGTGCATAGTGCTTGTGGAGAATCGCTATCTCATGTCCTCTGTACTGTGAGCTGTGTGCCAAGCTGGAAGCAAATCCCAGCTTGTGTCAGACTAAATCCATTTGCTTTCAACTGCAGTTGGGTCCAGTCACAAGGACCTTGTCTCCATGCCCTGTTGTTTCTGGCAGTCCAGCAAGAACACTCACCATCCAGTTCTCAGCTCTGGGTACTATGAGTACAGATCAGGGTATTCCCTGCAGTCTGTTATCAATTACAAGTGTGTCATCTGATTATTGCTGTTTCATTTCTTCACGAACTGAGCCATCCGGCTCTGGATTACAATTGGGTGTTGTGCATATATTTTCTTCCTGCAGGGCCCCATCCATCTGCACCAGCTGGCCAACCCTGGGCAACAGACCTGCTAGCCCCCACCCCATCCTGGGTAGCCAGAGAGTGACATTTTGGGCCCTATATGCCTGCACAGTACTGTGATTTGAATATTTACAAACCAAATCAACCTGATTGCCCCTCCTTGTTACTGCCCCTCTAATAAATCAGATTTGTTGTTATTGAAGTATATGCTGTCTGTGGTGTCAGTACATGTAGGAAAAGTATTGCATTTTGCTGTGTATGTTGTTTAACCTTGTTTACAAAGGGGTCCTCAGAGGACGTGCTGCAGAATCAGTCTCAAGGGTAAGTGGTATCTATATGTGTGAAAAGTGTTCATATGTGGGGTATTGGGAAGGTAACACCCGTGTACTGTGTGGGCCACTAGTGGGAACAAAGGGGGTCACAGTGTCCCAGAGGGCTGTACCCAAGCTAGTTTAACCACTACCAACCCTGACCTCTGGGTGGAGGCACCTGTCATAGAACCTAGGCCCCTTAACCTGTCACTAGTCCGACAGGCAGGGGTAGTAGCCCTTGGGATAGCACCACCTAGGGGTTACAGAGGCATACCCCAGGGATCTATCCCTGGTCCTATTCTGTTCACCATCTACATCAAAAACATCGATAATAACATCACCAAGGCCACCGTACACCTATTTGCTGATGATACGGCGTTCTGTGCCAGCCACCCTTCACCAGAGGTTGCCTGCAAAACCTTACAAACTGACTTCAATCTTCTCCGACAACAACTTCTGAGCAACAAAACTCCTGCTAAATGCAAAGAAAACAAAAGCAATTTTTTTCTCTCTTTACAAGTATGCGGGATATCCAGGATCAAGCACGCTCCCACATATATCCACCATCCTCTGTGAAAACCTTGAATTTGTTTCAAAATTCAAGTACCTGGGAGTTTGGCTCAACAATAGGCTTTCCTTCACTGAACATATGGAAGAACTACTAAAAATATTTCGCCAGAGACTTGGTCTGTACTTCAGAATCAAACACTTTCTCACAAGCAACGTTAAGTTAAGGCTGGTCCAGGCCACGTTTCTGTCAGTAATTGACTATGCTGACTTCTTATATAGCTGTTGCCCTGCCTCTTGCTTGGGTAAATTGGATACACCCTATCACAGGGTACTGAGGTTTATCACAGGACTACCATATGACACCCATCATTACTCTCTCTATGCAGCAGTTGGATGGACTTCACTTCACTTCAGAAGAGATAAAAATGCAGCATTATGGATATTCAGGGCTATATCCAAGCAATTGCCATGATATGTCTCAGACTGCTTTACACAAATCACTATCAGTAAATATGCTCTAAGAAGCTACTCTTCCATTCTGCTCAAAGTGCCCAAAGTCAATTCCCACTTTGGAAGGACAGCTATTAGTTTTGTGTTGCCCTCCCTATGGAACAAGATGCAGAAAATATTAAACCTGAGTGCACCTATATCCATTACGTCCTTCAAAACCCTTTACTCAAAGTTGATTAAGGAGTGATGTAACTGTTTTTGACAGCACTAGGGTGATTCATTCCTCTATCTTATGCATCCAAGTCCCTTCTTCTAATCGCCGACATGTCGGCAGTCATACCTCATTCTCAGTTTACCCAACGATAATACCTTGACTTTATCCATCTTTTCCTACATCTCTTCACTCCACCACTGTCTTTCTCACCCTCCCTCCCTACCTCCTGCTTCCTCCCCTCCTCCTCTCCTGCTGAAGACCTACTACCCACCTCCTACCCAGATCATTCGTTAACTACTTGCTCCTTCTGACAAATCCTCTACACAATTATGCATGTTAGTCACCTACATTTCTCCATGCCCATATTGCAAAATTCCGCCAATAACCCTATATACATGTAAAAATGTAAATATGAAAAATAAATGTAAATATATGAAATTATGTAATTATGTTATTGCATCACGAGCCTTCACAAGTGTCTTACGTGTTGGTATCTTTTATTGACTGGTATAACCTTATCTTATCTATTATGTACACTGTATTTGTTCTCTACATTGCACCTTGTGTTATGTTACTGACTCTGACCTAACCAGGTCCATCTTACAAATGAGCACTGGTGGATAAATAAAGATTTTGATTGATTGATTGATTGATTGATACACCAGCTTCCCCCCAGCCTTCCATGCAGCACAGAATTAAAGGACTTGCTGGTCTAAATACAGGACACCCACCACATGGCTCTTGTTCAGCTCCCTGGTCACCTAGTTGTAGTACTCAGTTAGGTTTGTCTTGCAGGATCTGCCCAAGACAAACCCATGCTGTTGACCGCCTCGAGTCCATTATCCTCCAAAGGTCACAAGCCTTTCTTTAGGATCCTCTCCTTCCCAAGCTTCTCACAGTACTCTACAACTAGTCCATCCAGACCCCATGTCTTTCCCTTCCTCAATGTTCCTATCACTCCCTGGAGTTCTTCCTTAGTAATCTTGGCCCCCAATTGCTCCTGCTACTCTTCAGTCATACTCAGGATCTGCAACCCATCTAAGAATGTTTTGGCTCTTGGCAGGGTATCCTCACATTCTGCCCCATATAGTTTCTCATAAAACTCCCTGAATTGGGTTTGTATCACCATCCTCTGGTTCATCAGCTGTCCAGTGGGTGTCTTAACAGCATGTACCACTGCCAATGCCCTCCTACTGCACACCAGCTGACCAGTAGTTTTTCCAGCTTATTACACCATTAATACATCTGTTGATGAGCAAAAAACAGGGATGTTCCAGCCTCTCCTGTTAATAAAAGGTTAAGGGCATCCCTTGGAGCTCGAAGCTCTCTCAATACTTCTTCTGAACTATCCTACAGAACCTTGCTTTGAGATCCTTCAGGGCATTGTCCAGCTTCCCCTGTCACTCTCTCTCTCTCTTGCCTTCTAGCTCGAGCTACGTAACTGATAATAACCCCTCTCATGTAAGTCTCGCTGGTCTCCCAGAATACTACCTTAGATGGTGCTGTGGCCAGATTGGTCTGAGCATACAGTTGCCATTGCTCCTTCCAGTAGTCTTTGAATTATTTTTTAGCCAGTAAGTATATAGGGAATCTTCAACTGCTCTGCCCTCTCGGGTCCCCACCCCTGCACATGCTCAGTATTACCACTGTAGATACTGCTCCCTGGTGAAGTAGATGTAATCCAGCCTGGACCACGTCTTATGCAGGTTCGAGAAGAATGTGTACTTCTGGGCTCTAGGGTTAGCCGTGCAACAAATGTCCAACATATTCAGATCCAGCATGCCTTGTTTCTATCTGTTCACTCCCTCCTCATGTCATCCTACCCCCTCGAATGGCCCAGACTGGGTTCCATCACCAAATTACCCCTTCCCCACCCATCACCAGGTTGCTAAACTGCTCTGTTTGCAGAATATCCAGCAACAATAGGTAGAAGTTAGGGTCATAAACTGCTAGTGCATATATGCTGCCATACGACACCTCCTTGCCATGCAAGGTACCCTGGATAAACACATATAGTCCTCACGGGGGTCTGCAAATACCTTGGTAACCTGCATTGGGAAGGCTTTGTGCAGCAGTATCATCGCCCCACTCTTACGTGAGTTATATGTAGGCTTGGCAGTATTAGATTTAAATCGGTAAATGTAGATAAATGTTGATTTCACTGCACACACACAAATAGATGAAAAAATATTTCCATCGATAATAATCTAAATTTACAAATAGAAAAAGTAAGTTATGTTGCTATTTTGACATGTGAAGATAACAATTTATGCTTTTATCAGTTTGTAAATCCTCAGCATTTGCTGTCATTACCTGCAACAGTGAAAATTAAATCGATACAAATTGAAATAAATGCTTAAAAACCCATAATTTCATTCAACTGGTAAAGTTTAAATAGCTAAAACTCGGGGAAAAGGTTTAAAAATAAAAATCGATATTTTCCATTGAAATTATAAAAAAAAAAATCGAAAACTGCCAACCCTAGTTATATGGCACTGCATAACATGCCTCCACCCAGCCACCTTCTCATTTCTTGTGTCCCTCACCCACAAGGTGCATCTCTTGCAGTGTTACCACCTGTGGAGTCAGTTTCTTTAGGGCAGTAAGCTCCTTCTTTCTCTTAACTGGTGAGGAGAAGCCCCACGCATTCCATATTATGATTTTGATATTCGTCCCCATTGTGATGTATGGCTTACATACAATTCACGCACCTTCCTGACTCCTTCTCTTCCTCCAGATATCTTGCCCCATATTTTCTCTCCTGCACCACCATGTAAAGAACCATGCATCCCAGAATGAACATAACAGACAAACATATATAACATTCAAGAGACCTGAATCTGTCAGGGCTCTACAACCATAACATCTTATAACTGTACCCCCCCCTTGGAGCTTACGAGTGTCAAAAGGGTTAACTCCTGTGCCTTCCAGGGATCACCCACAGGCAGGCAGCCTGGTTAGTGCTGGGAGGTATAAATTTGAGAGATTTGGCACAAAAGGGAGAGAGGTGTTCGGGAGCCCGGCCCAGCCCAGCAGGAGGACTGTGGCTGGGGCTGGGGTGGAGTGGTTGCCACCCAACCCACAGCTATCAGCAGAATGGCAGCATCAGGAACAAATATGGGAGCATTCTGTGGAGGGAATGGAAGGATCAAGAAGTTTACTGGTAGAATGTTCATCCATGCCGCAGTGAGAAAGAAGAGGTGGCAGGGCAGTGGTGACAGCCTGTCCTATCCCTCCTCAGTAACTGTAAAATGGCACTGGAGAGAGGCAAGCGAGGAGCAGGTGGGAATGGGTAGATAGCACTGGAGTCAGGGCATAAGTCACTGCGAGCTGCTCCATGTGTGGTTGTCCCTGCAGTGTGTCCGGTGTGCCCATCATGTCATCCACTTTCATGGTGCCCAGCAGCCATGAGGTATATGCAATTTTGGGTGGTCGGCCATGGAAGGTCTATTGCAGGTGCAGACTGGGTGGTTCAAGCCCATTATGTGCCAATCCCATTCGCGGCTGGAAAGTAAAGGGTTCACTCTGGCAGTCTGTCATGTATGGGACTTGTTCCAGTTCACATTAAAGTTTCAAGCAGAAATGAAGAAAGGTAGCAGCTGAGCTGCCAAAAGTTTGTTAAGGCCTGATTCGGGCTCTGGTATGTTGCTGCCACCAGGAAACATGGAAGCCTGATTCGGCTCGAGAGGAAAGTTAGTGGGAGTTCTTCATGATCACGAGTCTACCACTGTGTTAAGGTACTTGGGTGCCTTGGAATTAATTGCTGCCCTTGTTCCCTCCACTCCATGGAGTAGATTTGTGATTTTCCCCACGGATTAAATTATGTTATGAAGTTTTTTATTGTGTGGACAATTAACTTATTGATTAAATTGTATTGGGATTAATCCTCCCCCTTAAGGTGCAGCATCCTATGATGTTAGGGTACCCTGGAGAAGGTCAGTGAATCAGGTAGCGCAACCATTCTGGGTTAGTGTCTGCTGCTGTGGTCGCATCCCCTCCCATGGACATTCCAGCTACCCCGAGACATAGGGTGGGAGGGCTACATAACAATACCATACCTCTCCCTCCATCTCCTCATATCGTGTACCATAAGCAACTGAACTCCTGCTTCATCTGCCCCTCCCCTGTATCCTGTCCTTCATCCTCCTGCACATATTTACTTAGAAACATAGAAACATAGACTTTGACAGAGGATAAAGACTGCTTGGACCACCCAGTCTGCCCATTTCCTTACCTATCAGATAAGCTGCAGATCCTAGTTTTACCAACACCCTACTTCCGCCTACCTCCCCCTAGAATTGCCTCATGTCTGTCCCATGCATTCTTAAATTCCCCCACTGTTTTTGACTCCATGACCTCCTCAGGAAGGCCGTTCCATCGTTCACCACCCTCTTCATGAAAAAATACTTCCTCACGCTGCCGAGTCATCCCTGCAACAGGTACATGGGTGTGCAAAGATAACGAGAACACAGTAAAAGGGTACAACACATCCTCAGTATGTTTTATTTTATGAAAAAGTACAAAAATAACAAATAAATATCAATAAACAGTTCAGGCAGAACTAGAAAATAAACACTGGCATAATGCTATTCCACCTTACTTCAGGTATCTCAGAATTCAAACCTCAGCTTTTCTGCTGCTGGAGACAAATTCCGTTCTAGGCACATGTCCTTCCTCTTACCTTAACCTCAGGTAAGTGAGACTGGCTGGTTAGCTAATCTGACGCTTGGTGTTTGAGGAGGGTTTATATAGCCCTCCCAATTATGGGAAAGTCCCTCCTATAACGTCCAATTAGTTCTAGAATGGTCCCTAAATAGGAAATTCCTCCTCTATTACCTAATGAGGTTTTACTTATGGGAAGTCCCTCTATAGGAAATCCCCTTCCTGAGGTTTAGCTTATGGGAAGTCCCTTATTTTCTCTATATGCAAACAGTGCAAACATTTATTGTATTTATACCTGTGCTGTATTGTTATAGTATATGGACACTAGCCCTTCAATTTATATCTCAGGGCTCTATATATAATGGGGCTCCTTTACAGACATGTAGTGTCTCTTTAGTCTTTAATTTGTTTAAGTTCTTTATTGTGTTTACTTTATCTTGCAGTCTTCTCCTTATTCTGAGGGCTACTTCATCTGTATAGCATTTCACATACATAGGACGTTCCTGTCCCTTTAAATCATTTGTTTCTATGTTGTAGCAGAGCGGCAGACTGCTAGACAATCATTGTCTAGCTGCTCTAGCTGTTTACTTTGAAAGAGACCCAATCTCCAAAAGACATAGACAGGGTGAAGGCTGTCCACAGGAGGGCAACCAAAATGGTGCAGGATCTGTACCAGAAGATATATAAAAAAGACTAAAGGAGATTAAGATGTATAGACTAGAAGAACGGGGGGCATGATAGAAACTTTTAAGTACCTCAAGGGAATCAACAAAGTCTAAGAGGGTAGCATCTTTCAGAAAAAGAGATGTGCAAGAACAAGGGGGCACAATTTGAAGATGGGGGGGCAGCTCAGAGGTAATCTGAGGAAGTATTTCTTCATGGAGAGGGTTGTAGATGCATGGAACAGCCTTCCTGAGGAGGTCGTAGAGTCAAAAACAGCGGGGGAATTCAAGAATGCATGGGACAGACATAAGGGAATTCTAGTGGGGTAGTACGAGGAAGTAGGCTGTTAGTGAACTAGGATCTGCAGCTTATCCATCAGGTAGGGAAATGGGCAGACTAGGTGGGGCAAGCGGTCCTTATCTGCCATCAGATTCTATGTTTCTACGCTCTGCTTTGGGGCTGTGTATGGATTTGGTATGCCTGCCTCTCTAGCAGCCTAGACTGGCTGTATACATGCTACAGACTCCTCCACGGCTAGCTGGCACCATTCTACAGCATATTTTATACAAAGTCAGCAGCCGAGAGTCCTAATAATACAGGAGCATCAGTAATTATTTACATAATAATAATAATAAATCATAATAATACATTTTATTTTGCACAAGCACCTTTTAAACTATTAAGGTGCTTTACAAAGATAAAAGCAATCATGATAAAAACTGTAAACATAGCAACAAATACAACAGGGATCTAAAATTATTCGGTGCCACCAAAACCACGGCACCATAAAAGGTTTTCAGTGCCTGTTTAAACCCCCAGTCAAGCACTCATGAAGCTGACGGGTAGAGAATTCAAAGGGTAGAGACCACGTGCATAAATGCATGGGCCCCTGAAGATTTCAAAGACACTCTAGGAATCTCTAGCAACCCCCTCATCAGCCGAACGCAACTGTCACAACTGGGTGGTAAGGCACAAGAAGCTCTTTCAGGTAGTCAGGGCCCAGTCCATGTAGGGCTTTATAAGTCAGTAAACCAACTTTAAAGGTGATCCGCCACCTAATTGGCAGCCAGTGCAGATCGCGCAGCACAGGAGTATATGGGAAGCTCAAGAAGCCCCCGTCGACAATCGTGATGCTGCGTTCTGCCTGAGCTGCAGGCAGCGGATATCAGCCCCAGGAAGCCCTAAGTACAGGGAGTTGCAATAATCAAAGTGCGAGGTCACAAAGGCATGGACCAATGTTGGCAAGTCCCCAGATGGAACCAGGTGCTTAATCCTAAGATATTCCTAAGGTAATAAAAGGAAGTCTTGACAATGGCCGACACCTGGGCTCGTACAGTCAGCCAGTCGTCAAGCACTACCTCCAGGTTTCGCACCCGTTCAGAGGATAAGATCTGAGAGCCCCCAAGGAAAAGTCCAGAGGTCTGATCAGCCTGAAACCCCTCTATCCAGTGACCGGGGTCCACTACCATCACCCCCGCCTTTCCAGCATTCAACTTTAACCAGCTCAGGTTCATCCAGTCCTAGATTTCAACAAGGCAGGTATTAAAAACCAAGACAGCTCTATCCTGGTCAGGGGCTAAAAACAGGTAGAGCTGGGTTCATCAGCATAGCAGTGAAACCTCAGCCCATGCCATCTTACAATGTCTCCAAGAGGCAGCATATACACTGCAAACAACATGGGGGACAGCACTGAACCCTGAGGAACCCCACGTGACAGGGAGAATGGTGCAGAGGAAAAAATCCCAGATACCATATTATTATTATTATTATTATAATGTCATTCAGCTTCTGCAGCATGTACTGCCACAGATCTCAGCGCATCAGTGGCTGGGACCTCTCAAAATTGACCATACTCATCCATCATTAGCCCCAAAGCCATCCCCCAGAGGCTGTCCTTGACATATTCTTGCCCGCTTTCTCCACTTTCAAGATAAGGAGTGGATTATGTACCTGGTGAGGGAAAGGGGCTCTTCGCTGGTGAGGACCTATGACTTCGAATTTTGTTGATTTCCCAAGTCCTCTCAGATTGATGGAAGGCCTGAACACCTGGGCCTATCACACTCCTTAGGTACCTGGCTACATTCCGACTCAGCATAACTGGTTCCACCACTGTACAACGATACTGGCCGATATCGATGGTGCTGACGTCGACGGAACAATGCCGACAGTCGGCATTGTACCTGACTGGGGAAAGTGTTGGAGCTGGTTTGGGGTGGGGGCACGGCACCAGGAGTTGTGGTGTCAGGTCACAGCAGACTACCACAGTGAAATATCTCAACCCGGCGAGATTTGTCACTGTGGTGGTATCTCGCTGTGAGGGTGTCATTGTTCGATGTGATACCGCATAAATGGGGTTCCTTCCTTGTTTGATTCTCCTGAAGTGGCAGAGAACTTCACTACTGCCCGCTGTCCCAAAACTGATCTACACACTATCACTCTTCCCAAAGCAAGCCACTTCAGGGAGATCCGCTAAAGAGATGGACTCCTCCACTCCTTCTTTGCGATCTGCCTGGAAAAAAACCAGTCCCCCAGCACAAGTCCCCATTGGTGAGGGTGAGCAATGGCAGTTCCCACCTCGCAAGGTGCAGAAACAAAATTAAAAGTCTGGCTTGAGCCACAGAAGTGACAGATCACCACAGCTTTGTTCCCACAGTCGAAACCACAGTGCCGACTCAAAAGACTCTCTGGTTCTACACCTGTACCCTTAAGGCTCAACAAATATGCTGCCTTGATTTCGCAAGATGACCCTGGAGACCTTCCCTACACACCAATGCCCTTCAAGTCTTTGTCCACTTCACCTTCCAGATTCCATTCCTTTCCCAAGGCCAGTGCAGCTGCTCCATTACCTTTTAGCAGTCCCAACAGCATGAAGGAGCTGACATTCTACAGCAGATCTCCCAAGCTCTTTCACGTACTTCATACATGAATCACCAATGTTCTCACATGTACAGACAGTAGCCTAAGCTTTCTATAGGATTTATGTTCTAAATGGGTTGGTTAATACTGATACATGGGTTTTCCTCCAAATGGCTTGGTCCTATCAGGATTCCTGAGTAACTAAGGGACTGCATTCTCTTCAAAAGGCAATATGGGTGGGCTCTATTTCACCATTATCCTTTTTCCCCAGAATGCATTGCCTCTTTTAAGACATCCCCGGATGGCTCCTCTCTGCCTCTCTCCCTCTTTAGCCCCTCAGCCTGCAAGGACTGGCCTGCAGAGTGCTTGTGCTAATCATACTGAATTCCTCCACCTGTCACACACTGCAAGCTCTTGAGCAGTTTGAGCACAGGTACGTTTCTTTTCAGACAGCATTGTTCACTTTGCCAGCTGTTCACTGTGCTCTTACTGGAATGAAAGAAGGATGGACTTCTAGTTTAACACTGCTTTTGGGACACCAGGGGCTGGGCCAGCCAGTGGGGGGGGCATCATCGTGGGTCCACCACGCATGCTAGATTACCTTCCGCTCAACATGGTCCCCTAATGTGATCTCTGACCATTGATCCCCTGTTTCCTGGCTACTTTCATAAGCCGTGATCCCTCAACATTTCCGATAGGTGAGGCGATGCCTGTACCCATCAGTTTCCTCATACCTTCAAGGGCCATCGCTCTTCTTAATTGGATGTACTAGGGTCACACTAGGGGGCTTAACAATGCTGTTAGAAGCTCATTTAATCGTGGGCTCAGCCAGTGTCTTCTGTAGTTTCACATACCGCTTTATCCCCCCTTGGGTAATCGAGGGCATATTAATTCTGTGGAACTCATGCTTTGCTCAGCCAAGACCCCTAGGAATGGGGAGGGAATTTGGGGTGTGTTATGCCTATGTTACAAACTGTTTAGTTGTTGTAGTTGCATTTTCTGTGTGTGGGATGGGCAAGTTTTCTGCTTGTCTTGCTCTATTATTATATGTCTACATTCTTCTAATTGTGGTTTTGGGTGGGGAGCAAGATGTGATGATGTCAGGAGAGAATAAAGTTTCATGCCTGAGAATTATTAAGCTTTACTAGTGTTGGTAATGAAGACTAATTTAATATGCTGGAATGTTAGGGGACTCAATTCTCCGATCAAGCGCAATAAGGCATTGTCCTGTATTAAGCATCTGAAGGCCCATGTTGCCATTCTACAGGAAAACAAACTCTCCTCTGCAGAGCCACTTAAACTAAAAAAAGATTCTCGCCTACCACCTAAAATGCAGGCAATCCAGCAAGCTGATCGCTGATCTAAAAGATGTTTCTGGTGCCACGAAGCATGACCCTAAGAATATCAATTGCGTAATGAAAAATTTCTATGAGGACCGTTATGCTTCACCATCCGCCCTCAACTGCTACAGTGGAACGATTCCTTAGAACCTTGCTTATAATGTTCCTACCCCTCACACAGTTGCAGGCTGTTGAAAGTCCCATTACCCTACAAGAAGTTTCTCAGGCCACAAAAGCCCTGAACCTACACAAACCCTGGAGGGAAATGGGTTTCTGGCCTGCTTCTACTGTCTGCTGATCGGCTAATTATCCCCTTATCTCCTGAGGATCTTCTAAGAATCTTTAGCACTAGGTACCCTTCCCCCGTTCATGAGGGAGGCAGTAATTACGTCTTGCCAAAGAAAGGGAATGATCCCACTTCCCTGGCAAGTTACTGACCCACCTCACTCACTAGTGCTGATGCCAAAATCTTGGCAAAAATCCTGGCAGCCCAGGTGGAAAAAGTTCTTCCAGGCCTTGTACACCCTGCCTAGGTGGGCTTTGTAACAGGGTGGCTGGAATGAGATCACTTAGGAACCTGAATCTCCATCATCCACAGAGCACAGCAGATCAAGACCCCATCAGTGGCCCTAGCAGTGGACTACAAGAAGGACTTTGACTCTGTCAAATGGAGCTGTCTCCAGACCACTCTTCAGGCCATGAGCTTTGGGGCCAATTTTCCAGCAATGGGTCCAGCTGTTGTATACATCACCCAGAGCCTCCATCCTCACAAATGGTCTCCGCTAAGCCCCTACCCCCTGCAGAAGGGGAAAAGAAAGGGTACCCCTCTCGCACCACTTTTATTTATGCTCGCCATTGAACCTCTAGCTATTGCTTTAATGGAGCACCCCCATAATAATGGTGTGACAATAGGAGACATAAAATATACCGGTGTACTGACTGGAGAGTGAAACTGCCACCTCGAATATCAGCACAGCGACATATTTTGCCTGAAATCATCGTGTCACTGTGTTGGTCCCTGCAGACACTGGCAGTACATCTCCTGGTGTTACGCCTCCCGATACAACTCCAACTCGGAGTTATATATTTAGAGACCAGGGTGTGAGGGGCAGAGCCCTCTGATACAAACACTGAGACATCCCCGACAATGCAATGCTGACACTCAGCATTGTGGCTGTCGCTGTCAGGGATGTCGGCAAAGTGGTTGTCACATGGCTATAGGTAAACAATATACTACCTTCCTTTACACAGATGACTTGTTGATTACACTGGTCAACATATACAAAGATATCCCCCTCGTACTTGAAACTCTGGAGGTATTCAGAAAAATCTCTGGTCTCAAAATGACCCAGGGCAATACTGAGGCCCTTCGTCTGAACAACCCCTGGACTCCTGACATTTTTGAAAACAGGGATCTCACTTGGGCACCGTATGGTATTGCATACCTCGGTATCAAGCTTCATAGGAACCTTCACAAAATGGTGACCTGAAACATAGAAACCTTGCTTGCTTCCACAAAAACAGAGTTGCAGAGGTGATGGGCACTACACATATCTTTGGCCGGCAAAATAAAGCCCATTAAGATGATTATAGCCCCCAGAATCTTGCACCTGCTGTCTCATCTCCCTCTCTATGTTCCTCAAACTTGGTTTCACAAAACAGACACGGTCCTGGGTGACTTCCTCTAGGAAGGCTAACTCCCAAGGTCTAGTAAGGGCAAACTCTGTTCCTCCCTTCAGTCCTTAACATATGCAGCTCTCTTTTTGATACTAAACACCAGGTATCTCCAGAGGTTTTACTTTTGGATTGCTTCTCTGAAGCCACTCCCAGGACTGCACCTTCAACACAATGGATCACAATAGCTGGAGTGACTGCCAGGTGTCTCATTTTGTACAGATGGTAGTCATGGGAGGTACCTACAGTGAGTGAGTGGCTCCTTGCCCTTGGGCAACTTGCGACATATAAACATTTGTCTAGCTTTGCAACACACACAATGAAACTATACCATTTATGTTGGGCCTCTTTTCTTGAATCCCCATTCTGCAAATCCTAGAGAGTTAGGCCCCAGGCTAACTTCGTACCTCCCCTCAGCAGCATGCCATCCTAATTTACAAATCCCTCACCCCTCCTTATTTCCGCCATAGAGAATATCGTGGGTAACATGTGCAGGTATAGTTTGTTTCTTATTGTTGGTGTTTGATTTATTTTTAGATGGTAGTTTTGCTTGTCATTGTCCTTACTGTCATTTCCCCACCTTAGTTCATAGTCAAAACATTCAGTGCACAAGAAACTGCACTGGTACCTGATGTCTTTCTTATGTTATTGTTTCAACTATATGGTACAGAATTATATACTGTACCTTATTTCTTCAATTACTAAAGTTGCCATGATTGTAAGATTGATGTTTGTTGCTGTTTGTTCAGTACTTCAATAAAAATTGACTAACTTCACAAAAGTGCTCCACATCAGCTCCTTCTTTTCTCTCTGGCAGGCCACTTGGATGCATATTGCTGCATCTTTATAATTCTCTTGGTAGACCACTTTATCCCTCAGCTCTTTTATTTCTTTCTGTAAGCACTCCATTTTATCTGGTAATGACTGCACTTTATCTTCCAACATGGATATGTGACCCTGCGCTTCAGTTAGTCTTGCTGCCTAGCCTACCACCTGCTACTTCAGCCCCTGTAGGCTTCCGACCAGCCTGTCCAGCTTTGGGATTAGTACGCCTAAAACTTGTCCCATGATGGAATACACTGGTAGAGTAACATCCTAGATAGGTTTTTATAATACTTAATATATTTACAACTTTGAAAAATGATATAATTTTACTCCAGAAAATGGTAGGGCCACCAATATAGAAAAATTGCAGGAAATTAATAATCTTCTCAGACCTATTTTTGAATTTATACTATAAAAAGTTTAATGACATCTGCAGATCTGCAGGGCTGCTAAGCAGGAGCTCAGTAGATTAGTAAGATTTACAAAAAAAACACAGAATGAAATGGAATATCCGAGCATTAAACATCGTAAGGATTATAAGAAAATTTTGAAAACCGAGAAAGAAAAATACCGTACCAAAATGTGGAATAAATTAAAAACAAAAATATAGAAAAAAAATTGCAAAAGCCTTTTGAACAGTGGTATCGGTTGGGTAAACCCAACATTCATCAAGGGTGAAGGCTTATATCACCCCCCATCACACGGGAGAATCACTTTTTGGCCTTGTAATTCTCATCTGTAGAAGAACAAAGACCTTCAGTACATGACAAACTTGAAATTTATTTACATTCTAATATAACTCCTAGACCAATTTATTTTTCCTCTGATGAAATTATATTCATGTTTAATACAACAAGATCTAATAAAGCTCCCGGCCCTGATAAAAATTCTCCCAGATATTTATAAAACATTTTCAGATTGGTAGACCCCTATTTTTGTGGATATATTCGACAGATTCATCCAAGGTGAGGACTTTCCAGACAGCTGGAAAAGTAGTATTATATACCCCATTTTCAGAAAGGTCAGATAACGGACCCAGCTATGTAAAGACCAATTAGCCTCATAGATGCATCACAAAAGATATTTTGTAAAATCATACTACAGAGATTAGAAGCTTGGATTCAAGAACATCAGTTATTCAATGAGCCCCAGAATAGTTTTAGGCACATGCGTTCCACAGTCCAACACTGTTATGTTCTTTCACAATCACATTTAATTTATAAATATACTAAGATAAAAAGAACAAAACTACTATATATTGCTGCTTTGTGGATCTTAAAACAGCATTTGACAGTATTAGCTATAAACTATTATGGCAAAACTAAGTCTTTGAGCATTGACCCATTTTGTTAAATACTTTAATAAGACTACAGCTTAATACTTGGACACACGTTCAGTATAAACAATATGGTGACTTAACTCCAAAATCAATACAAATTTTGGGGTCCAGCAAGGAAGTATATTGGCTCCAACCCATTTAATCTATATATAGAATAAAATATAGAAGGAGTGTAGGGAGAATTTAATACACACCCTAGGGATTGAGATGCTACATAAACCCTAAAGGCGAGCGCGAGGGGTTATTAAAGCATCCACCCTAGGTTGCATAAATAAGTTTTACACTCCCCATATATGTTTTATATAATTGCTGGGTAGCATTTTCTCACCTTGAAAACACTGCACAGCAATTACAGAAACAACAAGGGCAGTAGATGGTACTGGTGTAAAAATCTTTTAAGCAGCATTGGTGGTGGTGGCATTTAAAGCTGGTGGCCCAAATGTAATTCAGTAAAATTTAAATAAATAAATAACTCACTGCTCATTTAAGAGCATTGCTGGTCCCTCTTTCTCCTCTCTTGTTTTGTTTTATAGTTGAGGCACAGTGGCGGGAGGAATGTAGCTTTTTTTTTTTTCTCTTCGGCGCCATAGCAAGCCATGGAGCTTCGGGGTTGTCACATTTTAAAATTGGAAAAAAAAACCTGAAAAATGTAACGGAGCTGTCCTGACTCCAAGGTAAGTCCTGGTGCCACTGTAGAGATCAGGGAATTGTGTGCTCGGTAGGCAGTGAGCGGCTGCGCAGAGGGAGGGAAACCTGGCGCGTGTTCACCATTATAACCCATGGGTTATAATGGTGAATTATGACTTGGTTTCCCTATGGGAGTAAACGGTCCCCAGTTATTATATAATTCTAGCACTACACAGTTATATCATTCAGATTTTCACTCCCCAAAAGCATTTAAGAACAGCAATAGCTGTCTAGCTTACTCCGACAATATCGTTTTAATATCTACATCTCTTCTGGGCTTACAAAGGAAAAACAATTTTTTTCTCAGTTTGTGCAAAGTCAATGCTCTGGTCATAAATAAAGAAAAGACCAAACTGGTGGTTTTTGGTAATCAAACCAAGAAAGTGTCAAAATTAATGTTAGGACCTGAGGCAATTGGAACAGAGAACTATTATGATTATCTGGGTCTTTGCTTTCTGAAACTTTCCTTTGGAACAGACATTTAAAAGTATTAGAATCTAAAATGACTGTGGTATTTAATGCATTTAGAATATTTAACTGCAAAATGGGAAAGGCACCATCAATGGATTACTTACTGTTATTAATGCAAAAAATCAAATCATGCATTTTATACAAAGCAGAAATATGGGGTTCCTGGAGGCTGTCCTGAACAAAATACATTGCTATGTATTGTCCTTACCTAACTCTGTCCCTGCAGAAATTCTAAGCTGAAACAGGTCAGTTCTCCATCTCTACTTTTGTAATGGAGAGAACCTTACATTTTCTATTGGGTCTCTTTCTACTGTCGGAAGAAAGATTCCCTAGACAATGCCTTGAAGAAGAAATTGCTCATATACAAAAAGGATTTGTTTGTCCCTCTATCAGAATCATTAGAGAACATTTGTTTTCTTTGGGATTAGGAACTTATTACATGAAATATATATTAAACCTTTCTATGAGAGCAAAAGTCAAATTAAGTTTGAGGAACAGGCACGGGCTGCGGGGTCGGCAGGAAGGAGAAGGATCGAGGCATCCGGTGGACTGCTCTCCTTCTCTGGGAGGGTAGGGAGCTGGTTCCAGTGTCACTCACCCCTGGCAGAGGCTGGGGCATGGCACCAGACTGCAACATGGGTGGAGCTGGGACGGACGCTTGCCATAGATGTCAGCATCATTGCACATTCCCAGCTCCATAGGGGATCAACATCTGAAAAAATCCTCTGGCCTGTGTATGAGCCAGGGCTCAGTGTCCGACCCTCCAGCCACCTTCAGTTCCACCTTGTTGGCCCCACACTGGGGTATCCCGGTGAGGATACGGGTCACTGAGCCCAGGACGAGCCTGCTTGAGAGGCTAGGGTGCCAGCAGACATAAAAATCAATGAAAAAAAGTAAAATTAAGGAAAGAGTCTGGGAAAATAAGTTAAAACAGATAAAAAAATGTGTTTTCATTACAAAACGCCTAATTGGGGGTAAAGCTTTGGGGGTGGGAAGAGTCTACTGATGACAGCATTCCTTTAAAATGGAAACCCCATCATCTCTTCATTTACTTTAAATCTGATCTTAATACACAGGACAAAAAATTCAGTGTTTACAAATGATTTGGCTGGACTCTGGTTCATTAAAAGGATTTTCTGGGGGGCGTTATTGAGCAGCTAAGCGGCAAGACACACATCCTCTGAGCTCTGTCTTCTGCAGTTTTTATTTTACAATAATAATGTGTTTTTACCTGCGAGTTGCCAAATGATAATTACAGCCATGAACATCTAAAGTGGTATGGTGGAATATTTGCTGAATGCCACCAGGGCGCAACTGAGAGGGACAAAAGCCCACCAGAAAAAAAGCAGTGGCAGAAATTATGGTGGAGGGCTGTGGCACGCTCTTGCCATCTGTGATGGACATGGCAGTCCTGGGCAGAACCATCATGGAACACCACTGCAGTTCAAGTTTATTGAGTGACAAAAGTCATTAAATTAAAACAGCAAGAATAAAATATTCACATATCCAAGATATGTAGTATACAGAAGTGACACATTTCCATATTTTCTAAAAATGCTCCCTGACTATAGAGTTTCTGTTGAACATTTAGAATCCTAATACATTAAATGAATTAATATCACATATAGCTTAGCAGAGACAGAGTAGATCAACTTGCCAAAATACAAAGGGATTCTAAAGTAATTACCAATAAACATGATATAGATTAGTGAAAGAGACAATGACTCTAATATTGTTATCCACAAAGTTATTAATCGTGAGTTATTATAATGCTTGAATAGATATATCTACTGTACATCATAGTTCTAACGTGATAATTCTGAACAGAAACAATACACGTTTAAGGTTTACATTTCTCTTATTTGGAGTAAAAGAGTCTGAGAGGCTTTATCCTTTAGCTGTCCTGTGAACAGGATTAAAAGGAATTTGACTGGGTTCAGGTCTGGTTACCTATACCCCAAGAAAAGTATTGTTTTCTGTAATGTCAAATATAACCACACAGCATCCATCATGTTACAGAACCCCAGACTTTTCAACAATAAAATAAAGTAAGTTAAAACATCTGAGAAAGGGTGTTTTCATTGTGAAATGCCTAATCGAGGGGTAAGGCTTGGGGAGGGGGGAGATTCTGCTGATGGCAGCTTTCCTTTAAGAAATGAAAGAATTCAGTTCCACTTTTAAATAAGTGTGTGTTTTCAGTACTGCTACCTTGGGACAAAACTGAGGGCATACTTTAAAAGCAACATATATGTATCCACTAACATTTTATGTATAGACCCCCCCAACGTAGGACCTAACCTCAATTGTTACCCCATCCAAGGTTGTTCTTTATGGAGCCAGGTGGATATTTTGCGTGTCAAATCATACAAAAAACAAATCCGCAACATGGGTTTAAGAACATTGTGCCACATTGGCCATTTTCACGCAGCCATGAAAGTTGGGCAAACATCACCAGCAAATTTACAATGTCATTGGATTTTTTTCTGTGTATCATGCAGTTGCAATTTCCTTGATATGGGGGGAGAGAGAGAGAGAGAGAGAGAGAGACTGTAGACTCATCAAAAGGAGATTGAGGAGATCTCCCAGTGGATGTCACCAACACATCGAATCTCAACTCCTTTAAGCACAAACTACGACAACACTTGGTGGCTGGTGCACACTGTGACTGCTTCTGTTAAATTCCTTTTCTGAATTCCTGTCCTCTCCTTTATTAATGCACTCTCCCCACACCTCTCTCCCTTCCTACTATCTGTTTTCAATACCCTCCACCAGCCCCTGTTAGCCTCTCCCTGCCACCCCTTTTTCACTCCTCCCTCTTGCCTTTCCCTCTCACACCTTATGCTCCTCCCTCCACGAATACTCCCCATCCCACCTGTTTATCATTTTCTCTCCTCTCTCCCCTGGCCTGCCCCAACTCCCTCCCCTTTCCCACTCACCCTTCCTATTTACCACACCCTCCCACCTTCGTCTTTCCTTCCTCCCCCCCCTCCCCTTACCACCTACCCTTCTACTCCCTATCCCCTTCTCTGATCTTGCCTGTCCCCTGCTACTGTGTCCCCTCCCTTAGCTACCTCTTCTCCCCTCATGCATTTGTAAGGATCATTAATTTCATATGTAACCACCTCCGGCACTCTTTCTACATTAACTAGCGTATTTTACAGTCGCTTACTTACTCATTGAGTCTGTAAAAAAAACATTTGGAAACTCTGTACTGAGGTATATCTGTAATTGCATTACCTGTTCATTAACTTGATTCTCTTGTTTTAGTCTGGACAAAGCCTTTGGCAGCTCATGTATTTTTTTTTTTTTTTTTTTAGCCTTTGGTAACTGGGTAAGGCCCACTAGGCACAAGTGCTTGTTTTCAGGGGCAACCTGGGAGCTTGGGAAAGTTAAGTGACTTGGTCAGAGTCACACAGTATGCAAGTGGAGTCTGTGGGAATCAAACCCAGGTCTGCTGGTCTGCTGGATGTACCAAGCTCATTCACAGCTCATTACTTTAACCTCCTAGGCTATACTGCCAGCCCCAATTTGTGCATTACTGTAATTGTTTTAACTGATTTTAATTGACCTGTCTTGTCTCAACTTGTCCAATGTCCTTGACGTGGAACCTTTGTAAACGAGCGCTGTCTGCTCAAAGGTGTTATCCGAATAAACAAATAAAATAAATAAATAAAATAAAGTGAAGAGCAGGAGCTACAGTTATTTTGTAACCCTTTTAATTCAAGGTTCACTTTTTCATTTTGGAGGTTTTGAGTCAGTTTGCTGTGTTTTGCAAGTTTTATTATTCTGTTATCAATTAATTCCTCACTGCTATACCCATCTTGCCCCCAGATCCGTGATATAACTTGGAGGTTGCCATTCTATAATGGCCTAAAAGCTATTGTAAAGTCCTCTTCCCAGCTAGTGGAGGTATCTTCGTAAATTGAATTACAGATCTTAAAGTGTAAGTGACCTACCTGGGATTACTCCTTGCATCCCTGATCTTACTTACAACAGCTTTAACCATTCAGCTAAAGGGAAAGTTCCTCTTGGCCAAGCTGTTAGACTGAGGTCTTCGTTGCATGTTGCACTCTCGACTTTCACCACCTGATGGCACTCTGCACTGTCTGATTATTGATACTGTATACACGAGAGCTATAAGAGCTAGATTTTTTTCCCAATTGTTTAACCAGGTGAGACACACTAAGCTGAAAGCTTGTTCATGGGTGCAACCTGGGAGCACAGGGAAGTTAAGTGACTTGCTCATGGTCACACAGTATGCAAGTGGGGGCTGTGGGATTCAAACCCAGTTCTCCAGATCTGCAGCTCAGAGCCTTAAACCACTGCACTGTACTGCTTCCCATAAATAATGGCACACCTCAGTTTGCCACTGTGGGTGCTCCCTACCTGTACCACAGCATTCTGATATGAACTCTTCACCATATCAGTTGACAGCCTGACATAGTTACCACTAGCAACTCATCCTTCTGTGTTAGAAACACTGACAGTTTCACGGTTCAATAGATCACCAATGCAAGGTACTGTTAATATTTAAAAATGTTAGCTTTTTATATGAAAAAAATGCAAACAAAATTAGACATTACTTTGCTCAAACTGGCAGCACCTCTAACAGCCCTATTCACCAAATTGATAGAGACAGGGGTGGTTCCAGGGGACTGGAGGAGGGCAAATGTAGCCCCTTGCCACAAAACTGGGAACAGGGAGGAGGCTGGCAACTACAGGCTGCTCAGTCTGACCTCGGTGGTGGGGAAATGAATGGAGTCACTGCTAAAGGAAGGATTGTGATAGTTCTTGAATCCAGCGGAGCACAGGATCCAAGGCAGCATGGATCCACAGCAGGAAGGTCTTTCCAAACAAATCTGATAGATTTCTTTGATTGGGTGACCAGGGAAGTAGATCAAGGAGGGGCGCCTAGAGTTCAGCAAGGCCTTCAACACCGTCCCACATAGGAAGTTGGTAAATAAGTTGGGTAACCCGCTGAGCAAAAATCACACTTTAATGTGTGAAACAGACATCCCTGGGCAGAGTTAGGACACTTAGTTTTGGGCAAAAAGCAAAAAACAAGATGGCGGCTCATGAAAAATGATTTTTTTCTGGTGATCAATGATTGCCCCCGGTGAACAAGGATTGGAGCCTCAAGAAAAAAGATCCTTTTTCATTCCATTCCTCTATCCAAAAGACTGAACTGAGCATGCGCAGAACCCAACATTTTAAAATTAAATAACTTTGAAATGGGTTAATATTTTACACCAAACCAATGCTGACATGCTCTGTGGGACAAGCACTTTCTACCCTGAACATGTCAGATCACAATTCCAAACTGTTTGGTTGCAGCGCAATGACAAATAAATGCAAAAAACAGCTATTTTTAAAAAATTTTCACTATGAGCAGTGCAAAATCAGCCAATCTGACCAACATGCAACTTGGCACATCAGAGTTCTAAACCAGGAGACAGCACTTGCAAAATTTTGTGCAAATCCATTGAGACAGTTGCAAAGTCATTAACATGCAGAATTTGAGGTTTAACATGAAAGTACCTGCTCAACCCTAAATTGTTTAACCAGGAAAGGCACATTAAACCAAAGTTTGTTTCAGGTGCAACTTGGGAGCACAAGGAAGTTAAGTGACTTGCTCAGTGTCACACAATATGCAAGTGGGGGATGATGGGATTTAAACCCAGGTCTCATGTTTGCAGCTCAGTGCCCATAACCACTATGTTATACTGCCTCCATAGTTAGGGTTGAGTAGCCTGTTTAATATTAAACTCAATTTTTGCATCTTAATATCTTTTACTCAGTTGACGGAATGAGCTGAAATTTTGTATGTGGTCTAGTAGGCGAAGTCTTGCTGTGTGGAAACGTCTTTGATGGCAGCTTGTGTGATTTCTGAGATCTGCGTGTCATTTTAAGAATTTTTTTCCTCTACTTAACACTGCTTTTTTTTTGCTCTTGCCTGTAACCTACATGGAAAGGAATTGTTGCCCCAGGCTTGCAGGGGGCATGTGTCATATCCTAAGGTAATGCCTTACACAGGTCCTGTGAAAAAATATAAAAGGGTTCCAGAGTTATAAGGCTTTAAATGTTAACGTTTTCTGACTTGCGCATACACAGTAGGGGTTTTGAGATATTGTTTTGTGCAGAAGTAAATATTTGATGCTGCAAATGCTTGTTTTTGATTTTGCGCCACTGAATTGGCGGGGCACCAAACATTTTTTGATGCCATGCCAACCGATATCTTGTTACTTTCTTCCACAAATTGACAAATATGGAAAAATGCCGTGATTTTAATAAATAAACATCAGAACCCAGGTAAACGGGACCTGTTTAAACAGATTCTGATGTTTGTTTTTGAATATGCTGCCGACATATATGTTTTCTGGGCACCCAAAATCCCAGGTGCCCAGCTTAGCAAGAGGAGCCCTTCCCCATGTTCTCTGTATGAGAACAGTGGGATTTTCTTGACTACTGTAGCCGCAGCTGGAACTTGTGCAGCTGGTTGCAGATTTAACAGTTAACCACCATTTCCCTGGTGTCTAGTGGCACCCCCCCACTCTCCGATCCCCGGTCCCTCATTGTCTCCCAATCCCCATCTCCCCATCACTACCCTCCCACTGAGCACCCACCCCTCATACACACACCCTTACCCCATACTTACCACCAGAGGTCGTAGGTTGTCATCTTCTGTGGACCGGAACACGTCTGCACTCTTCAAAGCTGAACCGCGAACAGGGAAATAAAGATAAGTGCTGCATAATGTATTTTAATGGTGTTTTGAACCTATGTTCATAACGTTGCCATTTTTTGGAATTATTTCACCAAATGTTCTACATAGCCTTTTTGGGACCCCACCTCATGAACACTGTCACTGTCTTTTCTTTAATCTCGCCCAGAAGGTGAGTTCGTGGTCACTGCATGAAATCACCTTTCGGGACCACATAATGATATTTCACCACCAGTGTTCATGAGATGGGGTCTTAGAAAGGCCATGTTGAAAAGTTGGTGAAAAAAATTCCAAACAATGGCTCAGTTATGTGCATGAATTGAAAAGTTTCTACGCACATACATAACTTTGGTAATTTTCATTATTTTGACTCCAAATTTTCAACGTACCCATTTTTTCACACCACCTCATGAACAATACAGCTGTCATTTTTCACATCCTGTTCGAAATGTTTGTTCACACCTGTGGCACAGATTAGAATTGTGTTTCAGCACAGATTTGAAAGTTGTAACCTATGGGGTTTATGAGGCGGGGTCATAAGAAGATTATGTTGAAAATTTGGGGTCAAAATATGCAAAAAAGCCAAAGTTATGACCATTCGTTGAAATTTTGCTACGCCTGCTCATAACTTCGGAAATGTTAAATATTTTTACCCCAAATTTACAAAATAGCCTTCTTATTACCCCACTTCATGTATGTCACAGCTGTCATTTTTCAAATCCTGGCCAAAATGTGTTTTCGCACCTGTGGTGCAGAATGGTGTTGCAGTTGTACAGAATTATGTTTTGGCAGGGATTCAAAAATGTTCTGTGCCGGGTACATGAGATGGGGTAATAAGGTGGCTATGCTGAAAATTTGGTCACTGTTGTCCTATAAATGGAAGTGCAGTGCCCGGAGAGCCCTGTGCATCCTCAGCTACATACATATATACATCTACAGAGGGATGGGAGCACAGGGTCCTTCGAACCCTGCACTCCCACAATAAAATAAAGATACTATTATACTATCTAAAACAGCACGGAAATAAATTGCAAAAATTGCTTTAATGTTTTAGTTAGGGTCAAAGCCACTAAAGTAGGGAAATGTGGTATTAGAGTTTAATCCCTACCCCCCAGCCTGCACACACCAACAGGTATGGGAGGGTGGGACTTGGGGCCATCAGCAGTAATGCTCACCCCATTCTCCTATACTGTACCCATCTCAACTTATTTTCTTATAGACTGGATTGAGTGTTAGAGCTGATGACCCAAGGCACACCCAATGCCTGTTCATCTGTGTTTAAGGTGGGGTGGGTGTTAGAGTTGAAACCCTAACCCATATATATATATATATATATGTATATCACTTGCTGAAGAAGTCCATGATACCAGTTTCTCAGATGGTTCTAACTTGTCATGCAAACTTCACTAATGCTGGCCATTGGCATTAATGACGGGCATTGGCATTTCCTTTGTATATTGAGCAAGACCCCCCTCCCAAAAAAAAAAAAAGAAAAGTCTGGAATGCACTCAAACACATGGTTAGACGTTGACTTTGAATTAAGAAACATGCCCATGGCTATCATGTATAAACCAGCTGACTTCCTGTGCTCACATTATGCTAATAAGCACTACCGACCACTACCATTAGTTGGCAGTGCCCATTACCTTAAGGCAAGCACAGAACGCCAGCTGGTCTTCTCAAGATCGCCACAAGCATGTTTTCTTCAAGTTGTGGTGCAATAATAACAGGACTTCAAAATTACAATAAAAGGTAAACGAAATCATTCACAAGTGAAATCCTTGACCAGGGTGTTCTCCATCTCATCTCCAGCAGCTGTTAAAAAGACTGTGGTTTGTGCAGTTTTCTTAGAACATGGGTCCTCACTCCAGTTTGATTTCTTCTTTGATTACTATAAGCGTACAGGGCAAGTTGTTCTGCTCCACAATGCCAACAGTGATGAGCTGGCAGGCTATCCCTGAACCCAGACAGATGACCCAAACTACCACTAATGGCCGGCCCGGTAGCCCTGAGAGCTGAGGCGCTGGATGCCTTACCTCGCGCCACACTGGCGACCTGTGTTTGGGAATGAGCACAGACACTGAGGGGATCAGTCGGAAGAGAAGGATGGCTCGACTGACCACTCTCCTTCTCTGGAGGGGGTTCAGCCTGTAAGCTTCCACTGCAATACTGCCTCCTGGGGGAGCTCGGGAGGTAGGTGCGGTGAGAGAGGTAGCAGCGTGGGTTCCGGAACAGATATCAGCAGAGGGGCAGAGCAGGAGGTGTGTCTCATCACGCCTCCTTGCTCATTGGCCCTCATTGCATGCCGGCGCTGGGGGAAGGAAAAACCGAGGAGGAAAATACCTCTCACCTCGTGACGACTCTCATTGCAGCGGTCGGATCCTTGGGGCAGACTCCGCTGCACAAGCGCCCATAAATCAATGGTCGGGGAAGTAGGTGGCTCCCTCCACCCCATCGGGGTAATCTGGTATCAAGGTCATATATGGACCAAGGTGCTCTAAGGGCAGACTCCAGTGTGATGATGGGTTGTCAATAGAGGAAGTTTGATTGAGTGGTGAGAGGGGGCAGTAGGAGGGATAAAATACTAAGTAAAAACAAAAAATACCACTAATGGTTAACATCAAGGTCACTTCCAAACCGAAGGAAAACACCTACTGAGGACTTATCCCAAGGCCTTGTTGTGCAGTGGTATCCATGTTCCACCTTTTGTGTAAGTTAGTTAGTGAGTTAAGTAGTTAGTTAATCTATTTAATATTTTTCCAGGTAAACAAGCAGTCTATAGGGCTCATTTCCAGTTGTGACCATTTGGAAAGGACCAATTTTGCAACAAATGAAGATCGTAGTTTAAAAGTATGGTGACAGTGTTACTTACACAGTTGGCATCCCATCTCCCACAACCACCACCATTCAGCACCACTGAACACACTACGACATTTGGAAAAAGATGCAATGGACAAAACAGATTCCGATCAGCCACTGCAGTAATTGCTGTATAATGGCCAGTTTAAATTAATGGCCCAAGATACACATCTTAAAAGCTGCTAATTTTCTGTGGCATAAAATTATATTTAATGAGGATTAGTAGTTAAGCACAATTCAACAGTCTAATAGTTTTGTTTCTAAGCTGTATTAATTTTGTTCCCCTAAATTCTGAAGAGCTGATGCGTGACTGTGTAGGAACAGCAATACTTTGCTGATGGTTAGCATCTGATTTTCATCAGTCAGTACTGACACCACTCTTTATTTTATTCTAAATTAAGAAAGAAAATAAAATAACACCTTGATGTTAGTAAATATTGTTTCATTTATATTGGCGCTTTTATGAATTACTTCAGGTCCACAAGCAATCAAAATGCAGGATTCAAGACATGTCCTGGCAAAACGGCAAAAGCTGTTCCACTACTAGATGTGCTAGTTCAATTAACCCTGTCAGACAAACAAACAGAAGAGCACTGTCTCAAAACTGCAAGAATAAGCAAAAAAAGTGTTTATATTGCTTAACACGTGGTGAATTTACTCACATTAAACAGGAGCCCTGTGAAACACAAGACAGAGATGCCAACGGGAACCTTACAGTCCTCCATCAGTTTTGCGCTTAGGTGCATCATCGGTGAGTGATGGATGATGTAAAAGGCAGCATTTTTAAACATGATTCTTAATGTGATACATGCCCTAATATTATAAATGCATATAAATAGTAAAGGTGCATACAGATAAAAAAAATTCCCATACAAAATTTAAACTTGTTTACTATATCTAGCAGTTTTTGTGGACCACAGTATATAAACCAAAACAGAATACAGTATTTCTCCAGTTCAGATCTAATATGCAGTATGATATTGTTGTCAAACAGACAAAACTCAGACTCTGAGTGACTTTGTTATAAGTTGCAAAGCACATTATCGTTTGACTACAAAGAACTCGATTCAAAACTCTGTATCATATACTACAAAATATTCCATTTAAGATGTTGTCTATTGCATGAAAACCTGACCCCGATACATCAAAGGAAATAATCATCTACAAAACAGCATGTCTTTATTAGCATAGTTATATTTCCTATATTAATCGAGTAAGTGCCTGTATGAAAGCACACAATTTAACCCAACTGGTGCTATGCACGGCCAAATCTGTTCTCATTACCAGTTGCATCAAAAAGCTATCTCAGTGTGACATATGAGAGTCAAATTAACAGCATGTTAAATTACAAATACAGACACAGTCACTGAATAGGATTATAACCAACTGGAACTATGCACAACTGGATCAATACCCTGCCAACTACATGAAAAAAGATCTTGCTGTGACTGACACAAGTGTCAAAATAACAGCTTGATAGATTAAATATACAGATGTGGTCACTAGAAAACAGGGACTTTTGTTCTATAGACCTTCCGAGTGTGTAAAGTGCAATTGATTAGTGGATCAAGGGTTTTATTTCAAGAACCAACGTGGATATATGTACTGAAATACCATCAAGGGAGGAGGGTTTCAAGGTTGTGGAAGTGCAGGGCCACCCAGAGGAAAAGGAAGGAGGTGCTATGGGTCATCATGGAGACAGGCAGTGGGTCCCGTATCCATACAGGGGTGATATGTAGACCTCCAACACAGGGAAAGGAGCTTGATAAGGCGCTTGGGAGGACATCATCAGGGTAACAAATAAGAGACAGGTGCTGCTATTTGGTGACTTCACTCTGCTAGAAGTTGATCACGGCCTTCCAGCTTCAGCTTTGGCAAGGAGCAGGGCCATCCTTGACTCCCCACAAGGGGCCTTTCTCAAACAGTCACTGAACTCATCAGGAAGGGGGCAGTGATGGACCTGGTGCTTACAAACAGGGACAGCGATGCTAACATCACAGTGGGCAGTCCCTTAGGTACCAGTGATCATGGCACAGTGTGATTTAACTTTATTTTTTATTTATATTTTTTGTAGTTGTTTAACCAGGTATAGCACACTAAGCTGGAAGCTTTTTTTACAGGAGCAACCTGGGAGCACAAGGAGGTTAGGTGACTTGCTCAGGGTCACACAGTATGTAAGTGGAAGCTGTGGAATTCAAACCCAGGCCTGGTCTGCTGGATGTCACCAGATTTGCAGCCCAGAGCCTTAGACCACTGCGCTATACTGCGCAGAGGCAACCCACATGAGGATGAGGGTCCTGAACATTAGGAGGTTGGATTTTTAAGGAAATAGTAGACTGTCTCAGAAACTGCCTAGCAGGGGAGGAGTAACATCGAGGGGTAAAGGAACTGTGAGAAAAAATAAAGGCGGGCATAATTAAGGCAACCAGTTTCTGCATGAGGGAAGCGAGTTAAAGCAAAAGGAAAAAGAGACCATTATGGTATTCTAGGTAAGTGGCCACGGTGGTGAATGAAAAAAGGGTGGCATCCAGGAGGTATAAAAAAATGCAGAGGGAGGACAACAGGGACCTGTACCAGGTAAAACAGAGGGAATCAGGTAAGGCAGTGAGGAGAGCAAAGGTGCAGACAGGGAAAAGGATAGCCAAAGGGGCAGCAAATGGGGAATAAGACTTTCTTTAGGTGCATCAGTGAGAAGAGGAAAGCAAGGAGAGAAATAGTGAGGATAAGGAGGGCAACAGAGGGAGACTGTGCAGAAGAGGAACAAGAAAAAGCAGACATCCTCACCCGGTACTTCTACTCAGTCTTCACAGTGGAGGAAGGTGGGGATGAACCACCAGGGAGCAGCAGAAACAAAGTTGGAGGGGAGGAGAGCTCAAGTCCATTTTCAGAGGAAAAAGTTCTGAAGTGACTTGCAGCTCTGAAAGTTAGCAGAGCTATTGGACCAGATGAGGTACACCCAAAGGGTAGTGAAAGAACTTGGGAGATGCTGGTTGCCTTGCTGGTCCTGTTCAACAGATCACTGGAATCAAGGTGGTTCAGGAGAACTGTAGGAGAGCAAGCGTGGTCCCTCTACATAAGGGTGGCAGCAGTGCCTGGTGAGCCTCACCTCAGTGGTGGGGAAATTAATGAAAGATTAGTAGAGTATCTTGAATCCAATGGGCTGCGAGACCAAAGGCAGCATGTATTCACAGTGGAGAGGTCATGCCAGATGAATCTGACTGAGTCTTTTTATTGAGTGACCAGGGGAATAGATCGGGGGAGGGCAGTGGATGCGGTCTATCTGGACTTCAGCAAGGCCTTCAATGCTCTGCTGCACAGGAGACTGATTAAGAAACTGAGCAGCCTAGGGTGGGATCCATAGTGGTAAACCAGGTTAGAAACTGGTTAACGGATGAGGCAACAAAGGGGGTTAATGGCACTCACTCTAATGATAGAGTGACCAGTGGGGTGCCACAGAGCTCAGTACTGGGATCGGCTCCTCTTCAGTCTCTTCATAAGTGACTTTTCAGATGAACTGAAAGGGAAGGTATGCCTTTTTGCAGATGATACAAAAACCTGTAATAGGGTGGACACTCATGGGGGGCAGAAAGAATGCACAGCATGATGGGAAACTCAAAAAGTGGTCAAGAGCATAGGAGTTAGAGTTCTGGGCCAAAAAGTACAAACTCATGTACCTAAGGAGCAAGAACCAAAGAACTGAGTATAGGATGGGGGGAGAGGGTACTGTCAGTCACTAAGAAGGAAAGGGACCTTGGTGTTATTATATCTGATGACCTCAAAGTGACAGAGCAGTCTGACACAGCAGTGAGTAGGGCCAGTGGGATGCTGGGATGCATGGGAGGTATCTCTAGCAGGAGGAGGAGGTGATATTGCTACTATATTGCTTGCTGTTGAGACCCCACCTAGAATATTGTGTCCAGTTCTAGAGGCCACACCACAGAAAAGACATAGACCTGGTGGAGGCAGTGCAGAGGAAGTCAACTCAACTGGTGCAGGGGTTGCACAAGAAGCCCTACAAGAAGAGACTGTGGGATCTCAGCATGTACACCCTGAAAGACAGAAGAGCAAGAGGTGACATGACAGAGACCTACAAGCACCTCACAAGGGTGAACAGGCTGCAGGAAGAGAGGGAGTCTCTTTCAAATTAGGAAGAGCACCAGAAAAAGGGCATGCAATGAAGCTGGAGGGGAGGTTTAGGAGGATGTGAGGAAACACTACTTCACTGAAAGAGTGGTGTACGTCTGGAATAGGCTGCCAGCAGATGTGAAGGTGAAAACTGAGAAGGGCTTCAAGCATGCCTGGGATAGACATTGGAGAATATTAGGAAATGGGCAGGGAGGAGGAGGGAGGGACACCAGAGACCAGTTATGGTCTACAGAGACAGACTAGGCAGGGACCATCTGGACAGACTGGGTGGGCCAAGTGGTCCTTTTCTGCTGACAAATTCCTTTCTATGTCAACTGGAGGCATAATATAATCAAAATAGGCACAATACTGATGAACAGAAAACCGGGCTTCACAGATTATCTCTGTGGAGGGGTTGTGGGATAACAGATTGGCCAGACACAGAACTTCAGGTTCAACACACAATCTCTGTGTGATGTTTGTTTAAAAACACAGAGGATAACCTTAAGCAATGGCTTATCCCTTCTTCAGTACATCAGTTTGCATGTCCTTCCTCTGCACTTAGCACTTACTGATGCGCTGATCTATCTCTTCAGTGAAAATTATTTCATCCCCATGTTGGTCTTGTGTTTGGGTGATGGGGAGCTCAAAAAAGAAAAAAAAAAACAAGCTAAAGACAAAGAACCTCAGAGCAGAAGCACTAAAGCAAGGGTTACCCCAAGAGCATCGACAATAAAGCCCAGTTTCAAAGAAAGCATCACATACCCTGATACCACAATGGGATCTATATGCAAATCACCATGAAATTTTTAGTTGTTCAACTTAAAGCGGAATGTGGTGCCAAAGGGCCTTCAAACAATCTGTAATTTACATGCATTTTAAATAACACACTAACTTAAATTTTTATAATAGAGTCTCCTAGTAACTTTTTACCTTTATCAAAAACACCTAGTGCCATGATATTTTCAACATTTACGGGTTTCATACACATAAGGCATATACATCAAGGTATTTTATGACACAGTGCTATTGCATACTAAATCCAACAACGAGGAACACAGCCTGTTGTTTTACATCAGCTTGGAGGTGACTACAATAACCTCCCTGTACGAGGATCTGAGAGGAAAAAGGAAAATTAAAGAGCACTCTATAGTATAGTCAAGAAAGGGGAGGGAGTGCCCATAGGTGGCCAACCTTATGGACTAGAAATTGTAAAGGATAGATTAGGCTAAGAAATAGAAGAACTGTTGCAACAGATTTAAGAAAAGGTCGGTCCTCAAGAGTGGCAGGATCTCCCTGTCACAATCTCATTCTAAGAAAGGGGGCTATTTCAATATTATGATTGTGACCTGAAAAGTATAAAAATAAATCCAGTGTGATTCATATCTCAAGATAAGTGAATCCAAGTGACCCCTCCCACCAGCCTCCAAATCACTTTCTCAGTACCACATAATTTAAACATGTGGTTTGTGGGTTACCACTGTTCTTGATGTGTCTGTAATGGGCACTGTGAGTATTTGAGTTTCCAATAGTGCTCAGGTGTTCACCATGTGTACCTTAAATTCATATTTTTCCAGCATAAAATGCCTTACTGGGTTTATTAGGTTTACTGGGTTGGAAGGGCAAAAGAAGACTAATGGTAGCTCATCAGGATTGTCCACCCACACAAGTGGGTCAATTAAACCAAGGTTCTATCTGATAGCAACAGTTGATCTAATCCCATTTTAAACCCCTGCAAGGTATCAGGGATCAGGGGAGCAGCAGAAATGGAGCAAGAGGGAGGGAAAGGTACCCCAGGGGTGTCACATCTGGTTAAGGATAAAAAGACCAGTAAGGTGGAGGGGACGGATGATGCCATCCCCACCAAAAGGGTGTGGTTTGCCCTCAAGGCCCTAAAGAAAGACAAATCTCCTGGACGGATGGCATTCATCCGAGAGTACTATGGGAATTGGCGGACATAGCATGGCTGCACCCTGGCGGGACTTTTCAACAGGTCACTTGAGACAGGGAGGGCAACGGGATTGGTGAGAGGCACATGTGAAGACCAACTCACAAAGGGGTCAAGGAAGTACCAGGAAACTATATAGACCCATCAGTTTAACCCCCGGGTGGTGGAAAATTAATGGAGAGTATACTAAAGGAACGATTGGGGTTTACTTGGAGGAGGTGGGAGGTCTGGATAATGGCAGCATGGGTTTGTGCCAGGTAGATCATGTCAAACCAACCTTGTGGAGTTCTATGAATGGGTAACATCAGAACTGGATAGGGGTAAGCCTGTGGATGTATTATTCTTGGACTTCAGCAAGGCGTTTGACTCTGTCCCCACAATGGTCTGGTGGAGAAACTGATGGGGTTAGGAGTAGGCCCTTTGATGGTCAGATGGATTGAAAACTGGATAGCTGGACCACTCAGAGAGTAGTGGTCTGTGGGGAGCTCGAACCCTACAGAGGTTGGTAGTGGGGCACCACAGGGCTCGGGTCCTGGGTCCAACCTGTTTAATGCATACATATCAGACATCAGGGATGGTATAGGGTGTGAAATGAGTCTCTTCGCGGATGACTCCAAGATGGGAGCAGTAGTTGAGGGAGAAGAGGGGAGGTTGGCCTGCAAGGGGACCTGGACACCCTGGAAAGCTGGGCTCACACATGGAAATTAAATTTCAATATCACCAAGTGCAAGGTGTTGCATCTTGGTCGGGGAAACCCTAAACACAGGTACACCCTGGGAGGGGAGGTGCTGGAAGCCTCAATAGGGAAAAAGACCTAGGGGTCAGTGGTGGATACATGTATGAATAACACTGAGCAGTGCAGGAGAGCAGCTAGCAAGGCAAACAGGATGTTGGGATGCATCGCAAGGGGATCACCTCTAGGGAGCAAGGAAGTGATTCTGCCATTGTACAATGGACTGGTTAGACCACACCTTGAGTACTGTGTACAGTACTGGAGACCACATTGAAGAGGACATACAGCTCCTGGAGAGGGCACAGAGGAGGGCAACAAAGATGATAAGAGGGCTGAGGGATTTGACTTACGAGGACAGACTTGAGGAGCTCTGCCTGTTTTCATTGGAGGAGAGGAGAGACAGGGGACATGATTGAGGTCTTCAAGTACCTCAAGGGAATAAATAAGGTAAACATGGAGGGATCTTTAGACTAAAGCAGGGAGGCATCACCAGAGGGCATGGTTTGAAGTTGGAAGGTGGAAGGGTGAGGGGGAAAAGAGGAGAGTTTTCACTGAGAGGGTGGTGGACCCTTGGAATGCTCTGCCTGGGTGAGCTGGTTCAGAGATCCACAGTGGAGAGCTTTAAGAGTGGGACAGACACAGAAAGTGGATGTATCAGATGATGGCCTATCCCGGGGGGGTGGGGATGGATGATAGGGGTTTCTGGAGCACAAGGGATGGGAGGGTCTCGGCACCCAACTAAGGATCTAGGTTCGAGCAGACTTGATAGACCATAAGGCCTAATCTGCTGGCAAATAGTATGTTAGTATGTTAGTATGTTAGTATTCATGTCGACTAGTAACTCTTGAGGCAATTTATTCCAGGTTTTAACAGTTCGGATGGTGAAATAGTACTCCTTACATTGGCAAGTTGCCAGATAGATCAAACCAGTAGTCAAAACAGTTTATGAACTTCCTTACTGGAATTCACTCAATCTTTCAAATTCTGTGGTGAAAATGATTGATCATTGGGAATGAGCGTTGAGGCTGCCAGAGGCTGATTGCCGCTAGGGGGACTCTTTTCATTTTCACAGGTACAGACCTGAGTCAGGCAATATGAATCTTTGGGGGATGGGGGAGGAGAAGGGTGGTTGGATGCCAGTGGGTGTGTTGGGTGGCTGGTACAATTTGGATAGGACCAAGGTGGGGTTGTATATACTTACTAACAGTATAAGATTGTCACAGTCGTAGTGTGATTCACCCTTGCAGGAGAACAGTTTCTTTTTTTTTTTACAATAAAGATAAATACACATTATCTGTTGTGAAAGCACCTGGTGGGTGGAGGAGCTGGGTGCTATAAGGGTGGGTGGGTGGGGGCGTAAACCACAGTACTATTATTCAGTTGGTGGTGTGGGGTGGTAATACCGTTATATATGTTGTTCTCATGGTAAGGTTTCTTTGCTTGTTTTTTAAATGGAAAACAATGTTTTTTTCCCCTCCTGGAATCCTGTAGCTATGTTGGCTGGAGCCCTCTATAGATGGGTAAGTAATTCACAGATAGGTTCTCCTCCTATAAGAGTCAAGTCACCATTCTTTAGTGCCCTTTTCTGGCGCTAAAAACTCAAATTATATACGAGTGTACTGTATATAGTACATATGGTTATTATACTACTATAACAAGGAAACAATAAATTAATGCTATTTGAATAACTTCATGGTATCATGAGAACTTAATAACAATTCTGAATGTTCTAACAACTTTCAAGAGTAAAAGGAAGAGAAAATGAATTAAATTTGTGTTCATTAAAATAGTTGCTATTTATCTTGTAGATTAAATATCGGACCGCTTTAAAATTGGACATCTTTAAATAGTTTGCTTTAAAAATGGACCCTATATTTTCTCAATTGATCTTCTCGTTATTAGTGGTTGTGCCCATACATCCGAATCATGCGTCTATGGTGGGCACGAGTCAGACTTCCATTTTTGTAGTACTAGCCTTTTTGCTCCCAAAGTTGCTGCTAATATGCACAGTTTCTGATTCCTACTGAAATTAGCACTATCAGAGAATAGAAACATAGACAGTGATGGCAGAAAAAGACCATTGGTCCATCCAGTCTGTCCATAAACCCTAACTAACCCAGGACCTATTGTCCATACAGGGTTCTAACCCATAATATTCACCCCATGCTCCCTGCCCTACTGCTATCACCCTGAGCAACCATGAAGCTCTTAGCTTTGTCCCATCCACGTTTGAAACCATTGATGGTTTTGGTGCCCACTGTATCAGCTGGCAAATTGTTCCACAGCTTCACCACCCTTTTTGTAACATAAAACATTCTCACTCCCCTCTTAAACCTGCCCACGCCCAGTTTCCCCTCATGTCCCCTGTTCTTGATCTGCCACTATGCTAAATAATGGCCGCCCTCCTCACAGTTTATCTTGTTCATGCCTTTCAGGAACTTGAAGGTCTTTGTCATATATATCTATATACAGTATCTCCCCTCTCTCATCTGGCCCCCAGCAAGAATAATCCGAAAAGGAACAAAGAGGGTTACAATGGGATGTCTGATTTAGTTTCTTTTGAGCAGGAATATCTGGCTTCTTCCCAAAATTTGACTTAACCTCAGACATTGTCATTGAATTGTAGTAGGGACAAACCTGGAAGTGTGGGTGTTAAAATCAGATTGAAGTACAGAATTAACCTCAGGAATTGTCATTGCACTGTCGCATATCCCACTAATGCAAAGCATCATGGGAAGCATATGCAAATCACCATGAATGAACAAAGGCAGGCTCAGCTTTAAGTAGGACAGAATAGTTTGTAAGGCCTTTTGACACCATTCAGTGGTGTCACTGTTTTATGAATCAGAACATTCTACTGGCTAAGACTGGAACAGTACCAAGTAGACAGCCTCATGTGTCTGTGACAGTATTTTGAAATCTGTTTCCAGAAACTGATAATGTCTTTCCAGACCCTTTTCAGAATTTGATCAGTGCACTGGGAAACTAGAAATCTCTTGACCATGAAAAGTTAGCTTGTTGGCAGTTTTACAGCTTTTAGTGATGCCTCTATGAGGTCCCCTTAGTGTCCCTCATTAGGCAAGAGTGTTAGCCGATAAACCATTTCACAAGGTTCATATAGAATAAAGGTTGTTTTTTGAGTCTAGAAGTGCTTGATAAATGGAAACAGCCTAGTTGTAAAATGTGTGAGTGTACAATGTACTTTCTGATATTGCTTAAGGGAATGAATCTGAAGATCTTGTAAACGACATAAACATTTCATATCTCATTTTTAAAGCAGCAGGGTAATATAGGGGTACTACTACCTTTTTAACTGATTAGACTGCCTGTGTTTTCTAGATACGTAGTTAGATAAACAATGATGATAGGTAAAGGCCAACTGGCCCATCCAGTCTGCCCACCATACCTAAAAACTTTGCTGTTGCCCTAGTTGCCATCATGCCCCTTAGTCTCTGCTCCCTCTTCTGGCTAAGCCCTATGCCTGTCCCATCCCCATCGAAACTGCTTACCGATTTGGCCCTTACCATTTCTTCTTGTAGCTTGTTCAACTTGTCCGCCATGTTTTCCATTAAAAGTGTTTCCAGCCCTCACTTGAATCTCCTCCTTGCTAGTTTGAGTGAATCCCTTTGTCCTTGTATTTAAGCTCAAGGAAAACGTTTCACTGCTGTCCTCAATCAGTCAATCATCAATCAATCAGTCAATCAGTTTACTAGTAAGCAACTTGAGAGAAAGGTCTTTAATTTACAATTGCAACCATATGAAATAAACAAAACATACAATTGTACAAAATCACAATGCATACATAATAAGTTACATTCAGTACAGATACCAAGGACAAACAACATCCACGTTGTTTCGCCGTATGAAGTACCTGAACGTTGCTATCGTGTCTCCCTTTCCCATCTCTTCTTGCGCTGTACATGTCCAAGTCTTACATCCTGTCCTCATGTGACTTGCCTGTAGTCCATGGACCATCTTCGTTGCTCTGCGCTGTACTCCTACTTTCTCACAGTTTTCTCTCAGGTGTGGACTCCTGTACCTTGCACTGTACTCCAGATGCAGTCTCACCCAATGATATGTATAGTAGGAGGATTACCTCCCAAGTTCACCGATTTCTGATTCATTATAATTATATTCATTGCAAAAAACTCCCTTAATGCATCAGTTAGGGTTGATATTATAGCGACAAAAGTTTGGAAATTCGGTGTTAGGATTACCAACCCTACCACCCCACCCCCACCCTCCACACAACAACAGGTGTCAGTGTCTGCCTTGGGGTCATCGGGTCTAACTCTCACCTCATTCCATTTGTAAGGAAGCTGACATGATACAGTATAGGATAATGGGGCGAGAGTTAGGCCCGATGACCCCAAGAGTGGACCCGATGCCTGTTGGCATGTGGGGTAGTGCTGGGTGGGGTTGGTAACCCTAACTGAATTTCAAACTTTGTCACTATAATATCAAACCTAACTGATGCATTACCTGAGTTTTTGCAGTGAATTTCCCTTCTTTTTGAGAAAGTGCAATGTTACTCGTATGTGGTTGTGAGAGCGCAGGGCCCCCATCATGCATATATTTTGTAATTTTCTCTGATTTTCATGTGAAGGGCCCTGTGCTCCCATTTATACATAAATGTAGAGATATTTTAATGCTCTCGCATCTCCCTGTGGGAGTGCAGGGCCCTAATGGAGGGCCCTGTGCTCCCATCTATACATAATTGTAGAGATATTTTAATGCTCTCGCATCTCCCTGTGGGAGCGCAGGGCCCTAATGGAGGGCCCTGTGCTCCCAGTCTTGCATAATGGTATCCATATGTGGGTACCCACAAGTATAAAGACATAGTGCAGGCCTAGAGACGTTCCAAGTAATCTTTGTGCTGCAAATCTGGCAATATCTCAGTAACCATAGGAACTTTGGAAAAAATTCCACCGCAGTGACCTGGCAACCTGCACACATGCTTTGTACACCTAAGCTGCACTTTGCGAAAAATCCATATCTCTAACCGTTTTCAAGATATAGCCACCGAAAGGTGGTATGGATGCCATAATGTTATGCTATGGGAAATTTCAAAACTTTGGAGTGTTATAACTATGGAACCGTTGCATATTTTTTCACCAAACCAGTTAAAGACACAGCTGTGGTGCAAGCCCTTGGTGCTCTGTAAATTACAGCCCCAAAGTTCCAACAGTTTATTTGGTATGAAGTGGCAAAGGAATTTCCTTTTTAGGGTGGAACTTTAGCAAATTTGCAAAAGTTTCGCAAACATTGTGAGAAAATTTTGCAAAAGCTTTTGCAGTTTTGCAAAAGTACTTTCACGAATTTATGAAAGTTACAACGGAAAAATTGAGAAAACATACTTCCAGGCATTATTTTTAAAAACTAATGTCAGGATTGTGTTCCTCGTGCCCCAGTTAGGTAAACACAACTGCTGGTGTTTACCAATGGGCAGTATGTTTTGAATTATAACATTTATTTGCTGTCTCTAACTGAAAACAAGATGGTGGCAGCACAAAAGTACAAAACCCATCTGTGGCACTAAAAAGTGCTTTAGCAAAAGTTTTCACGCTCAGCATAAATGTTTTCCCATAGGCTATAATGGGAAAATTGAAAGTTTAATAACTTTTGAATGGATTAATATTTTTTCACCAAACCTTCAAAAGACACTTCAGTGACTCAGTCACCATATACCCTGAAAACATCTGACCAGAAAAACAAACTGTTTGGCCTGTAGGCCCGAGCAAAGAATTTGCCAAAAAGTGAGAATTTTTCACACTTTTTGGCACTCCACAGCTCCATAACCCCACATTCGACCAGAATGAAACTTGCCAGATCCAGAGATCTATGGTACCAGGCATCACATGCAAAATTTCAGGAAAATTGAATAAACAGTTGCAAAGTTATTAAAATGCAAAATTTGGGGTTTAACATAGAAGTGACCATGCAACCCTAATTATAGCGCCACTGCCATGACACTAATAATAACTGAGAAGTGTTTTCTTCCATAGGAAACCCAATTATAATTCACCATTATAACCTATGGGTTATAACTGTGAACACACCCCAGGTTGCCCTTGTTCTGCTCATGCGCTAACTGCCGCTGGAACGGACTCTCTTGTCACCAACTATGCCACCGCACAAACATATTCGGAAGACACCTTCAATTCACTTAACCTCCTCCTCTTCAGTTTTCCTCCTCACTGGACTTCCTGGTCAGGTTCTTCTGCTTCACTAAAACAAATAAAAAAAAAATGGAAGTAAAAACGGCAGTTTGGCCCAACCACGGATGAACTACCAGTATTACTGCAGCTCCCCTAGCAACATGCCCAGCTAGAAGCACAGAGAAAAAGGATTTGGGGGGTAGTGATCACAAACTTCTGCTGGGCATATTTTAAATCAATGCTGCTTTACTGCTATAAACAGCATCCAGCACCATGTACTGGCCACACATTTTTTTTCTTATTAGTGTAAAATAATGAAGCAGGTGAGAAAATGGTTCCCCAGCAATTATATAAAATAACAAATGGGGGGGAGTGCAAAACTTAAATTTAATGAACACCCTCAGTGTGGGATGCTTTGATAAGTTTATGTAGCATCCACACCTTGAGCTATGCATTAAATTCTCATTATGCATCTCCCATGTATTATTCTACTATATATATATATATATATATATATATATATATATATTTCGGCACCATGCAATTCTGCTTAAAGTTGGACCAGCATAACATTCTGTGGTGATTTGCATATGCAGCCCATGATGCTTTGCATTGTGGGGGCACGTGTGATTTTGTATTTTCTTGAAACTTGGCTTCCCAGCCAAATGCCCTATGGGGTAACCCTTGCCTCAGTGTTTGCGCACAGAGGTTCTTTGTCTTTTAAATAGTTTTTTATTTTAATGGGTTCACCACAATATATCCAAGGCACACTGCCTTAGGGTAGCTAGTCCATTCCACTGGGGTGTCAAACAGACGAGGCATACTGATGAGTCCTGGTAGGATGAAACACGTGTCTATGTCTTCTGTTAGCACCCTTTGCAAACTGTGTGAGAGGCCTTTCGGCACCATGCAATTCTGCTTAAAGTTGGACCAGCATAACATCCTGTGGTGATTTGCATATGCAGCCCATGATGCTGTGCATTGTGGGGGCATGTGTGATTTTGTATTTTCTTATATATATATATATATATATTTAATGACTTCTTCTTCCTGGTAATGATTAAAAAAAAACACTCTTCTGCATACAAAGGAAAGCAGCAGGGACCTATACAGTATTTTGTTGTTAAAGTACCTGATGCCTGTGGAAAAGTTTAGAAATCCTACATGGCTGTAGTTCAGTTCCCTAAATTTCCTGTTGTTATCTTCCCTTATTCCCCATTACTAAGGAAAAGTGTATGGAGACAAGATCCTTGTCCTTGGGAGTTTATCAGTTCTGCTTGTCTACAGGAGCGTCATAAATGTCCTGCTTGTGGCATTACGGTCATTTCAATGGCAATGAACTGTGATTCATGAGCAAGGATTATCCACGAATCAAGGGTAATGACATCACACCATCCCTATAAACTGATACGTGTTCACACAGCATGCATGTTTTATCCCTGCTTGTGAAGCAGGTGTGACAGGAATGATGGACCTAGATTTCCTTCCAGCCTTAATGACTAGGTTACTAGGTTAAGTATATGCAGGCAGCAGGAGTAGATAAAGTCTGTGGGACAAGAATCCTATTTTCAAGAAGCTGCACTTAGTAATAAATAGAGAAGTTAAATACAGAACAGATATGAAATATAAGCAGAATGTCTCAGTCAGTGTGGCTCAGTTGGTAACACATCTGCCTCTGGGCCAGAAGGAAATGCGTTCTAGTCCCACAAGGGGATTGGGCTCATACTATAAAAATGCTGGTGCCTGAGTGTAGTACTAGGGGATGGTACACTGTTTGGGTCTGCCATCCATCAGATGAGACATTAAATCAGATCCTGTCTGCCTTTTCTGGTGATAGTTCAGGTGGAAGTTAAAGGTCCATGGTACTTTTCAAAAAGAGTATAAAGACTGTTGCCAGTGTCCTGGCCAAGGTTCCCTCATTTTCTAAAATACCACCAACAACTTAAGAGCTAGGAGGGTGGAACCAGATTGGCATAAACATTGATGGTACTTGACAAAAAAAAAAATGAAAGGGTGTCCCCCCCCTTTTATATATGACTTTGGTACATTCCTGTAATGAATCAAATGCACCAAAATAGTTAGACTAGCAAAGTCAACTCTCTTGAAAATTACCAGAGTAGAGTGAGTTAAATAGCAAGAGAAACCTCTTTGCCAAGGTCAGGCTGTGGAATTCCCTGCCTCAGGCTTTGTTGTGCATTGTTGTCCAACACTCTCCCAACTGAGCTTAATGAGATCCTGCTGCCTCAGGCGTTGTCATCCAACACTCTACGCACTGAGCTGTCTGGGCTTTGCTGCCTCAAACGGTGGTGGGATTGTAAATATTAATAAGTCTTAGAGAGGGATAGAGAAACACCTGTGGCACAAGGGATATCCAGGGCTACAACCCCTGAGTAAATGGAAGGATAGTCTTGATTTCATTTTAATTTCATTTATCCAGGATAAAATAGCTATTGAACATTAGCTTGTTTACAGTGGTGTTCTCAGTAAAGCACACTCCAGATGGCAAGCATTCAAGTTACAGGTGACACAAATATGTATAATAAAAGGCCAGCATTGTACAACGTACAGATTATCAAGATTTAAAGACAACAAAGCTTTGGCGTAATTAAAAAGTATCAATAACCTAATTACAATAGCAAGTTACAGTGAAGGAAGAGGCTAATTAATTTTGTGAACACAGACAGGCAAGGTATTCCAACTATGAGGACCAGTGTGCTGTGTCAAGTCTCCCTCCATCCCATCCATGGCATGTGCATAGCAGCTGGCAAGTTGGTTAGGAAGTAAGGCAAAGAAGGAACAAAATATGGAACCAGACTGTGAAAAGCATTGGATCTGTGAGTTGCAGGTCCACGAAATTGGAACTCTTTCACAATTTGCAAATTTTTTTGTATTTTTAGCATAAACATTTGCAGTCATTAGACCAAGCAGTTTACATCACAACTTGATATACCATTCTGAGAGCAAATTATAAATTGCAGCTGTATATCTGGACATGAAGTCTGTAATATTTCAGTTTATTGAAAGTTCTTTGTAAAATAATATTTTAAACTTGTGTGTGTGGGGGGCGGGATTTGTTCCATGAAGTACCTAAAAGGGGACTTACCTATGCAGTATATATCTACATCTGCATATATAAATATATATATATCATAAATAGCTTAGAATTGTAATATCAATAAAGGTAAACAGGGGTACTGTAAATCACATATTCTGTTTCTAATTCACATGGATTTTTTTGTTGCCTTAGTGGCTGAAAACCCCATACATGACTCACAACCTACAAATATAGGCTAGACAGTTAAGCAGAAAGATGGGGCTATATGTTTCAAGAAGTACTAGTTTACCAAAAGAAACAATTTTTGCATAGATAGGTGCTTCAGTACTCCAATCATTTCATGCAGGCTGAGTCTTCTCATAACAGTCACAAAATCAGAGCCTTCTTAGAAACTGCAGCTACATAAGATGCAGACAGGTATTTCATGCAATGCTTGTGCCTGCCTCCACCTGGGCTCATGCTGGATGAGTGCACTAACACCACATGGTGATGATGCGTGACTGCCCCTTCTAACACAGTGCCCTATGTATGGAGATTTAACAGTCTCCATATCTCCTATGCCTTGCTGCATTTTTTTTTTATTTAGTTGTTTTAACCAGGAGTAGCACACTAAGCTGAAAGCTTTTTTACAGGAGCAACCTGGGAGCACAGAGAAGTTAAGAGACTTGCTCAGGGTCACACAGTATGCAAGTGGAAGCTGTGGGATTAAAACCCAGGTCTGCTCTGCTGGATGTCACCAGATTTGCAGCTCAGAGCCTTAAACCACTGCACTATACTGCCTCCCTTGCCAAGACTAAGCCTAAATGTCACATTAATTATAATCATAAACATGGCATTTAGGCTTAGCAGTGGACAAAATCCCTTACAGTGAAGTACAGGAGCAGTGGTTGACATCACTTACTGCGCATGCAAGAACAGTGGGTAACATCACTTATAGTGTAGTTCAAGGCAGTCGATGACATCACTTACAGTGCAGTGCAAAAGCAGTGTCCAAAATCACTTACAGTGCTGTGCAAGAGTAGGGGCTGACATCACTTAAAGGGTAGTGCAGTCCAAGAGCATTTGCCAACATCAATTATAGTGCAGTGCAGACATCCCTTACAGTTCATTTCAAGAGCATTGCCTGACATCACTCACAGTGCAGTACAAGGGTAGTGGCTGACTTCACGTACAATGCAGTAGAACAGCATTGACCAACATTACTTACAGTGCAGAACAGTGTAAGAGCAGTGGCTGACATCACTTGCAGTGCAAGAGTGATGGCCAACAACTCTTACAGTGCAGTGCAAGAGCAGTGGTCAACATCCATTACAGTGTATTGCAATACAAAAGCAGTTACTAGATCCACTTACAGTGCAGTGCAAGAGCAGTGGCTAGTATTTTTTACAGTGCAGTACAAGAGCATTGGATGACATGACTTACAGTGCAATGCAAGTGCAGTGCCTGACATCAAGAGCACTGCAGTGCAAGAGTGGTGGCTGACATCACTTACAGTGTAATGCAGTGCAAGAGTAGTACCCAACATCGCTTACAGTGCAGAGCAAGAGAAGTGGCTGACATCTTCTACAATGCAGTGCAAGGGCACTGGCTGACATTACTCACAGTGCAGTCAAGGGCAGTGGTTGACATCACTTACAGTGCAGTAAAAATAGCATTGGCTGACATCACATACATGTTGTGCAAGAGCAGAGGCTGTCGTCATTTACAGTACCATGCAAATGCAGTGTCTGACATCACTTGTAGTACAGTGCAAGCATGGTGGCCAGCATCACTTACTTTACAGTGCAAGAGCAGTGGCCAGCATCACTTACAGTGCAGTGCAAGAGCAGTGGCTGGCATCACTTACAGTTCAGTCCAAAAAGTGGTCAACATCACTTACAGTGTATATGCAGTGCAAAACCTTTGTCCAACATCACTTACAGTGCAGTACAGGAGCAGTAGACAGCATCAGTTACAGTCTGCCACAAGAGCACTGGCTGACAACACTTACAGTCTAGTGCAAGAACAGTGACTGACATCACAGTGCAGTACAAGGGCAGTAGCTGACATCTTCTACAATACAGTGCAAGAGCACTGGCTGACATTACTCACAGTGCAGTCAAGGGCAGTGACTGACATCACTTACAGTGCAGCAAAAACAGCATTGGCTGACATAACTTACATGTGGTACAAGGGCAGTGGCTGTCATCATTTACAGTACAGTGCAAGAACAGTGCCTGACATTACTTGCAGTACAGTGCAAGTGTGATGACCAGCATCACTTACTTTACAGTGCAAGAGCAGTGGCCAACATCACTTACGGTGCAGTGCAAGAGCAGTGGCTGGCATCACTTACATTTCAGTCCAGGAACAATGGTCAACATCACTTACGATGTATCACAGCGTAAAACCATTGTCCAACATCATTTACAGTGCAGTACAGGAGCAGTAGATGGCATCACATACAGTGTGCTGCAAGAGCACTGGCTGACATCACTTACAGTATAGTGTAAGAGCAGTAGCTGACATCACTTACAGCGCAAAATCAGTAGGATGATGTCACTTACAGTGCAGTGCATGAACAGTAATGGCATCACTTACAATGCAGTGCAACAGCAGTGGCTGACATCACGTGCTGCACATTGTAAAGCAGTGGCTGACATCATGTGCATTGCAAGAGCAGTAGCAAACATCACTTATAGTGCAGTACAAAAGCAGTGACTGGCATCACTTACAGTGCACTATAAGAGCACTGGCTGACACCACTTAAAGTGCAGTGCAAAATCGGTGAATGACATCACTACAGTGCAGTGCATGAACAGTAGATGGCATCACTTACAGTTCAGTACAACAGAAGTACTGACATCACTTACAGTGCAAAATCAGTAAATGACATTACTTACTGTGTAGTGCATGAGCAGTGGATAACATCCCTTACAGTGCAGTGCAAGAGTGGTGGCTAACATCACTTACAGTGCAGTGCAAAATCAGTGGATGACCTCACTTACAGTACCGTGAAAGAGTAGTGGCTGACATCGCTTATAGTGCAGTATAAGAGCAGTGGCTGATATCACCTATAGTGCAAAATCAGTGGATGACATTACTTACAGTGCAGTGAATGAGCAGTGGATAATATCATTTACAGTGCAGTGCACAAGCAGTGGCTGACATCACTTACAGTGCACTGCAAAAGCAGTGCCCAACAGTACTTATGGTGCAGTGCAAATCCAGTGATATCATCACTAACCATGTATTGAAGTACAATAATCAATGGCCAGCGTCACTTACAGTGCAGTACAAGAGCAACAGATGGCATCACTTACAGTGCCATACAAGAGCAGTAGCTGACATCACTGACAGTGCACTACAAGAGCAGTGACTGGCATCACTTACAATGCAGTACAAGAACAGTGGCTGACATCCCTTACTATGCAGTGCATTAGTAGTGGATGACAGCACCACAGTGCAGTGCCCAACACCACTTACAGTGCAGTGTAAGTGCAGTGGACAACATCACTATGTATTGCAGTGCAAAGCAGTGACCAACATCACTTACAGTGAGTACAAGAATGGTGTCTGACATCACTTACAGTGCACTACAACAGCAGTGTCTGACATCACAGTGTACAAGAGCAGTGACTAACATCACTTACAGTGCAGTGCAAGAGCAGAGCCTGACATCACTTACAGTGCTATGAATGAGCAGTGGCTGACATCAGTTACACTGCACAGTGCCCAACATCACTTACAATGTAGTGCAGTGCAGTGGCCATCACCACTAACAATGTATTGCAGTGCAAAGCAAGGCCCAACATCACTTACAGAGCAGCACAAGAGTAGTGGCTGGCATCACTTATAGTGCAGTACAAGAACAGTGGCTGGCATCACTTACAGAGCAGTGCGAAAGCAGTAGATGTTATCACTTACAGTGAAGTGAAATTGAATGAACTGGCTGATATCACTTACAGTGCAGTACAAGAGCAGTGGTCAACATCACTTACAGTGCAGTTCAAGAGTAGTGACCAGCATCTCATACAGTGCAGTTCTTTCAGTAGTGCAGATCAAGTAGTTCACATTTAGTCTGGCTCAGTGGCACTGCAGCAGCTGTGCATTGTGCTGTCAACTGGGAGATGGGGTTTCTAGGATGATGCCGAAATTGCATGCTGAGGCTCTTGGGAAGTGAGATGCAAGACTCCTGTGGAGGGAGGGTGGGAACGAGGGAGCTGTTGGTGCAGCATTCCCAGAAGCCCGCCAGCTGAGCACAGAGCAGCAATGACACTGGCCATAAATGCAGCCTCTCACCCTTCTAATCAGGGGTGTGTGGGGTCACAGTGATCCAAAAAAAAGACAAAACAATAAAAATGAGGTTCAAATGTCCATTTAAAACAATCAACTCTGTCTTAATGTTTTTTTGTTTTGTTTTTTACATCTGCTAGTCCTTGAGCCGAGTTTCAATTTTTCAAGTTTTTTAGTGGTCGGATCTGCTCAGGATCTCTGCACGCTGTTGGCCATGCAAGCTATCTTCACAACCCACTGAAAATGAGTATTTCCTACAGTGTAACCCAGAACTGCAGCCCTTGTAAGGCGTCAGAATCCCATTGACTTGTACTTGTATCAGGATGTTCCTGTACAACCGATGAGCCAGGCTCCTTATTTTTCTTCAAGGCACTTCATTAGTCAGGACTTTGTAGCTGACAAACTGCAAACACTGATATGGATAAATGCTTTGTGCTGGACTGTAACATTTGGCAGCGCATGGTTTATTTTGGCTCCCGACATCCCTGGGAACAATCAGCAAATCACTTGGAATCCTCTCTAAGGAGTTGCTCAGCAGAGACAGAAAGGGAGCAAGGCAGAGAGAAGGAGGGTGGGGGAGCTTTTAAATACTGTGAAAATGCTGTAAGAGTATGGCTTTCTGTTTCAAAATGCAGACAGAAGTCAAACAGTCTCACTCTGATATGATGTTTTTAATTGTTTCGTGCTCCCCCATAAATGTTGCAACAGATGAGCTGATTATGTTTTGGCATGGAGGGGCTGTGCCAGGCCGTGGCTCTGGTTCTAAAGATTTTAACGAAGTAGTTCATTTGAAGAATCTGTTAAACAGGTAAACCTTTCTGGGACTCAGCACACTGTTTCCAAGATCCTCCTGGGAATGAACGATACTGACAGCGGAAGGTGGTCTGGAAACTTTTATGGTACATTAGACAAGTACAGCTATACAAATTATACAATTGTGTATAAACAAAATGGAAGACAATTATAGTAACGCCTTGAAGCAACTGCTTTTGTTAGTCAGCAAAACATGTCATCATATAGTTTTTTAGTAATGATGTTTTTTCTAGCAAAATAATTAACATTTTTGTTTTCTTTTCAATGTATTTAATTCCTAAACTGTGATGTGTGTTCTTTTTTTTTTTATTTCTGTTTTACACTCCCTTCACTCCAGACCCTCTGAATTCCTCAGGCCCTGCAAGCAACTACCCAGCCTCTCCCAGTCAAGGTCACCTACCTGCTTGGATATCTGGCTTTGCCTCCCAGACGGGGTCAAGGTAGGGAGGCTTCTCCCGAACTTGCATATTTTGTCAAGCAGGTGCCATGATCTGGAGATGCAGAGGCCAGGAGAGCTCAAATGGGATGTTGTTGAACTTGTCTTGGAGGTGCCATGGCCATATTCCGTGCTTTGTTTCCTGCCCAGAAGGTGTCCTTACAAGGGACACCAGGGTGATCCCACCCACGCTGTGAGTGGGTCCGTTCACCAGCATCAGTGATGTCACCTCCCTCCCATGGTCCCTCAGCCCCACTACCACCTGTGGTCATCCAGGTGTCAGTATTGCAGCGGAGGACAGCACCTGCCCACCCTAGAGGAGGAGAATGTCCTTTGGAATGGTCAGTCCTCCTTCCCCTCTGCCAGCCCCTGATGACTCGAGCTCGTTCCTGAACTGGTGGCGCTGATGTCATGAGGTGAGTCCTACTGCTGTGCCAGTGAGCCGGCCCAGTGACATGTGGTTTTGATGTTTTAAAGTTCCTTCTCTCTTGCCATGGCCATCGTTAAAGAACAGGCATGTCTTGGTGTGATACTGTGCTGTTTACCATCAGAAACATGTACTTACACCACAGCGTGATACAGCCACACTAGGAATCTAATTTAGCAGTCAAAAGTAACCTCAATGGAAGCAGCGGCCATCTGTATTGACATGAGTCATTCATTACAAAACATAGTAATAAAGACAGTTTAACAAATATCAAGGGACAAAAATGCACTGATGATGATACGAAGGATTTCAGAAATACATTACTGCAAAACTAGATGGTCTATTCTGGTGCCGTCCAACAAATACCACTGCCTTAAAGAATGTAGCAGTGATTTAATTGTGTTACTATCCATTATTACTGCTTTTTTTTTTTTTAAGTTAAATGATGGCATCCAATAAACAGTCTCACCAGTGTGACTGCAGTCTCTTCTTATGACATCACAACAGGGAGGAGACATGTGAAACAGTTGTACAGCTGAGCTTCTTATCATGATGGCATCACAGTGGGAGAGAGCTGTGATGATTACACCATTGTGTCCCCCCAGCATTACTATGAAACCACAATAGGAATCTGCTGTATAGTTACAGCTTTGATGCAGAGTGATTTTTGAATGAACTTATTGTTGTACTTTTGTTTGTTTTTTCATATATAAAGAAAGATAGACATTCAAAAAATACCTACTAGGTTTTTTTTTTCTTTTGGTAACTGGGTAAGGCCCACTAGGCACAAGGCTTGTTTTCAGGGGCAACTCGGGAACGCTGGAATGGTTAAGTGACTTGCTTAGGGTTACACAGTATGCAAGAGGATATTCTGCTAATCAAATCCAGGCCTGCTAGATGTACCAAGCTCATTCACAGCTCATTACTCTAACCCCTAGGCTAAGGCCATACTGCCAGCCTAGTTTGGAGCTGATATGCCCAGCAAGTGTGAGAGTGAAACTGTAGCTCTCTCTTTTTTTTAACATTCTATTCACCCAGGAGGATTCCCCAACTGAGATGCAACATCTAATTTCCATTGTGGCCCAGCATCTGATTTATAGCAGGGAGAATTGAATCATAGGAAGGTTACAAGGATTACTGAAGCTCACAAAGTGTTTATAAAATAGACCATGAAAATCCTGTCACCTCATTGGTCGAAGCATGTCACATGACTGTTGATTATTTTCTGACAACTGCACACATCTCCTAAACTTGGTATTTTTTAACAAATAAAAGCTAATTTTATGAGTGGGATACACACTTCAGAGTGAGCAGTCATCAGGGAATAATTCACTTCTCAGGTGGTTGTATCACTTAGCTATGCCTCGTGCCTAACAACCACCCACGGTGTGCATTGCTCCCTTGTAACTGCACTGGGCTGGATGATCAGAGGGTGGGGGTTGCCACTTGACACCAGGGTGTTCATTGTTTCACCAGGACGGGGTTCAAGGGGTGGGAGGCTGCACTATTGCCATCCTGCCACCAGGGCATTGTGTCCTGTTAAGACCAGGTTTGCAAAGGTGATAACTAGCACCTATCTATTAGGGTGGCATTTACTGCCAGTGTAAACCTCTGAATTTGCTGCTGTACCCATATGCAGGGGCCAATGACTCACCATCATTTGCCGGACCAGCTGGCAATCAGCAGTTGGGGGGAGCACTGGACACCTGGGACTATTTAGACATTTTGGGGACAGGTGTTCAGGGGTTGGGGGGTACCACTGGACACCAGGGAGTATGTATGCATTACAGGGCCAGAGGATTAGGGGATGGGGAGGACCCCTAAACACTAGTGCACCATGACACCAAAATTGGGCACGTGATCAGAGGGTGCAGGGTGCCACTAACCACCCGGAAGGACATGTTACTTACCATGGCGGGTGATCAGAGGGTAGAGGGTGCTACTAGACACCAGGGAGGATGTGTTATCTACAGGAATGGATGATCAGAGGGTGGGAGGATGCCACTAGACACCAGGAAGGTGTGTGTTACCTCCTGGGGAAGGTGAGCAGAGGTTGGGACTCGCCCCTTGACACCGGGTGTTCATTGTTTCACCAGGACAGGGGTTCAAGGGGTGGTGGGTGAGCGGCTGCAGTGCCGCTGTCCCACCACCAGGGCACTGTGCCCTGTTAAGACTAGGTTTGCAAAGGTGGTAACTAGCACTTATTAAGGTAGAGTTTACTGCCAGTATGAACCTCTGAATTTGCTGCTGTACCCTTATGCAGAGGGGACTCCCTCATTTGCATGGGTGCAGCAGTGTGTTAGCGCTGGGGTGTTAAAGGGTTTTGGCTGCAGTGTGGGGATTTCTGAATATAGACCCCATCCACAAATCAGGCACTAAACCTGGTTAGAGAGGACAAACACCCCTTAGTGGCCACGCTAACTTTTGAATATCTGGCTCATGATCTTCCCCAAAAAATGCAACATTCTTGTATGGATTCATCTGACACAGTCGAAAAGTGTGGATTTTTAATCCCAAATGCCCCTGTTATAAATACTGTAAAATAAAGACATGCACAGTTTCTCAAAACAGTAACTGCAGTATTTATACCATGTCAGAACCTAGATTAAATAAGTTTTTCAAATGGGAGCAGTCTGAACTAAGGGCCAAGGGTTGGGGCGGTCCACACTAAAAAACCCACACCAAAGTGCGCAAAACTTTATTTTTTACTTACTGGTCACTGCAGTAAAGCAGATGGTATCAGACTGAGTCTGCTGACTTGCAAGCTGAGATTTTCTATAACAATAAATCCCAGAATCCCCTGCAGCTGATGGCAGAGCTAGACTGTAGAATGGGAGATTCAGTATCCACAGTGGATGTTAGAGCTTTTATATGCTCCGATCGAATGTTTGCCAGTCCCGCTGTTCACCAGGGTTGGTACACCGTAAAGTCTTCTGTGACTGTACTTATCCAGTGAGGACAACAGGACTGGCAGACAAAGATGGGAGCTTATAAAACTCTAGCAAGCACTGCAGAGTATGAATCTCCCAATGCTGCAACCCAGCCTGACATCAGCTAAAAAGGGAAATTTGGTATTTTTTGATTACAGCAAATGTCAACTTGTAAGTCTGCAGAATCAGCGAGATACAAGCTACTGTACTGCAGTAAACAGTTCTGACTGTTGCTCTTCAATTAACAGAAGAAAGAATAAATCAGTGTCATCAGTCTCTGCTATCCCACATGGGTACAGGCGTGTGATGGGGAGTGACAACACATAATAACATGTATGCCATAACAATTGCTTGTCTCAGGTAGATTGTGAGGTGACAGCTAAATCCAAGAACCTTAAATGACCCTGGATATAACAGATTAATTGTTCAAAAAACCCAAAAGCCTCAAAGGAAAAGAAAAGAAAATTTAGCTGACCTGTGGGATTACGCAGAAGAAATTATGTGACTGGATTCCACTAATGACATCAAAGGATTTCTCCTATTCATTTTTATAATGGGCAGTTTCTTTCAGCTGCAGTTCATGGAAACATGCAAAACCCGGGATCCTTTGAAAATAGGGATTCCAAGTTTGACGCTTGCAGGCAGTTGCAGACTCAGGTGGAACATGCATCCGCTGCCGCGTCTGCCACCACTGAAAATCCTGCCTTCCTTTAAAGTTTCCCTCAGACTTACAAGAGGCATGATTCACGCTGGATAACTGTACAGCTCCTCAGAACTATATAAGCCAGCAGCGTCATGGCATGAGACAGAAGGTCAGACTTCCTGAAGACCTAAGCGTGCTGCAGAATTCCCAGTACCCCAGTTCTGGTGCAGTTTCATGTTATAATAGAGTTGGGATATTCCATGCAAACATACGAGCATATGAAAATGCCAGCAGAAACAGGCCTCACGGTCTATCGAGTCTGCTCGAGTGCGCAGCTAGCACCTTACAATGCTGCTGCCCCTTCCCCCATCCTCTTCTGAATCTACCCCCCTCCAACTTCAGTTGATGTCCTCTCGTGTCCCTCCCTTTTCTCCTCTGGAAAATCCTCTCTGAATTAGTCTTGTTTATTTCCTTCCGGTACTTAAAGGTATCAGCCATATCTCCCCTGTCCCTCCTCTCTTCCAAAGAGTACATATTCAACTGCCCCATCTTTTCCTCATATGGCGTGTCCTCCAATCCCTGGATCATCTTTGTAGTTCTACGCTGTACCCCTCCAAAAATCTGATGTCCTTCTTCAGGAACGAGTGCCAGTACTGCACACAGTACTCCAGGTGGGGCCTGACCAGCAACCTATACAATAGCAGGATAACCTCCCTACTTCTGGAGAATATCCCTCTAGCTATACACCACAGCATTTTGTTGGCTTTTGCGCTGCCTTTCTGCATTGAACAGAGTTGTTCATGCTCCCTGTTATGATCACCCTAGGTTCTTCTCTTCTGTAGGTAACCCAACTGAACCCCATTTAAGTGATAATTCTTCCCCTGGTTCTGGGCTCCAAAGTGCAGAATCTTGCACTTCTTGGGGATGAACCCCAGCTGCCATTTATCTGCCCACTCCTGCAGCTTATTCAGGTCCTCCTGCAGCCCCTCCCCCGTGTCATCTACCACAGCTCCCATCTTGGTATCATCTGCAAACAGACTGATTTTGCTCCAAATCCCATTCTAGATATCTGCAATGAAAATCCCAAACAGTACTGGTCCCATCACGGATCCCTGTGGTACCCCGCTCGTCACCGCTCTCAGTGATGAGAGTTCCCCCCCTACTACCATCCTTTGCTGTCTCCCCCTCAGCCAGTTCCTGATCCAGGTTACCATTTTTGGTCCCGCCCCCACATAGTCCAGCTTCCTCCCTAATCAACCACATGGCACTGAATTAAAGGCCTTACTGAAGTCCAAGTACAGGACATCCACAGCCTGGCCCCTGTCCAGTTCCCATGTCACCCAGTGATAGAACTCCACCAGGTTTGTCTGGCACGATCTGCCTCGACAAACCCATGTTGCTGGTCGTTCTGGATACCATTTGCCTCTGAGAAGCTCATGAACCTCTCCTTTAGGATAGTTTCCATGCATTTGCCCACGATCGAGGTGATAGCTCACTGGCCTGTAGTTCCCTGGTTCCATCCTTTGGCCCACTTTTATGGATGGGCACCATGTGGGCCATCTTCCAGTCCTGTGGTACACATCCTGTGTTCAGGGTTATTGAACAGATCTGCCAGCGGCCAAGACCTCTGCCAGCTCCTCAGTACTCTAGGGTGAATGCCATTCAGCCCAGGCCTTTGTCCAATCTTAATGCCCTCAACCCTTCCAGCATCCTCCCTCTATAATCCCCTATATCTGTCGTCCTCACCCCCCTTACCCACCCACCCACTTGACTGGGGTTTTGCCCTCCCTTCTCCTGTGTGAACACAGAGCAGAAGTACCTGTTCAGAGCCTCTGCCTGCTCTGCCCTTCTCCACCCACCACCCAGATCTTTCTTGATCCTCACAAGCTGGTTTTTGCTTCTCCTTTTCTTACCTATGTAGCAGGAGAAGTCTTTTCCATTCACTTGTGGCACCTCTAAATGATTGAGGATTTTATTGACCTCAAGCAATGGCACCTGTTCCTCGCCACAGTAGCCTGCAAAGAGATAAAAGCATTGTAATACAGCATTTTTAATTTAAAAAAATAAAAACTTCACATGGCTATAAAAGTTTTAAACCCTTTCTACCACAATTCTGCAGCTTCTGATGGTTTGGTTGCTTGGAAAAATCCAGTCCCAATTCCAACCAAGGTTTCTTACTGTAGTGGTGAGTGGTGTAGCCAAAATTTCTATTTTTTAATTTATTTGGCTCTTCTCTTCTGGTCTGTCACTCCTCGTCACTCCTCCATCCCTAGGCTACTCTCCCAGGCGCGCCATATGGCACTTGGTTGCTAAGCCCTGGCTTGCCCCCAGGGTGGGCCACAGGAGTGGGCCCCGGTGGACCTAAATCTGCAGCAGGAGCAGAGGCAGAGATGGGGACCATCATTCATGGGCTGGCATTTTTCATGAGGTTTTCACCGGGGGGCAGGGATGTGCAATAACGCCAGTGTCCCCACCCCCAACAACATGTGGTGCCAGCCATGATGGTACCCCCTAGCCTCCACCAGAAGTCTGCATTGCACCGGACCTCCCAGAGAAGGAGAACAGTCCCTGGGATGCTCAATCCTTCTCTCCCCAGCCGGCCCTCCAACTCCTGAGTCCGTCACCGAACCCGGGATGTCGGTGCCGCAAGCAGATGCTGAGCCGCTATGCCGGCAGAAATTTTTATTTTGTACACACTCCATCCAACTGCTGCCCCATTTAAAAAAATATATACACATTCTGTCTCCAACTGCTGCCCGCCCCAAACAAAACAAACTGTTGTCATATGTCTCATGTGATCTCTAAGCAGGATGTACACACATATAAATAAAATAGTATCAATTTAAATGATTTTCTGTTGTTTCGCAAAAGTACACAGGAGTCTTTTATTTCTCAAATCTCCACTCACCCTGTTTTATCCCAATCAGAGTATAAATATAGCTGGATCCAAAATCTTTAGTTATGCTTTTTTAATCCTTAAGATCTCAGAGCAGTCTCTGCTGCCATTACTTAAGACGCTGTCACCCACCAAGGTTTGCATCTTCCTTTCTTCTAAGAAACAACAGAAAAGCATTTAAATTGATTTTTTTTATTTAATTTCATTTTGTTTGTAGATTTATAGAGATGATGATAGAACACCCATATAAAAATACAGAAGTTCACTATAATGGTAAGCTGTACAACTAATCATTCACTAAAATTTTAATATTTATGAAAAGTAGGGGATACAAAGATATTTAAAGCCCCCCCCCCACCCATTTATCATCAACAGATAGAATAAAAAGTGGCAGAGATTGAGCCACGGTTTTCAAAAAATACATCAAGCTATAGCAGAAAAGCAGCAGGTACATTTCCCTGCACGATTTTAGAATCTACTGCTCTCTAAAGACATATCGCATTTTATTCTGCTTTGGCTAATTAAGTTTAAATAATTCAGATGTAGTTGCTATTTTGATCTATTCTATTGATATGGGTGTGGGCAGGACAGTAATGTGGTGGGTAGGTAACTGGCTGGGTGGCAGGACACAGAGGGTGGTGGTAAATGGCTGTCACTCCACAGAGGAAGAGTGACCAGTGGGGTACCACAGGGATCAGTGCTGGGACCGGTCCTATTCAACATCTTCATCAGTGACATAGCGCCAGGACCTAGAAGGCAGAATTTCACTGTTCGCTGATGACACAAAGCTCTGTAACAGAGTAGACACACCAGAGGGTGTAGACAGAATGAGAAGCGACCTGCAGAAACTTGAAGAATGGTCAGGGTTTGGCAGTTGAAATTCAATGCAAGGAAGTGCAAGATAATGCATATAGGGCACAAAACCCTGGCACAATATATCAGTTGGGGGTGAGGATATAGCATGCACCAAGCAGGAAAGGGATCTTGGGGTTATCATCTCTGATGACCTCAAGGTAGGGAAACAGTGTGACAAGGCAGCAGGTAAAGCAAATAGGATGCTGGGATGTATAGGCAGGGGCATTACCAGCAGGAAAAGGGAGGTCATAATTCCGCTATACAAAGACACTAGTGAGGCCCCACCTGAGTACAGTGTACGGTTCTGAGACCATACCTACGTAAGGACATAGACAGGGTAGAGAAGGTTCAGAGGAGGGCAGCAAAGATGGTGCATGGATTGCATCACAAGTCCTATGAAGACAGGTTGAAGGAACTGAACATGTACTCCCTGGAGGAGAGGAGGAGAGAGGGATATGATAGAGACATATAAGTATCTTACAGGGAGGAACAGGGTGCAGGAAACACTATTTTAAGTGAAAAGATGTTCCAGGACTAGAGGGCATGGGATGAAGTTGGAGGGAGGACGATTCAGAGGAAACATGAGAAAGAATTTCTTCACAGAACGGGTGGTGGACAAGTGGAACACCCTGCCAGAGGAAGTGGTGGGGGCTGAAACAATCACGGCATTTAAGAATGCATGGGATAGACATAAAGGAATTCTGGAGGTCAGGGGTAAGGTGCAACAGACTTCTAGGAAAACAAACTGAACTTACAAGCTCAAATGGGCAGACTGGGTGGGCCATAGGCCCTTATCTGCCGACACTGTCTGTGTATCTATGCATTCATTCAGCCCCCTTTTTTTCTGATGAAGGGACAAGATTATCTTAAAGCATTAACGCTTGTGGTAAATGAAGGGAGCTCTTTGGAAATATTTTGACTAATTAAAGTGAACGTGGAATGTTGAAACTTATGGAAAAGAATGGAAATTTTGTGAAACTGAATGGGACATGCTAATTAAAAATTAAAGTTTTAAATGAAGTGAAAAGAATATATTGGGTTGAGACCTTCATATTTTTACTTGCTGGACCACTACAGTACTCCCTTACACTGCAGCCTGCAGAACCAGCCACAGTTTCAGTGCCATCTGCTGGCCCATCAGTGTAAGGACAACTGCAGCCCTCCTTGTGACAAAAGTGCAGCCATTATAATGAAGTCCCCATGCTACACATTCTTGTCTTTTTAAACATGCAATACGCCAGCAAAATGAGCCATTAGCGTCACAAAGGTGAACATGGGTCTTCCATGTACCGTTACAACTTGTAATTCCAAAACTGAACAGTTGTTCAGTCAACAGCCACCCAAAGGCTCAGCATCAGCAAACTGGGCTGCCATGCTGGTGACCTGGGTTCAAAGGGGATTTGGGCCATGGTGTTTGGATGCGAGGTTAAGTTACGATGCCCCGCGGTTCGGGAGGGTTAGCGGTGAGTTCAGTGCCACATCGACCCTGCAGTTGCACCAGGGAGCATGCTCTCAGTACAGGGATGCTGTACGTGAGGAGACCAACAATGTCCTCCTGGTGCAGCAGGGTGGAAGAAGGAGCTTTGGGTGGGAGAAAACCAGAAAAAAATCATGTGCACCAAGCCATTTAAATGATCATTACGGTCACCCTTAGGGCCCCACTCTGTGCTGATCCCCCACCAGCCATGATGGTGTGGGGTGACAGATGGGGCTGAAGGGTTGCCAGCAGCACAAGACATGACAGGGAGGAGTAGTTGATGGCTCGGGCCCAAAAGGCTATATAAAAAATGTTTGATCATCACCGTCTTCATTGCTTAGTTCTGTATTTAATAATAAAATACATCAGTTTGCACTCCGGGGTGAAGTGGTGATGCCCAACCCAGGCAACTGGAAGAGGTGTTCGTGAGCAGACTAGCATATCCTGTTATGTCGATTCTTTCTGTTGAGCAGGCTCACAATGAGACTTTTAATTCCCATGAGTCCGTAGGTTAGACTGCATTGAACTTTCCATCGCTCTCAGCCTCTCAAGGCTAGAGGGTGCTGCTGTTACCATTCCTCAGCACTGTGAAACGGTGCAGTTTGCATATCTAGACAGCACTGTTGTTATATAAGTTTATAATGTATGGTAAGTGCCTATTAACCACCATAATCAGCAGTCACACAGCTTTGTTATGCACCGTTTAGAATTTTAAAAGTTGTTAACCACACTTCGGAACTTCCAAACAGTGGCGTAACAAAAAAGAATGCACCAGAGTTCCATAATTCTCACACATAGAATGCAAACAGTGTTTTTTTGACCATACACTATAAAAGATGACAGCTGGGGATCGGGTGACAACCAGCTGAAATCACCTCTTGTGGTTGCTAGGGCTACAGTAAACCTCTCGAGCTGCGCTCTCGGGGTTTGCCACCCAAACCCTAGCAACCACTTTCAGTGATGACTAGCGTGGTTATCGCCCAATCCCAGCCATTATCCTCCATGTCGATGTGCAGCAAGAAGTCTCTATGGTAGAAAGTGTCCTTTCAGGAGCTTTGGGCGGGAGCACCGCCAAGTGAAGCTGAGTGGTTTGTTTGCTTAAACAGCATGAGGGGCTGCTCTTATTCAGTAACGAACCTCTCTCACAAGCCCTAAAAACATATAAATTTCTCGAGTTTCCTAGAGTGACATATAATATGTGTGAATATTTTTTACGTTAAACCAAAAAAAAAACATGTATCACTGCTTCCCTGCGCTGCAGAAGTATAATTTTCCACAGGAAACTGCAACACAAAATGGCATCCACACCCACGGTAAGAAATCCTCTGGGTCTCAACACTGATTGGTTTAAGTATTATATAGAGGATAATGGCTGGGAATCGGGTGATAACTACACTGTAATCACCTCGAGTGGTTGCTAGGGCAACATGGTAAACCTTGAGGCGCAGCTCGAGAGGTTTACTGTAGCCCTAGCAACCACGAGAGGGGATTTCAGCGTGGTTGTCACCTGATCCCCAGTCATCATCTTTTATAATGTATGGTCAAAAAAACACTGTTTGCATTCTATGTGTGCGAATTATGCAACTCTGGTGCATTCTTTTTTTGTTATGCCACTGTTTGGAAGTTCCGAAGTGTGGTTAACAACTTTTAAAATTCTAAACAGTGCATAACAAAGCTGTGTAACTGATAATTATGGTGGTTAATAGGCACTTACCATACATTATAAGCAATTTATGATAATACATACAACATGCCCCACTCTGGGACTGATCGAGGAAGGCAATAATTCTGCAGCTTACAGGCATTTGACTCCTTGGGATTGCAGGCTTCCTGGCTTTGAGGACCCCCAGTCAGCCAACAGAATTCATGTTGGCATCAAATGTACTGTTCTTACACTCTCTTTACCAAAGAAATACATCTAAATGCACCAAATGTTCACTTGTTGGGTATTATATAAGAAATAGTAGCAAGATATGAGATATATGTATGCACCACATATACACGCAATATTGCATGCAACTCCTTTGTATATTGGGAATGTGCATCCCCTGTATTATTAATAAATGTAGTTATTTATTTAGAAATTGGTGACTGGGAAAGGCACATTGAGCCAAGGCTCTTTTTCAGGTGTGACCCAGAAGGAGGGGTTCAGAACAGAAGGTGGCACAAATCGGTAAAATGATTCACAGTGATACAGGGATAAATAGGCAAAATAATATACAGTGCAGCATTAGGCAAGGGACAAAATAGAGGCAGAACAGTTTAGTCTAAAAGACCAGGAAGTCTGCTACTCTGATCCATAGCGTGCTGCCATCCAGTACGACAACGAAGTCCCTCACTAAACTCTAGGAGAAAAGAATGGTGCACATCAGAGCTGAATGCATAAACACAATGCATTACTAAGGTCCCTGCACATACTGCATTAAGTGCAACCATGCAAACAATACCTGCTAATAAAATTCTGATGTTCAACTAGCCAACATTTTGCACCACTATAATGCTTCTCCAATTATTATGTTCGCCATGTGCATGTGCGTGGATAAAGTATTGGTATAGTAGTGCCTTTTGATGGGTGTGACACTGTCTGTCCAGTGCAGAGGGGTGAGTCAGTGGCACACCAATCATCAAGGAGGCAGATCATGATGGAGTTTTGGCTTGCTGTGCGGAGACGGCACAAACTTGAAAAGAAACAGCTGACCCAATCATGGGTCAGCTCTTCCCTTTGATCTGCGCCACCTAGCAAGCAAAGCTGATTCATTGCAGTCAGCCTGAAATACCTGGAATGTCTGCCAGCTGTAAGAGGAAACCGTCCATTGATGTCTGTTACTGGCAGCCTCATGACTGTCCCTTGCACCATCCCCTCCCTTTCAGCCTTCCCAAAACATAACACTGACACAGAGGGTGCCCAGTCCCCCAGTGTCACCACCTCGTAAGTGAAACCCCAGCAGTCCAGTACTGTGCAGCTCCCAATGCACAGTGACATATCCTTGCTTTTTTTCTCACCCGACCCTCCTTTTGGACCCCCCACAAACATTACACTGACACTGGGAATGCCTAATCCCCCAGTGTCGCTACCTCCATCGTGACCCCCCGTCCAGTACTATGCCACTCCCAATGCGATCATATCTTGTATTTATTTATTTATTTATTTATTTATTGTACTTTTTCCCCACTGTCATTAACCCGTACCTCTGCCTGGTCATGGACCTCAGCCTCCACCTCCATATAGGACCGCAGACCCTTGAATACCCCCTGGCTTGCCCCCCAGGGTGGGGCGGTGACACAAACCCCCTTAACGGTGCCACAACGATGGGATTAGGTCTGAGGGACGATCCTGGAGGCTAATCAAGGCAGAGGCAGGCATCATCAAGGGCGGATGGCAGGAGTATTTTTGGAGTGTTTTTTTTCTTAGGGGTGGGGATGTGACATTCTCCCTGCCCTCCCCCCAGAGAAGGAGAGCAGTCCTGGGGATGCTCCATCCTTCTCCCCTGAAGTCCTCCAATGAACCAGAACTGTTCCCTAACCCAGGTCGCCATCGCAAGTGGAAATCCAACCGCTTTGCTGACAGGCCAGCGATCTTGTATTTATTTGAATCCTGCCCACCTTACCCTCCCTCTCAGCACCACCACCCCACACACACCCCACAAACATAACACTGACCCCTGGAGGTGCCCAGTCCCCAGTGTCATGATCACAAATAAAGAAATCCTTTGACTATGTTATATATATACTGTGTGTGTGTATATATATATGTATATATATATATATATATATATATATATATATATATATATACCCTGAAAAGAAAACATCAGTTGATGTCTGTTGCAGATGTTACTGTCCCCACCTAACCCTCCCACTCAGCAACCACCACCTCACATGCACACCCCAAAGCCCTTACTTTACCCACTGGGGTCCAACGTGGCCAATCTTCTGTGGACCATGACACGTCTTCACTCTTCAAAGCCAGACTGCAAACTGAGGAAACGGGTATGCAGGTCAATGTATTTCAATGGGGTTTTGAACTTAGTGGCATAACTTTGCCATTTTTTGCATATTCATGCCCCAAATTTTCAACATGCCTTTTTTGGGACCCCACCTCCTGAACAATTGCAGTGACATTAGGCAAATCTGCTCCAAAATGTGATTTCATGGTCCCTGTGCAAAATCACCTTCGGGCAGGAGCTAAACATTTTCTTTGCCCTGGTTCATGAGGCGTGTTATAAAGCTATGTTAAAATTTGTGTAAAATATTACAAAACAACGAAGTCATGAGTCAACACTGAATTTTACGAATGCAGGCTCATAACTTTGATAATTTTCAATATTTTTACCCCATATTTACAACATATATATTTCTTTACATAACCTCATCAATGTGACAGCTGTCATGTTTCAAATCCTGGGCAAAATTGTCTTTACATCCCAAAAGTTGATTTCAGTTCTCTACAAAATCATCTTTCAAGCAGGAGTTCAACATTTTCTGTGCTCTTGTTCCTGAGGTGGGTCATAAGAAGTTATGTTGAAAATTTGGTGTAAAAATAAGCAACAAAATGATGAGCCTACATTGAATTTTGTGAACGCAGATTCTCAACTTTGGTAATTTTCAATACTTTTACCCCAGATTTTCAACATATCCATTTCTTTAGAGCACCTCATGAATGTTACAGCTGTCATTTTTGAAGTCCTGCCCAAAATGTGTTTTTGCATCCTGAAAGGTGATTTTGCAGTCCCTGCATGAAATCACCTTTCAGACAGGAGCTGAAAAGCTTTCTCTGCACTTGTTCATGAAGTGAGGACATAAGAAGGCAATGCTGACAATTTGTTGGCAAAAATATTAAAACATTACTAAGTTACAAGCCTGCATTCAAATTTACAAATGCACAACCCACACAGTGCACCACAACGCATCTAGTACCCCAGGGCTTCTATACCAGTGGCGAACATCCGGTATTGACAAATATTTATTTTATACATATAGATTTATTTTTTTATTTATCTGTTGCATTTTTGGTAACCAGGTGAGCCCACTGAGACCAAAGGTCCCCTTTTCAGGGGCGACCCAGAGTTAATTACATATATTGATTATAAATTCATATACAATTACTTAATCTGGTTCAGAAACTCACAATATACATTTGGATCAGAGATAACACAAATAACAGCAATTGACTTAGGATTCACATACAGGGTACTACAGAAAACAAATTAGTCATGAAGGAGGGAGACAGTCTGACAGGGATGATCGGGGTAAATAGCAATTTGTGATTGCAGATTAATCTTTTTTAATATATTTTATTGCATTTTTAAATACACAAAGTGCATTTGATTATACACTTGGCTCAAAGTTTTAGGAATTTTTTAAGAACTTGAGATATCAAGATAGTAACACTCTTCTTCCATTGTTACCACTGTTGGAGGATTTGTATCTGATTACAGAGTAAATACACTCATTGATTTGATAGTTTACCGGAACAGGCCAGTGCAGGAGGGACCATGGACCATTAGTGTTGATCATCATGAAAAGTTCAGATTTGTGCTTTCAGCATATTGTGACCTCACTCTTGGTGATGATGAAAGCACATGCTGGCATGCTAGTATATAGTTCCCAACATAACGGAGTTCCCGACGTGCAGAGAAGAATCCCTCATAGCCACTAATTGGAAATTGTTAACTTTTCTACGAATCAATAGGTGTTCATTGCAAACAACAACTGCAAACAATAGCAGTTCAAAAACAGCACATGCAGCCTGTCAACCATAGCAGACATCGATTGTTTCAAAATAGATTAAGAACTTATACTTTTGTAACATTGTAGGTAGAACCAAGCATTAGTAAAAAGAAATGTGCTGAGAAAACTAACGTACTGTATTTTTCAAACGGCATTCAGCTTTGTGTTGCATGGCAGGGAACCTTGCGCATGTAGTGCATTCAATATGGACACAAGGTGACGGCCATCTTGTCACCTTCAGCTTCTCTTGAGCAACAAGAGCTCACCAGAATCATGCCAAAATTTCTAACTCCTGCCCCACAACATCTAACATTCCTATCCAGTCCTACAGTCATAGGCACTTATAACATTATAGTGCTGTTCCCCTACTGTATTCCCCTATAATAGCCCAGAAAAGTTTTAAAAATTCATAGTAAAGTTTTGTGTACAGCAAACTTGCCACTACAGAGTTGTAGAAAATCAAACCTGCACAGTCCTCCCCTTCAGAAGCTTGTTCCCTTCCCTTTCATGGCTTGCAATGTCTGCTTTAATCATGTCCAGCCTTTTGCTGGTTTCCAATGGATCTGTGTACAATAAATTTTTCTCTGCATATGAATTGTGCAGTAAGAGCAAGCGCCAAACAGAGTGTTGAGTCCCATGCTCACTGCTTCAAATCCTTTCCTCCTTTGCCATGTGGCAAAACTGAAATCTAGAAAAATGTGCATGGTGGTCCCATTCTTCACATGTAACACTCACTTGTTGCTTGCTGCATTTACTGTAAGGGGTTTTACATGCACCCCTGCTGTAACAATTAGGATCATGCAAGGTTGTCATGTGAAGGTTGTCACTCGGTAGGCTTTTAACAAAATCCCTTCTAGTTGCAGACCCAAATATGAGTTTAATAGCTTGTGTAAGAACTTGAGAAGGTCGTTCTCTTCTGCTCCCTTGGTTATGCCCAGGAATCTGATGTTCTATATCCTAGCATCATTTTGCCCAAACAGACCCCCATTACCATAATAAAGACACAACACATTTTTTTCTTGGTATGAAGAAGGACACAGCTTTTTGCTTAACTTCAATATTCAGCAACATTACAAGCATCAAATCATTCCTTAAGATATGTACAGATATACAACAAATCAATCAGTTTATACATACTCAAAGCACATTAAGACTACTGGGGCAGAAAATTCATGTGACTTTGGCTTAACTCTAAACCATCAGTGTCCAGCGTATTAGGGGAACTCTGGCCTTTGAGTTGGACAGATCTGCCTGGGGCCATGTCTAGCCCTTGGACAGTCCCCAACCCCTTTTCACCAGATTCTGGGACATCCATGACCCTTGCCCGAGGAGCATGCCCACCCAGGGTTGCACTCACCGCCTGCAGGTCATGTCCCACATTTGTGTTCCAGTGCATGCCTTAATTTGTGTGACTGCATCTCATTTCCATGAGGTGTACCCACTCAGGGTCGTGTCTCCAGCCGGCTGTCACCCAATACCAAATAGCTTAACTTTTTGCCCAGCACATTTTATTTTTTAGGTCAGCCATTAACTTACCACCACTTAATTGTCTTTACCTTGTTTTCCCCACCAATTCCAAGGGATCTTGCCTATCCTTATGACACATCCTGGCAAAAATCCTGTTATGTTGCATTGAAAATATCATTGCCAATTTCAGATAAGTGTACCCTATCCTTGCAATACAGCGCATCACACACCTTCATGATGTGAAAGTGTTTGATGACACCCACTCTGCACAGCAGCGCGAACCAGGACACCTCCCTGTTGACCTCCACACGTGCCTTCTCCATCGCGTGGATGTTGCGTGCTCCTCTCCACCATGGTTGTAGGATGATCCGCGACCACGCCATGAGCATTCATGTGAGGAGCTTCCTCAGATGGGCCAAGCCCTTCTTGATTTCTGAAATCAATTTTGGGGTCCTAAGGGCAACCAAGTTGTCCCCCCACCAAATGCATCACCAGAGCCAACAGTGGTTGCCTCTGGAGCCCTAGCTTGTGCACTGTTTCTGTCAACTAGCCCCACCTCATGTCCCCTTTTCCTGACCAACGAACATTGGCCTGCTGTTCTGCTATTCCAAGCTGCATGGTGTAGGGTCTAACTGCCACTCTCCTTTGAGCTTCCTAACATATGAATGCCCAATAATCCATATCTTAGGGTCACATCCATTGTATCTGAAAGATAAATAAAACAGCGTGAATGGACTGCATGATCTAATTTGTACTCTCCATATGTGCCACCTTGGTGCATGCAGATGACCCAACTGTTACATCAACACGTCTCAACGTTCCCCACCTAGGGCCTAATGTATCCTTTTAAAGATACTGGATGGCCATCTGCCCATCTCTTTATCTGTTCTTTCCCATTCTAATCTAGCCTCCGTAGCCATGCCAATTCCAAAGAATGCGTGCTGAAGGATTTTGTGTCCTTGCCTGCCAACCATAAGACAAATGATGATGAAGCTCAGAGCTTCCTGAGTGAAACATAACCTTTGTGGCATCTGCTTTACTGAACATGAACTTTTATTGGGCTTCTCTGGTGGTTATGTGACCATGCACATGGATGATATAAAGTAAAGAACGGTAACTGCATTTTTTCCATTTCTCTGTGTGATTGTTTTGCTCAGTGCTCTCATTTTTCCTTGTCTGTTATGGAGGTGGGCAAGCCACACTGATTTGTCTTGGATCTGTGAAGCAGGAAGCATATCCTGTCCTGCAACAGTGTAACATCATTGAATTGAGTTAGCCCCCAGTCTGACCACGTGTAAGACATGGTTGTCACACCTGGACAGCTGGTTCTGATCCCTGTACAATTTTTGTTGTAAATATAAGAAATTAATGTGTGATGGACTGTGGCAGAGGAAGGTGCTGGCTGCTGAAGATGACACTTCAAACTCCCCAGGGATAAGTTCAAAGGACAGGACATTGTTAAACTGCAGATATCTGGGGTGCAATTATCTTGTCAATTTGCTTTGATCCCAGGAAATAAAATTAGCCATTCAGGATGTCCTCAGGGAGATCCTTTGATCTACACTAGATGTCCTGAGAAAAGGGACACTGACCAGTGTTATGACTAACCTCCTAGGAAACCAGCACATTTCATCAAAGAGACCTTTGGTGTGTGTATAACCAAGGCCCAGACAGAATTAAGAAGTCACACTTTTGCTTTGAATACAGTGACTTATATCAAAGAGACTTTTGATGTGTGTGAAGCAAAGCACAAACCGATTTAGACCAGTAAACATGAGAAGAGGAGATTTATTCTGTCATCTCTTATTTTTTTAAATACCTTAGTAGGCCATCTTGGTGTTGTAAAATATAGATTTTGTTACACCAAGGCGGAGTTTGGTGACCTCAGTGAGAAGGCCGGCTCAGGACAGTTTTTAACTGCTGAGAAAACCTTGACAGAACACACTTTCATATTCCTGACTGAGAGCGGAGGAACATCAAAGCGCTGAAAGATTAAGAAGTAAGGACCTTAGGCAAGACCAGACTGAGTGTTATTATTTGTAGAAATCGTCACGTTTAAGCCTGTTTGTTTTAAGACTGTATGTGTGGGTATATTTTGTTCTGTAATATTTTCTGTTTCCCTATTTTAAAGTAAAGATATATATTTTAAAACAGAAACTGCCTGGAGTGCCTTGACATTTCTTGTTATTTAAGTGAAGCTTTTAAAGGTTAAAGTTGACACTGTGTAAGAGTTTATTTTGATACCAAACTGGGAAATGGATAGAGTTCTCTAAGGTCTTGCATAGAGTTCTAAGGGTTCATTTTGTAGATCTGGTTAGGTGCCTGTAGGCAAGATATCCGACCCCGAAGACAGAATTATATGAGCCTGATAATTGGAGTGCATTAAAGAGGTTATCCATTTGAATCCCTCAGAACTTGAGACTAAGGTGACTCAAACCCACAAAACAGACAAGGGGTTACCTTGTACTGTTCACTGTCCACAAATCATACACTCAGAGGTTGGCACTTTGGGAGTAGAGGGCTGACATGCTGAGCAAATTTGTGGCAGTGGGCACCAGTTCTGATACATGGAAGACTCAAAGAACATGTATGAAAATAGTGTCCCGAACAGCTTGACCTCATACCTTGAGCTGCAGGTCACACTTAAAGCCTTAAAACTTAAAACAGCTCTCGAAGACCAATGGGTTTCTGCTGTCCCATGTTTTTCCACTAGATCTGGCCCACTGGGTTTGACATCTTCTTAGAAGTAAAAGGTGTTAGCTGGGTCGGGAAACTATGTGCCTTCATGAAGCGATCTCTGCTAAGTCGCGGAACAGTGCTGCTGGGGCCTTGCCCAAATGTATCAAGTGAAGAACATAGTTCTGGACCTGTTTTGGGGCTTCATGCAGAGACAGCTTACCTCATGACCACAGAAGTTGAGAAAAGCTGAGAAACTACCTTGTATTTCTCCATATCAGGGGGCAACAGAGCTGTACCAATTGGTGTTCTTGCTTCCCAGCTGTCATACGCTTATGTATCTGTGTGGGTGATAAGTCTGCATCTGGTGCCAGCTGCCTGAATCAGTCAAACTGTAATTGAGACAAGGCATCAGTAATCACATTTGTCTTGCCCGGCAAGTGTTGAGCTCTAAACATAATATTTTGTTGGAGACAGCATAAGGCAAACACCTACACCACTCTAGTAACATCCTCAGACCTGGAAGTTTGCAGGTTGATTATGCCATGTTGTCTGTGTGGAACAATGCATACTGGTTTTCCAGTTTGTGTCTCTGCACCCTAACTGTTACCATAATAGGGAGCAACTATAGCAGTGTGATATTCTTTGTGAGTCCTTGCTCAACCCATTCCTGTGGCTACTGGCTAGCAAACCATGTGCCCTGGAAAAAGGCTCCAAAATCCACACTCCCCAAGGCATCTGTAACCAGGTCCAATACCTTATACTCCCATGCCCTATTCTGCCAAATAGCCAGCCCATTAAACTGCTGCAAGAACAATTCCCACAATCTGAGGTAGGCTTTCATTTCCTGCAACACTCTGATGTGATGTGATGATACGATCTTGTGGAGTCAGCTGTTGCGTCTGCTAGTCTCCTAAGGAAGGGCCTCTCTGGGATGACAGCCCAACAGGCAAAATTCAAATGCCCCAGTAGAGATTGCAGTTGCAGGAGTGTGACCTTTTTTGCTTCAGTGACTTATCCCAGCAACCATCTCAAGGCCATAACTTTCTCGTATGGCAGTCTGGAGACCATGTTTATAGAGTCCAACTCAATGCCCAAGTACTAAAGTCAAGTAATGGGGCCGTCTGTCTTTTTGGGAGCCAGTGGCACACCAAAATGTTCCATGAGTTACAAACCCTCCAAGGTGTCCAAACACTTACATGTCCCTCTGGGCCCTGCTAATAAAAGTCATCCAGGTAGTGTATAATATGCTTATTCCCATATATACCCTTGGTGACCAACTCTAAAATGATGAAAGTGTCTCAAAGGCCACACAGCTTTCCATGCACCCCATTGCCATGGCTTTGTCAAAATACCATTGCAGAACATAAAACCCAGTGGCTCATAAGCAATTGGTGCTTACTGGGAGAAGGAATGCAGACTTGATATTGCTTTTTACCTTCAGGTTGCCAGGACCCAAACTGGGGACCAGCTTAACTGCCACATCAAATGATGCACACTTGATGGAGCTGTCTTCTGGGGGCTATGAAATCATTTAGCGATTCATCTTTCGGGTTCGACGTGATGTATCAATCGATAGTCACCTAGTGTCTTCTTGGGAATTATTCCCAACTGAATACCCTGAGGTTAGGAGCTGGTGGCCTTTTGAAGGGGCCAACTATGTGGCCAACATCCACTTCTTTCGTAATCTTATGCTTGAGTATTTTAGCAGGACCATCACCATTTTGAGGTTGTGAGCCATCAATACACAAGGACCCCACATATGGGATCTCAAAACAGCTGCTAAAGCGGTCAATCAGAATTTGGCCACCATGGGATCAAGGACCAGGAAAATCAGGTGCTGAGGTTACTGAGCCTGCACTGCATGTTGGCCAGATTTTCCAGTTCCCTGCTTCATTTTGTCTCCGCCAATTGACTCAGATCCTTGATGTCCTGATGTGAACCCCTGCAGTCCATGACCCTGTGGTCCCCAAAAGTTTTTGCAGATATGACTATAGTTGCAGTAGGATTGAAAACACTTTCTTTTGTTATAGTCATAGCAGGTTCTTTTCATATTTTTCTTGTGTTCCCTTTTCTTGTCACCAGAGGCCTGCCTGGCAATAACATGACCACTATCCATATATACGACCACATTGGGTCTCCCCTGTGTGATGTACTGGGCCAAAAGGTCCAGGTGCATGCTCTCCCATTCAAGGTTGGGCTGTCGTGCCAGTTTTAAGCAAAATTGTTCATTGTACTTGAGTCACATGTGCCCGTCGAATGATAGGGGAGCAAATTTTATGGTGTCCCAGTATTTAAGCAGGAACATCAACTTCTCTGGCTATTTTATTCTGTATACTGACATGTGTATGTCAAACATTGCTGCCCAGTTATCAGAAGTAAAAGGGAATTTGGGCCTCTCATGATCTCTTTCTTTCCTTCTTGTCATCCTCCTCCTCGGAGAGCTCCCGTGAAGGAGGAGAACATAACAATATAGTTCCTTTTCCAAATCTTCTCTGCACAGTGTCCAACAGGCGTCTCTAATGGGTCATCCACCCCCACATATGCCCAAACCTCCCCCATCTTTTTTTGGTTCTGATGAACCTCCATTCCCTGTGCTGGGCTGCACTGGGGCTGTGCTCAGAGTTGCTGGTGGGGCCTTGCGTTGTCCTCACCCTCCATCATTCCATCATCTCTCTTCTCATTGGCCAAAACTTCTAGGGAACTGGAGGCAGGTGCGTTACCTGTCCAGACCTGAACTGCCACCTCTTTCATGAATGGGGCAGTCTGCTGTGTTGCCACTCCTGCCGACAATGACTGTGGGGTAGCCAGACCCTGTGCACATGGGTCGGCTGTTAACTACAGGTCTCCTGCCATCGCTGTCAGTTGTGAGGTAGCCAATCTCTGGGTTATGGGTACCCTCATCCCCTGCGGGGGCATGGGGGGTCAAGCCCCACTATCCCCACTGGCTCGCCATTGGGCCCATGCTTGTTGAAGGGCTGCCCATGCCACTGAATATGTGTGGTTAGATCTGCAGCCACTGGCTCCACATCAGTCCCCAAGAAAAAACTGGCCACTGTAGCAACTGGGGATTCCTTGCCATGTATGGGTGTGGTGCCCATATGCCTTCAATGATGCCCATGTAAACTGGCACATTGGCGGAAGGGCCATCACCAGTAATGGGGAACATGGACCATCTGGTAACCCACCTGACCCATTCTAAGTGTGGTCATGCCTTTCCGCAGTGGACACTCTATTAACATTCCCTGATGTGGTGCCTGTTGTGGCTAGGCAATGCACATCTGCCCAACTTTGTCCCCCTTCCTCCACTGAGCCAAAGCATGTGTTGCTCCACACCTGTTCCCAGCATCCCTGGTTGCGGGCACTCTTGGGCTGCCCTATCAAGCATGGCCTTTCATATGCTATGCTTGGCTTTCCGCAGGAATGACCCTTCAAACCAACTACCCTTTTGCAGGGATCCTTCCTCCCCTGTTGTCCTCGCGTCAACCAGTTCATCACCGCAGAACAAGGTGATGATTCCCCATCTGATTCCCACCATACTCACCCAGGGTCCCTGTTCCACTTTGCTAGCCTGTTCTTCTGGCACCCTATTCATGTGATCACTATGCCTCTGGAGCTGATCTGGTGTCAAAGCATTTGTTCCGCCCTCCACCTGTTCTGCTGTCACCTGTTACCATCTCTCATCCACCAGTGCCTGTGCCTTGTTCTTTGCTGGCTTGCTTTGTCCCTTCCTCCTACCTCTGGACTCTTGTGCCACTGACCCCAGGAGGTGAGTGGAAGGCTTCCACGGTCTAGTGGTGTACCTGCCCTGCTCGACCTCCTGGTAGCTGACTGGTTCCCTGCTGTCAGCATCAGCACCTGACCTCCTGGTCAGCTCTGGTGACAACTTGAAGTCCAGGCTCCAGTGCAGACACCACCAGCATCCAGTTGGTGCCCCAAGCTTCTTCTTTTTTTTTTTTTTGAAATAATAATTTTATTATTTTTATGAGTTATGTCACAGTAATATGCACAATATACTACTATCACAAAATAAATCAAATATACACATACACAGTGCATACTCTTAAACATAAGAATAGATCTAGACCAATTCTGAAAAGGGAGAGGCAAAATAATAATAAAAATAACTATTAAATTAATAAGCTAATAACCAGGCGGTATAGCAGTTAGAAATTTAAACTTTCCTTATTACATTCCTCAAAATATCAAGTGCATCCCCAACTAACCTCACCATATTAAACTGCCATATAAAATACCATAAACAAAAAAATTGGATACAACCATTACAGACATAAATAATAATCAAACAATTTTTTCCAATCAAAATATATTTTTCCGTATTGAAAGAAAACAGAACAGAGCGAAGATTCAGAACTTAAAACATTTACACATTCATATTTTCCAAATTAGCCAGTATCTCATGTTCTGATGTGGTTGGAATTCAACAGTCTCCTCAGATGAATATTGCAACAAAGGTAGTTCATTAATTGATCTAATTCTTTCAGTTGCTGGAAGGCATCAATGAAGGCCTAGTTATGTCCTATAGTATGCAGGGCATGTGGCCCAGGGTTGCCTGGTCCTCCTGCACCGATCACACTTTCTTGGATGCCATAATCTGAACTAAAACTCAGACAAAGCAATGCCAGATGATAGCAAGACCTAAGCTAGTACAAGAGAAAGAAACTGTTAGTACCCAGCATGTACTGTAGTTAACGTCTTGCCCTACTAGCATGGCATTACTGATTTTCTGCCCTTTATTATTTTTTGTTGTTGTCCATTATCCTAGTATGCCACCAAAGCTTAATCTACAGCCTGCCTGCCTCCCCTTCCCAAATGCAGGTCATCTCCCCGATCAGCCCTTCCACCTCCCGCAATGACAGCCTTCCTGCCTCCCACAAAGCAGTCCACCCCCCACCTGACCAACCCTCATGGGCTGGTGACTTAACCTGCTTGCCTCATTGTAAGCATCCTGCAATGCTTCCTAACATAACATTCCCACCTATGGCCTCGGATAGCAACATCTAACAATAAGACAAAAAAAAGGGGGCAAAAAGGGGGGGGCAGCAGGCACAGGAACAAGGGCCTGGGACTGAATACCAGGAGTCAGCAATGTACACGTGCATGGGGTACAAATCAGGCAGTGGAGCTGAGCACGCTGCAAGCAGTAGCTGAGTGTGACTGAAGATCAGGGAGCAGGCAATACCATAGGAATACTAAGGGACGTGTTGACCAAATAACTAAACTGCTATCAGGATAAATTTAAATGATAAATTAAATAGGCAAGCAAGACAGATGACCTGAATAATGTATATATATATATATATATTTATTTTTGAATACCATGTCCCTCACCTGCTGGAAACATGGTGATAACCCTAATACTAGATTATACCGCTGGACTATCCTACCAGCCTGGAGCAGGGGAGTGCTGCAGAGTAAGATGTGCTGTGGAGGAAGGGTTCTGGTATTCCAGATGAGAATGGGGGAATGGGGCAAGGCACAGAACCAGGCTGACTAGCCCGGAAAGGAACATTTAAATTGATTTCTTTCTAAATTATGAAATATGAATCTCAGTCAAATAAAATATTTATAATTTAATTCTTAGTTAAGGATCCAGGCTAGGGATGTGTGGCTAACTGCAGAACAGCCAGGGGTGAACACCAGTGGGAGGGCACCAGGAGGAGACAGAGAGGTATGGGAAAACAGAGGCAACCCTGCACAATGAACCTGGCAATCAATGGGTACCATGCCAGGCATGACCAAAACAGACCCCAGGTGGGCACTATCCAGGGCAGGGGACCAAGGCTGCTGCCATAGCCAAGACCATTGCCAGGATGCTGGCCACAAGCCTTCATGCAGTCCAGACCAATGACGATGAGACCATTTCCCGGTATTTTAGTTTTTGTGTAATCCTGGGAAAGGCAGCAACCAGAGACTGGTGAAGAAAGTGGGATGGGTGAACAAAGGGTGTGGTGGACACAGCCGTGCAGATAGGAGGAAGGGCGACTGCTGGACGAGAAGGGGAAGATATTGATGTGGTTCCATACTAGGGAATTGAACTCTGCATTCTACCAAATAAAAGTAGTATCAAAACCAGAGAACCAATGGTGAAATTGAGATCACCCAGCTGGGGCATGGGGCACAGCGTCGCAGGGTGCCAGCACAGGTAAAGGATGAATCAAGGTGGGACAGGCCTGAGAGGAAGCAGGAAAGAACAGAGTGCAAAAATAAGACTTCTTTGTTGTTTTTTTTTTGTATCCGAAATGGACAACGGGGCAGAGGGCCTGAACTGGAAGTGAGCCGGAGCAATGGCCAAAACAACTGGGAGGGAAGACACCAGAGCAAGGCAAAGGCACAGGAATGTGATCACAGAGAGCAGAGGAAGCACCGCCACTGCCCACTGGGAAAGACGGCAGGAGCCACCAGCAGCAAAAGGTGGGGGGTGCAACGAGGGGGTAGGAAATAAGAAGGCTTAGTGAGGCCTATTCCAGAATATAAAACTTACTGGGCAAAGGTGGACACCGTTGAGATGCTGAGGTGCCAAGAGTAAGGTAAAAAGCCAGCAGCTGGGATCACCAGTAGGGGAGGGTGAATCGCCATGTGAAGGTGTCCCAAACAGGGCGATCCCTCTCTGGATGGGCCCTTATGCCTGCCCAAGCCCCTCCCTGCTGGAGAGGCCTGGGCCAGTCCCCTCAGGTGCTTCTGCACCTGACTGGACTACTTGGTCCTGGGCTGTCTCTTTGCCTAAAGGCATTGGCAGCCCATCCCTCTCGCAATGTGGGCTGTGTGCAAAGCTACCCCACCAGTCTACCCTGCAGACTAGTCCTGTGTGTGGACCGTTTAACCCACACTTGTGAACTATACTCAAACACAGGTTGGTTAAACCTAAATAGCAGAATTCAGTACCAAGTCTGTCTATTAGCTCAAAATCCACCCTAGGCCTTGCTCCTCCTGAGTGAGGCAACTGCTAAGAAATTCCACTTCATCCAGACTAATTAGGGGTCGAAAAGCTGCCTTCATTATCCCATTCCACGGACCTCACTAGGGCAACGGTCCTTGAATACAGGGCCCCTGCTGGCTAAATTCCTTAACTCTGAGCTGATTGAGGAAATGAAACTATGCCCATTTAAGGCCAAGCTGCTGCAGTACCTGGCCACTCTTAGTAACCGCAGCTGCATCACCTGTGCATAATCCTACTGTTATTGATAGCTCATCCGTCCCAGCAGGACCCACCCACCCACTCCTCCCCGCCTGGTCTGGCCCCACTGAGCACTTACTCCCACGCCCCTCTTATCCCCCACCTTCCTGCTTTCTTCACAAATGTTAATCCCCACCCTTCACCCCAGTTTCTCCTCACCCCCACCCCTAAAACCCTTTCCTTACCTCTCTCTCTCCCTCACATTACCCTGCCCTGCCCTATCACCTATTTACGTAACCCTGGGTAGATTCCTATCCGATCCACCCTCTGACTACTCAACCCCTTATTCTGTCACCCCTTTGTCTCTGCCCCACCCTCCCCTGCTCTCATCAATTCTGTCCTCCCCTCCTTTGGTCACCACGACTTCTGACCCTCCCTAACTCTACCTGCATGCTCCAAAGCTCAGCTACCACTATAAACTGCTCGTCCACCTTAGGTGTGCTCTTAGTACTGTTGCAATAAAGTCGACCTCTCCTACCTGATGTATTTTAACTGTACTTGCTTGAATCTGTATCTGTATTTACCATAATGTGCTTGCCTGCTGTATATACCCCTAACTGTTTTGTCTACGTACCTTGTCTATTGCCTTATGATGTGGAACCTTTATAAATGAGCTTTTAGCTCAAAGGTGTTATCCGAGATTCCAATAAATAAATAAACCAGTGAGAGGCCTGTGGGTCATTCTAAGTACTCTAGTCTTAGTCAGAGTAGTTTGTTTTCTGCCAAGATATCTGTTACTACAGTGGCCATTCACTGCCGATTCACCTGCAGCTCGTACTTTTCCAATGTGGCTGCTAGTGTTAGCCCCATAGCTGCAAATGTATTGGAAAGCCCTTCCACCTTCTTATCTAGCTCTCTGATGGCCTTTAGAAGAGCCACACTAGTCAGCTTCTCCTCCCTGCACCTCCTGGCCACCTGCCTGCCTCTGTTTCTTCATGCCGCTGCATGCTGTCTTTCACTATCCTGCAGTCCTGCTGTGCTGCATGATGGGTTTCACCATTCTTAATTCTAGTAACATTAGTCCTTTTGATGCAGGATAACTTCAGAAATCCAATGCCACAGTCTAAATTGTGTTTTGTGTTTTTTTTGTATTACAAAAAATACAGTTTAATTTATTTAAAGGCTACAAGTGCAGAGCTGTTCTGTAGAGCAACTTGTTCAGTCAGCTGCTGGCCATGCCCCACCCCACCCCGCCCGTGGTTGCAAATTTCGTGTTAAAAATCAAATGGACACATGTGCAGGGACAAAAAAAAGGTGCAGATAAGAGGACCTTCTGAAAATCAAATTCAGCCTGTCTGTAGACAGTGTGCACGTGTGTGGGATATGTACCGTGTGTGTATGTGCATTTAGTGTGTGTGTGTGTATGTTCAAGTGTATGGGGGTATGTTGTATATGTGTGTGTATGTGCTTTTAGAGTGTGTGTGTGTGTGTTTAGTATATGAGTGTTTATGTGTAAGTTTGTGGGGTATTAGTGTGTGTGTGTGTGTGTGTGTTGTGTGTGTGTGTATTTAGTATATGATTGTTTATGTGTAAGTTTGTGGGGGTATTAGTGTGTGTGTGTGTGTTCAAGTGTGTATGGGGTATGTTGTATATGTGTGTGTATGTGCTTTTACTGTGTGTGTGTTGAGTATATGAGCATTTATATGTAAGTTTGTGGGGGTAGTAGTGTGTGTGTGTAGTATATGAGTGTTTATATGTAAGTTTGTGGGGGTATTAGTGTGTGTGTGTGTGTGTGTGTGTGTTCAAGTGTGTATGGGGGTATGTTGTATATGTGTGTGTATGTGCTTTTAGTGTGTGTGTGTGTGTTAAGTATATCAGTGTTTATGTGTAAGTTTGTGGGGGTATTAGTGTGTGTGTGTATGTGTGTGTGTTCAATGTGTATGGAATATGTTGTATATGTGTGTGTATGTGCTTTTAGTGTGTGTGTGTGTTTGAGTATATGAGTGTTTATATGTAAGTTTGTGGGGGTATTAGTGTGTGTGTGTGTGTGTATGTTCAAGTGTATATGGGTATGTTGTATGTGTATACTGTGCTTATCTGTGTTGTGTGTGTGTGTGGGGTATGTTGTATATGTGTGTGCTTAGTGTGTGTGTTTAGTATATGAGTGTTTATGTAAGTTTGTGGGGTATCAGTGTGTGTGTTGTGTGTGTGTGTGTGTTTATGTGTGTGTGTGTATTTAGTATATGATTGTTTATGTGAGTTTGTGGGAGTGTGTGTGTGTGTGTGTGTTCAAGTGTGTATGGGGTATGTTGTATATGTGTGTGTATGTGCTTTTACTGTGTGTGTGTTTAGTATATGAGCATTTATATGTAAGTTTGTGGGGGTAGTAGTGTGTGTGTGTAGTATATGAGTGTTTATATGTAAGTTTGTGGGGGTATTAGTGTGTGTGTGTGTGTGTGTGTGTTCAAGTGTGTATGGGGATATGTTGTATATGTGTGTGTGTATGTGCTTTAAGTGTGTGTGTGTTAAGTATATCAGTGTTTATGTGTAAGTTTGTGGGGGTATTAGTGTGTGTGTGTGTGTGTGTGTGTGTGTGTTCAAGTGTGTATGGGAATATGTTGTATATGTGTGTGTATGTGCTTTTAGAGTGTGTGTGTGTGTGTGTGTGTGTGTGTGTGTTTAGTATATGAGTGTTTATATGTAAGTTTGTGGGGGTATTAGTGTGTGTGTGTATGTTCAAGTGTATATGGGGTATGTTGTATGTGTGTATATGCTTTTATTACGGTGTGTGTGTGTGTGTGTGTATGGGGTATGTTGTATATGTGTGTGTGTGCTTTTAGTGTGTGTGTGTTTAGTATATGAGTGTTTATGTGTAAGTTTGTGGAGGTATTAGTGTGTGTGTGTGTGTGTGTATGTTTAGTATATGAGTGTTTATCTGTAAGTTTGTGGGGATATTAGTGTGTGTGTGTGCGTGTGTGTTCAAGTGTGTGTGGGGGTATGTTGTATATGTGTGTATTTGCTTTTTGTGTGTGTGTGTGCTTAGTATATGAGTGTTTTTGTGTAAGTGTGTGTGTGTGTGTGTGTGTCTGCGTGTTTAGTATATGAGTGATTATATGTGTTCAAAGTGTGTATGGGGTATGTTGTATATGTGTGTATGTGCTTTTAGTGTGTGTGTGTTTAGTATATGAGTGTTTGTGTGTAAGTTTGGTGTATTAGTGTGTGTGTGTTAGTATATGATTGTTTTATGTAAGTTTGTGAGAGTATTAGAGTGTGTGTTTGTGTGTGTGTGTTCAAGTGTTTATGGTGTATGTTGTATATGTGTGTGTATGTGCTTTTACTGTGTGTGTGTGTGTGTGTGTGTGTGTTTAGTATATGAGCATTTATATGTAAGTGTCTGGGGGTATTAGAGTGTGTGTGTAGTATATGAGTGTTTATGTGTAAGTTTGTGGGGTATTAGTGTGTGTGTGTGTGTCACACTGCTAAGAGCTTTTGTGCTGGAGATGATGGAGTGATGGAGAGTTGCATTGATTTTGCAGTACAGGGCAGCTGCCATGCAGTCAGGAGACTCACTGTTTTTAAATTGTGCTGTTTAGCACCAGGAGAATAGTTACAGAGCCCTGTTATTTGTTTGGCAGCAGTAATGATACTGGCAAAGATAACACATAATTACACAGCATGAAGTCAACACATGTAGGTATTAGATCAAGGAGTGTCCTTTGGCTTAAGGGCAGGAGGAGGGTAGGTTTCTTGGTGTACTAACATTTTATTTCTGATTTAAAAGGGCTCAATTCACAAGTGAACTGAGTCTGATGGGCAAGACAGTCCATGGGACAACTCTATCTCTCCTACTCGTGAGATTCTCACAAGTCCAGCTCAATGACCACTTTTCGCACATAAGAGGATGAGGATCAAAATCACCATGGAGGTTATAATTCAAGATGGGTGGTTGAGCCAGGTCACTCTGCACAAATGTCCCACAACATTCTCCTGTCAGAAGCTTCCTACTCCTGCCCTTTAAGGACACCCTTCAGCCTACATAAATTTTTATTTGTAACCAAGTTACTTTTTAGTATAATTTACTTTTCCAGCTTCATGCCACCATGGATTGCCACTCAAGTGAAATTCCAACTGAAAACAAACAATGATTGATAAAAATGTTTAACTTCCTGTTGGGATTTGAACTCTTGTCTCTTGCTGAAAATGCAAAATATTATGTGCCTGCCTGGATTCAAACTGCCATTGCTTGTTAATTGAATACATATCCAGTACACCACCAAGCTGCACTGAAGCCACTTGCCTCTCCTGTGGTATAAAGATTATGTCACAACCTATGAAACGGGCAACCTGCATTTTAATCCCGGGAGGAGCACATCAATTTTGTAAATTATACGTAAAAAAAATTGTTTTTAGCCAATCAGAATGCAGTGTTACTTTCTGGTTATTCTGTGATAACTGGGTATTAGGCTTAATGGGACAGTAGCTCTGCATTCTGATTGGCTGCTGTGTGCATAATTAGCCAATCAGAGCAAGGCCAGTTTGTCCTTCCAGTTCAACATGCAGAAGACAATCAGAGTCATCTAGCAATGCTACAGTGCGTCTGTGAGTAACAGTTCTGCTTACTCACAGACGCAGCATAGCGCAACAAACAGATTTTGCAGTTTTTAATTTTTATTTTTTCAGTATAATAACGATAATACAAATAGTGGTCTTAGCTTCCTTGGTAACAACTGGACCAGGGTGGTTAATAAACACCTCGGCCTCTGTCCTAAGTGTGTATTACTCTTGCTCTGGTTAGTCCCAGGCCACTATGGTGTTATTACTTTACTATCTAAAACATGGCATTTTCCTGACTGGAACATTTTGTGGTACATTGTGTGCATTCTGCAATCTGATATAGCGACAGAGCATAGCAACAGAGGGTACTCAATGCACCAAGCCAGTAAACAAACGCCTCAGTCTCCATAGCTATCACTTCCTACTTCAAAGACCCTTGGTGTCCCAAGAAAATTTTGACAAGCAAACTATTTTAACAGAATCAAATTGTTATTCTGCCAATTTCTGTATTTACCTTCCTGTTATTCTTTATTCTTTTTTATTTAATTTTTATTTTATTCAAGCCTCGGATTACAACCTTTGAGCTGGGAGCTCATTTGCAAAGGTTCCATGTCAAGCATACAATAAGCATTCATAGGGCATAATCAAGTTATGTTCAAAGGTTACACAACAAGTTTCATAGGCGGTACTGGCGTGAAATAAAAGATTCAGGCATTCGCTAGGTACATACAGGTACAATCAGGATAACAACAAGTTATAAAGGTAGTACAAACGTGAATGCAGGATTCAGGCAGGACTTCGGTTGTAGATGGTAGTACAGAAAACTCAGGATGATTGAATGTGACACAGGAGGCAGAAGGTCTTCATAGCAGGTAGTAGGCAATTGGGTGAGTGAGCAGGAACGGCAGGGCCGAGTCCCTTTGTCGAGGTGAGATGATTAGGGGGTAATAGGGAGAGTAGAAAGTTTAAGGCCTGAGTAGGTGGTGGGGGGATAGAGCTGGAGCAGGGGGGTGGAGATAGTAGAATGAAGGATAGGTGGGTTGAGGAGACAAGGAAAGGGCAGGTAAGAGAGACTTGGGGAGGATAGGGAAGATGTAGTTATCAGCAAGAGGGTAGAAGCATATGATTGGACAGAGATAAGTGCAAAGAGAGCAAATAGGTGAATACAAAGTGCAAGGAAAGGTCAGGGCAGGTTCTTGATGTTAACACTGACGTTATATGGGGCAGGTACACCTCATTCGGCATGCAAGGTGGATGCGGAGCATCGACTTGAATGGACCGATTCTAGTTCCAGCAAGTAGCCCACTCAGAAGGGAGTTTAGTAAGTGAGGGGCTCAATAATCAAAAGACCTCTGGCCTAGGGAGGTGTGGCGGAATGGCACCTTGAACGGGTTAGTGAGTGTACCTCGTGTCGGGCGAGATGGTGCCAAAGGTGTAATCGTGTTCTGAACTCAAGGGGCATACCTAGGGTAGCCTTTTTGGCTAGGAGATTAAACTGGTAACTAATTCTACTATCAAGGGCAAGCCAGCCTGTGCAGGAGTATATGTCGCACATATGGGTTTGGTGGGGAACACCTAGCAGAATTATTGAGAGTCAGGGCAATTCTCTTTAGTGCCATAACAGAAGCCGCACTGTATATAACAAGCCCATAGTCAACCTTGGAGAAGACTGAGCTAGTTAAGGCAAGTCTTAGAGCATCTTTTATTAAGCAGTGCCTATGCCTGTACAGTTGCCCTAGCTTTTTGTTGGCTGATTTGGCTACGTGGTCAATGTGGAGGGAGTACGAAAGGGCACTGTCTAACATGACCCCCAGGTACTTGAAGTTATTAACCATATCTAGGATTTCGTCATGTTGGTTGCGGACTACAAGTTTGGCTATTCTGAATCTGCTATGCGTAGAAGCGAACAACATCATTTTTGTTTTCCTGTAGTTAAGTAGAAAGTGTGAATTTAAGAACCAGTCCTTAACTTGCATGATGTTTTTTGGGATGCTTTGTTCTAGAGTTCTAATGTCCAGATGGCTGGAGAAAATTACGACATTGAAAATTAGTAAGGATATTTGCACTAAAAAATCAAATGTTTGCCCTGTTGTCTTTCTGTGCTGTGACTGCTTATCTTCATATGACATCATAAGCCTTTACCTGTGACATAATTGTTTCTTTAAAATATGAATGTTATAAAGTTTTCAGTGCAGTAGCAGACATTGATTACAGAAAAAGATGTTGATGGTTTATAGACATCAGAGTTTCCAATGACCAGGTACAGTAAATCAAGCACACCATTATACACCCTATTTTAATTACATAGCCTGGATTACTCCAGCTGAATCTTCTACTGTATTTTCCAGTGTAGCAAGGGCACTACCACTGACAGCATAATCTGCTACTTGTGACAATTGTTTCTACAGCAACCAATTGTGTCCAGTGCAGAATACATACAACTGACATGATATGTTCGAACTGAGACGTCCTAGCAACCAGCCAGGCTGCTGCATTCTGGACAAGCTGCAAGAGACACAACAACCTCACAGATAACCCAAGGTATAGAGCATTACTGTAACCCAGTCTAGAAGTAACCAGGGCATGCACCAAGGTCACCAGATCAGCCGGTTCCAGAAAGTGTTTGATCCGGGAGATGTTGTGGAGATAGTAAAAGCCATTGCGGACAACAGCTGACAATTGATTCTCTAAAGTCAGCTTGGAGCCCCATATTTCTCACCCCATCTATGGCTCCGAGCATTACCACATCCAAAGAGGGATGTGCGGCACCACCACTTGTCATTGCTGAACCAAACTGACCTGGCTCTACTAGTAACACCTCCATCTTCAGTGGATTCAGTCTGATGGCCGTCATCCGATCCTGAAGTCTGCTAAGGCACTCTGTCAGTTCCAGGACAGCCATATCATCATCAGGCACATACGTATCCAATGATCTTCTCTAATGGTAATATGTACACAGCGAACAGCATGGGAGCTAGAATTCACCCCTGAGGCATGCCACAGCAGAGAGCAGCACTGCTTGAGAAGGAAGAACCAAGTGCCATCTGCTGCACCCTGCTGGATAGGTAAGACTCAACCACCACAACACCATACCTGTGAGTCCTACATAATGCCTCAAATGAGTCAATACCACCACATGGTCCACTGTGTCAAAAGCTGAAGACAGGTCAAGCAAGACAAGGATGGAGCAACACTCACCATCCCTTGCCAAGAGGAGATCATGGTGCACCTTGGACGAAGCCCTTTCTGTATTATGCTGTGGCGGAAACCGGATTGGAAATGGCTCATAGATATATTTCTCCAAGTATTGTTCCAGCTTGCCACCACCACCTTCTGGAACAACTTCACTACAATGGGAAGGTTCAAGACAGGCGTGTAATTTGAGAGATTATCAGGGTCCAAGGATGGCATTTTGTTTTTTTAATGAAGTTGTTTCCACCAGGTGCACTGTGGATGGCTTGAGTTCAGCCCTGTCCCTGCCACCCAAGTCTGTCAGCTCCTCTCTGACTCTGCCCACCCAGGAACCACAATCCAGATTGGGGTATTAGCATACTGGCGATAGAGCAGGATGACAGTAGGTAGGGCTTCATGTAGCCCATGATCACCATTTTCCACCTGCTTTTGTCCCCATGCCATGACGCTTGTTAGTGCGTAGTATAGAGGTGCACACGTGCTATTTAGCCATGGTCCTACTTCCTGCTTGACTCCAACATTGCCACCCAGCCTCCACCAGATGGCAGCCAAAGAGCAAGACAGCCCGATCCCCCACCCCAGGAGAGGAGAGCAGTCCATCGGATACTCGATCCTCTCCCTCCTCTGCCAACCCCAGACAACCTAAGCTTGCTCCAAACCCTGGGTCACCGGCTTGGCACAATGTGGCATCCAGTGCCTCAACCTCACACCACTGGGCAGGCCTTAAGGATGGTATCTTAAATAGGGGCCTCACCACCGCCTCTTTCAAGGTGGATGAAAAAATCCATTCCCTAAGCAAACACCCAATGATCTCCACAAAAACTGTACCAAGCTTATCCCAGCACTCTGAAAGAAGCCAGCTCGACCCAGGGTTCAATAAACAGTTGGTTGAGCACAGATTAGAAACTACCCAGAGGACACTGTGTGCCAACACCAGCTCAAACTCCACCCATATAGAGAGAGAGAGAGTACCACTGCCCATCAAAGACTGAACAGTGCCAGACAATAATGGGACATTTAAGGATATCCCAGCACAAATGGAAGACATCTTGTCCAGAAAGAATCGGTTAAACTCATCACATTTATCTATTAAAAAGACTATACAGCACTGCTGACAGACTGGACTTAATAAACTGTCTGCAGTATTGAAGAGCTGAGCAGGTCAGTTCTTTTCAGCAGTAGTCACCTGTGACAGGAATACTGACCTTTCAGATTGATGACCTGCTGATAGTCATCTTAATTAGCATGCAGTACCAATTTGTCCCCTCTGACTTGGGACCTCTACCAACAACGCTCAGACTTCTGCCCCTTTGTTTTCAACATCTGCAGATCATCATCAGACCATGGTGATCTGCATTGGGAAATCAAAGGGTAGACACGGAGAGATGCTACAGGGTCAAATGTTGCCTTAAGAGTGATATAATAGCTATCCATAGCTGCCTCAGCTCCCATCACACAGCCTGTCTCCATGCTTGAGATGTCCAGCACTGCCGGGATGTTCTGAGGCTCTAAATTATGAACAGAGAGGTAGCTGACCATGTCCACTGGAGTGGTTAAATGGGGCCCTCCTCAAAGAAACAGCATGGCATGATGATCGGACCTGATGACTGGCTCAATCTTGACATTGCTATTGCCAAGACCCAGTGAGAAAACCAGGTCCAAGGCATAGCCATGCTGGTGGAAACCAGTGGCAACTGCCTATATGAAGCCCAGTGAAGTCATCTGGAGGAACTGCCTTCCAAGCAGAGAAGTTTCATCATTGACCCAAGCACTGATGTCACCCAAACAAGAAGTCTCGGTGACTCCACCACTAGGTTGGCCGTGAAACAAGTCCCTGCAAGAATTCACTCCCATACCCTAGAGGTCAGTATATGAGAACAATCTTGCATCTTGTACCAGGCCTACATTTCACCACCGCACAGTCAAATGACCTGCTCACCCTTATGGAGTATGTCGTCAGTCCCAATGTGGTTGTAAAGCAGTGACAATCCTGCCACCCCAGCACTCCTGCCTAGGACTATTCACCACAGAGTAACCCAGAGGAAGGATGCCTCGAGCACCGGGCCAGAATACTCCAACCAGATCTCTGTGATACATACCAGATCAGTCAAGGAATCCATGAAGAAAGCCTCCATTATGGCCATTTTATTCCTTAGAGATCTGGTGTTGTAAAGAACTGTCCTAAGGGCAGGGGTAGAATCAGCTGGTCCATCAGCTACCGGCTGACCAGAAATCTCAGGTGCCCAGGGAACAGGAATCAGGCATGGGGACCACTTGCCCAGTGAGGCCTATTCCCAGGCATCTCCTCAACTTAGCACCTGTGATCCTACCCTCACCCATCCACCCTTGGAGCCTGACTACACTGAGAGAGGCACACTGACCCTAGGCTTGGTTCCATCTGTGACTCGGGGAGGGGAGATGTACAAGGTAGCAACACACTGAGCCAAGGCTGGTGAGACCCAGTGGAAGGGTACATGGGAAGGCACATTGAGCCAAGGCTCATGTCCAGGTGCGACCTGAGGGAGGGTACATGGGAAGGCACATTGAGCTGAACCTCATTTCCAGATGCAGCACAGCAGAAGGTTACACAGGGAGGCACATTGAGGGAAACTCATTTCCAGATGCAACCAGCAGAAGGGTACATGGGAAGGCACACTGAGCAGAGGCTCATCTCCAGATGTGATCCAGCGGAACCTCTGGGCCAATGTAGTCCTCCAGGAAATGAAATTCAGAATACCTGTGGAAAGAAAAATCCTAACCTCTACTGACAATGCATCACTAGTTGTGAACAGTGGCAGTTCCTCAGCTTCCTGACTCACATTTGGCAATTGGAAGTTGTTAGATGGCTAATACTTACCTCTATCTGATGACCAGCCTTTTGTTCTGAACAACATTCAGTTACTGTCTGTGCAGTTCAGGCAGTTTAGGCGCAAGTTCCATTTTGTACTTGGATCATGCAATGAAATAACAAAGTCTCTGAATCATGCAAGGGATGCTGCCACTTTAAACAATAAAATGATTCTTAAAATCAATTTCTTGTCAGGATGTAATGTATGTAGTCTCTGCAGCTGTTCACGTGAAATTTATACTGTCACTTTAAATGGCTTCATTTCAGTGCAAGCAGCAGGAATCATTAATATTTATAACCTCCCTTGCCTAGCCTGGCTTGATTTGAAGAAATTAATAAGAATTAGGGCCCTTTTGTTCTGGGGCCATGGCTCTGGGACTGCCACTTATGGTGTGGAACTCTGTATCTTAGCTCCACCTCTTGGGGTATTCTAGTATTCAAATAGTCCTTCCTGTATGTAACAGGCCTTTGTGTACTTTGCTCTGTCTCATGGGCTGTCTTTCTTGGTGCTTGAAGTGCCCCAAGAGTCTGTAGTGGCAGCCACCCCTGACCCCCTGCACCTTATGTCGTGGATTATAACCAAACCATTTTTTTGGATATGTAGCCCACTCACCACCACTGCCTAGGACTCACTGCTGCTGACGTGTCCATAGCGTGAGCCAATGGGCATGCAGCCCGTACCATACTACACATTCAGATATGTGAATGGATCCATTCACATATCTGGAATGTGGCTCTGTATGGGCTACCGCCATTGGCTCACACTGGACCAATGGGCGACAGCCCTACCTATGGTGTCAGTCAAGGGAGGCGGGCGGGCAGGCGGGTGGTGCCGCCTGCCACTGGACCGGGGGAGCGGGGCTGGGCTCAGTGGGTGGTGGGGAGGGGTCCGCTGGACCACCAGGGATATTGGACATAATTTTCTTATACAAATGCCCGCGATCGGCTGACAGCGTCCACTGGACCACCAGGGATATTGGATTTACTTTATTTATACTCAAACCCGCTGATCGGCTGACAGCGCCCACTGGACCACCAGGGATATAGGTGTTATTTATTTTACAAATGCCCGAATCGGGCTGACAGCGTCCACTGGACCACCAGGGATATAGGTGTTATTTTATTTTACAAATGCCCGCGATTGGGCTGTGGGGCCATTGCCGCTCAGTAGGGGCGTCGGTCCTCGACGGCTGCTGCCTGGCAGGGCGCCAGGCACAAGTCGCTGGGGATCAGCGCACCTGCATGAAAATGGGGCCATAATGACATGCAAATGTCCCCATTTGCACCTTGCATACATTATGGCCCCATTTGCATGTGCACATTTGAATATCGTGGTTGCTGCGCATAGCACAACGGAACTTGCGCTAGCGCATCCCCCTGCTCCACTCTGGACACTTGCGCTGGTGCAGTGCCACTGTGTCATGCGCACTGTGGGTGGCCAGGGTGCGATATTCAACGATGCTATGCCATGGGCGCAGCTCGTTGAATATGTGCAGTCAACGCCCCTGCGCAGCCAAGTTGCGCTGCGCTGCAGATTCTGCGCCACAGCCTGGCGACGGTTTGAATATCTGGGCCATGGTGCATAGCACAGAAAGTACCAGGGAAAGTAGATATGACAGGTATGCTAATATTTCTATTAAATGTAGCTGAAAATAGCTTTTTGGAAAAACATTTTGTATTGCACTGCTGCTTTAATTACATGGACCAAATCTGTACTTTGTTTTGGGTCAAGGGGCAGTTATAACAGCTATGAAGGGAGAATGAGTCTAAACAGAGCCTAAAATGAGCTGTTCAGAACAGGCTTAATTAAGCAATAAGGCATGATCAGGGGTTGGGTTGCTGCCATTAATCTAAGGGGCGTCATGAGGTATGAGGCATAGCCAAGTAACTTATGCTCATAACATTAAATTAACAAAGGCAACCCAACCCCTGGAGTGCCTTAATGCCTTAATTAAACTGAAATGTTTTATTTTTTAAAACTGAACGTTTTACGGTTACAATCTGTTCAGGAAAGATAGGCAGGGCAAAAAAAAGGGGGGGGGGGTGTAGCCATTTACATTCTGGAGAAAATAAAAGCCACAGAAGCAAAAGGACAACCTGTGGACTTTGAGTCACTGTGGCTAACAGTAGACGTGGGCAAGGGAAAACCCTTCAGAATCGCCATCGTGTACAGGCCCCCAAATCAAGGAGATAAAGGAGACAAAGACTTAATAGAGGAAATCCACAAAATGTCTGAAAAAGGTGAAGTAATACTGGTGGGGGACTTCAACCTACCAGATATTAACTGGCACACACAAACTACTAACAACAACAACAACAAGTAGGGACTTTATTGTCACTACAAGGCATGGGACTGTGCCAACTTGTTAAAACACCAAAAAGGAGATGCCATTCTGATCTTGTCCTCACAAACCGGAAAGGATCAAGGACATCAAAGTGATGCCATATGGGCAACATCTGACCATTGCATGGTAAGCTGAAGTAAAACATAACACAGGACACCAGCCGCTCAAAGATAAAGGTGCTAGATTTCAGAAAGGCTGACTTCCAAAAAATGAGGAACAACATGAGTAGCCAGTTTATGAAATAGAGGTGAGGAGGTGGAGGTCATGTGGGGAGACTCAAGAGCAATAAATACTGCCACAGATCAGTGTGCCAGATGGGTCAGCAAAGTAAAAGAAAAAGAAATCCTCTATGGTTTTCCAAGGAAGTGGCACCACAGTCAAAGAAAAAAGAAGGCGACAGCATATACCAGTAAACCAAAACTGAGAAAGGCTGGGAGTCGTACAAGGAAAAAATGAGAGAGTCTAACAAACAAATTAGAAAGGCAAAAGTCCAGACAGAGGAAAAGATAGCAGAAGGGGCAAAGAGAGGAGACAGATCATTTTTTAGATACATTAGGGAATGTAGGAAGGCAAAAGGGGGGATAGTAAAGATTGCTACTGAAGAAGGGAAATGCACCAAACATGACTCAGAGAAAGTGGAAATCCTCAACAAATACTTCTGTGTTTACCAAAGAGGACCCAGGGGAAGGCCCAGTCCTAAAAAAAACACAACACCCCAGGACCGGGGGTAGACACGAGTCCCTTTACAGAAGCTGAAGCATGGGAGCACTAAATAAACTAAAAGCAGACGAAGCCATGGGACCAGACAAGATGCACCCCAGTATCCTTAAGGAACTGGGGACAGAATTAGCAGCCCCTCTAGCACTTCTATTCATGAAATCTTTGAAGAGTGGTGTGGTGCCCAAAGACTGGAAAAAGGCAATAGTGGTTCCACTTCACAAATCAGGCAGTTGCGAAGAGGCTAGTAATTACAGACCGGTAAGCCTCACATCTATAGTAGGAAAACTAGTGGAGACACTACTCTAACAGAGGATCATAGCATTCCTCAAAACTAGTGGCCAACAAGACCCTAAACAGCATGGTTTCACAGCAGGTAGGTCATGCCAGACAAATCTGCTCGAGTTGTTTGACTATGCTACAAAAATAGTGGACGACAGTGGGGCAGTAGATGTGGTCTACCTAGACTTTAGTAAGGTAAGGCCTTTGACATGGTTCCACACAGAAGGCCGGTAAAGAAGGTTGACCACACAGGGGTTGGTCCAGAAGGGTTCTGTGTGATAATCGTGAGCGCCGAACGGCGACTCGCATGATTGCAGCAAAAACAATTTGCCACCAGGACATCCTTGGCGCATGGAAGAACGGGCGCCAGGGATTTAAATACTTTGCTTTCTTGGAGGCTGATCCCACACAGGGGTGCTCATCTCCCACCCCTACTTAACAATTACATAAGCATAACAATTACAAGTTTTGGGGCCGGCACAAAAACGCAATAGCTCCTGACCCAGACCCAACCCGAACCCCACGCACCACAGGCGAAGACCAACCCCTAATGCAATGGCTCAGCTTGGCAGCCCACTGTAGTGCCACCCTTACATCCCCTCTGCCCCTCCTGGCCATGCTCGCTGTGCTCACCCCCCATGCGTGTAGTACATCCTGTCGCTAGGTTGCCCACCCCACCGCATCCGGGTCACCTCCCTGCCCCTGCCTTTTGGGCCACCCACATCATGTCGCCATTTCAGATAATGTCATGGATTCAGGCACCCACCTCACGTGCTACCACCCAGAAGAAGTCAGATGGGTACAAAACTGGTTACAAAGCAGAACCCAGAAGGTACAGGTTAATGGGATGTAATCAGCGGAAGGCAGGGTGACCAGCAGGGTGCCCCCGGGCTCAGTGCTGGGGCCTCTGCTCTTCAGTGTTTTTATAGCAGACATTGCTGATGAACTAGAAGGGAAATTGTGTCTGTTCGCAGATGACACCAAGATACATAACAGAGTGGACTCCTCAGAAGGAGTGAGCGAGCGAGATGGAAGCTGACCTCAAGAAACTAAAAGAATGGTCTGGAGTGTGGCAGCTGAGATTTAATGACAGAAAGTGCAAGGTCATGCACATAGGAAAGAAAAATCCAAGAAAGGAGTATTACCTAGGAGGCAAAAGACTGGCAGCCTCAAACCAGGAATGAGATCTAGGAATCATAATCTCAAACGACTTGAAGGTTAGTAAGCAGTGTGAGAAGGGAACATTGAAGGCCAACAGAATGCTGGGCTGCATCGGAAGGGGACTCATGAGCAGGAGGAGGGAGATGATACTACCACTGTATAGATCGCTGGTCAGGCCTCACCTGGAATACAGAGTCTAATTCTGGAGGCCTTACATCAGGAAGGACATTGATGGGTTGGAAACAGTACATAGAAAGGCGACAACAATGATTCAGGGTCTGCAGTACATGTCCTACGAGAAAAGACTTAGGGAACTGAATATGTACTTCCTGGAGCGCAGAAGAGAGAGAGGACATGATTGAAACATTCAAGTACATAAAAGGCATTAACAAGGTACAGGCACAGGAACTTTTCACTTCAAGAAGGGCTCCAGGACCAGGGAACATGACCTCAGGCTGCAAGGAGGAAAGTTCTCTACCAACACCAGGAAGTTTTTCTTCACAGAAAGAGTGGTGGAAGCCTGAACAGCCTGCCTCAAGAGGTTGTGAGGGTCAACACTGTGGGGATTCAAGAATGCCTGGGATAGACACAAGGGAGCCCTAACTACAAAGGGTAACTAGAGTGTCAAAATAGGCCTAAAACAAATGGGCAGACTAGATGGACCTAGCAGTCTTCTTCTGCCATCAACTTCTATGTTTCTATGTAAAATTAAAATGCTAATGATTCTAGTTGTACAAGAAGGGTTTCCAGTCGTTCACATAGCCCTTTAGAATGCTTTCAGCCAATCAGAATGCTCCATTTCCAGTCATTGTTTTATAATTCAGGTTCAGTAATCTGGAACCACCCTACCCTTTGTTGGGTGGGGGCATATAAACACTGAACCAGGCATTAATCTCTACTGAGCACATCACACCAGTACGAAGTAATTAGGGTTGGAATGACTCTAGGTCTATTATGTCATCTCCTGCTTCATAGCAGGGACCAACTAGTGTACTTTGCAGACATGCTATTTTATATGGATTTTCCACCCTCCTACTACCCAGGGCACTCTGTGACTTTCTTGGCAAGCAGAAATTTGGCCAGGTTTATCTTGAAGACCTACACTGTCTTCATGTCCACTGTCTCTGCTTGTAGGATGCTTCACCTTGTTATCAGCTTGTGTAACAACAGGCCTTGGCAGGCTGGTCCTTGGGATTCTAGCTCTGTCATACCTCTGAGTCAGAAATAATGACCTTTAATTGATGTGAATATTAAACGGCTACTTACAGTTGCTATAAAACAGTTTCAACAGTTTTAATCACCGACATCTTGCCAAATTAGCTCAGATCAAAGATATCTTTTTGAATTTAAAAGCTGGCAAAGTCAATCCATTGTTAAGCTTCTTAAACATCAGTCTCTGTGAAGAACCCAGTTATTCATTTAAAGGCATGCACATGCCACAGCTTGTGCCCTCTCTAGCTGATGTTTGTATTGAGATTTTCTCTTCCACCCACAGTTAGATCAGGTGTTCCCCAAGGGTCTGTCCTTGGCCCAATCTTTTCTCCATTTTTCTAAATAACGTCCCTCTGCCTGCTCCTCTGTGTCCATTCAAATGCATATTGATGACATCGCTTTTTCCTCTGGCTCCTCTGCTCTGCCCTCAAGAACCAGCTCCAAATGGACCTTAACAACATCCAGCACTGGTTCCAGAAAATCAGTTATCCTCGATGCAAAGATAACAGTCTCACGACTTGGCACCAGGCAGAGGTTTGCTGAAGTCTCCTCCGTCCTTCCTTCCTTTCATACTCTAGATGAGGGGTCTCAAATGGTGAGGCCAGCCTCACTGGGAGGCCCAGCCTGTTCCAGGGAGGCTCAAGCAACTCTAAAAAGTGCTGTATTTAAATTCTGAGTTTTATATATTTTGTGAAGAGATGAAGCAAACTGAAAGAGGATAGCAGTAGGTGAATTTTATGTATTTATTTACTAATAAGTGACAAGGGAAGGTGAATGAGCGAAGGCTCATTTCAGGTGTACCTGGGGAAGGGTAGGGAGTGAATACATTTCAAAAGGTAACTGCAAAACAATCAAGAAATGCACAATGAACAACAGTGTAAACAAATATGAACAATAAACTAATAAAGAGTGGTGGTAATTGATCAATTTTTAGACTGATGGCAGAACAGCCCAAATACAAGGGTTGCGCACAGAAGTGCTTAGAGCAATAGCAGGAAGGAGCAAAGCAATCCCAGAGAAGTTGCTTAGGAGCAGGGAAGGAGGGGGAGAGGCAAAGTATGTAGGAAGGTTATTTCATATAGAGAGGAAACAGAGAAAGTAGTCTGACCCATGAAGGTACTGCAACAAGGGATAACAATGGTTCAAGAATGAAATTAGCAGAGCAAGTAGGCTGGCCTGTGGGTGTGTGTGTGTGGTTACAGTAAGCTGAATAATAATATTTGTTTATTTTTTTTATTTGTTATTTAGATAACACCATTGAGCACAGGAGCTCTTTCTCAAAGGTCCCACGTCAGTATAAGACAAAGAACCGAATGTGAGCCAAGTACTCAAAGGGGTTTCAGTTTATTCATGGTGTACTGCGCAAAGTATAGTATGTTATTTTTCTTTGGGGAGGCCCAAGACTATTTCAGTTTTTGGGGAGACTCAAAATCTTTTCCATGGATTTGGGGAGGCTCACTGTGACAAAGTCTAAGAACTATTGCCCTAGATGGTGCAGCCATTGAAGATGTCTCATCGTTCAAGTACCTCATGGTCTAGTTGAATCGCCACCTTGATTTTTCCGTTTATGTGGATGTAATCCACAAGAAACTCAAAAACGTGGAGCACTTTACAGAAACAAGAGACGTGTACCACTTTCTGTTCAAAGAGAAATCCTCACTTAGAGGATTCTCCCCATTTTCGACTACGGAGACATTGTTTACAATGCTGCTCCAAAGCCTACTTTAGCTAGACTGGACCCTCTCTTTCACTCCATCTGTCAATTTGCTCTTGAGAAACCCCTGCATACTCACCAATGTTCTCTGTATGCCGCTCTCTCCCTCCCCTCTCTTGATGCCACGTACTTTTCCCACTGTGCCACATTTATCACCAAAGTTTGGTTTAGGTCCCTCCTCTCATGCCTTACTTCTCTCAACTCCCCACCCCGCCCCTCTTACCCCCTTCGCAGTGCTTGCATTCACTCTCTGGCTCTCCTTCAAATGAAATCTACTGCTGGCCAAGCTGCAGTCTCTTGCTCCACTTCCCTAAAATTTGGGGCTCTGATCTCCCCTTTCCAGTCATACTGCTCCTTCCTTCTAGCTCCGAAATCTCTCCTCTGTGATTTCTGTACTCAGTCCTGCATTTGTTTCTGATGCTGGGGTTGATTTCTGTCAACAACCTCCTCCCTGTACTGTCACTAGATAATCCCTCTGCCCCAGTTAATTAGTCATTACTCTGCTCCTTATTTTAGTGTTGATTGCTCACAGTTTAATGTTAATTTGCCTGATTTGAAAGTTACTATAGCAATTTTGATTCTATAGTGTTTTCTTTGTAATGTGTATATTTTGTTTTAGTTATTTCTATACTAATATATTATTTTGTACATCAAATTTTGGATCCGTTTGTTCTCCCATTCTTACCCTCTTCCAGCACATATCTAGAAATGCGCTGTTACCAGCTCAGTATGTCTTTCCTGGTAAAACTTTTGAAATAAATAAAATTAAATGCATATATACATACATGCAGACATACATACATACAGACAGACATAAATAAATACATAAATGCATAAGTAAATATCGCTCTTCATGTCATGATGAAATCAAATAAAGAGAATCAAATATGCCACCATGTCACAGATCTTTTCCACCGTGATGTCACCATGGAATGAGACTTAGCTGTGTTTACCGTGTCAGTTCTCTCTCACTGTGATATCACAATTCAAGGAGACTCAGCTGAGTAACCTAATCACTGATCTTTCCACCATAAATATCATCATAAGAGGAGGAGACTCAGCTGTGTAGCAGCTTGCTGGCTGTGGTTCATTCTGGGCAGGATGGAAGTGTTGTTAGATGGGTCTGGCTCTTGGATGGGTGAATTTAGCCAGGCATTTTTGCTTCCTATCTTTGTAAGCTCAGCATTAAATGGACACTGTCATCTTTTTTGCATGATATTGTTTCTAAAAATCTAGTTTATGATTGCTTACCTTTTCTGAAACCCTTTGATGTTGCTAGTTGTTTTATCTGCCTCCTTGCTTAGTAGAACTGAAATGCACACTAATGTATAGATGGCATGGGACAGAGTGAAAGGAATTGTGGTTGCCCAGGGTAACAAGATCAGTGAGGTGAATGGTGATTGGATAGGGAGGGTTAGTACCCTGGAGGAACAGTAGGTTCCAGGAAAGGTTCCAAGGATTATAGGGAGTCTGGGCAGACTGGATGGATCTCTGGGGCCTGGTTTTCAAAGCATCCGAGAGGGATGCAGAGGACTTGCAGATGGGATCAGGATGCATGTTGCGACTTACATCCAGCAAGGGGGTTGGTACAATTTTCAAACTGCGGCACCGCAACTCCCCAGACGCAAGTCCTATGCATCCAAACAGGACACTTGCATCCCAGCACAGAGGAGGTACTGGGGAGCCATGTCCCCTTCCTTGATGTCACTCAGCACACCTTCCTACAGCACTGGAGTGCCAGGCAGACCCCCTCCGTGTGTGTGTGCCCCATCTCTACCACTGTGGGGGACCCAGTTCCCAATACGCCAGCTCCCCTATGGTGATTCATGCGGCAGGGTAACGGGTCTTGTGCCACAACTTTGGGTACAAGCTACCGTAAAATGAGGGATGTGTCACAATTTGCATCTCTCTTCTAAAATTAGGACCAAATTTCAACACACCCTTGGATGGAGCTGCAGCATTACTTGCAGGGACACAGGGCATGGCTGCAGGCCCTGTGTCCTGCTTCTAAAATTGGGCCCCTGGTCTTTTTCTGCCATCATGGTCTATGCTTCTATGTATAGTTATACCCAACCTTGTTTTAATTCAAATCCTTGATCTACTCTTACTGCGTATTTTCTCAACATTAGAAATACCCCCAAACAGTGCAGCCACTTACGATGCAATAGTCTCCTGTACTTCCACTGCATAATGAGTGGCTAGACTGTGCTGGGGAGTGTTCCTAAGTCCAGGAAAAATGCAGTGCAAGTTGTTCAAGGAATGTAAACAAACATGTTTGTAACACAGGTATGATGGGGAGTCTGTTTAAAAAAAAAAAAGAATCAGAATCAAATTACCAGCAACATCAGCCATCTCTGTGGACTGTGAACAATCATAGCATGTGTTTTTCAAACTAGTGACACTTTGAGGCTTAAGGGTGGACAGTGTACCTTTAAACCTGAAAATAAAGCTTGCCATCCCAGCAACCTGGATGTAGGACCAAGACTCAGAGTGTTACAAACTGACCATCTAAGGTGGAGTGGCATCATTCTTGGAAGGCTCCCACCTTGGTGGGAGGGCACTAGAGTTACCACCATTTAAGAAACCCTAAGTGGGATGTTTCATATTAAAACTTGATATTTAACAGGACAGTATGTAACCTTGACCAATGCAACAGACTTCTTTTCACTAAATAATCAAAACTAAGACTAATTGTTATAGTTTTGTAGTTGTTCCTGTTGTTTCCTATCATTTTGCGGTATTTTAGTTAAGGAACCACCCATTACAGAACCTGACCCAAAATGGCCACCAGGACTCAGTGAGTTAAGGTATCAGAGTTTTCTGCAACTTCTAAAGGAAAGTAAGAAAATATTTTTTTCTGCTATAAGATGTAGATATTTAGCATTTTTCATGTTTTTGGTAGGACCCAGATGCCCAAACCAAGAATGTCTTACCGGCCCACCAGCGCAGCGGCAGGGCTACCACTTGGGATGCTAGTGACCCGAGTTTGGGAGTGGACTCGAGTCACTAGATGGCTGGATGGGGGGAAGCGGAGGTGGATTGAGTGGCTTCTGCATGCTCTCCACCTCCAGGGAAAAGGGGGGTCTGTGTCCCTGGAATGGGCTCCTGGGTGACCACAGGATGACTGGTTACTGGGAACCCCAGCTACAGCTGGTGTTGGAAGATATGCCGGATGCATGGCATGTTTCTAACACTAGCGTCATTGTATGCCACACCTCCCATTGACCACGCCTAAAAAAAAACATGTCCCTGAAGTGCTCAATGACGCTCTGCTTCCATTCCGCCACTGCGTAGCTGCCCATGGCTCTCTGCTGAACCCATGTTAGAGATACAATGGGGCAGAGGGGGAGTCCCAGAGGTTCCACCTTGGGGGGGAATCCAGGATGCACTTCTCATAGGGCGGCCTCGGGTTAATGTGGATGGTGGCAAAGATGGTGGGGCCAATGGGGGAAGCCGATGGGACCCATACATCAAAGTAAGTTAAAAAAGAGAAAAAAACAAGAATTTCCTGAAAAAATCAAGACAGATGGTAACTCTAGTGGGCACCTCCTTCCAAAGCAGAACTGCCACCTGGTGGACCAGGGGAGAATGAAGCCATACTGGAGGGAACAAAGTGATCCCCACAGAGCAGCATTACAATGGGGTGCACCTGCTCACCTATCCCATGATGCAGAAGTGTTACACACTCACAGCACTGATGGGCTGCATAACCAGGTCACCCCACAGGATCACACCCAGGGAAGGGATAATGGGAGGGAACTAGAATGATAAAATACCCCAGAAGCCCCAGGCAGATGAAGTTGCCTGTGCACCATACCACAGTAGAGTCCTGCCAACTCCTCGTGCTCCTCATTGTTTCCTCCTCCAAGACCACAATCATCAAATCTGGATGTTTCCCCAGCCTGAGAAAACTGGTAACCCAGCCACAAGAGGCAAGTTGTAGACTGCAGCTGGCAGCTCTGGAGAAGGAATCAAGCAGTGACTGGTAGCTTCTCAGAACTCAGAGGGCTCTTAGGATGGGCATCAAGGCTTGGTAGGTGGATGTAGGACCTAGTGGCAGGCAGAAGAGATAGGAGGCAAAAATATAAAGTATAAAAAAAGCCGGACTGTTATCACAATAGTAGCACTACCACTCTCAACACCGAGACCCAGGATCGGCAATAAGCCCCGAGTAATTAGGGGTCAGCTGGGAAAACATAGGAACATAGAATTTGACAGCAGCTAAGGGCTGCTTCACCCACCTAGTCTGCCCATTTTCTGCCTACTGTAACACCGCAGACCCCACTTGATTTCCAGCTTTACCCCTCCTTTCCTTATCACTAAAGTTTCCTAATGCCTAGCCCATGCATCCTTGAATCCCATTACAGTTTTGGCCCCCACTACCTCCGATGGGACGCTGTGCCAGGCATCCATCACTCTTTATGTGAAGAAGTACTTCCTCACATCTCCCCCAAATGTCTCTCCCCAGCTTCATAGCATTATCCTTGTTTTGGAGCATTGTTTTCTGAAAATGCTTCCTCTTGAACCTTATTAATATCTGTGAGGTATTTGAAAGTCTCCATTATATCCCCCTTTTCTCCAGGGTGTACATATTCAGATCCTTTAGCCTCTCATCATAGGGCTTTTGATGCAGACCCTGCACCATTCTAGTTGCCCTTCTCTGGACTGCCTCCCCTCTGTCTATGTCCTTCCAGAGCGGCAGTCTCCAGAACTGGACACAATACTCTAGGAGAAAGACTGAGTATGTCAGAGGGCACGCCACTCCTCATAGAGGGAGGGTTTGCAGACTGTGCTGCTCCACAGACACCTGGTCAAGCTGGAGCAGAAGAAGGCAGGAGCAGCTAGAGCTGTAACGTGCACTGAAGCGTGCATGTCAAGCCCAAATATCTGCATCCTATGGAGAATATATAAAATAAGCAGGGGAAACAAACAGCAGTAGCAGTATGATGCAGGCCCCACAATGCCAAGGCACCCACCTTTGCACCAAGTGTGAGGTCCAGTGAGGTATACTTCCCACTCCGACAGCCTCACCATGGCAGGTAAGCCAGGGAAGAATAACAGGTGGGGTAAGTTCAGGAGCAGCTGAGTGACTGAGCTGGGGTGGTGGCATGGCTGAGTTGGGCAGACTGGGTGACAGGAGGAAAAAAGAAAGTTAAAAAAACTATAAAAAAAGATGAAGAGGGTGAACAATGAAATTCTCAAGGAACACTTAAAAAACATGACAGCATCCCAGATGATGTGCTTTCCCTTTGAATCCCAGGTGTCTGTAGTCATCAAGAGCAGCTTTTACCAACTACAGAACATCACATAGCTGAAGTCCTTTGACCAGTGGTGATATGACCACTCAGTTTGCACATTCATCACACTGTGTCTTGACTATTGCAATATACTTCATGTGGGCTTCCCAGGAATTTGGTCAGCCCACTTTCTACAGATGGTGCTAAACATAAGATTTATAGGATTCATAGCATCGATATGAGTGTGTTAATGTTAGCCTATCAGCCCAAAAGACCAAACCGTTATTTTGCAGCAGGAGGCAAAGGATTCCTGTAATGTGTGGACGCCATAACGTTATCCTATGGGAAAAGTGTCAACTTTGGAGTGCCGTATCTTTGCTGCCCTGTAATATTTTTTTCACCAAAACACTGACAGGCACATCTGTAAAATGGCTGTGTCCCCTCCAAATTTCAGCCCAAAAGACCAAACCGTTCTTTTGCAGCAGGGTGGCAAAGAATTGCTGTCATTTTCCCACAGCCTGGAAAAGTACTGTCGAACTTTGCGAAAGCTTTTGCAAATTCATGCGACAGTGTCGCAAATGTGAAAGTACTTTTCGAAAGTACTTTTTCCAGAAATTTGAAAAACATATTTCTGGGGTGTTTTAGGTTGCTAGATGGTCCCAAATTTAAATGCCAAGCATTTTCTGATGACCAACTGAAAACAAAATGGCAGATTTGTGACAGTAAAGGGCCATTTGCGAAGTAAAAACTGCATTTGCGACTACTTATCGAACTTTTGTTAACTTTTCCCATTGACTTATAATGGGAAATTGTTTTTGAATAACTTTGAACGGTTTAATATTTTTTCACAAAATCTTCAAAAGGCACATCAGGGACCCCACGATGTTCCTGAAGATTTGGACTGGTGCACAAACTGTGCGACCTGTAGAGACAAGCAAAGAATTCCAAAAGCGTAAACGCAGCGCCAAGAGATCATGCTTAATAACTCCACAGCTGTATATCCGAACAGTACAAAAGTTGGCACATCCCAAGGTGTATGGTTCTTGATTACGATTCCAAATTTCAGGAAATCCATTGAACAGTTGCAAAGTTATTAAGGTGCAAAATTTTAGGTTTAACATGTAAATGGCTCCTCAACCCAAATATACATATATATTTATACAATAGGGGTGAGTGATAAATGAGTGAGATAAAACAGTGTATCATCCACTGCAGTGTGATATTTTTACCCTCTGCTTTACTGTGATGATATCAGCCATTTACACACACAGGTCACACATAGGTCACTGATATCATCACTCTAGGCAACTTTCCCCTCAGCATACAAAAACACCTGTGCTGTTACCATAGACACAAATGCAGAACTACATGAGAGGTCTCACTGCTTCCTGCAGCTAACTCAGCATTACAAAACACTATCACCTATTCCCCATACTCTAACTTCCAGCTCATTACTGTGATACTCTCAGCTTGACTGCAGCCAGAGTTCTAAAGAGCACAGCTTCACAGAACAGTCGGTTCCTCACTGCTGCCTGCAGCTAACTCAGTTACCACTAAAACACTCACCTGTTCCTCAAACTCTGGCTCTCAGCCCATTACAATTACTGTGATACTCTCAGCTTGACTGCAGCCAGACTTCTAAAGAAAACAGCTTCACAAAATTGTCTGTTTCTCACTCCTACCTAAAATTAACTCATTTAGCATTGCAAAACACACTCATCTGTTTCCCAGAGTTTGTAACACTGCCAGCCCATTCAGAAAAACTCCACAGAATGAGCAAACACATAAACAGGAACAGAACACAAGACAATTTAACAATACTTCTGAAACTCCTGGCCCTAGTGTATAAATTGAACACATGATGTGCAGATTGTGTGCTATGGTAAATATTGTCACTCCTGCATTGTGAGTTCTGGATATCTCATTAATGCCTTCAGTACTGTGAGATATCCAGAGCTCACTCTGCAGGAGTGACAATATTTGCCATATCACACTCATGCCCATCATGTGTCCTATATATATATATATATATATATATATATATATATATATATATATATTTATATATAATTTTATTTATTGAATAATCTGAATTACAAACTTTGAGCTAACAGCTGCTTTACAAAAGATCATCGTCAGACAAGGGAGGAAACAAATACATGAGTTGGTAGACAGTAGCAGCCAATAGGCATTGTCAATAATCATCAATTAGGAACATAGAGTAATCAATATAGGATAATATAAGGCAAAAGCATAACATAAAACACAGCGTGGATACAGAGCACATGGGGATACAGTTCCCTCAATAGCCTGGATAATAAAATGCACCAGTCCATATATGTACAAGCAAGAATGATCAAAGTAGTAACTATACAGCCTTGTCAATATCCTAACAGGTACAAATGTAGCATCATCCAGATGAATCGGTACAGCCATTGGGGGATGTAAGCTGCATGCTAAGGGGGTGAGGGGGAAGAATCAGATTATGTGACAGAACTAGAATCAAGAGAGAGAACAGCAGATGGGGCGCATCGGGGGTGGGGTGAGAAGGGTGAGAAGGGGAGGGTATATGGAAAGCAGGTGAGGGCTCATCAGGGGGAGGTTTTGAGAGTGGGGAAGGGGTACAAGGTAGGTAGGCAGGGGCAAGTGGGGAGTAATGAACTTCATGGACCAATTGAACAGTACGAGGTGATCCTGAGCATGGCCCAGGGTACAAGGAGGCTAGTTACAGCTAGGTTAAGTGTGACAGTAGCAGCATTCAGCAGAGGAGATAGAATTCATATACACACACACACACACATATATATAGAGAGAGAATAATGGATGGGGAAGGGTTTGATATGAGAATTTAATGCACACCCAAGTTGTGGGATGCTACATAAACCTCGAGCGCAAAGCCCGAGGGGTTTATCAAAGCATCCCACAATGAGGGTGTGCATTAAAGTCTCATGAAACACCCTCCCCATCTTTTATTTTTTTATAATGACAGAACAGCAATTTTTCTCCAGCAGTTTGTGAGACTGTTTGGCCCCGCCCACATACAGAATGTTGGCCAATGAGGCAGCAGCATAGTTTGACTGGCATGGCTCATGAATGTCATAACAACCAGCTGGTTGTTATGGAAAATATCAACCTGGTCAGTACAGTGAGAAATTGCTGACCAGTTATTTATATATATATATATATATATATATATATATATGTATGAAACTGCACGAAGAGAACAAAAATATTCTACCATACAGAAAGAATGCTTGGCAGTTAGATGGGCAATAGAAGCATTATGATTTTATTTGTGGGCGCTGAGTTCAAACTGACTACAGACTATGACCCCTTTGCTGGATACAACAAATGAATGACAAAAGCTGTGAATTATGAGGTGATATCGTGCTTTGCAGCCATATCGTTTACTGTGCAACATAGACCTGTGCCCAACACAACAATGCAGATTTTCTGTCTAGGAATGGAGCAGATATAAGACATGTATAAAGTAATGCTGTGAAAGATATCTCAGATGTTAGATATTATATGACCCCAGAGTATATGTATATGATTGTATATCTATAGAAACTTGGAGAAATGTTTTGTACTGTTTAAGAGGGACCCTGGGGTGGAGCTTCTGTAGAGGGGATGGAATCTCCATTGCTCCATTATGCCTGAGTGTATGAAAACCAGTTAATAAAAATTCACTGGTTTCTCCTGAACGGGCGGGGTATGGCTGGTCAACCTACCTTGGAATTAGAGGGACTCTATTTTAATTTATTTTCTAAAGCCTGTTGCAACAGCATTCTAACTATTCTATACTGTACTATCCTCTCCTGTTCTGTCAGGATGATCACCTACAGAAACACCCTCCCACCCTTGCTTTTGCTTCTCTACTCTATGTTTCCTTTTCAAGTCCTTCTAAAATGCTTCCTGCATGGCTCAAAGTGACCAAGCAATGTAATAGCTCGCTAGCACAGTTTCATTTCCCAATATAAAAATAGATACCCATTGTTAAATATTTGCACATTTAAAATATGAGCCATGTTTTGCTGCACTGTTGATATGCAGCACATATGGTATAAAATATGTTTGATTACCTTAAGCACATTGAAAATGTTATATACACTATGTAGTGGTTTGGTGTCTCAAAAAGCCAGATTTAGTATAAATGAAGTTTCCCTTGATAGGGAAAAGGCTGGAGGACAATATAAAAGCTGTTTTTTCAGTCTGCCCAGAGCCTTGAAAACAGTTGCAAACAGGCTTGTTTTTTCAGTCTGCCCGAGTCTGGGAGAGGGAAGGACATGCAGTCTTCATATCCTCAAAGCAATCTGAAGCACAGATGAGAAAAGGATCCCAGCGATGCTGTTTGAGCCTGACTGTTGCATCCTAACAAATGCTATGTAATGATTTATTTTCTTTTATTTCTTTTATTTTCTTGTGTTTTTGTTGTTTTCGGAACCTTGTTGAAATAAAATCAAGCATCAAGCTTGTTGCACTGTATACAGATGGAATCAGTGTCTCTCTTTACACACCCACTCCTGGGACGAGAACCAAACTAATATTTTACAGGACAGACTGAAACATTTCTGCCTCTGTGAGCTCTTGCAGTCATGAACAGAATAAGAGACGGGGGTTGGTGACTGTGCTAGGTTATTGCATCAGTGTAATACCTGACAACACAGTAGCATGCTACCATCTTACCTTAGGATGTTTTGGTATATCAAGTTAATTCTAATGGTATTAAATGATACACAAATTCAATTTTCTGTGTTTGATGTTTGGGAAATGTTTGTGGGGGGAGGGTTGAAATAGTTGGGATTAGAACTAGCAATCAAACAAGAAGCAGTGATCACTATAGGATACCAGAGCACAAATTCAACCAGATGAACTCATTTCCAATTAACCTTTTAATAAATGGAATAACAAATTAAAGAACTGCTGACGCCTCAAAGAAAACATTAAAAACATAACATTTAGGTATGATTCAGCTTGCATTCCATATATCACTTAGATCTCTCCTCCCATTATTTTTATTAAAGGAAATTTGCGTGAATACATGAACTTTATCCCTTACAGTTCATCTGCCTCTATAGCTGACTCCCTACTTCATGTCATAATCCACTGTTGTGACATCACAATCTGTTGCCATGGGAGCAACTGTGATGTCACAAGCATTGCATTATGACCTCAGGTAGGGAGAAAGCAACAGGAATAGATAAACCTCTTCAGGAGCAGAAATCCTGTTTTCATGCCAATGGCTTCAGTAATAAATTATGGGGAGGAGGAATACAGAACTAATGTGAAATGCAAGCTTGATTGTGCTTAAATATTATGTTTTTTAAAGCTCTGTTAATTACGTCAGCTGCTCTTTAAATATACATCATGAAATATAAAGGGAGGGCAGGGAGCCAACAAACGGTATATTTAGTACCATCTTAAACACCTGGCTGCAGGGATCTGTTTCCTACAGAAAACACATGTGCTAGCTGACAAAATCAATTTTCTTTCGCCGACTCTGGGTGGGTCAGATCTGGCACTGACAAAGACACAAATAAGAAGGGGTTGCAATTTTAATTGTCAGGAACATAAAGTTTATCATGGAAAAATAAGTCAGAGACCTAGACAGGAGAGATGTATATTCATACACAGAATGCTTTATAACACTAGGATACTGCTGGGGCATATCTAGCATCCCAATAATGATACCCCAAGGTTTTTCATAGACCTCCTGAACATTTTGACTCAGTTCTTAGATATACAGTGAAGCCCACCAGGATGAAGCACAGTGTCATAGGTTTACTGCATGACAAAAGGAATTAACGTCCATTGAAATTGCATTGTTTGCTGAATAACTTTACTGCAGAATTCTACAGCGCTGCGCTTCATCCTGGTGGGCTTCACTGTACCTATACTTTAAGGTGGTGACTGGAATGTGGTGAAAGATAACCTTGACAGGTCAGGTAACCATAGACCAGGCGTATCCCCAGTGCAGAGAAGCCTTTGTGATATGCAGGATAGTTTAGGGTTAGTAGATGTGTGGAGGATGCTACGTCCCTAGACAAGGGAATATACTAACATACTAAAATGCCAGCAGAATAGGCCTAATGGTCTTTCGAGTCTGCTCGATTGGTCAACCCCCACCCTGGGTGCTGACCTTGCTGCCCCTCTCGCCTTCTCTGGCTTCTCCCTTCCCAGTTCCGGATATTCTTGCTGCATTGGATTTTGCTTCCAGAACCCTTCCCCTGTACCTGTCCCAGCCCCTCTTGAACCCCTCCACCGTCTCTGCCTCCACCAGCCCCCTAGGCAGTGCATTCCATGGCTCCTCCACCCTCTCAGTGAAGTAGCACCTCCTCCTTTCTCCCCTGAATCTTCCCCCCTCCAGCTTCCATCCATGCCCTCTAGTGGCCCTCTCCTCCTTCCTTCGAAGCACCCTGACTGTTCCTCCCCTATTTACCCTCTTCATGTACTTGAAGACCTCTATCATGTCCCCCCGGTCCCTTCTGTCTTCCGATGTGTACATATTTAGCTCTTTGAGCCTCTCCTCATAGGTCCTGTCCCCCAAGCCCTAAATCATTTTGGTTTCCCTCCTCTGGACCCTCTCCAGGAGTTTGATGTCCCTCTTTAAGTGTGGCCTCCAAAACTGCATGCAGTACTCAAGGTGTGGCCTCACCAAGCAGTTATACAGAGAGAGCATCACTTCCTCCTTCTGGAGGTGATCCCCAGCGATGCATCCCAGCATCCTGTTGGCCTTGGCTGCTGCCCTCCTACAAGTCTCCGAGTTGTTCATTTTGACATCCACCACCACCCCAGGTCCCTCTCAGCCATCGAGACTTGTAGCATTCCCCCAGGTGTACACTTGGCCCGGGTTTCTGGCCCCCAGGTGGAGTACCTTGCATTTCCCTGCATTGAACCTCAGCTTCCACTTTCTAGACCATCTTTCCAGAGCCTCCAGGTCCCCCTGTAGGGCCACCCTCCCCTCCTCCCCATCCACCACTGCCCCCAGTTTTGAGTCATCCGCAAACAGACTCATCTCACTCCTGATTCCTGTCCTTATGTCAGAGACGTAGGTGTTGAACAGGAGGGGCCCAAGGACAGATCCCTGTGGGACCCCACTAATGACCCTCTTTGGGGATGAGACTATCCCGCCAACTATGACCCTCTGGGTCCGGACCTGGAGCCAATTGTCTATCCATCTGATCATCTGGTTCCCCACCTCCATTTCTCCCAGCTTATCCAACAGACCCACGTGAGGAACAGAGTCAAATGCCTTGCTGAAGTCTAGAAAGAGGACGTCCACTGGTCTACCAAGGTCCAAGGCACTCGTCACCCAGTCATAGAACTCCACAAGGTTTGTCTGACACAATTTCCCCGAGACGAATCCATGCTGTCTATCGTCCAGGCACCGTGACTTTTCCAGGTCCTCCCCTAGCCTCTCCTTGACAATGCCCTCCATCACCTTGCCCACCACTGATGTCAGGCTGACAGGCCTGTAGTTCTCTGCCACCTCCCTTGATCCCCCCTTGTGGATAAGCATTATATGCGCCACCTTCCAGTCCTGGGGCACCCACCCTGTCCTCAGAGAGATGGTGAAAAGCTCCGCCAGGGGTTTCGCCAGGACATCCGCAAGTTCCTTCAGCACTCTGGGATGTAATTTATCTGGCCCTGGTGCTTTCTCCGTCTAAGGGCTGAGGGCTTCCTTTACTTTCTCTGCTGTGATTTCCACTTCCAGTACCTCTTCTCCTGCTTAGCCTCCCCCTCCTGCCAGTGATGCCTCCCCTCTCCCCAGACCCGCCTGATCGGTAAGGGTCCCCCCCTCAGTATCTCTGTCTCTCCCATGTATGATGCAGCACTCCACATTTCTCTCTTGGTGAAAACTGAGGTGAAGTACTCATTTAGTACCTGCCTGCTCCCCGGGTCTTGTGCCCATCTCTCCCCTGATTTAATCCTGCTAATCTGCCCCTTCACCCTTCGTTTTTCCCCAATGTATCTAAAGAACCCCTTGTTCCCTCTCCTGATTTCCCCGGCCAGGTTCTGCTCCTTCCTTGCCTTAGCCACCCTCACCACCCTAGTGGCTCTTCTAGCCACCAGCTCATACTTCCCTCGATCCCTTTCACTCCTTGAGCACTTGAATTGCCTATAGGCTGCCTTCTTTCCCTGCACCACCTCCTGGACCTCCCTGGTCCACCAGCAGGGTTTTCGGGCCCTACTGCATTTTCGTCTCACTCTTGCACAGGTGCTGGTAGCATCTTGCACCCCTCTCCTGATGATTTCCCACCTACTATCAGCGTCCATGTCTGACCCAATCCCATTCAAATGCTCCTTAAGGATCCTTCCCATTTCCTTAAAATCTGTTCCCCTGAAGTCAGTTACCTCCGTCTTTGTGCAGCTTTCTAGCCCTCCTAGGTCCAGGCAGAACAAGACCATGGCATGGTCACTCCCTGCCAACGGGTCTCTTACCTCCAGGCCCCTAATCTGGTCACTGTCTGCCAGGACCACATCCAGTACCCGCACCTCCCTGGTCGGTTCCCCTACCTACTGAGTTAGGAACGCGTCTTGAAAGACATCCAACAACCTCTGTTCCCTGATCCCAGAAGATGTCATAGTCTCCCAGTCTGTTCCTGGCATGTTTAAGTCCCCCAACACCACCACCGTTCCTCTGCCCAGTCTGCAGTGTCTCCCAGCATCTGCCACCAGACTCTCCTCCAGCTCCTCCGCCAGGGCAGGGGGTCTATACACCACTCCTATTTTTACTCTCTTGCCCCCTCTTGTTATCAAGGTGACCCAAATCACTTCCACGGTCTCCCCGCCTCCTCTACTCCCTATGCCATTGCAGTTTTTGACTATCATTGCTACCCCCTCCCTTCCCTCGCCTGTCCTTCCTGAACATAGTGTAACCCTCCAGGTTCCGGTCCCAGTCTTGTCCTGCAGTGGCCCAAGTCTCAGTGACCGCTGCCACATCCACTGCTCCCTCAGTTAGCATCGCCTGGAGCTCAGGCATTTTATTTCCCAAGCTCCTGGCATTTAGCAGGACTACCTTCCACCCTTTCCCTATACTTCCATTTCCCCTGCTCGTGTTCCCGAGGATTCTGTTTTCCCTGGTCTGCACTTTACCAGTCGGCCTTTTCCCGCATTCCTCCAGCTCCCCAGTGTGGTGGAGACAGAGTCCTCCTTTATTGGCACCCCTTGACAGCCTTTTCTCCATCCTCCCCTTCACAAGTTTAAACCCCACTTTCACCAATGAACCTCTCTATTTTCAACTTAAGGATTCCCATCCCCTCCAAATTGAGATGGAGTCTATCTCTAGCATACAGCTCCTTATCCTCCCAGGTCTCCCCCCAATCCCCCATCAACCCATACCCTCTGGCCTCACACCACTCCCTGAGCCACTGGTTTATCTCCCTAATCTTCCTCTTGTGCTCCCCACTAGCCCTTGGCACCGGCAGGATTTCTGAGAAGGAAACTGTGCATCCTATGTCATGACAGACCCTGGCAAGCTCCCTGAATCTTGCCTGTATCTCTAGCTCACTATTTCCCTCAATGTCATTTGTACCCAGGTGGACCAGTATGTCGGGAACCCCACAATCCTTTGCCAGCTGATATACCTCGTGCTTAGCCCTGTGCACCGTTAGTCCAGGGAAGCATTTTGTTCTAACTGGCCAGGCTTCTCCTCCCTATCCCATTTGATACCCATCATAGAATCCCCAACAGGAGCACTCTGACCGCCTCCTTTTCCGCCATTTCCCTTCCATGTCCTCATCCTTTCTACCGGCCCCTCCACCCAGCCGGCTCCTTGTTCCTCCCCCTATCTGGGTGCCACATGCCACCCCCTCCTTATTTACTCTGACCACCCCCTCCCCTCAAATCCTATGCCTCTCCTCCTCCTGAGTATCCTTCTGTACCTTGCTAACTCCCCCCTCACTGCTCAACTGGTCCTTCTCCCCCATCTGCTAAACTAGCCTGGCTTGTCCTCCCTTCCTTGCTGTCTCCATTTAGTCCCTCCTTGCTTGTTGTGCTCTCCTGGCCTAAACCCTCAGCTCCCTTTACTAAATCCTTCTTACGCTTCTGGTCCTTCTCCTTTACCTTTCCTCCCAACTGGTCCTTCTCCTTGCGCTTTCCTCCCTCTTCCCCCTGCCCCTCCTGCTCTGATTCACTGCTCCCCCCATTTTCCTGCATTCCAGGTTCCCCCTGTTCTTCCTGCTATCTGGCCCCTGCCTCCTGTCCCCCACTCCCTTTCCATCTCTAACCACCCCTGTCATGGCTACATCACCCCCCTCATCCTCGAGCAGAAGAAGAGAATTGAAGCTGTTACTGAGTGTAAGATATACATTTACCTACCTCTCCTTTTAATCATACTAGCTCCGGACTGGACTATTTTCTAGCTCACCAAGATTGGATATAAACGTTGACTATATGTAAGTATATATAATTGTCTCAGGTCCTGCTCCAGTCTCACTCGTACATCAATTCACTCTGCCAAAGACCAGGACCAAAGCTACTGATAGAACAACCATCTATTGAAAGATATTCAGATTTTAGATCCCCTGAGAAATTTCACAACCACATTTTTCAGCACAAATTTAGGCACAGAAGAGAACCTGGGCACTTTATGGGTAGCAGCTAAGTGCAGCCTCCAAGGAAAGTTGCTCAGAATAACAACCAAGAGGAAATGCAAGAGGGAGAGAAAGAATTGGAGGATATCTTAAATAAAATTAGGGAAAAAGAGTCAAGTTCAAAAACTATGGAATTAAACTGGCTAGCGGTAAACAACTTACATAACAAATACCAAGAATTACTTAGGAAAAAGGTGAAGGAGCAATACATAGAACCAAAGTTAAATATACAGAACAAGGAGATGGGGCAAATGGCTGATGGCTATGAGGCTACAAAGCAGAGCCTCCTGGAGGAATCTTGGGAATCCGAAGTCTAAAGAATGGACAAGTGCACCAATCCGGTGCTGCTGAGGGCTGAGGTGCTGGATGCCTTACCTCCGCTATGCTAGTGACCTGGTTTGAGAATGACCTCAGGTTGCCAGGGGAGCCGGAATGGGTGGAGGGTCAGAGTGGAATTGAGCTGCGTGCGCTCTCCCCTCCAGGGGTGGTTGTCAGCTCCTCCGTGGTTCTGCTCCCACTAAGTGGAGGTCCGGTGGGAAGCATAGGAGAGGGGAGTGGTGGCAACAATGCCAGGGTGGGGCAGAAGTGGCCAGGCCAGTGCCCAGCGTGCACCTGTGCCTCCGAGCCTGCACACATGCATGACTGCTAGGGTCGGGGGTAAAAAAGGGAGAAAAATCAAAAAATGTATATAGAAAAAAAAAAAGAATGGACAGGTAGTCACAAAGGTCAGAGAAATTGCTTGTAAGTTTCAGGGGTTTTATTAATTCTTATATAGTAGAGAAGTCCCTGCAGATCTTCAAGTAAAAATAGATGAGTTTTTGAATAATATAGCATTACCGACTACTACACAGGAGCAACAAGACTCTTTGAACGCTCCCATTATATCTGGAGATGTTCTTAATTAAAGCAATCAAAAAGTTAACATTGGATAAGGTGCCAGGTCTAGATGGGTTTATCCCCAGTTTTATTAGGCCCTGAAACCTGAACTTAGCCCTCACTTTGCCAATGTTTACAGTCATGTCCATGACAAAGGTCTCATGGATACATCACTCACAAAGGCTAAGATAATTTTAATACCAAACCATAATAAAGATGCCACACAAGTGGGTAACTGCAGATCAATATCCCTAATTAATTCGGATGTAAAAATTCTTGCTAAAATATTAGCTACATGTCTTAGGACAGTTTGGGTTAGACTAACTGAGCAGATCGAGTTTATAAGAGGCAAGAACTCAGCTGATCACATAAGAAAACTGCGCATCTGATTTCTGTGTCCAGAGAACCTGGGAGTCCAGCTGCTCTGATCTCCTAGACACAGAAAGCTTCCTTCACCAAGCACCTTGGTCGGATTTTTCGACCTGATATGACCCACCAACATCTCTTTGCACTTGTACTGTTTGGCGCTGTGAATTTGTGGAATAAACACTGCATTTTTTTTAAAAAGAAGTTAGCCTGGGAGTACTTTCTTACTACTATCACTATAGACGGTGGAAGACTGAATACAGGGCAAGGAGCGGCAAGGTTACCACGGACATCAGATTACAGAGGGGTGAGTGCCAATTTCACTTTGCACTGCGGTTAGTTATTTAACGGAGCACCCCCATCCCAGTGTGTCCATTTCTTGTGTTGTCTGTCTCAAAGTCTGCACTAAACCTACTGCATGAGTTTTCTATAATGGAGTCTTTTTCCAACATTTGGAATTACAGTGGGGGACTAGGTAGGAGTATCCTGTCTGCCAGTTGTTGTTTAACTTATTCTTAGAGCCCTTGGCTTACAAGCTGAGTGAGGCCCCAGAAGTTCATGGTATGAAGTGGGGCAAGGAGGAACAGTATACATTTGCAGCGTATGCTTTGCTATCTTATTGCACCTCTGAGGTCCTGGGACATCCCTGTCTGCAGTAAGTAACATTACCTCCTCTTTGGTTACACTGAAGCATAGAAACTTAATGTCACTACAACGTTTGTGATGCCACTGAATGGAGGAATGCTGAAAAGTGTCATCAGTGTCCTGGGCTTATAGTGGGCCCCACACAAGCTGAGAACGTGGTATTGATATCCCAAAAGAAACAACTTCTGTGGTATGAAATAACCTAGATAACCTGATTACAGTAATTAAATTGGACTTAGAGAGGTGGGCAAGGCCGGCCCAGTGGCACTGAGGGTTGAGGCACTGGACACCACACCTCGTGCCATGCCGGTGACCCAGGTTTGGGAGCAAGCCTGGATCATTGGGGGTCGGCAGGGGAGGGAAGCGATCAAGTGTCCAGATGACAGCTCTCGCTTCCCGGGGAGGGTTAGGGTACAATGCTTACTTAAGAAGCGACCTCTGGCAGTGGCTGGGGGTAGCCAACAGCAGTGGCGCGATGCAGCAGTACCTGGAGGTGGAGCCACGGCAGTACATTGCCATGTCAAGCTGGGTTCCACAGGGGGACTTCTAAGCCTGTAAAAAACCCTCCTTTTGCCGATAGGCGATGGCGCCTCCTTCCTCTGTACACAATCCTGATGTTGGACTCGGCCCCCTCTGCTGGTCCCACCTCTCTGGCCCGGTGGCTCAATACTTAAAAAAGAGCGCCCTGGGTGGGGTCGACCTTCTCCAGAGGGCAGACCTGGGGATGCCAGGTGCCGGAGAGGAGCTGTAGGGGGAACCAGTCTGTAGGGAGGTAGAGACATTGGACAGGAGGATGCCAGAAAGAGTTCGGCGAAGTGGTAGGTGCATAAAATAGAGTTAGAAAAAAAGAGAGGTGGGCGAAGCTTTCATTGTCTCTAATTGGAAGGATAAGTAAAGTGAAAGTGAACAGTACAATAAAAAAGTAATACAATTATGTTCCATTACTGTATAATTAAACAGATGACAAACTTTTAGGTACAAATCCTACACACAAACAGTACAACATAATACAACATATCCAGACTTTACAAGTTCACACAAGAATCACAAAAGAATCTGCAATTATCTTTGAACCACTTTTTTCAGTGCACAGTGCTGGGAGGGTGACAGAACTTTTACAAAGTATTCATGGTGGATTGCTCCATAACTTGGGACCCTTAAATTAAAGAGAAATTGACCTATGTAACTATTGACTCTGGGGACATTCAATTCAAATCCATTAGCTGACCATAACCCAGACTTTAAAGTACTGTACGATAAGAAAACAGTTCAGTAAGTTGTAACTTTTTGCTTAACACACTTCCACATAAAAGTTAGAGTGTTCCTTTGTCTTACTTGTTCCAAAGGTAACCAACAGAACGGTTTAAGAAGGTTGCAATGATGTGTCCGCTTTGGCACAGATAAAATAAAATGAGCCAATTTGTAATATAATAAATCGAGCTTCATCGAAGTAACTCGAATTAAGCCGGCATAAACAGTGTCCATATAGTCAATTGTAGGCAATATCATGGTTTTGAAAAATCACAAACTCCAGGAAATCCTTTATCCTTTTTAGTAATAGTTCTCAGAAAAGATCCTAACTGTGGAACTGGATTGTAAATGACAAAATGAAAAGAGCTCAAGACTATAGAAAAAACTGTGTGCATGTTTTGTGAAAACCGACGTTTTGGTCCTGAACTCTTTTCATTTTATCAATATCATGGTTTTCACAGTTTTCTGTCTCTGTCACATCTATTGAAAAGTAAGAGTTGTTCCTGTTCATGAAACCAATCCTTGAATTCACCTTTTTTTAACTTTAAGATTTTAGTCCCATTTTAGAGTTTCATTTAACCATAATATGAGACACTTATAATTAGAGACATTTTGCATCTTTCCATTATTACTTGTGTAAATGGATATTTGCGTGTTTTGTTTACTCCTACATGTGGAATTAAATTGAATTATCTGAGTTTTTTCAGTTGTTAATTTGTCCAACCACACACTGACTACTGGGGAATGAAATGTACTTTCAAAGGGCCTCACTTTCTGCCTAACAAAACCACTGGACAAAATACAGTTTTCTGGTTAACTGGAGGAATACTTCCGTAGGTTGAGACTTAAAGAATTATTTCATGACAAGGAAGAAATCACAGGTAGTGAAGACATCACAATCAGTAGCAATTTAATGGATAAGAAAAATAAATCTGAATTTACCCCCAAGTGGGTGTAACAAAAGCTAGACAATTACATTCATTGTTTCTGCCAGCAAGTTAGTGGTCAGATCCTTACTAGACAAAAACAGGCCCATTATAAACTTTCTCCATTGGAACGGAGGGCTATATGAACACTGAAATCAACGCATAACATTTTCATCAAAAAAGCTGATAAAGGCTCTGCAGTAGTGATATTAAACCTAGAGACCCATATTAATGAAGCCAACAGACAGCTAACTGACCATACCTACTACAGAGAACTGAAGAGTGACCCCACTACAACATATAAAAAAGAACTATAGGACTTACTTAGAACTTTTCCAAACCATGTCCAAAAAGGACTAACTGACCTCATCCCTGCTGAACCCAAGCCAGGGACATTCTACATGCTGCCTAAAATACATAAACCTGACAATCCGGGGAGACCCATAGTCTCTGGGAATGGTACCCTGACTGAGGGGATCTCAGGGTTTGTAGAAACCATTTTGAAACCACTGGTTATAGAAAGGGATCATTACATCCAGGACACTACACACTTCCTGGGTATACTTTCTGGTTAAAAGGACTTACCACCTGATGCCATTTTATCGACGATGGATGTAACATCCCTCTACACTAATATTCCACACATGGATGGCATTTCAGCCTGCTTTAAATGCATACAGGAGAAATGACTGAACCAAAACATCAACCCTGAAGTGGTGAGGAAACTTATTAAATTCATTTTGGCACATAACTTCAGCTTCGGCGGTAAACGTTATGTTCAAACTATGGGAGCAGCAATGGGTACCAGGATGGCTCCACAGTATGCTAACCTCTTTATGTCAAATTTGGAGGTGGAGGACTTTTTAAGACACTGTCCCCACAAACCACTCGCTTATTTCCGTTACATTGATGATTTGTTTATTATTTGGACAGAGGGCACAGATGCACTTAAAGATTTTCATCGGGAACTTAATAACCTCCACCCTACCATAAAGCTTACCCTGGAGTATTCTGCCACCAGTGTTAATTTTCTGGACACCACAGTCAACATTAAGGATGGAACCTTACATACATGTATTTACAGGAAGCCAACAGAGACAGACAGAGATACTTACACAGGAATAGTAATCACCCAAGTCACACAAAAATCTGTCATGTACAGTCAAGCACTTCGGTATCACCGTATCTGTTCAAATGAGGAAGACAGAGATACATATTTGGCTATGTTGAAAACACCTTTATTGAGCAGGGACACTCTTCCAGAGAAATTGACAGGACAATAGAATGTGCAACACAAGTGGCAAGACAGCAATTACCTCAGTATAAGGAAAGGACAGCTATCAACAGAATACCCTTAGTAGTCACATATCATCCAGACCTTGAGCTTCTGCATAAGATTATTAAGGACCTCCATCCAATATTTAGTGAGAATGAGACCCTTAATTGTATTTTTAAGGAACTACCACTACGATCTTTTTAAACAACCACCAAACTTAGCCAACCTAATTATTAGAGCAAACTTTTCCCAGAACAGAATACCATGACACTAAATGGTACACGACCCTGCAATAAATGCTGTTGTAAGATCTGTGAACCCATTTCCGCTTCAGACTGTGTGGTTACATCACAAAACAGACAAGTCAAGGTACAGGGAATTATACATGTGCATCACGGTATGTTGTTTATTTCATTCACTGCAAGAGATGTCCACAAAGAGGTTATGTTGAGAGAGAAGCCAGCCGCCCACACTAGGATGAACTCACACAGACATAATATTAATCTGAAGATGACTGAAAAACCAGTGGGCAGCACTTCTCTTGTCCTGACCACTCAATCTCAGACATGTCAGTAATGGTCTTAAAAAGGAAATCTCAAAGTACACAACAGAGACGGGCTTTTGAGATCAAACTTATTTTACTTCTCAATATGGTAGAAGATGGCATGAACACAGATTTATGTTTTATAGCACATTATAGGACTTAACATCTACAGACCTTTTCTTCGAGGATGGACGATTATAGGACTTCAGCATCTCCTTGTGTGTGGGGGTAGGTTATGTGAGTGTGGTGGGTGTGGGGTTGCTGTTACATTGAGGTGGGCTTCATTCAGATACATGGAATCACAGTGTGTTATGACTCTTAGTTGACACACATAGGGCCAGATATTCAAACTGCGCTCTTCTTAGGTGCAAGCCCTTGCGCTCGCCAAAATAGTTGGCAGGGTGTGGTGTGGTCGGCGATATTCAAAGGAGTTGCGCTATTGAGCAACTCTTTGAATATCACACCCAGCCACAGCCACTGTGCATGGCGCAGGAACTTGCACCACCCTAAGTTGTCAGAGTGGGCATTCAACTTGCGGTGGCGCAGTACCATTGCCATCACGCCAAAATCGACTTATTCAAAAGGTGACATGCAAATGGGGGCTATAATTCATGCAAGGCGCAGGGGGGGCCATTTGCATCTGATTATGGCCCCATTTGCATGCCATTAGCATGCAGGTGCGCCGATCCCCGAGGACTTGCGCCTGGCGCCCTGCCAGGCAGCAGCCGTCGGGGACCGACGCCCCCTGCAGCCCGATCGCGGGCAAAAGAGTGAAAATCCCCACCACCACCCCCCACTGGCCCGATCGCCGGCAACAGCAGAAATGTCCCCCCACCAGCCCGACCGCAGGCTGCATTGGTTTAAAAACAACCCCTCCTGAATACATCCCTGGTGGTCCAGTGGACCAAAAAGCCCGATCGCGGGATGTAATCATTAATGCGCCCAACACACCCTGGTGCCTAGTGTCCCCCACCCCACCCATGAGCGCCACCACCCGCTCCCCGGCAGCTGGCGGGCGGCAGTGTCCACCCGCCTGCCATTGCCGCCGCCGACCGGACTGCTCGAGCCTGCATGGTTGCAGAGCAAGAGCCACGGGCGCAGCCCAGCCGCATAAGATGTCCAGCTCTTGTGAATGAAGTATTCATTCACAAAACTGGACTGTCTTGTATAGAGCATTGCACGCCCATTGGCTCTGCTCTGCACCACTGGGCGGCAGCCCTACCGGCAGTCAGTCGGCGGGCGGACAGGCAGCAGGCGGTGGGATGCTGCCGCCGCCGGGGAGCGGGGTGGTGGCGCTCATGGGTGGGTGGGTGGGGAACACTAGGCACCAGGGATGTGTTGGGAGGGTGTTTAATGATTACATCCTGCGATCGATCTATAGTCCACTGGACCACCAGGGATGTGTTCAGGGGGACATTGCTGCCACGATCGGGCTGGTGGGGGTTAACTATGCCCACGATTGGGTTGCAGGGGGGCATACTCTCAACCTCTCATCTCATAAATCGAGACAAGACATTAAATATCAGGGACACAGACCCCATATCAGGGACACATCTTAAGATTTGGTAGTATACACTCAGAAAGCTGATAGAATTAGGGATTTATGTAAGATGCATTTTCTGAATAGGAAAGAAACTGTAACTTTAATATTTAACATTATTTTATGCTTACAATCCCCAGTGTTCTGTCACAAAAATACAAATGTTATGAGGGACAGAGACAAATTCTGAGGCATAATCAGGGATGTCCCTGAAAATCAGGGACAGTTGAGAGGTATGAGGGGGCACAGGGAGTGGTTTGGGGGCCAGCCACAGGTGGCAGCTGCTGTGTTGCGCCCTGCAATGCAGCAGCTCACCTGTAGGTGGCCCTTGACTTAAGCCTTTTTGTTTCAAAGTTGTGCAGGCGTGCGCAGGTTGGGGTTGCGCCAGCATTAACTCTGCACAGCCCGATATTATCGGGTTGCAGTTTATGCATGGTACCTCCCCACCAGTTCAGCATGCATTCATTTGCATTGTGCGCTGTTGCTCAGCCTGTTTTCAGTGGCGCAACTGCCTCCTGCTGAATATCGCAGAATGGAGCAAGTTCGACTTGGTGGGAAGAACTCTCATATGCGCATGGCGCAACCCTTTGAATATCTGGCCCATAGTGAATATTAATTCCTTCTTACTATTTATCTTCCCGGGTGGGGTTAATTTCATTGGGTCTTATTCAGATTCCCTAGCCTGTTACTGTACATGCAGTAGTTTTATTATATACTGTCACATTGTTGAACTCTGAACATATTGTAATGCAGGATCTCATTTACATGGGGGTCCTTGACAGATCAAATTACACTGGGCTAATATTGTAGTGATTTGTAGAAATGAAGACATGTTAGGACTCTTGTCTTACATACAAACTGTACATTTATTTCTAGTTACCTTACCCTGGGGAGGGTGGAAGTTTTATTTCATTGTGGTTCTATTCAGAATCCTTGGACTGTTACTGCACAGGTGGTAGTATGGTTATATAGTGTCACATTTTGGACTCTGTACATATTAGGATACATGATCCCTTTTGCTTGGAATTTCATGACAAGTTGAATTCCTTTGGGTAACAACTGCAGTGATTGATGTGAATGATGGTGCATTAGGACTCGTGTGTGTGTGTGTGTGTGTGTGTGTGTGTGTGTGTGTGTGTGTATATATATATATATATCCTTAAAACTAGTTATCTTCCCCCCAGATATGGGGGGGGGGGTGAGATAATTTTATTCCAATGATTTTTATTCAGATTCCTTAGACATATTCAGTACAGCAAGTTGTTATATTATACACTGAGAATTTATTGAAATCTGTACATATCGGACTGCACGATCTTAATTTCTTGGTGGTCCTTGACAAGCAGTTTTTGTTTGGCACTTATACTGCCAATTTATATTATCATTTATAAACTCCTGTTACTACACTACAGGCCTTAAGGTTTATGGGCATAATAACTAGTTTGAGAGTGTAGTTGGGTAACGTAGCAGCTAAGTTTTACATTCCATATACAGTAGTGTGAAACTATTGCTCGCTTTTAGGTAAACTGTACTGTTTACTCTTTGTATGCCATATACAGACACTTTCTGTAGTTCTAGTTTGTGGGATTTGTTTTAACTGACAATTATAGCATGTCTTTAATCCAGGTGGGTTTTGCTTTTCAGTAACTGCATTCTTATACACACTGTGACAGCCATAATTGGGTTTAGGAGGTCTCTGCTTGAGTAGTTGTTATCTCATTCTGAAAGTATCTCTAAGTCATTTTAATTTCTGTGCAGTGCACTCCTTGCATGTTGTTATGCCCTAAGCACATCTGACCTTTAGGCCTTTCAGCTGGCGGTGAACTGGTACCATTTAACTTCTCTGACATTTTCTTCTGTTATTTTTTAAATGAGTATTTTGAACCAATGGGACTTTTTTTCTGTTTTTTTCTGCATGATCTGAGTGTTGAAAGTATGGGATTTTCTAAATAACTGTCATTAAGCTTCCTAGGAAAGACTTGGTCTGAAAACTAAAGTACTTTGTTCTTTTTATTACATCTATTTTGAGCCATTAAAAGGTATCACATCATTTGCTTCTGGATCTGAGTTTTTTGCTCATTTAGTATACATTTGTTACTACTGAAGAACCACTGTATTTCATCAGAGGCTGTCTTTAACCTGATCTAAAGTGACATGGATGCTGAACTCCAGCTGTAGTCAGCAGTGTCCTCACACAGAGGTGGATGGCCATGCTGTGTTGCTGGATGTTAAGGTCATTAACAAAAGTGAGTCAAGGAACAGCCACAGGAACTCACCTCTCACCTTAATTTTCTTGGAATTTTCACCTCCAGTAAAGACCTGCTGACACCTATTTGTTAAGTAGCTTGTAAACCAGTTTCTCAGGGAACTGTGGAAACCTAGGCCATTCAACCATAGTCAACTGAGTTGATGGAAAATGGAAAAGTCTGAAAAGCCTGGTTTAAGTGACTTTGCTGAGTCTGAGACAGCTAAACTTTCAAAGAAAGAATGTAAACGAGCCCTAGAACATGCATGGCAGACTGAGAGGAAAAGAAAGGACATGAGTTTCTCAATCAATGAGTTGGAAAACCTGGCATAAAAACTACAAGTGACCCATAGAAAAATGTTTTGCTACAAACTCTGTGCATAGCCCCAGAGTGAAAACAGCATTATAATTGCAGTTGTGTGCCATCACTTCAGGTCCTGCTGTAAGGGATATAGAGGCTTGTGAGAGGGTCGATGCAGGTAAAGAACTGGAATTACTTAAAATGAAAATTTCTTCATTCCAAGATGTGGATAAGTCATTCCAAATATTAGTATGAGTGATATTATTCTACCAAAACAAATTCTACCAAAGTATAACCAAAAATGAAAAGCTGGAGAAAATAATAACAGAAATGGGTTACACTTTTAGTATCATATAACTACACTGTAGTTACAGTGTAACTACACTGTAACTACATAGTAATTGCAATGTATTTGCATGCAACAAATGTGTACCTACAGTGCAGTTACAAATACTGGAGCCTTAGATAGCTCTGTTAGCTTCTCTCTTTTTTTTGTGGCTTTTATTTCACTCCTGGTCACAGGCTTACTGGGGCATCTCTCGACCGCCCCTCTACCTTCTCACCTGAGCCCATTCCCTGACCAAGGAATTGGGTGTTGGTTCCCCCCTCTCCTGCAAGGCCCATACAGGAGGAGGTGGGGACCACAGAGAGTCATGTCAGGGTCAGGGCCGGCATTGGGCATGTGGGTTCAGCCCTCAGAGTTTTGCCATCACCTCGCTGGCAGCTGGGGTTTTCCTCCTTAGTTACCCCCTGAGGCATGGACATGCAATGACATCTGTGTGGAGGGCATGATCCCACCCCCTCCACTGATGTTTGTCATTGCCTCGCCCCCTCAGGAGCAGCTCAGTTTCTTGTAGTGCCCCCAGTCTCCACTGGGAGCCACTACAGAGTGAGCCATCCCCGATATCCCACCCCAGAAGAGGAGAGTAGAGGAGAGCAATCCTCCAGGTGCTCAATCCTCTCCTCCCCTGCCAACCCCCGGCTCCCAGAGTTCACTCCCGAACTTGATCGCAGGTGTGGCGCAAGGTGTGACGTCCCGTGCCTCAACCCGCACCACCAGGCCAGCTTGTTAGCTTCCATCTTATGGGAAAATTTACAGCAGGCCAGGAAAATAGAGACACTTATGAACAACGCAAAAAGGAATAACTTACATTTTTTTGTTTTCAAAGTGACAACTTGGAATATCATAAAAGAATACTATCTGAACATCTACATCTCACCCTGAGGATTGTTAAAAACTTCCGTATTCCATCAAGAGATGACACAAAGAAAACTCTGGCACAATGTATTGAGAAACCAGCAACCATCTTTGTGACCTTCGCACTAAAGACAGATGGAGATATAATAATTCAAAAGAGCATAATTGAAGGCACCAATAATTATAAAAATTTTACAATTAATATCTCAACAAACACAGGCAAGGAGAAGGTGTTTTTTACAGGTTTGAGAGAAAATAAATGAGCTGGGAGGGAAATACACAATGCTTTATCTCTGTAAAGCACACATTATAATCAAGGAAACTCATCATGCTTTTTTCGTATCCACCAATTGAGAGACTTCATAAACAATCAACAAAAAGAACCTGAAAATCTGACTTGAGCTTTGAGATTCCAAATGCAATATTTCAGGTATTTCCATGATTACTACTATTCCATCTGTAACCCTCACCCCTGCCTTTTACCAAAATGACAGGTGGCATGCTGTTGGCATTGGCAGCAATACCTGGTGGGGACCTAGGTTGGGAGGATGAGGTTACCTGGCACAAGGGACCTAGGTTTGGCTACTCTGCACAGGGGCACCCAAGTAAATCCAACTACAGGAAGCAATAACTGTAATGTCCAGAACCAGGATTGGGATTTTTCAGTGTGGCTTTTATTCATAATTAGCTGAACATAACAAAGCATAGATGGACACCCAAGGGGCTACGTTTACTGTAAATGCAGATTAGAGACTACAAGACGGTCCATTTAAAGGATGAACCCATTTCTACTGTTTTCTGGCTCTGGACCCACCAGGCACTCAGGCCGGACTTGCATGCGCTTTGGATACACAGCCCGACTGGCCCGGCTCCCCTGCCGGCCACTTGACAGACGGTCCATTTAAAGAATGAACCCAAATTTTACTTGTTGTGGCTCCCCACAGCACTTAGAGTCTGCGACTGCTAGAGAGATTTGTTTTCTTACTTCCTTCGGACTCCCATCAAACAAGGAGTATATTTTCCCAAGCTTGTGGCTCCCCACACCACTTAGAGTCTGCGACTCCTAGAGAGATTTTCCAATTTGCGACCCACGTCTGGGTACCTACCTCATCACTGGCCAGGCGCATGAGGCAAGTAGCAATCACAGCAGAAATCCGTAGAGGTGGACCTGGTTACTAAAGATGGGGGGTGTTCCCACCTCCAGCTCCCTCAGCCCATACCCGGCCATTTCTCTGGACAAAAAGAAACTTAAACTTTGAAATGTAGATTAAACGGTGGATGACCTGAAGCACCCCCTCTACAACATTACTTGAAATCCATTCAGACTTTAAATTTTTAAACTACTCCATTTGTTTGTCCTAGTACAATAGGCCTCCCAAACAGTAGTTCACCTCCCAGCTTTTCTTCACATTTTCCAAACTGAAGAAACATATTGTTTGCCCTCTCAAATAGAGCACAACACTCACCCTTCGATTCGGTGCCCTACAGGCGGAGTACCACTTCTTTCACTGTTATCAGACCAGAACAGAAACTGTAAAAGGCAGCTTCTTCTGTAGTGGAAATTAGGGATTGCCCCTGAATCCACAGAGGATGTTTTGCTCCCTCGGAGGGAGGGGGCACTGAGACCTGGACAGGTCTCCACCACTTAAAACTGGACACTCTCCTTCTCTTTCAACAGGTAAACAAAAGACACTTCCTTCTCCCAAGGAGGTAAACAGAAAACTGACTTTGAAAACTCCCAAGTTCTATCTCACTCCTGTGCTGCAGATTCCAATGTGGCTTATGCAGCTGCGAAAGTTCTATGGTGATGTTATCTCTCAGTCTCAGCTGTGACTGAGAACAGAGTGAGACAGTGTGAAACCCATTTAACTGGAGTTTCACAAGCTGCCTTCCCTGTCTACCACTAGGTCTTACTGGGATTCTAGTAACCCCAGGTAACAAGGGGGTTACACATCTGACCCTGCTTCAATTACAGCTCAAGAAAGACAAATACTGTCTTTAATAACCTCATCTACCATTGAAAGCGCAATGACTTCAGAAACCTGTATAATTTCCAACCTGCCGGTGGATTCTCTACTGACTCCCTTAACTGAACTAATTATGTCTACAATTCAGTTGTCGAGGTGACTTTAGAGTAGCCTTGGATAGAACTCTCTGGTTTTCATGTTCTTGAGATTTGGTAATGAAACAAGTGCACACTAATAAGGACAGACTTCTCAATTTTTGTCTTTTGAATAAAATTTTGAATTACAATGTTACTGGGACTGTCAGATATTGTTAAAATACTTTTGGAGTTTTGGACACATCTTTATTTAATGTCTTTGAAATTAAGAGACTTTATGTTGTTTATGTGAACTAGCAAGCAAGGGTATGAAATACATGGAGAGGAGTGCATCTGGAAAGTCTCTGATGGGTGCCAAAAGATATAGAAACTGTTTTTTCAGCACTGAGACTTAATAAACACTGGAAGTGTGTTTACCCCAGATCAATCAACCCCTGAAGTGACTTATTGTGCTTTTAAAATGTCGTTTCCAAGGAAATTTTAAAGTATGTGAAAAAAATTGAAACAGTTTTACAATAACTAGAAGAAATACAAAATAGTCCCTCCACAGGTGGAAGTTCAAAGGGGGTTGCTAGTGTGAATAGTACAGTAGCAGCCAATATGGTGTGTGCCTTCTGTGTGAAACTTTCACTTGTTGGAAATGTACTCCCCCAAATGTGTATTTTCTGTAATGCCTCAAGTAGTAAAATAAATTATATACATTTGATGTACTTAAAGTAGCATCACCATTTTAAAAATGTCAGATTTTTGACTGTAAGGTGTATTGCTCCCTGTATTGGGAAATTACTGTGAAGTGGGTACGTGGACCGGTAAAGCAGAAGTGTGAGCCAAATGTATTTTCTCTATACATATTTAACGTGAAAGTCTGCTTTGGTTTTTATGTGTAGATGAGCAGTAAAAGCTGAGTTTGCTGTGTTTTTGCAGCGAATGATTGGGGGGACTAGCAGGTATACAAGCAGAAGTGTGATGCACGAATGTGACTCCGACGGACAAGAAAACAGCAGGGGGTGGACAGAGTCCTTGGTTCAAGGCAAGAAAAAACATAACATTTCCTGAGAAAGAATGAAGTTAAATGTGTCTAGCCTGAAAATTAGCCATGACTGCATTAGATAAACTCCATAATATTTGAAGAAATTTGGAATCCTTTCCTTGGCTACTCAGACACAACTTGACATTAATAAAGGTCATTTGATAAACATCAGTATGTTTACAGCATAACGTTAATGTTTCAATATTTTGTATGTACCAAATAAGCTAATGCGCTCATTTCTTTTAGTTCTTGTATATGAATTGTTTTGTGTTCTTTTGTTTATTCATTATTCTGATAAGAATATTGAGCAACGTGACCTTTTCCAAATGAGACCAGCAAGTTACAATCATACAAAACATTTAAGTAAAATTAGTGTGCTTGTTTGGTTAATAGATTATATAAAGATGACTTAAAAACATAAACAATCTATTACAGAGAGTGGTAACTTATTGTCAGAGCTGATGTCCTCTGAATCTGGGAGAATCTTTTAGCAGGGATATCAGATGAAATCTATCATTTGACCTTGTATTTCTTATATAACTGGATAGTGGAAAGAGTGAAACAATTGAGGGGGATAACTTATTCAGTCTATTTTTGTAACAGAAGGAGGCCACTATGCATTTTATTCTACCCTTAAAAGATAATAAGCCCAGGGAATTATACAGGATATAGTGATGCGCCCGAAGTGGGAAACCTGTGATAAACCTACAGATAGTGTTATAGAGGACTCTTATCCTGGACAGTGCCCTAGAACCAGCAACCGAGTAACAGAGAGTTCCATGATCAAGTAAGGTTCATAAAAGACTGGTATCCAACAGCCTTCTAGTTTCTGGAAGGAAAAACTGTTGGAGCTATACAGAGAGCCGAGTCTTTGGTGAATAGATTTTACCAAATAATTAGTGTGATGATGAAATGACCGGGTGCTGTCCAGGATAATGCCCAGGTACCTAAATATGTTAACCACCTTAATAACATAGTCATTTGATGTACACCACACCTATATTGTATATACTTGTATTAGTAAATTATATGTACATAGAAAAAAATAATTTTTGTGGGCTTCTAATATACTAATTTATAAGACTAATTATTTGGTAATTTTAACAGAGTTAGATGTATTGGTGCTCCTTCCAGGGAAGAACTTATACAATAACATCCCACATGAAGAAGGTTTGGAAATAAAAACAAGTATATTGGCCAGAAGGGAAGAATATGTTTACCCTCCTTCAGAACTAGTATTAGAGATGGATAGATTTACACTAGAGTCCAATTATTTTTTGTTTGATGGGATGTTTTTCAAACAGATACATGGGACAGCAATGGGGACATTTGCCCCCTCCTTAGCAAGCTTATATGTAAATAGCTGGGAAGAGAAATACAGTATATTTGGGATCAAGATATCAACAAATGGCTTAATAAAATAATTTTGTGGGTTCGCTTTATTGACAACATATTGTTATTATGGAGAGGAACAGAAAACAAAATGGCAGAATTCTTTATGTATCTCAATAACAGCAATGAAAATCTACATTTTACAAAAGAACAGAATTCAGATAAAACACATTATCTTGATCTATCAATTTATAAGAAAAATGGGAAATTAGAAACAACATTGTTTAAAAAAACAACAGATAGGAATACATTACTACATTGGGAAAGTAACCATCCATATCATTTTAAAAGAAATATTCCATATGGCCAGTTGTTAAGAGTGAAGCGTAACTGTTCAGAAGAAAAAGAGGCAAAAAAAGAAATGGCAAATACGTGTGGCAGGTTTTTAAGGAGTGGCTATGATGCTGGCATATTAACCAAAGCAGTGGAAAGGACAAAAATGAAGTCAAGAGAGTTGTTATTAGAGTATAATAGTAGAAAGGAGGAAGACAACTATGTATTAGCATATAGCACAGAATATAATGTGGCATCATGTAAGGTTGAACAGATTATTAAATCAAATTGGGAAATATTGAAAGGGGAACCATGCTTGGAAGAACTGGTAAATGTCAGCCCAAGAATCACTAGAAGAAAAGGAAAAAGCTTGCAAGACATATTAATGAAAGTTTTTTTGAGGACGATCTATCTTCTGATAGATTAACATGGCTACCAAAAGTGCCCAATGGGAATTACAGGTGAGGGAATTGTACGCATTGTAATAATACCCATAATACAAAGGAATTTAAACATTCCAGATCAGGGAAAATACAAGATTAATGGGTTTATGAACTGTAAAACACAAGGAGTTATTTATATACTGAACGCCCATGCGGTTTGGCATATATTGGCAAACAAAAAATAACTGAAATTACGAATTGAGAACATAAGACAGCAATTAGAGTCAAGAATGTAACTTATGCTATGGCAAGACACTATGATGAAGTGGGTCATGGGTCTCTGGATTCATTAAAATTTATTGGATTGGAACATGTGGTATTACCGTATGAGGTGGAGATTTGAAGCAAATGCTAAGACACGAGAAAGCTTTTGGATCCACAAATTAGATACAATGGTCCCGAAGGATTTGAATGAAGATCATGGACTTCACACATTTATAGGTATTTAGTGTTTCGGACTGTGATAAATTGAGTAATGTTAGCAGATAAACTTTAGAACTAATTTTAGAATAAGGCTGCCATCCTGATTGGATTCACAATAGTTTTGAGTTTCGTATGTAATGAAAGAATCATTTAATTAGAAAGAGAAGAAAATCACCAAGAAAAATCTTGGGTAAATGAATTAGACACGCACAGCAGTGGTGGAGCTGAACATAGCACCTGGCACATAATAAATATGTGCAAATGTGCAATGACTGCTGTAATAAGCAAATTGTTTAGCTTGCCTTAATTAAATAAGACAGATATGCATAGCAGTGGTGGGAACTGAACATAGCAACTGGATGTATAACAAATATGTGCAAATGAAAAATGAAAATTGTTCTGTTTGCTCTGAGAAGTTTATTATGTGTGATGACTATAGAAGCTCAGAATGTATTGAGAGGATATTGTCTCATCCACAGGACTTAAACAGAGATGTAAGAACAACATTGGATGTGCTGCTCAGGTACACTGGAGTAAGTGGAATTGGAGCAGTATAAGTCTCAGAATTGGCATTAGTGAGACTAAAAAGGAATTTTGCTAAATACTTTTTGATTCTTGCACCCCATAACAGCTTGGAAATTAGAGCTCCACTTTTAGGAGCGCTTCTTCAAAATTTAAAAAGAATGAGATAAATAGTATTTAGTTTAATAAGAAGATCTGAAATACATTGTGGCTGTTTTTTAAATCACTTCACTTAGAGAGTATTTTTAATTCACTTTTGCATTATTTTGCACCATAGGTGTTTAGGTGTTTGCTTGATTTAAATTAAGTGTAATAGCAGTAGAAAGTGTAATGTTACCACGGCAACCAATGTTATAAAGGAATTAACATCTGATCTTTGGAATTAGCTCTGATGAAGACGTCATACGTCAGCACTGTCAGCTCGTAGCTCGTGGTTTCACCACGTAGGTGTATCTCCTGGATGCTAGCAACATGTATGTAGTAATGGTGATCAGGAAGTTCCAAGTTTGTCAGTGTCCTTTCTCCCTAAAACTGTTTGTTAAGCGATTTGGTCGTATGCTCTAAGGATTTAGGCAATTGAGCCAGAAGAGATATACATGGACCTTAGGAGCTCTTGTATGAGTAAAGTAAAGTTAAGAAACTGTTTTTTGAATTTGGTGCTTACCGAACACTCTGGGCGGGATATTCAGACTGCGCCAGGCTGTGGTGCAAGCCTGGGCGCAGCGCAACCGGGATGCACAGGGCCGTTGACAGGGTGATATTCAACGGAGCTGCGCCATGGCACAGCAACATTAAATATCGCTCCTTAGCCACCCACAGTGTGCATGGCGCAGTGGCACTGTGCCAGCGCAAGTGGCCAGAGTGGAGCAGGGGGATGCGCTAGCGCAAGTGCCGTTACGCTAGGCACAACTACCGTGATATTCAAAAGTGCACATGCAAATGGGGCCATAATGTATGCATGGCGCAAATGGGGCCATTTGCATGACATCATGGCCCCATTTACATGCAGGTGCGCCGATCCCCGGTGACTTGCACCTGGCACCCTGCCAGGCTGCAGCCGTCGGAGACCGACGCCCCCTGCACAAGTGGCAAAGTGCCCCCACTGCCCGATCGTGGGCATATGTTAATATGAATAGTTCCACATCCCTGGTGGTCCAGTGGAGTGCTCGCAGCCCGATCGTGGGCATATGTTCTAAAGATAAGTCCTATATCCCTGGTGGTCCAGTGGACCACTCGCAGCCTGATCACGGTCATCAGTAATATCTTATGACACACCAATCCAACCCTGATGGTCCAGGTGCCTCCTCACCACCCACTGGGCCCACGCCCGCTCCCAATCTGGACTGTGTGGTACAGCACGGGCTGCACGCCATTGACTCACGCTGTGGGACTAATAGGCATACAGCCCTACTGTATGGAGTCAGTTGCCGGGCAGTGGGGTGGCAAGCAGGTGGGGAGCTGCTGCCTGCCGCTGACCGCGGTAAGAGGGGCGGTGGGGCTCAGTGGGAAGGGGGGTACTGCTGGACCACCAGGGTTGGATTGGTGTGTCATAAGATATTACTGACGACCGCGATCAGGCTGCGAGCGGTCCACTGGACCACCAGGGATATAGGACTTATCATTGAAACATATGCCCACGATCGGGCTGCGAGCGGTCCACTGGACCACCAGGCATATGGGACTATTATGTTCTACATACGCCCACGATTGGGCATGGGGGCACCACCACGAAGGTTCTGCCAGAGCTCAGGTGGCAGCTGCCGTGTTGCACCCTGCAATATGGCAGCTCACCTGTGGGTGGCCAGCTGTTGCTCCTTTTTTGGGGCCCACCGTGCAGCACAGGTAGGGGTTGCACATGCATGGGCTCGCACATCCCGGCTGAATACGCGATGTGCGGAGTATGCATGGGCACGCCCCCTACCCGCGCCACATACATTACTGATGCGCCCGCCATCAGGATTTGTGCCAGGCTCAATCCCTTTGAATATCATGCTGGTGCATCAGTGGCTGCACATGGCACAACCCTTCTGAATATCCCACCCTCTGTGTTTACAGCATACAGACATAATGAGAAAATGAGAAAATGTTACAATACGGTTCTGCTACTTGTGTGTTTTTTGACAGCAAGTAAAAATCATTTATATGGTCACGAAAAGCTGTATCACTGTTTTTGAGTGCACTTCGAGCTATGTAGAAACTTAGGCTATACATGTTTTTTTTTTTTAGTAAATTATATGTTTTTGTTTTAAATATAAAAAAATTACGGACAACAATTAAAAAAAATAGTAGTGAGGAGAAAATGACGGCTATTTTAATACTGAAAATTCTAAGGGGTCACATGGATCTGTTTTGGTACTGAGGCAGACTGGCACCAATACTTTGTTTATCCATTGGCTGGGCTGAGATAAAAGTGTGGGGGTCCGCCTGCCTCAGCTTATTAGAGAGCAGGATTTCCCTAACCACTCTTCTAATCAATATTAGCAAACCTGAGACTGCTTTCAGTTCATTAGGCTCAATGACTTACATTAGTTTGCATTGACAGGGCAGTGACAGCTTGTGGCACATTCTTGGCCTCCTGCCATCTATAACAGCTGTGGTGAACCTGGAAGTCTTCTTGGCTTGTAGAAGCTGTTTTTTAAATACTAGTGTAACCCCCTGGTCCCCAGGGGTTACTAGAATCCCATCAGTGTCATTGCTAGGTAGGGAAGGCAGCTGGCGAATAACTAGTTAAATGGTTTTCACCTGCTCCCTCTCTGTTTACTTGGTCTCAGCTGAGCTGAGAGAGGTGATGTCATTTAAAACTCTCCACAGCAGCATAAGCCACGGTAGCTAGCTGTGAGTGGGGAGCTTTAGAATTTTCAGTTAGTCAGTGTCAGAGAGTTGTTGGTTGGAGTTCAGTGTGAGCAGTTGGAGGAGTGAAGAGCTGCAGTGTGGGCTCTGAGGAGAGCCTATTTTTCTCACCCTAGTGCTGAGAACCGTCTGCCTGCCAGTAGAAGTGATGGAAACCATCTAGCAGGGGGTTCTGATTTTTCCCATCTCCATTGAGATGAGAAGGACTGCAGAATGGATCCAAGGGGCAATCCCCTGATTTGATCCAGACATTGATGCTGCCTGTTTGTGTTTTACAACCGTGAGTAATCTGACTTTGGGTATCCCAGGAGGAATGTACCTGTTTTTCTTTGGAGGTGTACTCTGACAAAGGGAAAGATGCAGCAAGTTCTGTTCAGTTTGAGATTGTTCTCATCCTTTCTTAAAGTTGGCTGACAACTGTGGGGTCCCTAGTGAGACTAGGCACATTGTTCAGGACTTTAATTTACACTCAGAAGTAGTGTGTTTCTAATGCTGAATGTGAAAGTCATTCCAAGATGCATAGTTCTACTGTTTTACTAAATGTTGAGGTGTAACTCTAAAAGAATGGCTGGGTATGGACGTGGAAACAAGAGGCGGGCAATCCCCCATCTGGAGTGACCAGTTCAGCACTACAGGTTCTGTAAGGGTGTCTGCTGTTTCAGGACGTGGTGGCCAATGTCTGAAGAGAAAGTTTACCCCCTGGTGTGGGTTCTGCTACATTTGAGCACCGGTGTGCTCCGTCATGGCCAGTTGCCACATTGCCAAATGTTTAAATCCTATGCCATATGGGAAATGCTCTAAGTTGTGGCCAGTGTCACTAGAAGAAACTGTGTGCTCCATGCCAATCAGGGGAGTGCCACTAGAAGAATTGTGTGTTTCAGCTGAGAGTTTGCTACTAAAGAGAGTTCAAGGACCTATGTAATATGGGATGTTTAGAGTTTCTGTCTGCTACAGATATTGTTGTTCTGCATTGCCTTGTGCCACAAAGTGTAAACCCTTGGGTGTTCACCTTTGCTTTTGTGTACCATTCTTTGGAATAAAGCCATACTCTAGAACCCCAACCTGGTTTAAACATTCTTGTTACTGCTTCCTGTGTGGAATTACTGGGTACCCCTCCAGAAGTACAGACCTAGCATAGCCCCTAGCAAAAGTTATTTCCTCAGGACCTGGATTTAGTGATGGTCATTTGTCTTTAATACTGTGTTCTGTACCCCCACTCCTCTCTTTCCCCTAGACAAAAAAATATGGGAGGTGTGCTTACTAGTTAAACAAGTGGTCGGTGGGGGGTTACACTAGTTCTCAGCACAGTGGGTATTCCTAGTTTTCACAGTGAGGCAGTACCAATTTAGCTCTTAAAGGCTGCAGGCATATATATATATATATATATATATATATAGGATACATGATGGTCAGGAGTGAGATATGGGAAATATTCTCACTCCTGCAAGTGAAGCTCTGTATCTCACGAGTGCCGAAGGCACAGTGAAATGCACAGCTCACTCTGCAGGGAGTGAGAATATTTCCATGTCTCACGATCTGCACATCATGTGTGCTATTTATACAAATGGGGTGAGAGCGTATGAAGGGTCATGTTTTGCTGTATCTTTTCCCCTGTATCTATGTGCTTTTTTTTTTTTTTGAGTTTTAGTCTTTAGTAACTAATTTTAGTAGGCAGGTGTGTTTTTTAGGAGTACTGGGAAGTTAAGTGATTTGTTCAGATTTACACAGTATGCAAGTGGAGGCTGTGAGAATCAAACCTAGGTCTGGTCTGCTGACTGTATCAAGCTTGTTCAGAGCTCATTACTCCAAGGTCTAGGTTATACTGAAAGCAGTGTTTGTCTGTGGTCTGAGAGTGTGGGAGTGTTTCTTAATGGGCTGTGATTGTTAGAAGCACTGTGGAACACAGGTGATTGTGTTTGGCTGTGCTAATTGTGTTAGTTGCAGCTTGCAGTGAGAAAGAAACTGCTTTAGTTTCATTTGAAGTCAGGTTGCTTTTATGTTGAAGGCAACACAGAAATGGGCTAAGAGTGTTGACCACTTTGGAACACAGGTAAGTGTGGTTTGCTATGCTATTTGTGTTAGTTGCAGCTTGCAGTGAGAAAGAAACTGCTTTGTAAATGAGTTTCATTTGAATCTGAGTTTACCACAGAAATGAGTTAGAAGTTTGGAAACTTTGGAACACAGGTAAGTGTGTTTTTCTATGCTATATGTGTTAGTTGCAGCTTGCAGTGAGAAAGAAACTGCTTTGTAAATGAGTTTCATTTGAATTTAGGTTTTTTTGAAGCTGAGTTTACCACAGAAATGGGTTAGGAGTTTTGGAACACAGGTAAGTGTGTTTTTCTATGCTATATGAGTTGAAGCTGTAGCTTGCAGTGAGAAAGAAACTGCTTTGTAAATGTTTCATTTGAATTCAGGTTGCTTTTATGCTGAGATTAGCACAGAAATGGCATAGGAGTGTTGGAAACTTTGGGATACAGGTAAGTGTTTTGCCATGCTAACTGAGTGATTTGCAGGCTTCAGTGAGACACACAAACTGATTTTTGAAGCACTTTCATCTGGAATGTTAGCTTGAGTGAATGAGTGAGTCACATCAGCAGAATATATCTCACCCACTGATGTCATCAGCATTTATCTCACCGCAGCAGGATATATCTCACTCCACTGATGTCATCAGCATTTATCTCACCCAGTGAGCATTTATTTCACTGCAGTGAGAATATCTCAATTTATTGCACTGGAATAGCTCTCACCCCCATTGTATAAATATATATATTATATCAAGAATCCATACACGTTTAAACATATTCAGCACTCAAAGAATCAGAACTGTATAATTTAGTTTATGTCCCTTTCAGCCACAAAGTACTATAGTAGAACATATATTTTCTTTATTTTATTGAAATTGTTTCACCAGGTAAACAAAGAGATACAACAAGAGTCTCATTTATGACCTGTAACCTGGAGGGAGGCAGAGGGAAAGGTGGGAACCATAGTAACAGCTCTTCAAAAGCTGGTCTTGAAATGAGTGCTGTTCACTAATCTCATACAGTTCAGTACATCCTTTATTACAGACAAAAAGGTTGCAATCACTACATTTCAACATTTTGCTGTGTAAACTCCATAGCTTTCTCAGAAATATTGCTTATGGCCTATTATTAGCAAAACATAAGTTTATATATATATGTAACCCCTCACCCCTGCCTTTTACTAAACAACAGGTGGCATGCAGTTGATGCTAGAGCAATACTTGGTGGGGACCTGTCTGGGAGGATGAGGTTACCTGGCACAAGGGACCTAGGTTTGGCTACTCTGCACAGGGGCACCCAAGTAAATCCAACTGCAGGAAGCAATAACTGTAATGTCCAGAACCAGGACTGGGATTTTTCAGTGTGGCTTTATTCAAAACTAGCTGACACATGACAAAGCATTGATGGTCCCCCAAGGGGCTATGTTCACTGTATATGCAGATAGAGACTAAAGGCGGTCCACTTGAAGAATGAACCCATTTTTACTATTGTCTGGCTCTGGACCCACCAGGCAGTCAGCCCGGACTTGCATGCGCTTTGGATACACAGCCTGACTGGCCCGGCTCCCCTGCCGGCCACTTGACTGACGGTCCATTTAAAGAATGAACCCAAACTTTACTTGGAGAGACTCCCATCACACAAGGAGTATATTTCCCAAACTGTGGCTCCCCACACCACTTAGAGTCTGCAACTACTAGAGAGATTTGTTTTCTTACTTCCATCGGACTCCCATCAAACAAGGAGTATATCTTCCCATCCTGTGGCTCCCCACACCACTTAGAGTCTGCAACTCCTAGAGAGATTTTCCAAAGTTGCGACCCACGTCTGGGTACCTACCTCATCACTGGCCAGGCGCATGAGGCAAGTAGCAAATCACAGAAGAAATCTGTAGAGGTGGACCTGGTCACTAAAGATGGGGGGTGTTCCCACCTCCAGCTCCCACAGCCCATACCCGGCCATTTCTCTGGACAAACATAAACTTAAAACTTTGACATGTAGATTAAACGGTGGATGACCTTAAGCACCCCCTCTACAGCATTACTTGAAATCCATTACAACTTTAGACTTTTTGACTGCTCCATTTGTTTGTCCTAGTAAAATAGTCCTCCCAAATAGCAGTCCACATCCCAACTTTCTTTATATTTCCAAACTGATGAAACAATTGGTTTGCCCCTTCAAATGGAGCAAAACACTCACCCTTTCGTTGCAGGTGCCCCACAGGCAAAGTACCACTTCTTTCACTGTTATACAAGAACAAAAACTGTAAAGAGGCAGCTTTCTTCTATAGTGGAAATAGGGGATTGCCCCTGGAATCCGCAAAGGGACTTTCCTTCCACCCACCCCCCCCCCGGAGGGAGGGGGCACTGAGACCTGGACAGCGGTCTCCACCACTTTCAAAAGGTAAACAGGATCACACCTCCTTCTCCAACAAAAGGTAAACAGAAACTGCTTTTGAAAACTCCCAAAGTTCTAAACTCACTCCCTGAGCTGCAGATTCCAATGTGGCTTATGCAGCTGCGACAGTTCTATGGTGATGTCATCTCTCAAGTCTCAGCTGTGACTGAGAACAGAGTGAGACAGTGTGAAACCCATTTAACTGGAGTTTCACAAGCTGTCTTCCTGCCTACCACTAGGTCTTACTGGGATTCTAGTAACCCCGGATAACAAGGGGTTACATATATTTATATATATATATATATATATATATATATATTTTTTTCTTTCAATATTCATTTGAATTACTTTTCAGAAAGTAAAATATTAAACATGGCTATCAATTTTTTTATTTCATGTTTATAGAATATCTGATAATATACACATATTGTAATAACATTATAATAAAGACTCAAGTAATGAACTTAAAAATAGTTTATCTTTCTGACTTATTTGAGCCACTTCCTGTGTGGCTACTAGCTGTTTTATTTTCTGTTTTTGACAGGGCTGACCATTGTAAACTGGACAAACAGAAGTTAACATTATATTTAAGTCCATTCCATGCTCATAAAGCGGCTTTATAAGTAGTATTTTTTATTATAACTTTTTAATATATGTTTCACATATTTTTCTATTGCCTCGAGCTAATTTTTTCATTGTTTTTTAATTCCTGAAATAAAAACTCAAATTGTTTTAACTGTTTGTGTCTCTTCTCCAGCATCACTTTAAACACAAGTGAATTACCTATGTTAACTAGAAGCTCTGCTTCTTCCTGTTTCCTTTTTTCTCAATCACATGATGCTTTCATAACTAATAGTCAGACATAAAAACACAAAAGAAGGATCAGTGTTCTGTTCTAAGTTAATCCACTGAAGTATCTTTCCAAAAGGGCTCTTACCCGGTAAAGCATGCCTGGCATCACGGTAGTCAGCAAGAACTAAATGCTGTCTTCTACCTTTTTAAAGGATTTGAAGGATCTGGGTGTAAGCGCCAAACCGAATATGCCCAGGGTAACGTCACACACACCACTCACATAGTGAAGTCATAGTGCTGACTAACCCCGACCTGCTGTACCTGTAAAATATGGCAACCAACCAAACAAAAAGATAAAAATGGTTGTCAGCACTATGTTGAGATAATCAGTGTGAGTTACTTATGTGTCACTAAAATTTGGACACAGGAGTTACAAGTAAAGAGCCTCGATGTCTCTCCCATGCACATTAATAGCATTCTAACCCTCTGCACTCTTCCTTACTATACATTCCAAATTATGTGTATTATAACTAACTCTAGTATTATGACACATCTATTTCATTTTATGCTTACTCTAATTTCAGAAACCTTCCTGTGAGCTCCCATATTTACCACTATATATTTTTATCTGTGGTTCTGGTGGACCTTGAATTTAGTTACCTACTTCTTCAGATCTGACTTTTTCATTTAAAATCCCTGCAATTGGGCTCAACGTCACATTTGTATTTCCTTACTTTTGTTACTTATTTAAACTTTGTCATTCTTTATTTTACTAATTTTTCTTCATTTAAAAAATATTTCTTCATTTAAACCATACTTAGGATTAAGAGTACTGAGTCTTATGATCCATTAGCTTCCCATAACAATGTAGCTTCACCAAGTCTCTCCCATACTGGTTTGAAACCTTTAATACCCCAGAACCTTAGCTGAGGTATTGTATGATGTGCTGCCTTAAAATGTCTGTTATGGGGAACTCAGGTCACCTGCAATGTATGCAACTCTTGTGCTCCGTTACAGATTTAGTTAATGCTCTTGGAGTCATTCCCATGTATATCAGGTTGACAGGAGCACGTGATAATATATATGAGATGAAAGGTCTGGCAGGTAATGAAGTCACTAATTAGCCATTGTCATGATCAGGGTAAGATTACTGTTAATCACCCCTGGTGGGCTGTGGCACGAGCAGAGCCGAGTGCCATATTGTCCCTAGGGGTGATTAACTGACTGTTAATCTAACTCCTGGGAGTGCCTTATTGCTATTATAAAAAATGTTCCAAAAGAAGAGGGTTAAAAGAATACTTTTGAATGTTTTCTCATTTAGATGGAGATTTTTAATAAAATAGTTCTTCTACCAACAGTTTAAGAATGCTGGTTCAAAATCAGAATGCATCATTCCAGTCATTTAGCAGTGCTAGAGGATGGAATGCTGACAGGAAGAATCCATGTGCCATTGTGATCAGGCTGTACATGACAGTATAACATGGATTAATGTAAGGCTGTTGGAATCCAACAGCCAATCAGATTGCAGCATTTCTGAGAACCTTTTTATAATAGTTATTATCTTGTCCTTAGACAAATTTTTAAATTGTTTCAATTTATAGGTACGGAGCATTATGCGCAGTTTCCACAAGGGAAACTACCAGCCACATTGCTCTTCAACCAATCTGTCCATCTCATTCCCTGCCTCAGGCTTCTTGTGCAATGAATGACACAGTTTATCTTTTAGACTTTTAGTTTTTTTTTAAATCACCAGTGGTTTCTCCTTGAAAGTTTTGAAATCTTCTGGATGGGAACTTAATGTTTCCCAGTGTTTGTGTACCAGTCTTTTTTTATCCTACAATGATAGTCTGAAAAAGTGGTTGATAGTACTATCTTATCTTTAGGTTTCCCTCTCTCCCTTTGCCTTTTTTCAACAGATCTCTCCTTTCCATGCTATACAATTCCTTTGTTGTCTTTTTCAATTAGTTACAATCATAGCCCCTTCTATAAAGTGTTCCTCCAATTGACTTTTTGCTCTGTAATAATCTTCTGTCAAAGTGTTATTTCTCCTTAGTCTGTTAAATTGCCCTTTCAGTATGTTTGTTATAATATGCTTCAGATGGAGCTAGTTACCCAGAGAGTGTTTTTACCTCTTTCCTGTAAATTTTGACCCCTAGTCCATTTTGTCCCTTGCATATTGATAAATCTAAATGAGAATTTCCTTTTCATGCCATGTCACTGTAAATTGCAAAATATTCGTACCTTATTGTAAGTAGTCAACACATTTCTGTAATTCTTCTGCAGTATTACTAGATTATATAGAGCAGATAAAGGTTGTAAACTCTTGTGAACTGCCCACCCACTGTATCAGTAATAGTACTTGATATTTGGATTTTTGGCCATGTATTCATCCAGCTTTTTTTAAACACGTCCTTATTTTTACTGGCCACAACCTCCATTGGTAGGCTGTTCCACCCCCACCCCACCCCACTGGGTGAAGAAGTACTTCCACTTCTCTGTTGTCACTCTGTTTCTTTTAGCATAAAGGATGTCCTCTCATTTCTTTACAGTCTTGTTTAAAATCCATGTTTAAAGAGACCATTAGTTCTGCAACTTGCAATATATCATACAGGAACATTACGTCCCTCTAATCCTTCTAGATTCCAAAGAGGACAATTGCATTTTATCGAGGTGGCTTAAATAGTCCAAATTTCTCATCCCCATCATTGATTTTGTTATGTGCCTCTTAAACGCTCAATGCTGTTAATTTGTTTACTTTTGTAGGAAGCCCAGAACTGTGAACCATAATCAAGTATTGAGTACATACGCTCTACACAGGGGGCATCAGTATATTACTATGGCTCCATTTTCAAAAGATTTGGGTGGTGCAACCCGTTGCCTCACACAGATCTGAAATGTGCTGGCTGTCAGGGCATGTGCATACTCAAGGGCACAGATGCATGGTACACCACTGACAGCACCAACGCACTTATGCAAATGAGGGGTCCCCTATGCATGTAATGATGCAGCACAATATTGAAATGTTTTCAAGTGCAATCAGCCCCAGTAGTGGCACAGAATTACACTTCTGAAACACTGCCCTAACTTGTGTGCATCCCTGGCAGCCCACTGTTTAAGGAGGAACACCCTAGTGATCTGTGGTCCCTCCCCAGCCCTGCACGATGATATGAGTACACATATCCCCTGTTCCCCATTACCCTAGTAGCCTAGTGTGTCCCTCCTTCCCAGCCCTGAAGACAGTGACATGTCTATCAATGGGTGTGTACTGTATACTCCCTCTGTATAACTGCTTGGTGAGGCTGCACCTGGAGTACTGCGTGCAGTTTTGGAGGCTGCACTTAAAGAGGGACATTAACCTCCTGGAGAGGGTCCAGAGGAGGGCAACCAAAATGATTTGGGGCTTGGGGGACAGGACCTATGAGGAGAGGCTTGAAGAGCTAAATATGTACACTTTGGAAGAGAGAAGGACCGGGGACATGATAGAGGTCTTCAAGTACATGAAGAGGGTAAATAGGGAGGAACAGTGAGGGTGCTTCAAGGAAGGAGGAAGGGGCCACTAGAGGGCATGGGTGGAAGCTGGAGGGGGGAAGATTCAGGGGAGAAAGGAGGAGGTGCTACTTCACTGAGAGGGTGGTAGAGCCATGGAATGCACTACCTAGGGGGCTGGTGGAGGCAGAGACAGTGGAGGGGTTCAAGAGGGGGTGGGACAGGTACAGGGGAAGGGTTCAGGAAGCAAAATCCAATGCAGCAAGAATATCCAGAACTGGGAAGGGAGAAGCCAGAGAAGGCGAGGGGGACAGCAAGGTCAGCACCCAGGGTGGGGGCTGACCAAACGAGCAGACACGAAAGACCATTAGGCCTATTCTGCTGGCATTTTAGTATGTTAGTATACTGTACATGCTCCTGTTCTGTTCAGTTGGTGGCTGGCTGTGGTGGTGTGAGTGGGCTGTGCCAGCCACCGGCTCCAGTCGGGTTGTGGGGGAGCGGATTGATGGGTCACTGTGTCATAGGGTGGGGGGCCACTTGACTCCCAGGGACATTTGTATAATGATACAGATTGGGGTTTGGGAAGGGGGACCACTAGACTATCAGGGAAATGGGGATTGGGGGGTATTTTACAAATAGTGCCATGATCGGGGCTGGGGAGGGACAAGTACAACAACTGGGATACAGGAATTGGGGGATTTATGTGCATGTCACTTTGTTCGGGACTGGGGAGGGGGACCACTAGATTAACATGGAAATGGGGATTGGGTTGTATTTTACAAATAGTACTGTGATCAGGGCTGGGGGGCAACTACAATAACTCAGATATGGTGACTGGAGTATGTATTTAATGGTCACTGTGTTCAGGGCTGGGGAGGGGGACCACTAGTTTAACAGAGAAATGGGGATTGGGGGGTATTTTACAAATAGCACTGTGATTGGGGCTGTGTGGGGGCAACTACAACAACTGGGATATGGGGATTGGGGTATGTATATAATGGTTATTGTGTTTGGTACTGAGGAGGGGGGACCACTAGATTAACAGGGAAGTGGGGATCAAGGTTGCAGTATATTAACATAATGCTGATTGGGGTTGGGGGGTCCACTAGACTGCCAGGGAAACTGGGATCAGTGATGTATTGTGTTGTCACAATGTGGATCAGGATGTGGGGACTGTCCCAGCACTCTCCACAGTGGTGCATGCATACAAATGAGCCCATAATGGGCATGCAAATGGTCCCATTGTGCCATGCATGCCCAATGAGCCCATCTGCATGTTTGGGCTGAATATCACCCATGGGGTGAGTTTATAATATTATCATCAATATTCAAGGGCCTACAGATGTTGAACTTTTTGAGTGAGTTTAAGTATCCAGAGAATAACTTGCTGTTGGCTTTATGTGCCGCTTTGTTTTATTTATTCTTATTTATTTGTGTCTAGGATTACAAGTACATTTGAGCCAAGGCTCTTTTACAAAGGTTCCACGTCATGCTGGTTACAGGGTAACAGACACTAAAACATAAAACAGTTACAGGTACATGGTTTTAGACAGTAACTTTGCTTGACAAAATCAGACTGAGTGATGAGTAACTCAAGAAACAATAGGAGGAAGAGGGCAAGAAGGGGAGAGGGCTGAGGGTAGGGGAAGGCATAGGTGTAGAGGGTCAGGGTGAGGCAGCTGAGGGGCCTTGTCAGGACAGACACAGGGCAAGTGCATTAGAAGTTACACTGGACAGGTAAGTGCAAGAAGAGAGGGCAGAAACTGACACCTATAAGGTCAGAAGCAGCGAAGGAATGAAGATGTCATGGGGTGCAAGCACAGGTGGAGGTGCCAGTTATGGAGTGGTGGAGCATTTTTTAATGCTCCAAGTGTTGCTGTGGATGAGGATGAGGTGTCACTAGAGAGCTCATTCAGCCAACATGGAGCCCTCTATGCAAATGACCTTTGGCCTTGGACGCATGCAGCGGGATTCGAAGGATTTGGGGCTTAGAGCCCTGTGTTGCGGTTGGTGATTTTGGGTTTGAGGAGGGTGCTGACTCCTGGTGGTGCCTTTCCCATCATGATTTCCTTAGCAGTGATGCAGGTTAGGTATTTGATTCGGTTGTTCAGTTGCAGCCAGCCTGTTTTAGAGTAGAGGTTGCAGGTGTGGGTGAGATGGTGGGAACCAGTACGAGTCAGCAGGCTTGATTGAGGGAAGTCAAAACACACCTGACAGATGAGGTTGTGGCAGATCCATAGATCCGCTGATGCAAAGCTTCTTTCCAGGTTCCTCTTGTTCCTTCTAATTGTATTTTTGCATCTTTTGTACTAATTAAAACTTTGCCACTCAGAAGTGGCACCAGATGCCTTGAATTGAATATAGGCCTCTTGCTTCTTAGTAATAAGTATTTTATGTGTTTGGTTAACCATATTGGTTTGATTCCTTAGTACTATATTTTGTGATAATGGGAATATGTTTATGCATACATCACGAGAGATGGATTTACATTCTCCATACATCTTCTACTTTCACGTACCAAGAAGCTGACTCAATTCAACCTTTTAGGTCAGTGGCAATATTATGCAAATTAGCCTCAGAGTATTGATACACCTCTGTGCAACCTTTAGATTTATTAATGGACCGGAGTATCTGGAGAGGTACTGTGGTGTGATCACTGTTACCCAAGGGGGCCGAATTTCACAAGATGGGATCATATATATTCACCGACACTAAAAGAATGTCAAGTGTTATTGCCTCTGGTAGGATATTTAACTAATTGCCTGAACATTGCTTAGTAGTGTCTATGAAATCTTAGAATATATAAAGTATCTGTCCATATAAAACACATCATCAGTAAACCTCTTCCATGCCAATATTTTGGTGTGGAAGAGGTTCACTACTGGGTCAAAAACAAACCTCTCTTCAAACTGTATCATGGTTAAATTAGGATATGGGGGGGCCATGGGCAAGCCCCTGGCCACTGCCCTCTTTTGCATATATATGTTACCTTTAAAACTGAAGAGATTATACTTCAATATTAACTCTACCAATTTTAATAGTATAATATTGGGTGGTCTCATATCTAATCTCTGTTCCAAGGGGATTCCTAATGCTTCTAGTTCAGCATCATGGGGAACAGAGGTTTACCAGTTGTTAATGTCTGCTGTACATAATAACAATCCAAACATGTCCTCATCTGTAAAATCTAATCCTTCAACTAAGTTGATGATATCAGTGGAGTTGTTCAGTACAGACTGCCACTGTTCTACCAAATCTGTTATATGGTAATCAACATATGGGCAAGTGGCTCCAAAATGGAGCCAGTGCTACCAACAATTGGCCTACTAGGTGGGGATGTCAAGGTGGGGAGGTATAGTATACTGGCATTATTGGATGTGACTTTGTTAATATCATTCTGTAATCTGGTTCTTGCTTCTTGCTTCCATTAGTACTATGTTTTTTGATACCTGCAAATGCCATCCGCATTAATGCCCAGTTATGACACCTACCATTTACTCTCTCCTTAATTATGTCTGTTGTAGTAATCTATTATCGTGGTTGTATGTCTACCCTATACATCTTTCCTTTTGTGCTTTCACCCTTGTTTACCCCTCTATCTTCTGTCTGCCCCTCGCTCCGTCTCTGAGAGTTTGAACATTAGATGAAAAGCTTCCACAATTTTGAGTTTACATTTTAATTGTTAATATTGCTGCCTGCACTTAGCTTTATTGCACTTTGTCCTTGTATTAATGGAATTGTATATATTGTATATATTCTTACAAGGTCTTTTGGCTGTATACAGTATTTCCAATGTCCGCCTGCTGAATTGTATCTCCAACTGTTGCTCCCCATCGACTGAATTGTATTTACTGTCTATGTATTCTCTTTGATTGCTTTATTGTTAATATCTGTCACTACACTGTATAGCACATCCTGTATTTGTTGTACCTTCTGTATGCTGTATTGTACCTGAAGTGTCACTCACAGGACCTCCTTCAAATGAGCTTGCTCAGTGGAGTTTTCCGATTAATAAACTTGAACTTGAACTTACTTTGTTTAATACGGTCTTAATTATGTCACTGATCATAGGTATTGGATTCTCCTTGCCTTCAAATAAAGCAGTGTTGTCCTGACGCTGCCTTAAACATTCTGTCTGGAATGCTTCATAATCTTGAATGACACTCACTTCTGCTTGTTTAATTATAATATTTCAGTCATTCTCAAGATTTCTTAGTGCTCCAAATTGCTTGGGTGTAAGATTACATTTTATTTTCCTATCTATATTTCTATATATTTTTTTCTCCATTACATCTGTGTCTGTCTCTAAACTTTTTTGAAAGGTAACGATGTTATGGGAGACTTGTCCTGGAGGAATAAACTGGGATTTTGCTCCCATGTGTTGTTCAGTCTTCTTCTTTCTACTTTTTTTCCAAATCCATCTCTCTCTCAATGGAGAAGTTTCCTCCATAGAAGTCTGAACTTCCTGACAAATTTCCATATGTCCAACCTTAAGTAAAACTAATTTATTTTATTAAGAAGGCAAAAAGTAAGCCCTTTCCTTAAGATTTCTACTTCCTCATCACTCAAAATTCTTTTAGATAAGTTAAAAAATATGTTTTCTTTTGTTCCCTGTGCTCCTTCTGCATGGTTGTTATCCCTCAATGTTGCAGTTTTTCTTTAGTTTGTGTTTTTCCTTGTGTTTGTTTCTTGCCCCCTGCTTTCTTCTCCTCTCTCTTCTGATTCTTCCACACCTCCCCCTGATGTCCTTAGTCATTTCTTCATTGTGTCTGAACCTCCTCTTCCCAAATCCCATCCTCTCCCTCGTGATTTGTTTGTGGAATTTTGGTGACCGCCAGGGGTAACCGGGTAGGGCCATTGAAACCAGCTGTCCCTTTTTGATTGAGAAACAGGAACTAGGAAGGAGCAGGGCCTCTGTTTATCACAGGTAATTCACTTCTGTTTAAAGTGGTATTGGGGAAGAGACACAAAGTGATAACAATTAAAACAATTTGAGTAGGGATGTGTGTCTTGCGCTGACATGATGGCAATCACGGTTTAGCTTGGCTCTCTGGACATCATCCTCTAAAGTGATTGAATCTGCAGGCAAAACCTGAAATACTCCTAAAAATTGATTGTGTGCACACCTAAACAGATGGCAACCTCAAAACCTAAAAATCAGCAGCTAAAACTGCCATTTCAAGTCCTGGACAGCCAGGGGGAGCAACGGGTGGGACCAGAGCCTCACACACCAACAGGCCTAAGCAGCAGTGGAGGAAGTCAGCAGTATGACCACTCTGGAATGCTTGCTAGCAGGCATCCGCAGCACACTAGCAACAATGCAAACAGAGATGCAGGCTAGATTCACAAATCTCATGGCCCAATGGTCCATATCTAGTCCGTCAGAACTGGACTAATGGAGACCACGGCGTCGTGATAAGGCTAGCATCATGGAACTCCAGCAGTGAGTCAGTGACCTAGAAGACACAGCCCACAGTCTCAAGAGAGCATAATTACTTGAAGGAGACTGTTACCAAGCTGAAAGAGCAGGTGGACGATCAGGAAAACCGCTCCAGGAGATCTAATCGGTGCATAGTGGGCCTGCCAGAAGGAGTGTCAGGAAAGAGACTGGCCATTGGCATCCACACTTGGTTGGTGAAGCATCTCGGCCTGCCTCCAGAAGTGGAGAAATTTGAGATCGAGAGAGCACACAAAGTGGGCCCCCCGCCAAAATCCGGGGAGTGCCCTAGGCATTGTTTAATAAAACACCTCCGCTTTATGGATAAAGAAACCATATTGGCTGCAGCAAAAAAAAGCAAGGGACTATCCAGAGTGACAAGGCATGAGTCTCTATATACCAGGACTTCTGCCATGACTTGCAGCTTCGCAGACAAAAATTTAATGCAGTTATGTTCAAACTGCACAACATGGGCTGGTCCTTCTCATTTTTCTACCCCGCTAAGTTGTGCATCGACTGCCCTGGGACTCCACCGAAATTCTTCCTGAACTACATAGATGTGGAGAAATGGGTGGCCAAAGAGATGAAGAGAGCAGATGGGAAGTCTCCTCCCCGAGTCAGTTCGACATAGACCAGATAAGTACCACTTGGAGCAGCAATATTACTCTTTCTTGATTTAGATTAAATGGCAACCTGAGGAGAGACACGGGAAGTTAAAGTTTTATGTATCTCACCAATATTGGTTAATAAAACCCACATTCTCTCCTTGAGCCTAGTGTCTCCCTGCAATCTGTGGGCCTTGGTACTGCTGCGTCATGTCTTGTGGCTCAAGTGGCCTCACACAGGGCCACAGGAGACACCAGGGGCTAAAGTGATGCATGTCCATTGATATGCTTAAATCTGTGCCGCAGTTTGGAAGTAGGGATGCCGAGCCTGGAACTCTACCGGGCACAAGTGACCGAGACTCAACCACGGGGGGTAAGGTCTTCCAAGAATGCTGTAAGGTGCTTTGGGCTCTCCAGTCCGAAGGCCCAGTTGACTACCAAAGCTAGGTTGCTGTTTCTACTAACTGTGGAGTCTCTTCAGCAGCCTGACCATGCCAAGGGGCATGGGTAGCAACAGGCTGTGAAATGTCACTGGATTTTGTAGCAGGCCAGCTCTGGAAGGCATGGAACTCTATAAGTTACTTCTGGACACAGGGGACCATTGGGAAGGGAGGCCCTAATATGGTTTAAAAGTTTAATAGTGCCCTGGCTCGGCTTGTTGCCCAACATTAGAATTTAGGTAGATGTGTCTTTATTGTTCACTTGGTGGAGGTGGGGGGAGGGTTTGAGGAAAACAAAACTGGCATTGCAAACCATGTGTGTAGGATTAAAGGAGGGAGTTAAATGGGAGTGAAGCCCAATTATGACAAGGAATGATTGGAAGTAAATTAGACACTGCCAGAGTGGGTGTATGCTCCCCGATGACATAGGTTATTATAAACAAGATGTTGTAGTGGGGTAGAGGAGCCTCAAGTGCTCTCGGTTGCAAACTGATGCTTTGTGTTGTTCTCTGACTCATTTTGCAAGGTGGATGATGCCTTGACATTAACTCATCCTGTGGCATGCTGAAAACACACTGGACCAGCGGAGGCAACGGGATGGAGCCACCCCAGCAGTAGGGGACACTGGAACACAGGTAAGTCACCTTACTTTGCTGGTTGGCGGACTGGTTACAGCTGAGAGCACACTCTGAGGTGGGGTGGGAGGAGATGTAGTGCTTAAATCACTAAGATCAAAGATCTGTGCACAGAGGGCAGGTGTAGAACAAATTGGAGAAATTATTATAAAATGCACTAAAATGTCTGCAGAAGGGGCACAATTGTGCCACCATAGCCTTTAAAACAGATGCCCAAGATCAGGAACCATTAAATTAGACGCCATCAATTTGAATGGGACAGCTGTCTTGGCAATTGGGTGCCCAGTCTAAAGGGAAGGGAGGTGGGTTCATGAGCTCCTCACTTGGGAAGCCCACAGTAGGGGAATATATTAATCTGTTGGGATGTTGGGAAAGGAGGAGGGGAGGGGGTCAGTGTTACTACAGGGGAAGAAGATAATAGTTGTTTAAGACTGGGTACTGTATTAGTAACCTCATTTAACTAGCTAACTGACTGGGGAATATGGGTGTGGGCAGGACAGTAGTGTGGTGGGTAGGTAACTGGCTGGGTGGCAGGACACAGAGGGTGGTGGTAAATGGCTGTCACTCCACAGAGGGAAGAGTGACCAGTGGGGTACCACAGGGATCAGTGCTGGGACCGGTCCTATTCAGCATCTTCATCAGTGACATTGCACAGGACCTAGAAGGCAGAATTTCACTGTTCGCTGATGACACAAAGCTCTGTAACAGAGTAGACACACCAGAGGGTGTAGACAGAATGAGAAGTGACCTGCAGAAACTTGAAGAATGGTCAGGGTTTGGCAGTTGAAATTCAATGCAAAGAAGTGCAAGATAATGCATATGGGGCACAAAAACCTCACAATATATCAGTTGGGGTGAGGATATAGCATGCACCAAGCAGGAAAGGGATCTTGGGGTTGTCATCTCTGATGACCTCAAGGTAGGGAAACAGTGTGACAAGGCAGCAGGTAAAGCAAATAGGATGCTGGGATGTATAGACAGGGGCATCACCAGCAGGAAAAGGAGGTCATAATTCCGCTTATACAAGACACTAGTGAGGCCCCACCTGGAGTACAGTGTACAGTTCTGGAGACCATACCCAGTGAAGGACATAGACACGGTAGAGAAGGTTCAGAGGAGGGCAACAAAGATGGTGCATGGATTGCATCACAAGTCATATGAAGAGAGGTTGAAGGAACTGAACATGTGCTCCCTGGAGGAGAGGAGGAGAGGGATATGATAGAGACATACAAGTATCTTACAGGGAGGAACAGGGTGCAGGAAAACACTATTTTAAGCGAAAAAGATGTTCCAGGACTAGAGGGCATGGGATGAAGTTGGAGGGAGGAGACTATTCAGAGGAAACATGAGAAAGAATTTCTTCACAGAACGGGTGGTGGACAAGTGGAACACCCTGCCAGAGGAAGTGGTGGGGCTGAAACAATCACGGATTTAAGAATGCATGGATAGACATAAAGGAATTTGGAGGTCAGGGTAAGGGCAACAGACTTCTAAGAAAACAAACTGAACTTACAAGCTCAAATGGGCAGACTGCAAGGACATAGCTCCCTTATCTGCCGACACTTCTATGTATCCATGTATGTAACTATGTATTACTATGAATAATTGGGTCAGGAACTATAACAACTGCTTTGAAAAGCCTTCTTACTACTGTGACAATGGTAACTCCAGTAAATATTGTCACTTGCAATGTCAATGGATTAAAGTCTGTAATCAAGATAAAAAAGTGTTAACTGAGGTTAAGAGGGCAAAACTGCAGCTAGTGCACACGTCTACCTAAGAAGCTGTCAAAACGTATGGAAGTATGGGAGAGAGGGAGGTGGATAACATCCAGTTTTTCTACTAATACCAGAGGGGTGGTCATTTGGTTACCAAGTGGTACATGAGCACAAATTCATAAGGAAGTCTGAGATGCTGGAGGAAGATATGTTCTTGCACATCTATTTGTGGAGGGGGTGGGATCCATGTTGGTGGGATCAGTGTATGCCCCTGATATACAAGATCTGGGGTTTTACCAAAACCTGGCCCTGGATATGGAATCTCTGCCAGGTCCATGGATTCTGGGTGGGGACTATAACTGCGTTGGGGACACAGTGCTGGACATGTCAAACCCTATCCCGGTGCAGAGATCAAGAAATGCAAGAGCACTGGGAGAGTTGGAGGACACGTTCCATCTGGTTGACGATGCACCAGCATCCGCCAGTCGAATATAGTTTTTTCTCTCTTGCTCATCATTCATACGCAGGCTGACAGGATGCTGGCCAGCTCCTCCTCTTGTCCAAGATCTGCCTAACAAAGTATTCTCCAATAGTAGTGTCAGACCACGCGTATCTGACAGTATCGGTGGTTGGTGGGGGCGACCCAGTGAGACCATGCGCCTCACACCACTGTTGTTAAAAGATGAGAAATTTATAGAGTTTATATCAGGGACTATACATGAGTTTCTACACCACAATAAGATAGGAGACACCACACATGGTACAAGGTGGGAGGCCTTAAAAGCTTACATCTGAGAACAGGTGATAGCGTATGCGGCACACAAAAAGAGAATTTCCAGTGAGAATGTGACAAACTCAGGGGTAAGATTGAAGCATGTGAAGAGGCCCATATGAGGAGACCAACCCCGGCCCTGTACTGCGTAGTGCAAAAGCTGAAGTGGGAGTATAATCTTAGGTGCACAGCAGCAATCGAGCGGGCCATCTTGTTGTCCTATGCGGGAGCATATTTTGATGGGGATGGGGAGGAAAGTTCCTGGCATGGCAATTAAAAAAGAAGGAAGGTGAGAAAACTATTAGCCAGATAAAGACACGGGAAGGGGCTCTAACCTCATTAACCCTTCATATTGGAGCAGAGTTTAATGCATTTTACAAAGCCCTCTACACCTCTGAAGTTGATCCCACTGCTCAGCAGCTGGACAACTTCTTCAGTAAACCTCCTACCTCCATGACAACCGAGGAGACATTGGTTCTGGAGTCTCCCATGTCAGAGGAGGAGGTCCCAAAAGCAGTTTGGGTGCTGAAAGGGGAAGACCCGGGACCTGATGGCCTCCCTCATAGACTTCTTCAAAAATTCGCCCTCTGCTTGTGGAACCAGTGCTTCATATGCTGGAGGAAAGCCTAGAAAAGGGCATGCTCCACTCCACACAGTCTGCCACTATTACTGTACTCCCTAAACCAGGTAAGGATCCCATGGCATCTGCGAACACACTTCTCGATATCTCTGCTAACTGCAGACTACAAGATCTTGGCTAAGGTGGCAGTCTCTAGGCTTGAACCCATGCTCCCTCCTTAATCCACACTGACCAGACCGGCTTTAGTTAAGGCAGACAGGACAAATACATTTGGAGAACTTTAAATATAATGCATAGGTGGGGGAGAACAGCTAGACATCATGGAGCTACCATACTGGTATTGGATGCAGAGAAGGCCTTGACCGTGTGGAGTGGGGCTATATGTTTGAGACCCTGAGATGACTGGGGTGGGCCCCAGGCTGTTGAGCTGGTGAAGACGCTGTATAAGCTACCCACAGTGCTGCTAGTCATTAACAGGAGCTGACACAGCCTTTAAATCTGACTAGAGGATGAGACAGGGATGCCCATTTTCTCCCCTATTATATGTGATCTCTCTTGAACCCCTGGCAGCAGCAATCAGGCAACACTAGGGTATACAGGGGTTCCACGGCAGGGGAAGGGGCCACAAGGTGGTGCTGTACACCATTAACTTGCTTCTATACTTGCAAGACCCAATAAGAGACCTTCCCACAGTGCATTCCTTGCTACAGGAGCACAGTACCCTCTCCAGTCATAAGGTGAATTCGTCTAAAAGTGAGCTACTTCTCATCGGCCTGGTGAACCACCCAAAACTATCCCACATGCTGGGGGGACTGGTTATGGTGAACTCCCTAAAATATCTAGGAATACTACTCACAGCCAAAGTTGGACATCTCTATGCTATTAGCCATGGCCCACTGGTACAGAGGGTGGCGGAGGAGTGTGAGTGCTGACAAAATCTCTCATATCCTTGATAGGTTGTGTCAATACCATCAAATGATGATCCTGCCTAGGTGTTTACACCTGTACCAATCCCTACCCATCAAGATTCCCCTGCAACACTTCAAACAAATTAATACTATAATACATAAATTTCTATGGAGGGTTGGGGCAGCCCGAATTAAGCACAGTATACTGCAGCTGCCTGCCTCTAGGGGTGGGCTGGGGCTTCCACACTTTCAGCGTTATTACTGGGTGGAGCAACTGGCATTCCTTCCTAATGGTATGCAAGAAGGCCAAATGGCGTGGCTTGCAATGGAAGAGAAAAATCTGAAAGGGCCGCTGAGCACTAAATTCTTATCTGGTCCACTGGGGGTAAACCAGGTCACCCAGGTAGTCAACCCTTGCACTCAAACCACCATTACAATATGGCTTGCTGCTCACAAAAAAATTGGCTACCTCCCTGCGCAGTTCCCATACACTGACCTGATCTCTGGGATACAGTGGAAAGGGGCCTACCCTGTCCAGGTACACCAGCACTTGTTACACTGGAGAAATTGGGTCTGCTACACTCAGTTCAACTGTATGAAGGGGTATGATACTGGAGTTCCCAGAACTAACAGCAAAATGACATGTCACTCCAGGAGACTACTTTGTCTTTCTCCTGGTCAGGCAAAGGTTGGGAGAAACAATGGGAGCAGCAACTGGCTGGGTGGCCACATCACCTGTAGAGGAAGAACTGTATCTCCCTCAACCTTGCTCCAAACCCCTAACCACATATTACCAATCCACACAGGAGGCCGCTGAGGACCCAACTGAGGGCATCAAGGCTCAATGGGAGCAAGACCTGGGGCGGAGCAGGGCCCTATGACCTGGAAACTGGCTGCCAAGCTCAAGGAGTAACAAACTCCAGTGGGTCCAACTGAACTTCCTGTATAGCGCTTACCTAACCCCAAGGAGATTACATGCGATGGACCTGACCAATCCCAGGCACTGTCCTAAGTGCGCATGGGATGACACAGACTTCATCCATCTGGCACTCACATGCCCCAGGGTGGCCCCACTGTGGCATGAAGTGCACAAAATAATGAGTGGCATGCTGGGATGCAGGTTATCCAGGTCCCCCATAGAACTGCTGCTTGGAGTTGACCCAGACCAAATGTAGAGGGGCCCAAGTAGACAGCTTTAGTCACTTGCCCTGGTGAATGTTAAAAAAACAATAGCACAGTCCTGGTTATCAGTAAACACCCTGGCAGTGCAACAGTGGGCAAATAATATGTTGGGCTGTCTGAGGTTGGAGGGGATCCAATACAGAGCAAACGGGGAGAGTGGGAGATTCACGAATCTGTGGCACCCACTTCTGAAAGCAATTGCAGAAGGGGATTTTCCTATATAGAGTGCCTCTACAGAAGCTGGTCGCCAGCCTTGAATCTGAAGTGGGTATAGAACGCCCCCTATGCCTCCACCCCTCAGGATGGGGGTGGAAGGGGTACGGGCAGATTCTGGGGATGCATACAGGGAAGGTGGCTTGCTGTGGATCTTCTCCACACCTCAAGCTGTCAAAGCAGCAGTGATGAATTGCTTAAAACAGGCCATGTTTTGAGTAAGCGAGACATAAGAATGTTGATTGTAATATTTCAATGATGATACCAAATGCTTGATTACTAGATAACCTGATAGTCTAACTCTCATATGTATATAACCAGAGGTGAAATATGTATATATGTACAACCCAATCATGTTACCTTAATGTTATTGTTTATGTTATACTCAATAAAAATATTTTACAAAAAAAAAACAATTTGAGTTTTTATTTAAGGAAGTATAAAACATGGAATGAAAAAAATTAACTTGCGGGAACATAAGAATATATGAAACAAATACTAAAAAGGTATAATAGGGAATACTGCATATAAAGCCATTTTATAAGCATCGAACAGATTTAAATATGATGTTAAGCTCTGTTTGTTCTGTTTACAATGGTCAGCCCTGTGAAAAACCAGAACATTAAAAACCTAGTAGTCACACAGGAGGTTGCTCAAATCAGTTTGAAAGGTAAACTATTTTAACATGCATTACGTGAGTCTACAGAATAAGTTATTATAAAATGCATATTATCAGATATTCTACAAGAACGAAATAATGACATTGAAAGCCATGTTTAAATTTTACTTTGTGAAATGTAATTCAAACGAATGATGAGAGGAGACTATGTGTATATTAAAATGATTGTTTTTTTGTTAATAATAGGTCATAAACAATATTCCTGAGGCAGCTGTGGGATATGCACAGCAAACTTTTGAAAATGCAGTGACCGTGACATTTTTGGCTATAAAGAATGATTTTTTGAATTTTATGAGACTGGTGAGCAGAGTTCATTTCAAGATTAATTTTTGAGGTATAGTTCTCTGACTATGGTCTTGTATAGACAACTCCCAGGATTTGTTATTTGCAGTATTTTCCCCAGGGGGTGCCATACTGTAACTGGAGAACTATAATAACAGTCCCATGAAATACAAATAGAATAATAGCTAGGGGATTGTATATTACGAGGCTATAATACCATTAAGATTTTCTGGTGACAGCTGCACCTTGAAAGCAAAGTGTGAGAGATTCCAACATGTCAAAAGAACCCAAGATGGGATTATAGCCAAGGAATACATAGTCCCTTATGAAAACACAGAAACATAGAAACATAGAAGTTGTCTACATATGGGGACTATATGATTAGGGATGTAAGTTTGCCATGGCAGGCATACACGTCATTGATTCCATGATGTTTGATCTTTATTCAGGACTTCCATGACTTTCACTAGTGTCATCAGAATGTAGCAATGATGACAGTACCACAACATTTACTACTGTTTACTAATGATTTCATGAACAAACAATGAGTCATTAAAACCTCATCCATGACAAATTTACATCCCTACATATGATCCATCAGGTCTGCCCTTTTTACCAATCTATTTTCCTTATCTATTAATGTTTTATATATATATATATTTTTTATGGCAAAAACTCAGTTTAATGCATCAGTTAGGGTTGTTCAGCAACAAAAGCGAGGAAACTTGGTGTTAGTTACAATTCTTGACCCCAAGCCTACCCCATCCCCACCAACAGGCATCAAGGTGCGTATAGCGCTAGTCCTAACTCTTACCTCATCCCACATGTAAACAAGCTGAGGTGGTGCAGTATAGAGAATGGGAAGAGAGTTAGACAGATGACCTCAATGCACACCCCGACACCGTTGATGGGGACGGGTGGGCTTAGGGTAAGGGTGTTAACCTAACACTGAATTTCCTTACTTTTGTTGCTGTGGAACAACCCTAACTGATGTATTAAACAGAGGTTTTTTTTGCACGAATTTCCCTTCTTTTTGAGAATGAGCACTATAAATAGTGAATGGAATGTGATTTTGTGTCACATAGTAACGCTAACGGTAACGCAAACGCAAGCGCAAATGATAATGCACATGGTGACGCAAACGTAAATGGTAATGCAAACGGTAAGAGAAACGCAAGCACAAACATTAATGAAAATAGAAATGGTAACGCAAACAGTAACGCAAACGCTAACGGCAACAGAAATGCAGACATTAATGAAAACAGTAACGTAAACGGTAACGCCAGCGGAAACGCAAACGGTAAGAACAATGCAAATGGTAACACAAACGCAAACAGAAATGCAAATGGTTAAGGCAACAGCACTGCAGAAGGAAACAGTAACACAATTGCCAATGGAAACGAACCAAAATGCAAACACTAAGGGCAATAGAAATGCAAAGGTGATTAAGACGCAAACAGTAACGGTAATGCAATTGGAAATGCAAACAGTTACAGTAACAGCAACGATAACGCCAAAGCAAACAGTAATGCAAACAGAAACACAAATGCAAGTGCATACTGAAACACAAATGGTAATGTGCACAGTCGAGTAAGGCAATTGGAAATGCAATGCTAACGGTAACAGCAATGATGACACCAAAGGAAACACAAACGAAATGGAAGTGCATAATCAAAACGCAAATGGTAATGCACACGATGACGCAAAATGAAACACAAACAGAAACAGTAATGGAAACGCAAGTGGTAACAGTAACGCAAATGCAAGTGCAAATGAAAACGCAAAGGGTAATGCACATGGTGGCATAGATGGGAACGCTAATGCAAACGGTTACAGAAATGCAAGTGGAAACACTAACTGTAACAGTAACGAAGTGCACAACTTTTTTTCCCCAAAAGCTGCATAGAGAAACACAGTGAATACAAAAAATGTATGCATAAAATGGGCCTCGGAACAGAAAATGAGCACTTGGAAATACTAAATTGACGAAAAAAAATTTAAATTTCATATAATTTATGACTTTCTTGGCTAGTTTTGCACTTAGCCTCTAGGGGCTAAGCATTTTTCTGATGAAAAGTCAGTATCTCAAGCATTTCAGATACGGGCCCAAAAGGCGTGGCGGATGCCGTAATGTTAGTCTATGGGAACAATAGTCAAATTCGAGTACCAGCATTGTAGCCCTCAATATTTTGTCACCAAACCACAACAAGACACATATGCAGAATACTGGCTTTCTTCCTCCAAATTTCAGCCCAAAAGTCCAAACTGTTCTTTACAGCAGGGTGGCAAAGATTTTCTATTCTTTGGCATAGTGTCGCAAAGTAGTGTCGCAAATCAATGACACTTTCGCAAAAAATCACAAAAGTGCCGCAAGTGCAACACTACTTTGCCACACTACAATTAACAAAATTTGAAAAACATATTTCTGGGGTGTTTAACCCCCCCAAAAAAAGACATGGCTAGCATCCTCAGGGCTTGACTAGGTGAACACAAAAAGAATTGTGTCCCTAGAGGGTCCCGAATTTAAACACCAAGCATTTCTGTGACCAGTAACTGAAAAAGAAATGGCTGACTCACAACACTACAGGGGTCATTTGTGACACTAAAATCTGCATTTGCGACTCTGTCTAACTTTTTGTTAACTTTTCCCATTGACTATAATGGAAAACTTGTTTTTTGAATAACTTTTGAACTGTTTAATATTTTTTCATGAAATCTTCAAAAGGCACATCGGGGACCCTAGCCGCATCTTCCCTGAAGGTTTTGAACCAGTCAAACAAATCGTGTGACCTGTAGGTGCGAGCAAAGAATGCGAAAAAAAGTGTACATGTGACTTTCTATTGTGCTTTATAGCTCTGCAACTGTATATCTGACTTGTACGAAACTTGGCAGATCCAGAGACCTATGGTACTGCTCTATGTCTGCCAAATTTCAGGCAAATCTGTCATATGGTGGCAAAGTTAGTAAGCTGCAAAAGTTCACACTTTAACCTTAAATGGGATACTCAACCCTAACTATAGTGGCACTACTGTGCCACTATAATATATATAATATATATATATATGGCTCCAACTTGTTTACAGGTATCCTCTTTGAGCTGCACTACTGCCTGCCTCATGACCTCAAACCCCTCCCACGCTTGGTGTTCACATAGAAATGTAGAATCTGTCGGCAGACACGGACTGCCAGGCCCAACCAGTCTGTTTCATGTCCGTGCTCACCTCCTTACTCCGCCTTCAGTCTAGTTCTAAAACAGGCTCATGTAGGGGATCAAACTCACATGAACTGATTTTTACGATAGATCTGGACACACCCACACTGCTGAGGAAGAAGCACGCTAGAGTGGTCGGCTTTAACGTACATGATGTATACAGTAAAACCAGACTCTCGGCCACAGAAGGACTTTTGTAAACATTCTATCACAATAATACTAAGAAATTATAGTATTCTGATGTCATAATGATACTATTCAGAAAATTTGGTGGCCCAAGTATGGTATTAAGGAGACTTATTGTATATTTTTTTATGGGGAAAAAGGTGTATCCATATAGTTCAGATCAATAACATACATGCTGTACTGAATTAAATTCACAAAAAGAGGTACAGAATCAGCAAGGGGAGGGCATACAATTTTATATACCAACAAATTTATTTATTTTATTTATTTATTGAATGTAATCGGAATTACAATCCTTTGAATGCATTGTGCTAATAGTGGAAGAGCTGAGCAAGGATATAAGCTACATCACACAGTTCTAAATTGGTCCTAATCAATAGAGTGTAAATATGAAACACCTGCTGTGTTTACAAAATGGCCAGTACACATGGGACAATAACAGAATTTTAACCAGTATTTGAAAATCAGCTTCTACAGGGAAAAAACAGACTTACAGGTTAAATGCAGTTCTCCTTTAAGAGATGACAAGATGATATCTGAAACGTTGCAGGTTTGCAGAAAATGTGGCATGCTTAAGTTTTTCAGCCATCTCAGCTAGTGGAGATTGCATGTAGAGACTTGGGTGATGTAATGAAAACTCCATACAGTTCTTGTAACTATACACCTCAGGCACCCAACTGCAGCGTGGCGAGTGAAGGGTTTGGGTTCACTGTTCATAGGCCAGTCTTACTGGAAGCCCCTCTAATAGTAGTCCCCAATACCACTGTTTGCAGTGCCCATCTGGTGCCCACTCTCTTAGGCATACTAAAAGGGAAAAATGTTCAGGGCATTCTCTCTCTGCTCAGTTGTTTATATATTTCTGATGGTGGGACGAGCAGCTCTTACAGCTGTTAGCCTGTCTCCTCTAGGATTCTTAACAATGTGAGAACTGTAGACAGAAGGTAAGCACTTCTGGAACCACAGCACAAGAACAGGCAGTCTCGTGGCTGTAAGAGATGATCTGGTCACCAGGTAAATAGAAGTATAATAAGATAATGTTACTCAATTATTGAAAATAGATATAAAAGAAACAGACGTCATTATTTCATCAGTGGAGTGGACAGATCCACTGTTTCCAATGCAGCCCCTGCTGCTCTCTCTTATTATTTGATCCTCATGTGCAGCCCAATGCTCCGCGCTGATTGTATGATTCAGCACTGTTGATTTATATGTCATGAAAATTCCACTTTCCTGGAGCTTACTTCATTAACTCAGATTGCACCTGTAAACAGGAGCTGGGTGGCTCATCTACAGCTTTGCTAAATCTGAGTGGTTCATTGTTCTGCTGAGATGCAGAGTGGGTTAGAAACAGAACTAGGGATGCTGCTAAAAGGTCTGGAAGTAAAGGCACCCAAGTAGAATACAATTAGGCAATAATGCATGACAGGGTGTGGGTTGTGGTGGGATTTACCCGTGCGAGGTGTGGTTTGGTCGTGAGACCACAGCCCAAGTGACTAAACCAAACCAGAAGTGGATAAAGTCCACCATAACTCATATCCTGGAGTGGATTATTGTGATTATACAATGTCCCCCTTCAATTTTTACAACAAAAAAATGAAGAAAAATACATTATTTTGCCAGTTGAAATAATTGTATTGTATTTATTGTTGAGCCACAAAAATAGTTCCCTGTTGCTAGGTAGAATATTGAGGAGATGCCTCCCCAATGAGACAGTGGTATGGTTATAGGAGTACAGTGTTAGTGTTGTATTTTTTATTTGTTTTATTTTTCATAATACACAGATTCTAGAGATGGATGCCAGCAAAGATACGCGGCTGGGAGACCAAGAGGCAGAGAGTGTGTGTCAGCCCGTTCAGTACTATGAAAGCTGGCACTGAACTGGGAGCGGAAATGTTTCTTTTTTTTTGTAAATAACCTGTGTCATTTTTTTTAATAGTTTTACTTTGGGAGTCAGGTAGTGTGGGACCCGTATTGAACTGCAGGTGGGTACTCCTCAGGTCACTTCAGAGGTTAAGTGAACTGCAGTCGGGGGTTGTGGCTCCAGACTGGTCCGAGCAGCTTCTTAACCAGAAACAGAGAGCTCATGGCGCGGCATCACTAAGCAGGCAGCGGCATCTGTGACAGGCTGAGGAGCCGTTTCAGCTGAGGTGGAGTGTGGTAAATTTTCTGTATTTTGTTCATTCCTGTCAGACAATTGTATTTCTTCAGTTTTGAAACTTGCTTTTATTGCATCGTGGTGTACCGAGGATCCAATGTGGTGATTTTATGTTTTGATTTTCGTGTGTGGGTGGGGGGGTGGTAATGATTTTTTTAAACCTGAACTGGTGAAGCAGTTGTCTGGCATCTTTTGTGGTGGTTATGCTAGGATTTACCATGCAGGAAAGGTGCAAATCAGAGTGTGACATTCTTGGACCCTATTGTATAATTGTACTTTATACAGCATGGCCGGGATATTCAGACTGCGTCGGGAAGTGGTGCAAGCCAGGGCACAGCATAACTGGGCTGCACCAGGGCCAGGACCAGGCGATATTCAACGGTGACGCACCATGGCGCAGCACCATTGAATATGGCATGGTCGGCGCACAGACTGCGCTTAGTGCAGTGGCACTGCACCAGTGCAAGCCATAGATAGGGAGCACGGGGATGCATCAGCACAAGTGAAGTTGCGCTAGGTGCATCAGCCGTGATATTTAGCAGGCCGAATGCAAATGAGGCCATAATATATGCAAGGTGCAAATGGGGCCATATGCATGTCATTATGGCCCCATTTGCATGACTTGTGCAGGGCAGGCCGGCGACTTGTGCCTGGCGCCCTGTACAGCATGACATGTGCTGTGGGGATCCCGAGGCATCCCCTGCCCCATAGCCGCGATCACGCGGTATATGTCAATACAGTAAACCCTGGTAGTCCAGTGGCCCCCAGTCCCCGATACCTGATGTGTTGGAAACAAGCCCATCCCTGGTGGTCCAGGTGGTCCCTCACTCATTAATGGCTCCTAACATGGCAATATGAACCCTGGTGGTCTAGTGAGCTTGCTCGCTGCCACGACAGGTGAAACCTATGTCAGACGCCCTGCGACCATACCTTCACCCCACTCCACAGCCAGAACCCTCATGCGCCTGAGCCTCGTCATCGGAGGGAGCGTGTTGCATCCTACCTCCACACATGCCCAGTTACTCGTCAATGACGTAATAGTATACAGCCATTGGTCCCCTAGTGAATCTGAATGGCTTGGTAGGGCATATTGTGTCAGACAGTCCCAAAATGTGAATGGAGTCATTCACAGCTTTGGGACTGTCTAGTACAGTATGCTCCTGCAAGCCCATTGGTCCACACTGGGACCAATGGGCTTACAGCCCATACTGTACCTGTCATTCCGGCAGGTGGCTGGGCGTGTGTGTGTGTGTGGGATGCACGCCGCTGATGACGGGGGGAGGGGTGGACATGGGGTTCTGTATGGGTGGGTGGGATGGGGAGTGCCACTGGATCACCAGGGTATTACGATATGGGTTTTCACCGTGATCGCGGCAACGGGTGGGAGGATTCCACTAGACCACCAGGGACCCTCATATTGCCATGTTTTGGGGACTCGGGGACATGGGTGGGAGGGGGACCACTAGACCACCAGAGCTGGGCATGTGTCATACTCATCAGGGATAGGGACTGTGGGAGCCACTAGACTACCAAGGATATCTTTATTATCTTATACCGCTCGATCGTGGCTACAGGTGGGGGGGTCCACTAGACCACCAAGGTTGTGAGTGCTTGCAGACGGTGTTCTGGTTGGGTGGGTGGCCACCCATGGCTGGGCTGTTGTGTTGCACCCCTGCAATACAGCAGCCCACCTGTGGGTGGCCGATAGTTGCTCCTACTCTACACGGGCTCAACTTTGAGCCCCCCTATGCAGCGCAGTGCAGGGGTGCGCCAGCATATGCGCCACACATCCTGGGCTGAATATCAGGATGTGCTGCGTATGCATGGGCATGCCCCCTGCATCTGCGCTACATACAATTACATTGCACTCCGATGCATCGGGATTTGCGCTGCGCCGGGCAGCCTTCTCAATATCCTGCTGGGGCATAATGCGGGGTTGCGGTGGCGCAACTCTGTTGCGCCAGGTGCAATCCCTTTGAATATCCTGGCCCATGTTTCCTACCGTGGATCACAAAATGTTTAAAGCAGTGGTATTTGTTAGTTGGCAACAAATTTCATTACGTAGCTTTGTTTTTTTTTTAGCAAGAATGTGTTTCTGACATACTCCGAATCATCAGCAGTGTATTTCTAATTCCCTCAGATATTTTTAAAACAGCTTTAATTACTAGTTTTGTAACTAAAGATTCAAATTAATAAAGATGGCTACCACTTTCAATTTTTAAAAATCTCTTCTGTTAAGGTTACTTTTTTGACCATGCAAACTAGATTCATATTGAAAGTATTAGGATGACTCTAGCACATGTTTCTAATGGTAAATGGCCCTGCATCACATCAAGCTGTTTAATTTAATCAAGGTGGGCATGGCAAGTGAGCCGGAACATTTAAATACTTCATTATGAACAGAGCCTGAGTACTTCACCTCTGTATCCCACTCAGCCACTGCTGGCTCAGAGTTCCGAAGTGCAAATCTTGTCCCAAGCACGGCTCTCCCCATTGCCACCATAACTCTGCACCAACCTGCATTTCCTCTATTATTTCATGAATGTGAACTTTCACAAGGATCACTAAAACATACATTTTGGGTTTAAGGCGGCAATATAGTGCAGTGGTTTAAGGCTCTGAGCTGCAAATCTGGTGACATCCACCAGGCCAGACCTGGGTTTGAATCCCACAGCTTCCACTTGCATGCTGTGTGACCCTGAGCAAGTCATTTAACTTCCCTGTGCTCCCAGGTCACTCCTGTAAAAAAGCTTTCAGCTTAGTGTGCTACTCCTGGTTAAACAACTGAAAAAAAAAAATCACCAGCAAATTCTTCACTATGAATGTAATTTGTCTGTCTCTCTGAGAAGGACTGAACAAAGAAAGAAAATGTAGTATCACCAACCTATGCATTTAACAATGATCTAGCACTGACTGCTGAACTGACAAGGTCAAAAGGTCACTGGAAAGCATTTTTAGTACACTGTTTTCCTGAGTCTGATTGTTGCCTGCGGGCCACGGCTGTGACTATCCTGTTCTAAGTTCCCTTGTGTGTCAGAACCAGAATACAGATATGTCAACAGAGAGAAAGGAAGAACTGCTATTAACAGGGTATTTCTTGACTCGTTAATAACGTGTTCACATTAGGAGATTTCTGTCTGAAAAATCCATTAGGAGGATTCATTGTCTTTTCTATTTGGGAGGGGAGAGAGAATGCATGCTCCCAGATTTATGAAACTGGATTTAATAGTTTTATAAATAAGTCCCTATTGGAAAGCGACTGGGAGTATGATGGATTTAGCAACGGATTGTTCTTCCTCAGTAGGAACAGACAGTAGGGTTAAGATAGTATATTTTACTGAGCCTTCTTCAATGATGACTCATTAATAAAATCATTTATTAATTTTTTTTATTGAAAATAAGTGACCAAGAAAGGCACACTGAGCTAAAGCTCATTTGCAGGTATGACCTGGCCCAGGAAGGGAAATAGGGAGATAAAATATACAACATATAGGTAAAATATACCAAGTATGCATGGTAGAAAAATGCAAGGTGCAGCAAAAACACAAGTTCAACAGATAATACAATACAGTAAACTATGTACATGGTGGTATATATGACTAAAATACTGGTTCAGGAACTCAAAGGCTAAGTACATGTGAATAATGTGGCAACATTAACTGTGGCCAAGGCAGGTGCAGGAGGGGGCAGAAAAGGGCTCAAGCTGGCATCTGAGGGGAAATAACAGAAGAGGAGAGATGGAGGGTGGTAGAGAGATTGTTACAGATGCAGGGAAGACATGAGGAAAAAGCAGACTTCCCAGCAGTGGCATAATTAGAATGTTGAATGAAGAAAGTACAAGAATCACAACAGCAAAGAGAATAAAAGGAAAAGAGATGGGGGGAGGAAAGTCAAACCAATACTTAGAAACTAGGGTTGCACAGTGCAATTAACTAATTAACTTTGTTTACATAGTGTGTGCGCTTCAGTGAGGGTGGGTGTTGTAAGGCACGCTTCCATACTAGCCCCACGTTTGGCTAATTCTATCTGGAAAAATGTAACCTGCTTGTACACCACACATAGTATTGCAAGAAACCCTAAAATGACCACCTGACCTACTAGAACTGTGGCAATACAGTTGGGGTTCACCCCGTCATCTCACTCTGTATTAATACTTAGCCAAAGACATACAATGGCCATATAATGTATGGGAGAGGCTTATTATTAACTAAATTCACACCTTTACAATGTTGTTATACCATCGATATGACATCAGATTGTTGCTATACCCTCTTCACTATGTCATAACAATGGTATAACAAAACGGGACATTCACTCTTTGTAACATTCTATACTGTGAATTCAACACACGCTGGTGCCCATACACTATACAGGATAATGGATGGTCTTTGGGTAACATCCACGCTGCAATCACTTCTCGAGGTTGCCATGACAACAGTAAACCTCTCAAGGTTTACAATGCCATGACAGCCTCTTGAAGTGATTATAGTATGGTTATTACCCAAAGCCTGTCCATTATCCTCTATATTACAGCTGACTGCCTAGCTAGAAGAGAGACAGAACCTGCAGAAGTGTTGGGATAGGAGATAGTGGGTCCAATGAAACAAGGAGACCTTGCAATGATGACGCAGGCAGCCATGGATGGTGCAGCGAAGCATTGTCCACCCCGTACTGCTTGTCAGGATTTATATAACTTTACACACACAAACACAGGTAAATTATGCCTATCATCTGGTCTGGTTTTCAGATCACATCCTGTTACCAACTTGTAGATTTGTCAGGTGACTGCAGCTGCCTCACAATACCTTCATTCATACTTCACTTGAACTGTGGTTTGTGAATGAATGATGACATAAATTCAATGACTAAACCAGAATGTTGTGTGTAGTGGTATACTTCATATGTATCTTTTTACCGGTGGAAATACTTATACTTGTTTTCAGTTGTATATTTTTGTATACAGTATACTGATACAGTACTTTCTAACTATTCTTGGAAATTGTACTTTTACGCTACTGTGAATGAACCTCAGCTCAGATGGCTGATAGATCTCCCATTGATTTATTGATTATTGATTTATTGATTTGTTTTTAAATTCTGTACTCCTGTGGTACAGCGGCGATGTATCCCTGTATCTGCCCTCTGCAGACCCTTCATCCCCAGGTTGCCTGCATGGGAGGCCCATGGCTTGCCCCCATGACGGAGTTCCCTGAGGGCAAGGTGGAGAGACCGATCAACCTGATTCTCCGGACCAGTGATCCTTAGCATCATTCAGCCAGGGAGAAGAACTCCTGGCTGGAGATGGATGAAGTGGCCTCAGTTCGCTCCGTGGAGTAATTCGAGGAGTGAAGACGGATTTGCGGAGTGTTCCACAGCACAAAGCGGAGTACTTCGCGCCACAATGGGTAATGTAAAGTCCATTGAAAACAATGACTTTGCGTTATTACGCCGTCCCCAAACCACTACTCCACAAAAATTAAGGCAAAGTACATTGAAAACAATGTACTTCGCCTCACTTTGCCTTGTTTTAAGGTCCAAAGGTGGATTTTGCAGTGATTCATGGGATTTCAGGTCACATGGGCTCTAGATTGTTCTGCACAGCCTCAGTTCGGGGTAGTGTGTATAGGAAGCTGTTGGAGACAGTCTGCTGTGAGAGCTCTCTGCGATTCAAACCTTCTACAAGCTGTTAAAAAAGTATTTTTGAGTATTTTGTTTTTGCTGAAACTTTAGTTCATCGATTGTAGGAAACCCTCCTGTGCTCATATCATCGAGCATTTATTGTTTGTGAGTGGATTTTGAATGTTAATGTGCAACATTCAGTCTGTGTACTGAGAGATAGTGGAAGTGTGCTTTGGGGGAGGGGTGTATCTGTGGTGTATGTAGACTTAAGTAGGAGAAATAGGGAGTTCTTTGTTTTTTGGTTATATTTTTCTTGTATAACTGACTGTGTTAATGTACACACAGTAATATTTTCAGTAATTGTTGACATTTTTTTGCTGATTGTGTGTGTTGTGGTCTGGAGGACCTGGTGCAGCAGTGCATAATTTCAGGTTGTTTAAAATATGTTGTATATTACTGAAGTTTTCAATTTGCTACGCATTACTTGTAGACAAATTGTGTGTGTGTGTGTGTGTGCAGTGCGTGACATCAAATAATGCACCTTTTATTGTGCCATAGTGTAATTGCAGGTGCAGCAGTGTGAACCTGCTGTCCACTGCACCTGCGTGATTTTGTACTGCCATTGTGTTATCTTTTCTTGGTTTTGCACTACTGTAATCTGCAGTCAGTGCTCCCCCCCCCCCACCAGCAATAGGTACTCTTTTCCAGATTGGATTGTTTGTGACTTGAGAGTACCACTGGTTAGTTAAGGTGTTGTTGAACTTGTTGTGACTTTGCATCTATATCTCTTGTTGAAGCCATGGTTGTTTTTTTGGCTTCACATCCAGCGTCCCGCCCCCAGCCCCCACCCAGAGTGAATATTCCAAAATCTAAATTTGCTTAGAATATTCTTGTTGATCCCCCAAAATGCCCGCAAAGAGACGTGCAAGCAAAGCTGTTTCTTGCCATGGCACTGCTGCCAGTGGTAAGATTGTGTGTGGGCATGGTAGTATGCAGTCGCAGAAGTGCATTGCTGATGTGAGGAAAGGTATTTCTCCTTCAATGTTTTTTGCAGTGCAATCAGTAGCTTCACTTATAGTTGACAGAGATGATATTGTCCCAGCTGGTGGTGTTAGTGCAGTCGCTGGTGGTGGTATGAGTATTGCTGCCTCAAGTTCCACTTCTGACCAGTTTACCATGTCCAAAAATATAGTGGAGTGTGAAGCAGTGCCAGTGAGTGACAGTGTAGATGATGTCATACTCCCAGTAACATCCCAGTAACTGGACATGAGGATTCTGATCATCATGTCAACGATAGCACACAATGTCACATTTCTTCCACTGCAGTTCAGGTCATGCATTTGCCATGCAGTGATTTACAGTGTGGTGAAACAATTTTGGGTGATGGTGGTGCTGATGATGATGATGCTGTGGTTGCAACCTGCAGTCCTCATGCCAGCATCCAAGCAGAAGATGTGGATGATGTTAATGAATATGATGATGATGTCAGTGACCCCTGTTGGGAACCGGAGAAAAAGAAATTCAAGGCGGCTGTGTCTGAGTCTGTCTGCATCCCCCCCCTTCGTAAAAAGTTTTGATTTACCAGTTCAGTTGATGATGATGACCCAGTAATAATGATAGATAGTCGTGGTGGTCAGTCGCAGTCAAAGTGTGTCCTGCCTGAAAAATCATGTAGCACACCCCCCACTTCATGGCTTAAAAAAACAGAGTCCAGTAAGCAGCATCAGAGGGTACATGTTAAAACTAGAGCATCACAATCCCTTGTTTGGGATGTTTTTGTGCAAGATGCAAATGATGAGTCAGTTGCAGTCTGCCAGCTTTGCCAGGTGCATGTGAGTCGAGGTAAAAAGCAGAGCCATCTGGGCACAGGGGGCCAGCATACACGTCTTAAGAACAGGCACATGGCACTGTGGATCCAGCACAAGATGGCAGCTAATACCTGTACCACAGTGGGTCGTTCACCCTCGTCATCAACCATAACGAGCATGTTATCCCCTTCCATGACTGTAACATCAAGTAGAAAATTAAATGTGTGCAGTAGTGATGAAATAACAGCAGATGATTACTACAGGCATGATGAGGTGGAGGACCTGAATGATTTTGAAATCTTTTCCAGTGGTGGTGAGAGTAGCAGTTTTGGTGGTGGTGGTGGTGAATGCAGTATATCTAGTGCAAGTGGTACATCAACCCTGGTTGGTAAATGTGGGAAAATAACTGCATTTCTGGGTTTGTCATCACCTGTGCAACCATCTTCATCACACATCCACACTCCACACCCTGCGATTCACAGAGCAGAACCATTTGTCATCACACCCCATGTAAAACGTTTAAGTCAGCCCACGCTACAGAGTGTTTTTGCACATAAGCTGAAGTACCCACCCAATCATACAGTGTCACGTGAACGTAATGCTGCTGTAGCTGAAATGCTGGCAATTGTTCTCTTGCCCTTCTCCTTTGTGGAGAATTCTGGGTTCTGGCGGTTTGCTGCATGTGCTTGTCCAAAATGGAAAGTCCCATCCAGGACATACTTTTCGACCCATGCTGTCCCCGAGTTGTACTGTACTGTGTCCAACTCAGTAAGACATGCCCTTCAGCATTCCTCCTCTCCATTCTTCCATTTAAGTATGAATAGGTGGACAAGTGGCAAAACAGCGGAGAGTTCATATTTGTGTATAACTGCACACTGAGCGCAGGTTCTAGGGGTTGTTTGTGCTGTTGGCAGTGTGAATAATCAGTGAAGTAAGGTGGAGTGTTGTGGCAGCAATCTTCCAGGAATTCCACAGCACGCAACAATTGCTATGCACAATGTGACCTGTTCACACACTGGTGAAAACATGTTGGACATGGTACTGACTGAAATTGACAAGTGGCTGAACCCCCTGTCCCTGAGAGCTGGGTTCATAGCAAGTAACAATGGGTCAAATGTGGTGAAATGCATCACGAATGATGGCTTTTTTCAGGTTCCATGCATGGCCCACTGTTTAAATCTTGTGGTGCAGGAGTTTCTGCAGCACCCTGATATAAAGGAAATGCTGACAGTTGCACGCCATATCTGTTCTCACTTTTCATGCTCTGCAAAGGCCCATAACCAACTTCAGCAGTTGCAGATCTGAAACAGCCTCCCGCAGCACCGCTTGAAGCTGGAAGTTGTCATCCAGTGGAACTCCACTTTATACATGGCAGAGAGGTTGTATGAACAATACAAAGCCATCTCAGAATATCTTGTCATGCACACTAGCCGTGACAGTTCTGGGGCCTCCATGTCTATGACGACTGAACAGTGGTGCCTCATGGACTCTTTAATAAAAATCTTGATGCCTTTTGAACATGCCACACAGGCAGTGAGTGGCGAGTCTGCCTCCAATAGCCAGTCAATTTCACTGCTGTGGGTGCTGAGGCAGACATTGGTGAATGTACAGTATAGCTTTGATGTTGCCTGAGACAGTGCTAGCAGTGTGTTGCTGAAACACATGCTGACAGTATTTCAATCAATCAATCAATCAAAATCTTTATTTATTCAGGCGGACATCATTGAGCAAAGCTCATTTACAAGATGGACCTGATAGGTCGAGGAATAACATGAAGGTACAAAGAACAGACATATACAAAACACTTCTAAGTAAACAGGTTACAATAATATAAACATATATACAAGCAGTGCAGCTGGAGAATACAGGCTCCAGGGCAAGCTAAACCAAACAGATATGATTGATGATTAATAAAGTGTTGATAGTAGCCTCTGAAAAATGACACGGGGCTGGTGGGAGTTTTGGATAGGGACTAAAATCAACTAGTAGTGAGTGAATGGGGCAGAAGTAAGTGCCAGGGTAGCAGAGGAGGTCTTGGTAAGGGGTAGCAAAGCTGCATAGAAAGAGGGGGGTGGGGGTAAAGAATGTGATTGGACTAGGCCTTATGAAAGCAATTGCATTTCTCTGGGAAGAGTCTTGTGTAGAGCTTTTAAAGGATGTTAGGTATAAAGGTGGTCAACTTTAGGGTCTTCTGCAGTGAATTCCAAGCCATTGCAAGAGAGTAACTGATTACAGATCTCCCATGCCGGTGCAGGCTTTGGGTAGCTTCTAAGGTGAAGTTATTGCTTTAGGGCATATGATCTAGCTGTAGCCAGTGTAAAGCAATCTAAAATATAGGATGGAAGTTTGTTAGACAGAGCTTTGTAAATCCATAATGCAGCATTTTTGTTCCTTCTGAGGTGTAAGGATGTCCAACCAACTGCAGCATAGAGAGAGCAATGATGAGTGTTGAATGGAAGATCTGTGATGAACCTTAGAGCTCTATGGTACAAGGTATCCAATTTACTTAAGTAGGAAATAGTACAGTGGCCATAGAGGAAATCTGCATAGTCGATAAGTGATAGAAATGAGGCCTGGATTAGTCTCTGTCTTGAATCTCTGGTTAAATAATGCTTGATTCTGAAGAAAAGGCCGAGCCTCTGGCGAAAGTTTTTCAGAAGTTCTTCAATATGCTGAGTATAATCAAGCCTGTTGTCAATCCATACCCCTAAATATTTGAATTTGTCAACATAGTCAAGGCTTTCACCAAGGATGGTGGATAGTTGGGGAAGAATGCTTGATGAGAAGGCATTAGTATAGTAATTGGTGGAAAAGAACATAGCTTTTGTCTTCTTTGCATTTAGGAGTTTTTTTTCAAGTAGTTGGTATTGCAAAAGGGAGAACTCTGATTGTAGTATTTCACAGGCCTTTATAGGTGATGGGTTACTGACATATAAGACAGTGTCATCTGCAGAGGTGAACATTGGCTTTGGTGAGATCAGAGTCAATGTTGTTAATGTAAATGGCAAAAAGGACAGGGCCCAGGATAGATCCTTGAGGTACTCCTCTTAGGAGTGGTTTTGATGAGGATAGGTTGCCTTCATTTTTCACCTGCTGCGTTCTATCAGTGAGGTAACATCTGAACCATTTAAGAGAGGATGGATCTAGGCCTATGGAGTGCAGTGAAGAGAGTAGCAGCTCATGATCCACTGTGTCGAAGGCTTTGCTTAGATCAAGAAATACAGCACAGACGCTGTTCTTTTGTCTAGCTCAGTTTGCCAGTCATTAGTGACTTTTGCTAATGCAGAAGTGGTGTTAATGCCTGTTCCTAAACCCAGATTGAGCAGGGTTTAGGAGATTATTAACATCAAGGTAGTCTCTTAATTGGATGCTCACTAGTTTTTCTAGCATTTTGGAAAGCACTGGCAGGATGGATATGGGTCTATAATTGTTGAGGTCCATGGGTCCCCTGATTTTGGAGGGAAACACTTGTGCTGACTTCCACAGCGAAGGAATAGAACCAGAGGCTAAAGATAGATTAAAAAGATGTGTTAAGGGAACTGCAAGCACATGTATTTGACCAGCATCATCACATCTTGAGCATTCAGTGTAGTGACAACTTAACAATGGCAATAATGCTGGACCCACGATACAAACATGGAATTGCCTCAGTACTGGAGGGCGGGCCTGAACAGGTAAAAACTGTCAGTGGGCAACTAGTGCGCTTGGTTCATGGGGCACAGAAGTCATGTGCCAAGGTCAGCAAACTTCAGCAGCATAATCAGGCTGAAGGTGAACCTGGAGGAGTAGTATCAAGCATATCCTGTAAGGTGAAGGAGACTGCAGTTCCAGGTGGTCTGTCATCAAAAGTGGTTGGTGTTAACCCACTTTAAGAGGCTTTGTCCCAAGTCGGGATCTGTGACATAAATGGTTCCAGAGAAGCGGATGATGTATCAAACACTGGACTTAGAGCAGCACAGCAAATGGTTGAGTCATATTTGTCTGAAAACAGGCATCTGTCAATCATTGATGATCCCCTTTTATACTGCAGTGGAAAGGTCAGTGAATGGCCAGAGCTGACCACTGTGGCACTGAAGTACCTGACATGCCCACCCTCCAGTGTGAGTGTCGAGAGGGTATTCAGCTCAGCAGGTGCAATAGCTTGGGATTGTCGTACAAACCTCTCTCCTACAAATGTCAGTTTGCTGATGTTCATAAAAATGAATGAGAGGCACATACCAGCTCAGACTGAAACCTCAGTATTCGTACCCCGGCATAGTCATGGTTTAGCTGATGCTGTAGAAAGGGACCATCCTGGAGGCAGTGCCAGCATGAAACGGCCTACCACTGATGTAGATGATAAAACAATGGAAAAAGAATTTCCCAGTGGTCAGAATTCAGACATAGAAGGCTGCAAAGGCAGCTTTCTTTATGAGGATGATAAAGAATGATGATGAGGTTAATGTTGGCAGGTTTTAACTTAAGTGGTTAAAAGGCTGTCACATTTCTTGTATGATACATGTTCTCTTTTCATAAGTTAAATCAGTGTATTGAAGTGCATGGTGCTACGCCGCACCTTTATACATTATGGAGCCCCAAAGCATTTGCCATACTTCCGGTCATGAACTTTTCTCCTTAAAATAAAGTATGTTGCGGCGCGAGAAAATGCCTCAACATACTTCAAAGGCTTAACCGGAGGGCAGCCTTTGCAGGGCAGGAGCTGCGTGGCTGACTGCTTCCCTTTAAACTACTACTGTGGCCTTCCCACTGTCTGTCATTAAATTTAAACAAAAGACAAAACACTAGCGGTGGTGGGGGTGCTGAAGAAAAGAGCTAATGGGGATCTCCTGATGGTCCAGCAGCAGTTGGAGCATCGAACAGTCTGTAACTGGTGTTGCTCTATCTGCTCCAACTGCTGCTGGACAGCAACCACCCTCTCATTATTCTCTTCCACCGCAGCCCACAAAAGTCCTATGTCTGCCTGAGTTGCAGGCATTGTGGGGTCCACTGGTGGGGGGGGGAACACCAGGTAGATGCAGTGGTGAGGCTGGTGCTGGTGGTGGTACTGGAGCAACTGCTGCTGTGGCCCTCCTCCGGCTTGACGAAGCACAACAGCAGCACCCTCTGCCACTGCCACTGCCACAGAATGGCCAGCAGGTGGATGCCTGGCCTGTTCTGTGACAGCCTGCCACTCCACCTTGTGGTGGTTCAACATATGGGTGCACTGGCCCCTGATCCCCAGATGTGCCCCCCAGGGGGCCACAGCACACCTGCACCCCACAAAGCACACACACCACAAGGCTGCTGTCCCCCCTGACACAGCTAAAAAACTGCTAAACTGGGGAGCTGCCGGGGGGGGGGGACCAGGCATGGGAGGGGCAGATGCACTGCCAGCAGCATGTTCACGGACCTGGGGCTCCACCTGCTGCTGTGGAGGCGGTGCTACTGGAGCTTCTGCAGCTGCCACTGGTGGTGGTGGTGGTGGACGTCCAGGACGCGGCACTGGTAGTGCTGCTGGAGCTCCTGCAGCTGCCACTGGTGGTGGTGGTGGTGGTGGTGGCGGACATCCAGGACATGGCACTGGTGGTGCTGCAGCTGCTGCTTCTGGAGGGGAAGGGGATGACCAAATACTCTGGACCGGTCCAACACCGCCCAGCTCCTCCCCCCTCCACACATGTGCACTGCTCCTGTCCTGCCAAGGGCCACATACCATCCCTGACCCTCCATTACAAAAAAAACACCTTCCCTCTCTGACAAGTCCCGACTTCACACACACTCACTCACACAACACAGGCACACACACACACACAGTCACACACACGCAGCACACAAAACAAAACTTATAAAACAAAGAAATCAGTCACCAAAAGGAAAAAATGAACTGACAAAACAGTACAAAAAAACTAAACAATTAGCTTTTAAGAAAGCTTTTGGGTTTTGAATCTGATCAACTTTCAGAACAAGCAGCCAAGAACTCTCCTCTCCACAAAATGCTTCCTCTTTCTACCTTACAAAGGAGAAAGTGAAAGTATCTGCTTCTATGATTCATTTCCTTCCTGCCTGGCTAAAGCATGTGTACTGTAAGCCATGTGATGTGTGGGGGGGCTGCCTATATTGTTGTCATTCCGCCTTACTTCACGTTTAAGGCAGAATGACAATGTGAAGTCATAATAACAAAGCGAAGTGAGCACTTTACAATGGTCACCCTGCGTAGCGTAGCGTAGTTGTCAGTGTCAGTGGCTCAGTAGGTAGCACACTCGCCTCTGAGGCCGGGAGATCAGAGGGCTGTGGGTTCAGTTCCCACATCTGGCACTTGGGTTAATATCCCAGTACTGACACTGTAATGCTGCATGAGAGGGGTGCTGCATTTCTGAGGTGCCATCTTTCAGATGAGACGTTAAACCGAGGTCCCATCTGCTGGATTGGTGGTAGTTCAGGTGGATGTTAAAGATCCCATGGCACTTATCGAAAAGAGTAGGGGAATTTCCCCGGTGTCCTGGCCAAATTTCTCTCATTCACTAAAAATACCACCAACAGCTTAATCTGGTTCAAGGTCATTTGGCATTCATCTGTATCCTCTCCCCGGTCGTGCCTGAAAATAGGCAGGATTTGTCTAGTACTTACCTCGCCAACAAAAGCTAAATAAAATAAAATAAATAAAACTCGAAGTGGCCACTTTGTGTTCATTTCACCAGCAGAATTTAATTTTCTGCATCTTTACTCCCGCTTCACTGTGTGTGACTACAGGAGATTTTTTTTTGCTTTGGTCCACTGACAGAGTGGACATGCAATGAAGTCAATGCACTCCAGGCACACGTCCCACCTAGCATGCAGATGTCTGCCACTCCGCCAACCCCTGCACCAGCACTGGATCCCTAGAGCGCCCACCCCTAGTCACCGCTAGTGGTGGACTATTGCCAGGACCCAAAACCCACTGTCCCTGGAGAAGGAGAGCAGTCCCTCAGCCACTCACCCTCCTGGCTGACCCTGTGATACCCCTGGCTTGCTTCCTAACCCAGGTCATTGGCACCACAACAGCAGCCCTAACGCAGTGCAGTTGGGATGTCCTAGTCTCCCATTTATTTTTACAATGGGCAAATTTATATATACCATGATGCTATACCTTAGGAAGTTGTTGAGCTTCTCTCTTGCTCCAGCCTGCCCTTCCATACCTTGGCAGAGGAAAAGGAACACACACCAATGCCCATAAAGGTGCCACAGCTGCACAGCAACATGAGGCAAAAAAGAGAAAAAGCTGTGCACATACCAACAGGTACCAATTCAGTTAGGCTTTTATTTGCTCACAAATTGCATGTAAATATAAGGCTAATACCCCTACATATCTCTTCTGCAAGGAGGCTTCATCAGCTCCCCCCAGTGAAGCCTCCTTGTAGAGGCAATGCGTGGGGGTATTAGCCTTGTATTTACATGCAGTTTGTGAGCAAATAAAACCCTAACTGAACTGGTACGTGGTGGTGTGTGCACAGCTTTTTCTCTTATTTACCCTTCCATACTGTACCTGCAGACATACAGCCAGCCATACATTACTCTTTGAATTAATGATCTTTAAGGAAAGTTGTGGGCTTTCTTCCAACTCCAGCCTACCCTACTGTACCTCACCTGAAGAAACACAGCCTTCTATACCTTTACACTGCAATGATAAGCCTTTGCTTACCTTATCTCAGGTAGTTCTAGTGTTTCCTCCTGCTCCAGCCTACCACCTGTAAGCATACGCAGCCTATTATACTTTGCACCTTTAAATAGTACAGTTCACAATCACATTTACATCCATGTACCGAAACAACAACCTATAGTCAGACCCTTCCCAAAGTCACCACTGATTGTCCTTGTAACTGTAGGGCTACACTTCTACCTTCCTGATGTGAAGAGTTCAACAGAGAAGGGAAGGGAAGGGAAGCTGGCATGGTTCCTGGAACTGAACTGTTCACTCTTCATTTGCTGCAGAAACATTTTCAGTCACAGTGCAGGTACTAGCCTGAGCCTTTCCCTGTCTTACTTACTAGCCAAACAGTCCCATTGCTTAGATCAGGTGATCTACCTGTTACTGTATCAATACTGATTTGCCAATTAAAGTACCTTGCCCAATGGCCCTAACCTTGTGCTTCTTATCTTGCTGGCTTCCCACCTCAAGCTACCCAAGTCCTTTTGTGCAGCTCATTTTATAAACGTATCTAATTTGCATATTGAGCACCACTAATCCTGGTTGGCTTAGACTCAGCATCCCCATTTTAGTCATCTATCCTGGCTATCCTGCCTGCTAGTCAGTCGACTCCCAGAGTACTCGAAAGTGCATAAGCTGCAGTGGATTGTTTGTGAAAAATATCGGTGAATTTCAGTTATCCTGACTCCACCTCTTTTCTCCCTAACTCCAAACTGTCAGATTTCCGTAGTACATTTTGGGGCATTAAAGCATGTTTTCTTCTATCAAATATACTTTCACCTTGTACAGTACATGAACATATAACTTTAATTCTAGGCTTTTCGTTAAATCATTCTTTGTATCAGATTGACACCCTTCACTGCCACACACCTCCAAGCTAATACGACTAACATATCAATGGAAAGAAATGTGTATTATTTTTTAGGCAGATATTTCATGTTAGACAGATATTTTACTTAAAAAATGCCTTGCCCAGGCTCATGGCACTACAATAAATTTACAAAAATGTGCTTCCTAAAGTACACAGACCTCCTTTTGACACTCTTTACATGAGCCCTTTAAGAATTTATGTGTTTATTTATTTGTTTACCAGGTGGGTGTACTGGTCCCAGGGTCCCAGGGATCATTTCCAGGCATGACCCTGGCCATCAAGATGGCACATAATGGGTAATGGTAAAGCACATACAGTACAGGCAAGGCTAGTAACACATACCGGACCAGAAGCCATTTGATAATACTATGCATGCTGGTGTAAAGTTGTAAATTTGCCCGTGGAAAAATATGCAAATTTCAGCACAGTTGATAACTGCAATTTGTTATTTGCCAGGCAACTGGTCAAATTTGCATGGCAAATTGATGTGAATGGCCAGTTCGTGGGTGAATCTCAATGTGAACTGCATGCTTCACCCCTCACCCAAAAAGATACAATCATTGATACCTCCCTGCTGGCGCCTTCCTCCCCCCTACCTTGGTGAATTGCACAGGCAGCTAGTGCTACACTGCAGAGTAACACCAAAGAGTAATCGTTTCATACCCATCCCCCCACTTCCATGCCAAACACACTTTCCTCGCCTTCCCCCACTTGAGTTCCACCGAGTCGGTCATTTATCAAAATCGCACATCAAGCGCCCCAGGTCCCCCACTTAACCCCCCTCTGGTCCTCCCCTCTCCACCCCAGCATCCACAAAATCAGCCTGCAATATAGAAAGTAACCCCCGGTGCAGACCCCCTGCTCTGTTTAGTGTCCACCTCATAATGTGAATGAATAATAAGAGATGTTCTTGCTTGTAGTAAAACCTGATTGGCTAGGAGCAAAGACATCACCATTGATTCATGCCATTACAAAATGAATATACAATTTACAAAATATACAAAACGCAGCACAAGGCAATGCCACAGATATGAAAATCCAACATGACTGGTTAAAGTAGCAATATCTGTTAATTACTATACAACTTTTTTCAGCAATTTTTTTCTGGCAAAATATCAAGATACCCTCTTACTTTCTGTTTTCCTTCATTCCTGAATAAAGGTACAGGATTTTGAAGTTTGCAAAAGTTCCCACTCCTGTGCCAGGACCACTATGAAAAAATTAAATATCCTGGTACAGTACCGTGTTGCTTAGCATCAGAAACATGTGTCAGCACTATCCTAATACAGCTACAGTATGAGTCTAACATGTACATTCAACAGGTAACCTCAACAGAAGAGATTTTTAAATACTCCAAGTGGTGGCTGTCTATAACAATGTGAGCTATTAATTACTAAACGAACAATAAAACCTTTAAAAATATCTGAGAAAACTAAAAATATACTGAGGATGAAGCTATGGATGTCAGAAATATATTTTTTGCTAAAAAAAATATATGATGATTTTTTTTTTTGCCTACTAACAAATACTGCACTGCTTTAATCCATGTCACATGAACCAATCATAATCTCAGGGAGGTGGCTGCAGGCAGAGACAGCCACAGTTTGAATCCTTTTACTTATTTTACCATTTTTACTCTTCCCACTGGGTTGACAAATGGGCATTTCCTCCACAGGGAATATTGCTTGACAACTTGGCCCTTGCCCTGGGCTGGGCTTTGAGCTGCAGTTTCTGTAGCCCATGCTCGGTCTCTCTAGCTCCACCCTGAAACCTCCATCTTGCCTGCCTTTCACGTCTGGCAACCATGTAAAAGCCCTCCTTTCTATTACAGTGATGACTCTATTTTTAAACAAAAATAAATTCTTTGCTTAGCACCCTCGCTAAGCCCTCATGCTTGTCTTCTCGGGGTTGCCACACACACTCGTTGGACCCATACCTGCTCCTCAGGCAATCAGAACAACTATTTCCATCTTTATAGGGTACATTCCAGTCATAAATAGTTTATTATCCTCCAATTTTTTTTTGTAGGTGAACCCTTTGAAAGCAGGGTAGATCAAGGGCTGTATCAATAATTACTGAAATGTATGGAATGTATAAAATATGTCAATATCATCAAACTGTCTAAAAAAACTGAAAATATTTAGGGAACAACTCTCAATTTATCCAGCATGCCTTAAATTCTTTTTAACCACTATGATAAAGAATTGTGGGTGGTGGCGCTTCCCATGTAATTTTGTGTTAATAAGAGAGCTTGCATAGGCACAAAGTGAGTTTACATTGACTCAGAGCGAGTTTACGTCAATACAAAATTACTTTCCATTGAAACAAATACATTTGTATTGATGCAAAGTGTGTTTGACACAAATAAATAAATACCACAGGCTCACCAGGGAAATATTTAAAGTGCACTGGAGTGCCAATGACCTCTAGACACCAAGGAAACACACCCCTGTACTGTTGTAGCTCACCAGGGTGAGGTAGTTGCAGACTAGCAAAACCCATGCTGGCAGATAAAAAAATATATATATATATTACACAGGAGTCTCATGTGAAACCTTGTTTGGTCCTTAGTGTGTCCTAGAATCTCTTTGATTTTATTTGATAGTGGGATCCATTAGCAGCTCGTAAATGAAAACTCCATAGCTTACTATACTTTGCCTATCCCAAATTCTATAGGCAGTTTTGCAACTCTTAAAATACAAGAGTTTTAATGCAGTTCTTTTACATGTTTTTCCCATCATGCTCTACAATCCCAATTTATTATGCACTCCTTTTGCACACACACACACCCCATGTGTTCATCCCTGCTGTTAAAACTACTGGGTCAGTATGTTGTACACTTAGGCCCTGAACACATTAGAGCTGAAGATTTGCACCGCTATAAAAAAACTTTTTAAAAACATTTCTCAACTCACCACAGCAGCCCGTCCAGACCAGTCTTCATCCGAGTTTTAACTCAGTTATACCACAGCCGACTCCCGTCCGCATCTGCCTCCAGTAACGTTTTTAAAAATGGGTTCTCCATGACCGTTAACATGCTTCCTGGAGAAGCAATATGCAGACGCCTGTCCACACTACAGGGTAAGATGCTTTCCCTCATAAAACCGTTTTTAAAAACTGACTTGAGACTAGCTCCCAGCAGGGTTTAAGCATTTGCCTTAACACGCTTTGAAACCGTGTTTAAATGTGGATCGGCATCAGAGCTATGCTTAGTTAAAACGCTTACACCTTAAAATGTTTTAACTAGCCTGATGTGTACAGGGCCTTTATTATGCACAACAAAACCATGCAGTGACAACAGCATGGTAGGGAAGAGCGAGAGGGTGCAAAACCGTAAAAGGGTGTATGCGCAGTAGTGCACCCTCTCACTCTCCCAGGGAGAGGATAAAACCTCTACTGGGACAGGAGGCCAGTGTGCAGCTGCCATGGCTTAATGGGATGAGCCACTGGCAGCAAGGGAGGCAGGCAGTGCATTTGGGACTGGGTTTCGATTCCTGGTCCTAGATGCATGGATTTTTTATTTTTCACACTTTGTGCAATTTCAACTGTTAACCCCCCCCAAGTTAGTTATTTTGGTTGGGGTCAGCGCAGCTCCCCACAATGGGGCACCCCCCCGAAAAACAAAGACTTATGCTGCTGGCAATACATTGCATCATATTGGCAGCACGATATAGTGCTGCAGCATAATGTCTTGCGACATTATGACCCCATGCCCTGTTAAAATGCATGATGTTTTTCCTCCGTTAAAAACTCCTCCTCCTGATGAATTCAGGTTACTGCCTTGCACGGAAATTGGATACAAAATGTGGAACACTATACATGTAACCAATCTCTCACAACCTCTAGGGCATCTTTGGATCAAGGGAGATCACAACAAAAGTAATATTGTTATCAGGACTGAGGTGACCAGCAGCCATGCCAGGCAAACAAGCACACTGCAGACCACACTCCTAAAATACAGACTCCAGAGTCACGGGGCTCATGACTGCTGCCTTCCTCTGGCTGAAATGTTGGCAAGTGATTCCTGTCACTGCTGGTGCCGATGTAGCTCCATGATTCACCAGTAGGGGGTACACAAACGTCAGGTAAACCACATCCTTGCTCCCCCCACGAGCTGGGTGATTCACCTCATAGATGCACCATGCCTTGACCTGACATCTGCATAGAGCTGTGAGGTTGTACGTCATTGCCAGTCTCCCAGGTGTGAGTACATAAATGTGATTTTTTTCCTAAGATTATTACCACTCTTTATTGTTAGGGCACACTACAGCAATAACCTTCACGGCAACTGGTCCAAGGTGTTCAGTTATAACAAGACTGATCATTTGTGAAACTGGAAGATGTGGTAGATACTTTATGCATCAGATTTGTATTACCAGACATGGGTTCAAATCTTGCCTCTTGCCACCACTGACATCCTCACAGCCTCTGCTCAGTGCCTTAGGAATGGAAGCAGTCTACATCATGTGACAGAACAGGAAGAGTGAATTACCCTCTCTCAATAAAAGGTACATCGACCTAGCAGTGTAATAAAAGCTTGTGGTATATTTGGCCTGTGGGGTCACACAAAGTTTCAGATTTCAGCATCACTGGTCCCTATCTATGGGAGCACTAAATTATTTTTTTGATTTAAAAAAAAGCAGGAAAATTTAAAGTATGCATTATTTATTAGATAAAAACATGTTCTGAACTTCAAATTGAAACACAAATGTCTTCAAATTGGACTCACGTCATTTAAAAAAAGGGCTGTTACCAATATGCACCATTGTGAGTTAATTGGATCCATACCGTCAAACCAGTGAGCTAAATCACAGAAAAGTGCTGCAAAAGGAACCAGGAGGAGGTAAAGCAGGAAAGATGCAGACAGCAATCAGTCGTAACTACTATTTCAAGCTCAGTGACTGAGCAGAGAGAGTGCTCTCAGCCAGCCTTCCATTAATTTGCTCTCAATAATGTATGAGCCAAAACCACAGTATCCCCCGGGAGATTGGCTGAGCAACCAGCCGGATGCTCCGTGGCTGTCCATCTAGTGAAGGGGCTCTTGAGACAGTTATGGGGGAGGGGGGGATAACAACCTCCGGCCTTCATGCTGGGATTTATTAGGAAAGTGACAGAGTGCTAATGCTCTCCTAATCGTGTGGTTTCAGGTCCAGTCCTTGTCTTTCACCCCTGTATCATACTGCAGATTTATCATGCAGGATTTACTGACTGACTCTGCTGGTGGGACTATTTTCTAGGGACTGCTTACAGCAGGAAGGTTCAACAGCACATGGCCAAGAGCCACATTCATGCTTCCTTGTTTTAGTTGTATTGCTGCCAGTCAGGAATCTTTGAATGGTATGCTGTCTGAGAAAGTAAGTTTGCCTTCTAAGAAGCCACTTTGAAGTATTAATACCTAGAAGGACACATATGATGCTGGCAAACTGAGTTTGGAAATTAGCCTTAGCTACCAGAGTACCGGCCAGGAAAGGAGGCTTGAGCATCCCAGTGGACAGTTGCCTCCTCTGGGAACCAGAGTGGCCTTAGTCCAGTGTGTGAGCACCCCCTGGGGTTCCCTGGAGAGTGAGACTCAGTGGGTTGGCTTGTAGAAGGAACAAGATGTCACAGCTGAAGCCCCTGAACATGCCCGTTGCATGTGCAATGCAGGAGCACCTTGTGTTACCCTATATGGGAAGGCCAGGACAAGGAAAACAAACTTCAGCCAGCAGGATGATATGCACCATGCACATGCCCCTCACCACTGACTGAGTCCTCCCGCAGTGTCAGATTCAGCCTCTGGAAGGGGCTGTGGGGCCCTGATTGCCCTGGCATGGAGGTAATCCAAGGGAACTCTTGGAGGGACCAGGTAAGTCCCAGAGATGTTTGGTAATGGGGCTGTGGGTGCATGAAAGGGGGCAGAGTTGGCAGGATAAACAGCATTTAACTTGGGCAGTCAAGAACATATTGGAATTCTGGGATGATATATTAGTCCATGGCACAGCAAGTTGAACAGTTAACATTTGGAACAACTTGTATATATATATTTTTTTCAGAAAAATCTTAGAGAGAGTTAAATCCCAGCAGCTGGGCTGCCTTAGATGGTGAGAGTAAGGTCCTAGCTGCAGGAGTTGCATTAGACAGGGAGTTTTAGGTGTCAGCTACTGGGGTACCTTAGATAGGAAGAGTTATGTCTCAGCAGCTAGTGCTGCCCGATATATAGCTGTTGTTTTTTTTTGTTTGTTTTTTCAGAATAATCTTAGAGAGAGTTAAATCCCAGCAGCTGGGGCTGCTGTAGATGATGAAAGTCAAGTTCCCACTGCTGGAGTTGACTTAGACAGGAAGAGTTAGGTCTCAGTTGCTGGAGTTGCCTTAGACAGGGAGAGTTACATCTTAGCTGCTGGAGCTGCCTTAGCTAGAGATAATTATTCCTCAGTTGCTGGAGTTGCCTTGACTAGGAGAGTTAGGGCTCACCTACTGGAGTTGCCTCAGACAGAGATAGTTAGGGCTCAGCTGGTGGAGCTGCCTTGACAGAGAGAGTTAGGGCTCAGCTGCTGGAGTTGCCATAATGGGGATAGTTGGGACTCAGCTGCTGGAGTTGCCATGACAAGGATAGTTGGGACTCAGCTACTGGAGTTGCCATGATGGAGATAGTTAGGGCTCAGCTACTGGAGCTGCCTTGATGGGGATAGTTAAATCTCAGCTGCTGGAGTTGCCTAGATAGATGTTAGGGTTCAGCTGTTGGAGTTGCCTTGACAAGAAGAGTTAAGGCTCAGCTGCTGGAGTTGCCTTGACAGGGATAGGGTCCACAGCCCCATCTCCACACTCCAATTTGGTACTTTGTAGTCCTACGTCTTCCACTGTGTATACCCAAAGCTTGACCAGTGGCTCTACCACCTGCAAAATACAGGTAAAGGTCATCAATGTCCGTCCCTTTAGAAACTTCAGTCTTAGGAAGAACAGGCCTGAACAAATTGATTTTGTGAGACATAAGTCAATAGATAGACGTAGGGCTCACTGGACTAGTAGTTTGCACTTTGCCAGTAGCTCAATACTCCAAACTGAGCTGTTCCAATGGCAGAGTAATTATTCATACATTTCAGTTAGGTAGTTAGTTAAATCGTTAGTATTTCCAGTAGTTATAAGATGTTTTCCAGACAAGCTGCTTAAGACACTGTATAGTCAAAACATAGATACAGGATGAAAATGTTGAAGGTTAAGCAAACTCCAAAATATGCATAAAACTAAGAACTAAATACAAAACCTCCTGGGGGTGGAGGGGGGTCTGTCCACTCTGCTCACAGCACAGGTTATCACCAAGTGGAAGCTTGATAGTGGCAGTGACGCATCAAGGAGGAGACCCACAGCCTGACATATTGCTGCCTCCACATAGACTCATGCGTACATCCTTGCATGGCATGCAGGTGGGGAGAAACAATGCCAAAAAGCTGGCCAAGCAGAATGATGGCACAGTCCACCATGGGCCCTGCACCTGCTGATCAGGCACCTCCTCCAGTATCTGGATAATGTTCAGTGGGGAGCGTTCACGCCCTTGGACCAGGGCAATTCATGGGGGACCCTGAGAGGAGAGGTAAGTCCTGGGGATGACAGGGTGACAGGATTTGGTGGACTGAAGCCTAATTTGTGTCCTTCATGAGGCTGGGGATAAAAACCTTTATTGAAAAAATATATATGTATCTATATAGTTCAAGTAAGGTGTGGTCATAAAAGAAAAATAATCAGCAGCTGTGTTTTGTGTCTGGACCAATCACATTATGGGAGATTCATGGCCCAGTCTGTAAACAAGGGAGTAATGTAATCCCTGCAATGTCTATGCATCAATAATCGCATTGCTGATCCATAGAAAAGCATTGAAACTGTCTCAGTACATACAGTGGTGTGAAAAAGTATTTGCCCCCTTCCTGATTTTCTCTATTATTGCATATTTGTCACACTGGATGTTTTCAGGTCTTTAGACAAAATGTAATATTAGATAAAGGGAACCTGAGTGAACAAATAACACTTGTTTTTTTTTTTTTATTTCACTTATTTAATGAAAAAAAGTTAACCAACACCAACTGGCACTGTGTGAAAAAGTAATTGCCCCCTTACCTTTAATAACTGGTTACGCCACATTTAGCTGCAATGACTGCAACCAAACACTTCCTATAATTCAATATCAGTCTTTCACATCGCTGTGGAGGAATTTTAACCCACTCTTCCTCGCAGAACTGCTTTAATTCAGTAACATTTGGTAGGTTTTCGAGCATGAACTGCTCGTTTCAGGTCCTGCCACAGCATCTCTATTGGGTTTAAGTCTGGACTTTGACTAAGCCACTCCAAAACTTTAATTTTACTTCTTTTCGCCATTCTGATGTGGACTTGCTTTTGTGTTTTGGATCATTGTCTTGCTGCATGACCCAACTATGCTTAGCTTCAGCTGATGGAAGGATGACTGGACATTCTCCTTAAGAATTTTCTGGTACAGAGCAGAATTCATGGTTCCTTTAATTATGGCAAGTCATCCAGGTCCTTAGGCAGCAAGCATCCCACACCATCACACTACCACCACCATGTTTGACTGTTGGTATGGTGTTCTTACTGTGGAATGCTGTGTTTGCTTTACACGAGACATTATGGGATCCATGTTGTCCAAAAGTTCCACTTTGGACTCATTTGTCCATAGAACATTTTCCCAAAAGGCTTGTGGATCATCCAGGTGCTTCTTGGCAAATGAGAGACGAGCATTTATGTTCTTCTTGGTTAGCAGTGGTTTCGGCTGCTACTCTCACATGAGCCCATTTTGCCCAGTCTCTTTCTGATTGTGGAGTCATGAACACTGACATTAGCTGAAGCAAGAGAAGCCTGCAGTTCTTTGGATGTTGTTTTAGGATCCTTTGAGACTTCTTGGATGATTTTACACTGTGCCCTTGGAGTAATTTTGGCAGTCACCACTCCTGGGAAGGTTCACTACTGTTCCAAGTGTTCTCCATTTGGAGATTGTGGCTCTACTGTGGTTCGATGGAGTCCCAGAGCCTTAGAAATAGCTCTGTAACCCTTTCCAGACTGATAGAGGGCAACAAAATGTTTTTCTGATCTTTTCAGGAACTTCCTTTGATCATGGCATAATGTGCTTGTTGAATCTTGTGCTGGCAATGTGACTCTGATGGTAAGGGCCAAAATAAGTGAGGTTTATATTGAGCAGGGCTGGCTGTAATCAAGCCTGGCTGTGTTCAATCAGCTGACTCTAATTATCCCTTTAATTGGGTTGATTTAACTAGGGGCAATTACTTTTCACACAGTGCCAGTTGGTGTTGGTTAACTTTTTCATTAAATAAATGAAATAAGTAAAAAAAAAAAGTGTTATTTGTCCACTCAGGTTCCTTTATCTAATATTACATTTTGTCTAAAGACCTGAAAACATCCAGTGTGACAAATATGCAATAATAGAGAAAATCAGGAAGGGGGCAAATACTTTTTCACGCCACTGTAGATACATAGATACATAGACAGTGTCGGCAGATAAGGGCCTATGGCCCACCTAGTCTGCCCATTTGAGCTTGTAAGTTCAGTTTGTTTTCCTAGAAGTCTATTCCCCTTACCCTGACCTCTAGAATTCCTTTATGTCTATCCATGCATTCTTAAATCCGTGATTGTTTCAGCCCCACCACTTCCTCTGGCAGGGTGTTCCACTTGTCCACCACCCGTTCTGTGAAGAAATTCTTTCTCATGTTTCCTCTGAATCATCCTCCTCCAACTTCATCCCATGCCCTCTAGTCCTGAAACATCTTTTTCGCTTAAAAATAGTGTTTTCCTGCACCCTGTTCCTCCCTGTAAGATACTTGTATGTCTCTATCATATCCCCTCTCTCCCTCCTCTCCTCCAGGGAGTACATGTTCAGTTCCTTCAACCTGTCTTCATAGGATTTGTGATGCAACCCATGCACCATCTTTGTTGCCCTCCTCTGAACCTTCTCTACCCTGTCTATGTCCTTACGTAAGTATGGTCTCCAGAACTGTACACTGTACTCCAGGTGGGGCCTCACTAGTGTCTTGTATAGCGGAATTATGACCTCCCTTTTCCTGCTGGTGATGCCCCTGCCTATACATCCCAGCATCCTATTTGCTTTACCTGATGCCTTGTCACACTGTTTCCCTACCTTGAGGTCATCAGAGATGACAACCTCAAGATCCCTTTCCTGCTTGGTGCACGCTATATCCTCACCCCCCCAACTGATATATTGTGCCAGGGTTTTTGTGCCCCATATGCATTATCTTGCACTTCTTTGCATTGAATTTCAACTGCCAAACCCTTGACCATTCTTCAAGTTTCTGCAGGTCCCTTCTCATTCTGTCTACACCCTCTGGTGTGTCTACTCTGTTACAGAGCTTTGTGTCATCAGCGAACAGTAAGTTAGATTTTAATGTTAATGTTGATGTGGACAGTGGCTGTAGGGTTACTGGAAGAGAGGGTGCAATGGAGAGCTATGTGGGCTGGGGAGGAGGTGTTACTTTTCTGCTCGCACACCCCTAGTGCCCAGTCCTTTGGACACATCACATGGCACAACCCCTGTTCCCACCGAACTCACCCTATGTTGCTGGAGCTACTGACAATACCCCAAATTCTCAGTTGACTGGAGATTCTGATTGATCCTTGGGGTTCCCTCCTGCTGCCACCAGGAGAGAAGCACCATGATCAGACTGCCAATGGTGGTGATAGTAATCCAGCTTGCGTGGGGGCCTGATGGTGTGTGAGGGGCTGCCAGAGGGGCACTCATCTAAGTGAGTCTGGCACCATCCCTTTTTCCATTTTCAGGACCCTGCCCACAGCCCGCAGCCACATGCAGGCTATCATTTGGCGCCCTGGAGGTGGGGATACACAGCAGCGCATGCTTAACCACCCTATCAAAAGCATCTCTGCAATATCACCACCAGATGGCACTAGACTAGACAAGTAGAGCTAGACCAACCCCCCCCCCCGAGGGAAGCATACAAAGGAAGCTCTGACTCCCTCCTTGTCTGCCTTCAGTCCTCACATACCATGCTTGGGGAGCCAATATGGACTGTCAGTATGCTAGAGCAATGTCCCATCACCAAGCACCATGGAGGCAATGGGGAGTTATTTTTACTGTTGTTGGGGACTGTGGCTGTGTGGTGACAGGAGGAAAAGTGGGTGACTGGGGAAGTAGGGTAGGACAGGGTGGTAAGTGGGATGGCATGGGAAGGGGAGGTTATTTTAACATTGTTGTTGCAATGGTTGTGGGGTGACTGTAGGTGTAGGGTTAGATGGGTGCTAAATGGGCTGGGGAAGGGGTTTACTTTTAATGTTGTTGACTGAAGCTGTGAGGTGACTGGGGAGGGTAGGTTAGGACGTGATGCTAAGTGAACCGGGGGAAGGGGCACTTACTTTTAATGTGGACTGTGGCAGAGGTTGTGAGGTGACTTGGGAGGAGGGGAGGGTGGGGTATTAAGTGGGCTGGTGAAGGGGTATTTATGTATGTCATGTATGCTGCATGTTCAAACTGTTGCTCTGGGGAGATTGGTGGAGGAAGTTGGGATGGATGCTTTGAGGGTGGGGAAAGTTTTTATTTAGTAATTTACTGGTGAAATGGCAAGTTGTGGCAAAACAGAGTTAGGAATTGTCACTTCACAATAGGATTTCAGATTTCCAATTCTGAATATGAGGTCTCATCAGAAGCAGAATGAAACTGGACTCAGAATTGAAACTTCCTAACTCTGACAGAATTCAGTAAAAAAGGAATCAGCCGACTTGGAGCATCCCTGTTTTACTTGTTTGCAATTATTTTCTCTTTGTTTGTCATAACTAGGTTAATTTGCATGGAATTAGAATCCTTTTCCCCCTGGAGTCTGTCTGTTTCTGCTGCTTAATCCTTTGCTGAAGTCACATTCCTGCTGTGATGTCACAGGTTGTTGCTGTGCAATGATTTATGATGTCACAAACAAGACTATGACTTCAGCAAAGGATTAAACACCAATAGTTAATTAACTGTAGGGGGTAGGGATCCTGTTTTCATGTAAATTATCTGGTAATGAAGAATAAAGGAAATACAAATACAGAATATCAATAAAATATAAGGGGAATTGTGTCTAAATGTTATGTTTCTCAAAGTTTTCCCAAAAGTAACACAATAACATTAACTGCTGTTTGCTCCTGTACCTAGAACTCAGCTAACCTGTACCCTGCTGTTTCTCCTGCCCCATTCCATCTCCACTGTCCCCTAACTGCCTCTTCCCCATCCCTTACATCCTTCTCATATTTTTTCCTGCTTTGTACGCCTGTACCTGAGCACTGTCTAGTCCTGCTGATCCATTTCGCCAGCACCAAGTAGTGTATCCTCTCTCTCTCTCGCTCTCTCTTTCTCTCTCTCTCTCTCTCTCTCTGTGCCTCTCTCCTACCCAGTCAGAAAAGCACTACAAATATAGCGCAAGAAAACATAGTGTGGTCCAAACAGCACTACCACGGACAGCGACAGGGGTTAAACAGCACTGTGCATTAAGCACTCCCCAGGTCTCTGTCCATGGCAGTAGGAGAAAGGACAAGGGCAGAGGAATCATTGAGGCTAGCCAAGCTGCTCCCGTGGCAGAGAGGGCTGAAGTATGGAGCAGCTCGGCAGAATGATGGTGAAGACCAGGGTTTTAATCCTGATCTCCTTTTAGTTTCTTGTTGTGGAACTTAGTATTTTTTACATGGAACCATGGAAACCGTATTCCACAGCCCCACGAATTTTGCTTTGTCCTCATGATCTGCTCTCCCTCAGAGTAGGAATCCTTACGTTCAGGAGGTACAGGGGCAGAGCCCCCTGCATCAGGGGGGGTGTATAGATTTTACAATGGTAGCAGTCATTTCTGCAGTGTGCGACCACTACCATTGGTGCTCTGTTTTGCAGTGGCATTCTTTCCTGCCACTCTAGTGGAGAGCACTGTTAATACAGCACTGTTGTGGACGGCGCTGTTATTGGCAGCGCTCTTCTGACCTAGTACCCTCTCTCCCCCTCTCTCTCTCTCCCCCTCCCTGAACTATTGCTCCTTTCATAATGGCAGATATATGTCATCTCTCTGTGTCTGCTTAACTGCAATCTTCTATACTCTGAAATATAAGTATTTTTTTCATTTATGATTTCCAGTATATTTATGCTGTGTACAACCATCCATCTCTGTAAATGGGTTTTTACTGCAGTCAGTCCCCCTAATTGCTATCTTTATAGCCCTGTATCTATCCTGTACTGCAGGTCACACCTGGAAATAAGCTTTATTCTCAGTGTGCTCTCCTTGCAAAAACCTGTAATAAATAAATAATTACATATTAATTACCATACTATTCCACATGAGTTCTTTTTAGTTACATGTGTTATTCTAACAAAGTCTTTTGAAAGTTCTAATGTAGTAATCTCTCATGAATTATTTGTGTGTTTATATTAAATTACAAATGTTATTACATATGATCTGTATTCTTATTTAATTTAATTTACTACTTAATTCAATTAAATGAGAATACATATGATTGGTAGTCTCATTTATTTAAATTAATAATAAGTAGTAAATATTGATTTAGAAATTGGTAATGTAACCAGGAAAGGCACACTGAACAAGTGCTCATTTCAAGGTGCAACTGGGGGGAGGGGTTACAGAGTGGGAGAGTAGGTCCAATACAATACAGAGAGTAACCTCCAATGGTAAGGCCACATTACAGTTGTGGAAGAGCAATTAAAGTGACATAGTGGCAGTGACAAAAAAACCTGCAGCTGTGATGAGGTTGGGGATTAGGCACCCATGAAGCAGAAGGCATGAGTGCAATTAAACAAGAGGAAGTCTGCTACATAAACGTAAAGTAAAAAATCTTAATTTTTATCCAGGAAATGATTATTATGACTGCTTCCTGTTTTCAAAGTTGCCTTTGCAGTCAAGGTTACAGTAATCTACAATATCTGCTTTCTTTGTGTGTCATTTTTGTTCAGCTTGCTTCACTTTTTGGTTGAACAGTTCAGCTGTGAAATTACAAATATGTAAAAATGCTACATTACCAATTGCAAGTCCTCACAAGTAGGCCAGTGCCTCTCCACCATTCCAGAGCATGGCGCAGATGTGAGCAAGATGCAGAGATGGACCAAAATACTATTTCCTGTTGCTGGAAATATTGATACATTACACATAATGCATGCAAGTACTGCTGCAATCCTTGAGGCATTCCAAAGCAATGCATACCAATAAACAGAATAGTCCAATATGAATCTGTATGTAATGCATGGGCACTTCATTCTTTGAATTTGTAATTATTTCATCAGAACAGGCACACTGAGCTGTGACAGTTTGATCATGTGAAATATTGCACTTAATATAAAGTGTTACCTACTGCCCTGCAGACTGAACCTTCATCATATCTCCATAATAACCACCGACCTACTGTTATGGTGATTCTGTACAGATATTGTACTGACTGCAGTATTATCATATTATGGACTTGCATTAGTCTATATATAATGATCACAACTTGTCTAGTGCCATGTAACAGTGTAACCACCTGTTCATCCACCTGCTGCCTCTGGAACACTAATGTTCCCATCTCACAAAACTATCCTGCACAGCAAACATTTCTTTGGATTTATCAATCTCTTGCAAAGCAATAACAGATGGCATGGGGAGAACTCAAGCCTCAGAACATTTTAAATATGCTAAGATTTCAGTGCATCCATTTTTTACTTATTACTAAAGACGTTTGCTTGAAAGCAGGCTCTTTGCCCCTTTAATACTCCATCTGTACTGGCTGCCTTTCCCGCCCTGAAGTCATAAATCCTCTGCCTCTGATATCAGAATAATTTCCATGACAACAAATTGTGATGTCACAGGTGGAGGATTGTGACTTCACAGATGGAATAAGCAATGGGAACAGATGAAGTCTGAGGGGAAACAATTCCATTCTACTGAATATGTCTTTAGTAATAAAAATGGAAAAGTCCTAAAATTCAACGTTGAGGGAAATTTTTTTAAGAAGTTCTACAGATGTCAACTATGAATGTTGTGCTGGAACCCAGAAAATGTCTTTAATTCATTTAAATATAACTTAGTATCATAGTGTTGTGAGGACATAGGGCCTGACCAATCTTGTCTGCCCCTCCTGCTGCTTAGCAGTGGCTTCATCCAGTCTATGGTACAGATGTTAAATGAAGGTCCTGTCCACCAATTCTGGTGTTGTTGACATGAAAGAACCCATGGCACTTTTCAAGAAGAGTAAGGGGCTTTTTTTTACTATGGCAATAAACTCAAGTTAGTTCAAAAATCACAGCAATTTATTCAAGTTCAAAATAAAACTGTTATTTGCAATAACTGAAATGAATTCAGAATCAAGAAAGCAAGGTAATTAAAAAGTAAACAATGAAATCAAATTTCCCATACTGGAAGCAAAAACTAAGAAACAAAGTCACTTGGTCAGATTTTCCATAGAAAACTTTGCAGCTGTGTCCAGGTTACAAGCAATCTACTATATGTGTTTCCATATAAAATCAAAAGCCTGTTTAGGTAAGTTTCCCTTGTGTCATGCAACTCAATAGAGATTAAACTGACTAAGACAATAGCTGGGGTATCTTTCTGTTCTGGCACAAAGTGGTACCTGTTCATCCAAATGTGCCTCTTTATGCAAGCAGAGAGCACACATATAGTACTTTTGGACCATTTGCACCTTTGCAGAACTAAATGCCCAGGGATTAATGTTCCATAGGATAAGATCATTAGCACAGGAAGGTTCCAAAGGTTTCAGAGGGCCTGCCAAAAAGACTGCATGATAGGGCAGGTGAAACAGAGGTGTGTCATGGTACCCTCCCACCCATTGCAAGTGGGTCTTCCACTTGTCTGTTAACTTTGACACTTGTGTTTCTGGTTGTCTTTAACATTACGGTGACTATGGGCACACATGCAAACTATATCCCACATTTTAACAGGGATCCTGGGCTCTAACAATTGGGCTATTATTACAGAGGTCAGCCTCCCTTATGCAGAGTCAAAAACAGGGACTGTGAGGAAAGCGTTTTCTAAAATGGAGCCATATTATTGTATTCTAGGATTTAGTGTAACCATGGAAAATGGTAAGTTCCATTGTCTGAGTTTCCTGAAACAATTTAAAACACATTCATGAGCAGCACCACTGGGACATCTCACCAGTTTCAGTTTTACTGTTTTCCACTCAGTAGCAGATCTAGGGGGTTTTAAAGGATGCGGCTGCACCCCGCATTGTAACTTACTTGCTTGCTGCTACTGCATTTCACTTTGCTGAAGAAGTCTAATATATTGATTGTAAGATAATATACATTCAAAACTACAGATTATGTTTATAATTTCAGTCATAAATATGAAAAGAAAAGTACAAAACATTTTTAAAATTATAAAAAGTTGCTTATCATGCATGCACACCACCACAGCACCCCCATTGTAAAATCCTGGATCCGCTACTGCTTCCACTTATTCAGTAAGTCACCACAAGTGAGTCAAAAGAGGTGACCCCATACAGGTCCACTCCCATCCTGTTTGTGATTAATATTAAATAAAAAATCAGACTGTAAAATAAAAAAGCCAGTGGTATTTACCATATCCGAGCTTCGCCTCCTTTAGAGAATGATAGGTATGGTTTCGTGTAATGGGGTTACAGCAACTTCTGCATAAAAGCATAAAAAATCTTTCATAATTTAGTCTTTAACATTACAGAGGAGGAAAAATATAACTGATACAAAGAAAAACTGGCAACAAAAATATTTAATTAAGTAAATCCTCTTTCTTTTGACATTTGCCATTCCCTCCAGCTGGCAAGTTGCCATTCTTCCACCCTCAGTTTTGTTTCCCAATTTAGTTTTGCCACATCACCTTTTCCATACAAAAGTCAAAGAATAGGGAAGAGTTCCTCTTTAATGCTAATTCCTGCTACCTCTGCCGCTTCCTGAGTGAGATAATTTCTAATAGGCATGCCCTTGCTTTTATTACGTTTAGAGATGAGCCTAAAAAAGATTCAAATTCCCTAAAAACGTGTAGTGCCTGTTGACTAAACTGTTCATCTCATAGCAGAAGACAAATGTTGTCTACATATGCAATAGTTTTCATTGGGAGGAGGCCATCATGGGAGGTACTGCATAAATCTCTTGCTTCTAACTGATTATGCATAAAACAGGATCAATGCAGAAGACATATAGAATAGGACTTAACGGGCAGCCTTGCCATATTCCTTGGCACACTAGGCAGGGTGATCCAGTACATCCATTTATCAGTGGAATAATCCACGCAATTGTATAACCCAACCTGATCCATTTTACAAAGACTTTTGGGAGATCATAATGTAATAGAACAGAACGCAGGTATAAGTGAGATATCCTACCAAAGGCTTTCTCCTGGTCAAGGGAGAGGAGAAAGCCATTTGACAGACCTCTTAATCCCATAATCCATAACTTCACAAAGCAAGACTGTACCATCATGAATGCTGTGACCTGGAACAGAACACATATGAGACATAGAGATTAATGTGGAAGTGACTTGTAACAGTCTGGATCCTAAGATTTTCATTAAGATTTGAAGATCAGTATTTAAAAGACTGATCAGTCACCAATTAGCAATATCACAATATTAGATTTTGGTCCATTTTTATGGATCCCATGAAAGGTGGAAGTCCCTGGATTAGTGCCAGACAAAAGACTGCTGTACACCTCAGTAAGATCTCCTGCTAGTTCCTCATTAGACAAATAATGCAGCTCTATAGGGAGGCCATCCACTATGGGAGCAATTTCAGTGCTATATGATTTAATGGCTGTCACTACCTCAGACTTCTGAATAGGTCCTTGTAAGAGTTCAAATTGGGACTCTCTTAGTTAAGGAATATCAAGAGAGGCCAAAAAAGATTTCTAATCATTAAAGTTGGAGGGGGTGGGAGAACTAAATGTATTTTTAACATATTGTTCCATATAAGTCATCAATTCCTGATGAAATCTAAAATGATTACCTTGGTCATCTGCATTTCTCCTGTAGTTTTGCAATCCGTGAATGGATTAGTCTGTTGCAGTTTCCTATACCTTCCAAACCTTTGCTGCTGTAACATTGCAAACATTCTGTCATATTGATAAGTACTCATTTCTATTTTTAATTGTCTGATTTGAGATGAATAATCATGTTTGCCCAGATCTGAAAAGGACAGCAATTTCTGCAGTATAATAGTCACGGGGGGTGGGGTCTGGGAGTCCTTATCAGTTACAGGTTCATTAACATTCAGACGTTCAGTTGTTTGTTCTTCCGGCTGCTCTACTTGTTGCTGAGGCTGTGGTTGTGGCAGAGCAGTTGTCTTAGTCACTGGGGGTATGCTGTGGTGAGGGTTAAAAGTCTAGGTGTTCCAATTTTTGCTTGGGCCTTTCTTCTGTGCCATATAAACATAAAATTCTTGTTCAATATGATTCATGTCCTCTTCGTTATCATGTGAGGTCCATCTACATGTACAGTAGGAATGTTCTTTTTCCTCACATAATTTGTATTGCATTTCATTTCTGCAGTGCTAAGACAGGTGTCCAATCTCTGAGCAAAGACCCCACTTTATTTGCAGACTTACCAACATCTTGTGAAGGGGCTTCCTAAATACTCCAGTGGGGACAGGGAAGCAGTATCCTCCACCTGGGATGCCACTATACCCTCCTCTCTGGACTCCTCCATCCTCCTGGTAGAAGGTTACTGAGGCCCCCTGCAGGATGAGTAGGAAATTTTTTTTTATAATAAAAAAAAAAAGAATGTACACCTTAAAGGGACACTGTCAACCTTTATTGCATCATATTATTTTTAGGTAAAAACATACATTTTATGGTTGCTTATTTCTTCTAAAATTCATTGATGTTGCTGGTTGTTTTATCTGCCTCCTCGCTTATTGGAACCAAAATGCATCGTAATGTATAGGCATACCCAGCTCTGTTTTGCTTCGTATCACTGAACTACTGTTAGTGCACACTTCCTGAACATTAGAAACACCATCAAACAATGCAGCCACGCATGATACAATAGTCTCCTGTACTCCCACTGCATAATCAGTGGCCAGATTGTGTTGTCAGTGTTCTTGAGTCTAGGAAAGATGCAGTAGGAGCTGGTTAAGAAATGTAAGCAAACAATGTTTTGGTGTGGTAACACCAGTATGGTGGGCTGTCAGTTTTTCCCTTTTTAAAAGCAAAAAGGGTTGTGAATCAAACTACCAGCTGTATCAACGGTCTTTACAGAATGTGAACAATCATAAAATGTGTTTTTTTAAACTAGGGACACTTTGAGGCCTAAGGGCAGTGTCCCTTTAATTCAATACAAAGCAAAATTTAAAAAGCGAATATGGAACTTCCAGGAAAATAAATGCAACCAAAGCAAAAGCAAAAACAAACAGCAATTAAAAGATGGAAAAGAAAATGACAGTCAGTCACAATTATGACATACATACAGGAAATTTAAACAAAAAATGGGCCCTACCTGTAGTCACGCTTAATATCCCTGTTGACTTCAATATACTACCTCACCTGCCCAGTGTTTTGTCAGCAAAGAATTTCCTCGTAAGTTTAACTTTGAACTGGAAAAAAAAAACGTTGTCATCAGATTGCCCAGTTCTACAAAGGGCTAAATGAATACGGGAATATAGATCCTGGGACATAATTATTTTTGTTGTATGGAAAAGGCACAATGAGATTGTCAAATTTAATATTTAAAAAGGGCAAATAAAACTGCCAACAGTGTCAGGGTGTAAAGGAAAACAAACAAATAAAACTTGCATAGGGTATCTGAGCAGCTGGTGGCCACTGCCATTTGGCACTCAAAAATTTCCAAAAGCCCTGTACATAAGGGCAGTCAAAAAAATAAGCGTGTCTGTGTCTCAAGTACCCTGTTGCATTCTGGGTGGAGACAGAATCGCTTCTCCAAACTTTAGTGCTTTAAAGGGGATAGGAAGGCATTTGTAGTTCTAGCAGTCACTGCTTGTGTTGTACCATGGTTAATAAAAGCATCTGGCACATTTATCTTTAGTGTTATGTTTTCATTTTTTGTGTTTGTTATATTTTTAATGGTTTCAGTTAGTGTTGCCGATACCTAATGTTCTTTCTTGGCTTATGCTGACCTAAAAGGATGTGTCATCTTCTACTGATGTACCCATTTGTGCATTCGATTTGCACTCGTCTCTGTTTTCCAGGAGTGTTGACAATTGCATAAACCACGATTCAAAACTAGATGCAGAACAAGGAAGATCTCATAATTTTTTCCTTTGTGAGCTGCTGCATTTACTACTTACTTTCCATTTTTTCATAATGTTGAGCAAGGAAGTTGCAAACAAACAAAAAAGGAAAGTTAGGGAAGTGAAGTGAAGCTTGTACTAAATTACAGTGTCCTGCCCTATGTATGCTTGTAATGGAAAACCTGTGGAAATCGCTAAGCTAATTACACTACATTACCTTAATGGTTCAGCCCCTATCACAATACTAGAACCCATGCTGCAGTTGAGAAAAGTTAGAGAAGTGAGCGAGTGTGGTTGCCAAAAAAAAACAGAATATGGTAATGGATTGTCCTCAGTTATGGCCGGTATTCTGCCCGATGCCTATAATGAGAAAACCTTGGTAGAAATCCCTAAGCTGATTTCAAAATTGCCTTCAATACTTTCACTCTGGTTCAGTCCCCAGTATGATTCTGGACCATATGCGCTAGCTGGAAAAGTCACAGAAATGAGAGAGTGGGATTCACAGTGATTAAAATAGATATAGTGTTATAAAGAGGGCAAATTTTTACTTTCCTACAAGAATATATGTGAGGAACTGATACAAATCTGTGAATAAATGCATAAGCTCCAGGGCATTAGTACATTAACTGCTTTCCCTTCATAATTAATGTCTCATAGTCCTGCCACAGAAAAACTGATTTTTTTTCATTCACTTACAATGAAACCAGGTGAGCAGGTCAGGGCTTTTGAAATGTGTTCCATCGTCTGTTAGCTGGTGTGAGAAGACTGTTCCACTGGTGATTGAATGGTCCATTGACATGGAATGAGGGCAGCTGAGGAACACAGATGCAGGATTGGTTGTCCAGCAGAATGTAGTGTGGTTGTTAATACCCCCACCCCATGCACACATGACATATATACAGTATTAGCATGTACAGTACCGTAAGGAGCTACATAAGTCCTGTTTGCAATCATTACATGTCTGAGTTATTAGAATGGCAACTGATTTCATTGGTCACATTTAATACCCCACCCTTACACACACAGACACATACACACACACAGAGAATGACCTCAGTCAGCTGTATTGAATGTTCCTTTTTTATGTTAATTACATTTAGAGCCCATAATTTTATAAACACTAAAATATAGACTGATTATTATGTAAATTCATTAATATGACACAATGATGTGCCCACGCTATGCTGCTCTCATGTATTTCAAAACATCAGCCTGTCAATTGCATGTATCTGCTGGGAATAACCTACTGGCATAAGGTATCGTCTGGTTTAGATGTATGGAAAAATGATTTTTTTTATTATTAACATTACTTTACTATTGCTATACACAGTGGTCTAAATGTGATGCTACATCTCATTAACCGGGGGTGGGGGCCTCTACTCTTACAAAGGAGTGAGGACAGAAACACAGAGGTCAAGCAACTTGCACAAGGTCTCACGTACAGCACACTATCTAAAATACGCTTTTAATTTACTGGCAGTAGTAACCAGGGTCTTAAATGAAGGTACAAGCAATAATTAATGTTTGCAGTGGTCATCTGTCAAAAATTTTGCAACTATGTCACGACTGAATGTTCAAAGTTTTGAGACCCCATACACCAAAGAAATGTTATATAGAATTTGTCATGCCATGAAACACTGATGAAATAGTAAGTCATAACTCAAAATATTGAGCAGTTTTGTATTGCTGCCTAAAACAAATGTTTAAAAATTATAGTACTGCAATTCATAATTACTACTGAACAAAACATCAAGCATATTGTATTACACAACCTGACAATGACATGCACAGCCATTTAAAAAAAGATACAAACCAAGCAGTTGCTTTGTGACTGTGACTCAGCATCTGTGCAAGTCTTTGGTTTCATGAGATGACGCTCAGTACTGGTTTACCAAAATTGCCATGTGGCTTATTTATTTGCCAAAAAATATGTTGTAATGTTTGATCAATCATTATGCACTATGCTGAGTATATTTAGAGATGCAGCGACAGAAAGGAAGTGTAAATCTGATATGGGGGGGGGATCACAGTACAGTTATTATTGGATCCATAAAAAAATCTTGTCTAATATTTAAAAATAATAACTTTAGGTAAAGCAAATTAATTTCACACATTCTGCATCAGTTTAAGAAAAAAATGTCATAAACATAATAGTGCGCTCATATAGAGATAGGACTGCCTCAGTCAGGCACAAAAGAAAAAAAGGGAGGCAGTATAGCACAGTGGTTTAAGGCTCTGAGCTGCAAATCTGGTGACATCCAGCAGACCAGACGTGGGTTTGAATCTCACAGCTTCCACTTACATACTGTGTGACCCTGAGTAAGTCACTTAACTTCCCTGTGCTTCTAGGTCGCTCCTGCAAAAAAAAAAAACAAGAGTAAACTGAAACAGGCAGGGATGCCCCCAATTAGTTTTTCTATAGGCCATATACAAAAGTTGTGAACATTATACTAAACATATTGGGTTGGGTACAGCTTCTCCGCAAACTTGAAAGTGTCTTTGTGTTATTCTGTGTAAAATGACACACCCCAGACTGCTTTTTGTCCTCATGAAAAGGTTTTTTTTTTCCAACTCATCTTTATTCAAAAAGTTAGAATACATTTCAGTTAAATTCGATAACTACGGTATTCAAGCCATAATAGATGTACATGAATGGACATAGTAAATCTCAAAGTTAAATTATGTTATCACATTATATAATTGTCTATCCCCCATTCAATTAAGAGTGGTATCAACTTAACTTTCCCAGTAAAAGTTTACGGTCTTAGTACTCTATTTCTAATAACTTAAAAAGAAAAAATACAATCCAACTAGCTTGATGTCTCGTCAACAACCAAACATCTTTCCAAGGCACTAAGCTATTAACAGTCTAAATAAAAATATTTAATCTGCCTAGAACACTTTGAGGAAATTAGTGAGGTAAGGAAGTATTAATATGTCCGTGTTTTGCTAATAGAACTTTTCGGATATGCATAGGGTTATGGAGACGTATATAGAAGGACACATGGGGGGGAGAGCAATAAGCCATCTGATGGGGATAATCTATATTAAACTTTGTCTTCCCTCGGGCAGGTGGCCACCCTTCCAATTAATAGTCAGGGCCATATTTCCAGAGAAACCAGGGGTGCCAAAGGTCTCGGAATTTCTCTTCTCGAAGGCCCAGCCTCACAGTTAGGTGTTCCATCTCACATGTAACCAGCTGAGCACTGGGGCTTCGCTCCGTCAGCGGGCGGTCGGCGGCACCCAGCTGAACTTGGGAACCATAAGGCCAGGAGGAACAGCGAGGGAGCAGTCAGGAAAGGCGCAGCCAATCGCCTGCTTCCTTCAGCCCACAGTAACTAGCTGAGTGCCGGGGCTTCACTGCGCCATCGGGCGGTCGGCGGCACCTAGCTGAACTTGGGAACCATAAGGCCGGGAGGAACAGTGAGGGAGCAGTCGGGAAAGGCGCAGCCAATCGCCTGCTTCCTTCAGCCCAGATAACCAGCTGGCGCCGGGGCTTCGCTCCGCCAGCGGGCGGTCGGCGGCACCTAGTCAAACTTGGGAACCATAAGGCCGGGAGGAACAGCGAGGGAGCAGTCGGGAAAGGCACAGCCAATCGCCTGCTTCCTTCAGCCCACAGTAACCAGCTGAGCGCCGGGGCTTCGCTCCACCAGTGGGTGGTTAGTGGCACCTAGCCGAACTTGGGAACCATAAGGCCGGGAGGAACAGCGAGGGAGCAGTCGGGAAAGGCGCAGCCAATCGCCTGCTTCCTTCAGCCCACAGTAACCAGCTGAGCGCTGGGGCTACGCTCCACCAGCGGGCGGTCGGCGGCACCTAGCTGAACTTGGGAACCAGAAGGCCAGGAGGAACAGCGAGGGAGCAGTCGGGAAAGGCGCAGCCAATCGGTAAGTGAGTGCTCCATCAGGCACAGCAGCCGATTGGCTCTCCTGCCCCATTGACTTACACTGGCTCAGTTTGCATTGCTGAAATCTGTGTGGGACTTGAAAATTTGTTTTCTTTTGTCTTTACTCTTCCCTGGTGTTGTACTGCAAGTTTCCCAGAAGAGCTGCTTCCACTCTGGTGAGACATCTATAGAGAGCAACTGCTGTTGATTCTGTTGAATTCTGCTGGACTCTGTTAGCAGCAGTGGGCCAGATGCTGGGCGCCACTCTCCTTCTAGTTTTATATGTAAATCATCAAAAAGTGCTGTTATCCACTACTGTATTGTGAGAGGAAACTACTGTTTTACTGCTCTTTAAGGTAATTGCAGCTCCTTGTCTGAATATGTAATGGGGACGCTGAGGCCACAGGACCCACCCACAGTCCTTTGTAGTGCAGATTTGGTCAGTGACGCTTGAAAAAGGCTTGCTACTGCCCTTATTAATTGCTGCACCCTCCTCTGTCTCTCTCAGCCTGCTTCCTCCAGCCCCACAGTAACCAGCTGAGCGCGGGCTTCGCTCCACAGCGGGCGGTCGGCACTAGCGAACTTGGGAACCATAAGGCGCGAAGAACAGCGAGGAGCAGTCTGAAAAGCACACAATTTTGCCCACCACCCTTCCCCCAATTGTGTGTTAATTTATAGGCATCTTCCCGTCGAAATCTCTTCCCCGCCCACAGCACTTTTCTCTAAACCAACAGAGAGTCACACCAGCTTGCTGATCCAACCAATCAGCAACTTCACTACTCCCTATTGGCAACTATCAATATCCCCCTCAGAATGGGGAGCTTGCTACTGATACTCCTGTCACTATCAGCCATAGGGTTCCACAATGAAGATGACCCTATTATACAATCTAAAGTGGTCAACCCACCTAGTTTCTCTGGAACATCCCCCATGGCTGACACCCATACCCTCACATATGTCTTGCCATTGCTGCATCGACTACAGTGGTACAATCACCATAAAGTTACACATATCACCACATATATGTCTCAGCCAAGGCCCCACTGCTGGGTATATAGATCCCCACTAAGCCTAGTCATCAAACTGCTAATTGGTATTCCGACACACTACCTTAAATCCACAGGGAGCACACAAAACAAAGAGTGGCAATGGAATAAAAAAAGGAGGACCAAAGACAGCCCCTCTCCCTATCACTGGCAGCCCTTATGAAATTACTGATCTTCCTATTGCTCTGTATTGGTAATGTAGAAATCAACCCTGGACCTCTTAAAAGCATCACCTCTCCATCAGACCTATCCTCAATTAAAGGCCTCAGTTTCCTGCATATTAATGTATGCAGTCTGTTGAAAAAATTTACATTGCTACAAGCCTGGGTTGCCCATACCTTACCAGACTTTCTTGTGATAACTGAGACATGGCTCAAGACCACCACAATGGACAGAGAAGTTAACCTACCTAACTATCAGCTATTCAGAGCTGATCGCCAAACAAGGTGAGGCGGAGTAGCCATATATGTAAAAGCTGGTTTAGTTGTATCCTGTACTGCCGCAACATCTATGCCCAAGGAATTTGAGTGTCTATCTCTAAAAGTCTCTCTCCCCAATACAGCAGCTTTCCATTTAATTGGATGCTACAGACCCCCCTCTGCTGAACACAAGCTCTTATCCCACCTGGGAAACCTGGTCAAGTCCTGTACTGAAGAAGTCATTATCATAGGGGACCTGAATTTCAACTGGCTCACCCAGGCAGCTACACCTCTGGTATCATTCTGTGACACCTATGGGCTCACACAGTTAATTAATGAACCAACAAGACTAAATGCAAGGAATAGTAGTAACAGTACTCTACTTGACATCATGCTAGTGAGTAAACCACATCTATTCACACATGCTGGAGTGCTCCTATCGACATAAGTGACCACTGCCCCATCGCAAGGTAAGATCCAACAGCATTAAAACAGATCCTGCAAAATTCCTCATGAGGAGATCCAAGAAAAACATCACTATTGAAGGATATCTGCATGATCTAACCTACTCTCCACACTGGCAAAAGTTCTATCTTGCACATTCTGTAGAAAAAGCTCAGCAGGTGCTAAATAGCATTATATTAAATGCCCGTAACACCCATGCCCCAATCTCTAGTATCCGAATAAAAAACAAATCCTGTCGCTGGTTTTCAGCTGACCTCAAAGCTGCACTGCTGGAGAGAGATAAACTTTGGAAAGTAGCAAGAAAAACTAAGAATATCATGGACTGGATGATCTTTAGGAAAGCCAGGAATAAATGCACTAGGAAAGTTAGGGATGCAAAGGCTGCCTACTACCTGGCCGAGCTCGACTCCTCCTGCCATAATACTACTAGATTTTGGGGCACCATCAAGGGTATGATGGGCTAGGATGTTAACAAACCCCCTTCCAACCCAATTACACAGTAACTATGGCCCCATTACTGGCACATTGGAAATCCTGGATGCATTCAACAACCACTTCACAACAGCTGGCCTTGCCTTTGACTCCTCCCCAGCTAACCTATTAAGGGATCATTTAAGCTCCCACTATACTGGTGAACAAAGAGTTGACTCCTCCTTTAGCTTCAAACCTATACTGTTGAAACAAGTTGAGGATCTATTATGGCATCTGGATACCAAAAAAAGTGCAGGAGCAGATCTTCTGGACCCATTCTTTCTAAAGATTGCGTGTCATGTGCTTGCAGCCCCTAACTCACCTCTTTAACCTTTCCCTAAACTCTGGCTCTAGTCCCACACTGTGGAAGACAGCCCAAGTGGTCCCCCTTCTAAAATCAGGGGACCCTATGGATCTTAATAACTACAGGCCCATTTCCATCCTACCTGTGTTATCCAAGATGCTGGAGAAATTAGTGAGTATTCAGTTAAGAGAATATCTGGACAATGCTAATCTATTAAATCCAGCTCAATCTGGATTCAGGGCTAAACATAGCACTATCACTGCATTAGCAAAGGTCACCAATGATTGGCAAACCAAACTGGATAAAAAGAACAATGTCTGTGCAGTATTCCTGGACCTGAGCAAAGCATTCAACACTGTGGACCATGAACTGCTACTCTCATCCCTACACTCCATTGGCCTAGATCCATCCTCCCTTAAGTGGTTCAGATGCTACCTCTCCGGTAGATCACAGCAGGTAAAAGCTGAAGGTGACCTCTCCCCATTAAGACCACTGTCAAGAGGAGTTCCCCAAGGCTCTATTCTGGGTCCTATCCTTTTTACCATTTATGTATATAAAATTGATTCAACCCTTACCAAGTCCTCAGTACATCTCTTTGCTGATGACACTGTACTGTATGTCAGCAACCCTTCGCCTAAAGTTGCTCATGAAATCCTACAAGCAGAATTCTCCCTGTTACAACATCAGCTACTCGAGAAAAAGCTTCTGCTAAATGCAAAGAAAACCAAAGCAATGATGTTCACAACCCAAAACTCCACCAACACATCCTCTTCAATCAATCTCCCCCAGCTATGCACTATACTTGGAGAAAATCTGGAGTATGTTGAAAATTTCAAATACCTAGGTGTGTGGATTGACAACAGACTTGACTTTACTCAGCATCTAGAACAACTGCTGAAAAAGCTTCGCCCTAAGGCTTGGCCTCCTCTACAGATTAAAACCCTTCCTTAATAGAGATTCAAAGATGAGATTAGTCCAGGCCATCTTTCTATCAGTCATTGACTACGCAGACTTCCTCTATAGTCACTGCCCCTCCTACCTTCAAAAGTTGGATACCTTATATCATAGAGCAATAAGGTTCATTACAGACCTGCCATATAATACTAACCATTGTTCTCTCTATGGCGCAGTTGGATGGGTTTCCCTTCATGTCAGGAGGAGCAGAAATGCAGCTGTATGGATCTACAGAGCTTTATCAAAAAACTCCCAAGCTATATCCTGGACTGCTTCAACCTGACCACTCCCAGCTCCTATGCCCTAAGAAGCAACAATATCATCCTGCTCAAATTGCCCAAAGTCAACACCAAAATAGGGAGGGCAGCAATCAGCTATTCTCTAGCCATAGCATGGAACACCCTACAAAAATACCTAAAACTGTCCATTATCATTCCATTTACATCCTTCAAGCAGCACTGTACAGCCTTCTTCACAGAGAAATGCAGTTGCTACTGCTAACGATAGAATAATCATCCCACAAAACCATATTCCAATCACATATGGCATATTCCTTCCAGCCAGACACTGCCAGTATATGGCACCCAATATTCCCTTCACCATCCTTGTACTCATTATGTGAGTGACTGTTATGGCCCTCATTGTGATATATATGTATTGTACATATTGTAGATGTTAGTTTAACTTTCTCTTGCCAAGCTTTAACATGTGAATTCTCTGTATATTATTGTGTTATAAATAACATTTTCTTTTTTCTGTATGTATAACTGTCTCATAAGTATGTGATGTAATTGCTGTGCATCAACTCGAACCTTGACCTTATCAGGTCCATCTTGTAAATGAGCCTTGCTCAATGATGATCGCCTGAATAAATAAAGATTTGATTGATTGATTGACATATGGAATCAACTCTGTTACGCCATTCCGCCATCGTGGGAGGTTCCCCCTTGAGCCAGTGTGCTGTGAGGCACTTGAGTGCCTCTACTATAAACATTTGGGTAAGTTTCCTCTTAGGAACCAGGAGACAGAGAACCGTGGGTAAGCCCAAGATCTATTCCATCATGTCTTCAGGAATATTCATCTTCTGTATGGTATTAGTGGTACTCCTTATCTGATTCCAGAACCCTGTTATAACTGGACACCCCCAAAAGATATGTAGGTGAGTTCCCACTGAACCACAGTTTCTCCATCATTTATCTGTGTTCATTTTATGAAAATGTTTGGTCCTTTTTGGTGTATAGAAGAACCTGATCAGGACCTTCCAATAAAATTCACGCCAAGTAGGTGAAGAGGTCACCCTCCATCCTACCTCCACTCTTTCTCTCCAGGCCTCCTCAGTTATCTGGTCTACTCTCTCCCTATGCCATGCCTCTTTAATATTACCCAGTGGGATAATCTCTATGGGCATCAATCGAGCATAAAGATCAGAAATAAAACTCTCTTTGAAGTCTATTCTCACCATGTTGTAAATGAAGTCCTCCCATGGGTTTCTTTGTTTTGCTACTAAGTCTATCTGGCCTGGGAAATTTAGATAGTGTCTTATTTGCAGGTATCTAAAAAACTCAGTCCGGGGGAGCTTAAACTTAGTCTGGACTTGCTGGAAAGACATAAGGATGCCTTCCTCCACCAACTGGGCGAATCTTGTAACCTTATTCCTTTCCCATTTTTCATACCCCACATCTGTCTGTGGAGGAATAAAGTCTAGAGTGTGTCTGATTAAAGACAATGGCCCTAATTTCCCTCCTCCTCCCATTCTGCCTCTAACTGCCTTGAGTATGTTTATAGTGTGATGTATCCAAGGGTTATTAAGTCTGTTAAGCAACTGTCTTGGAAGTGTTAGACAAGGTAAGGCAAACAAGGGTACGGGGCACCTCCCTCCATTTTCTATTTCATACCACCCAGAGTCTAAGCATTGTTTGGCCCACATACGTACCCTTCCCATCTGGGCAGCTAGATAATAATACCTCATTTTAGAAAGACCAAACCCCCACCCCCGAGACTTGAATTTTTGGAGTGTGCAAAGTCTGATACGAGGCCTACTGCTGGCCCATGTGTACTTACTTACACCTGAATCTCTTTTATACCAAAATTCCTTTGGGATAGAGATTGGTAATGTAGAAAAAAGGAATAAAAACCTTGGCAGCAGATTCATTTTCATGGAGTCCACCCTTCCAGCCAGAGTCAGAGGGAGCAGTGCCCAACCTAGCCATATCCCTCTGCAAATCATTCCATAATTTATTATAATTGATACAGAACAGTCTAGGTGAATGTGTAGAGACCTGTATCCCCAGATATCTCATCTGATTATTTTTGGCCCATATAAATGGGAAATTCCGTCGGAACTCTGGGGAACTGTTCTCACTCAAGAGCAGAGCTTCTGATTTGTTATAGTTGATGCGGTACCCCAAAAATACACCAAAGGATTCGAGGACCAAGGCAAGTGCGGCAGGGACCTTTCTGGATTTCCCAGAAAGAAAATGGAGTCGTACGCATACAGTGCTATTTTCTGTTCCATGAACCCTGTCCTTACCCCTTCTATATTTTCATTCTGATTGACTGCCACTGCCAGAGGTTCGAGAAAGATAGTGAACAAAACCAGGGAAAGTGGACTTCTCTGTCGGGTCCCCCTGTATATAGGGAACCTCCCTGAATTTACTCCATTCACTCTAACTTGAGCCTGAGGGTTCTTATACAGATTTTGAATTATCCCTAGAAATTTAGAGCCAAATTGCATCCTCTCCATCATGCTATGGAGAAAACTCCAATTCACTCTATCGAATGCTTTTTCTGCATCCATAGATATCACCAATTGAAAGTCCTTCTGTAGTGTCTGGGCCGAGATAATGTTTAATAGTCGCCTAGTATTATCTGAAAGGTATCTCCCCGATATGCAGCCAGTTTGATTTGGGTGAACTAGCTTAGTAATCACTTTTTGTAAATGATCCACCAGAATTCCTGTAAACAGTTTAAGATCTACGTTTAGTAGAGAAATAGGTCGATATGAGCCGCACTGCTCTGGGTCCTTACCTTCCTTATGAATTACTGATATCTGTGTATATCTCCATGAATCCGGGACTTCACCTCCCTCTTGTATGTAATGGAAGCATGCAAGAAGTGGGGTCACTAAATCTTCCTTTAGGGTTTTACAAAACTCCGAAGGTAAGCCATCTAACCCCGATGACTTCCCGTTTTTTAAATCTTTGATTTTTTGCAGGAGCTCCTTTCTAGTGATGGGCACTTCCAAACCCTCCCTTTCTTCTGCTTCCAATAAATGCAGGGTAAGGGGTCCAGAAATTGGTCCACCTTAGCCTGATGGGAGGCTTTGACCTCAGAACCATACAGACTCTTATAAAAATGAGAGAAAGTCCCTGCAATCCTCACCGGATCTTCTGTCAACCTATTTCCATCTTTTTGTATTCTAATCCCTCCCACTGTCCTATTTACCACCTGTTTCCTCATGGCCGCTGCCAGGACTCTCCCTGCCCTGTTCCCTTCTACATAATATTTTTGATTAATTCTATGAATCATGCCCTCTGCTTGTCTGGCTAAAAGACTCGTAAGCTCCATTTTCCTCTTGAGCTAGACCTGCTTGTCCCTGGGATCAAGTGTCAACTTGTACCTGAACTCCACTTCGTTCAGAGTGTGTTCTATCTCTCTCAAAGATTGTTCTCTTTTCTGTTTTTCTCTTGAGCTGTAAGAAATAATCTGAGCTCTAAGATATGCCTTTAGTGCATCCCAAACCAATGACTGAGAGGTGGTTCCTCCCCCATTTGTCTCCAGGAACATCTTAACATGGTCTATTAACTTATTCTTAAATTCAGTGGAGTTCAGAAGTCCAGTATTTAAATGCTAGTTTGAATTCCTAGTAGACAGGTCTATCTGCAATACTAGACACAAGGAAGCATGGTCCGACCATGTCATAAGCAAAATGTTAGAGGCCTGGACATAGGACAAACTTTCTCCCGACAATAAAAACATATCTATCCGTGAGTAGCTCTGGTGCCTAGGGAAGTAGAAGGTGAAATCTCTCTCTCCCTGATGTTTGTGTCTCTGTGCATCTTTCAGACCCATTTCATCTATTAAACATCTAAGATAGTCGGCTTGCCCTCTCCCCAGCATTGCAGGGCCCCTCTTATCCCATCTAGGGGAGATTACTCTATTAAAATCCTCACCGAGTAAGATGCAAGGCCTCTGAGTCCTCCAGGGTCTTCAGCAACTCTCTTTTGAAGAAACGTTTGTTTTGCTTAGATTAATTTGGGTCATATAAATTAAAAGAAACACAACTCACCCCGTATACTGTTACCCATAACCATACATATCGACCCATGGGGTCCGTTTCCACTTTTAAGACTTTATTGGAGAGTTTCTTTTAAGCAGTATCACTGTTCCCCTTCTATGTGGATGTTGTGGCCAGGGTGCCCCATAAACTTCTCCTACCCACATTCTGCAAAGCTTAGCTTGTTCCACCTCATTAAGGTGTGATTCTTGAATAAAGACCACATCTACCTGGTGTTTACCTAGTTCCTGTAGTATCCTCATCCTCTTTATTGGACTGTTGAGGCCCTTAACATTAGGCTATAAATGTCAATGCCATCTAAACGAGCCAACAATTGAATCCTCTATTTTCCATATCCTCCCCCAGCCTCCTCACCCCCCCACCGACCTCACCCAAAGTCCATCCAGGCATTTCAAAATTCTAATTTTAACCCTAATTTTAACAAAAGTCTTAATGAAACAGTAGAACAAAACCCCCTTTTTTTAAAAAAAAAAGAAAAACTGGGGGAACTTTTAATTTATCACTTCCAAACGTGAATATAATCCTCACCCTTTCTGATGATAAATGGGTAGGTAGGTGTAACTCAGTTAGTTACACCAAGCTCAAGCCCAACTGGGCAAGAGGAAAATGAATCTTGTCAGCACTTAAAGGAACTGACTCAACCCCATATGACTCTCCTGAGTGACCCCCTCCCTCAAAGTACACCCCCCATCTTGCCTTGTATCCACCTTTCTTCTCCAGTATTATCTGTCTGCCAAGCTGGCACCAAATCGAGAATATCAAGGGGGACAAAGAAAGGGTTTGGAAAGTAAACCTTCCCCCATCCCCCAACATCCCTTATGAGTATCTATCAAAGCAATGGCCTCTCTGAAATTCCAGCGCTCGTAAAACCTAGTTATAAAGGCTGTTCTTCAGGAGGCAAACCAGCTTTCACCCATATTTGGTCAATTATTCCCCTTTCTACCCTTTATACTCTATTATGTCCCAAGAGACTCAGTCAGTACTGTCACATACCAGGGTATCAGAATGCCCCCCCAGGCTTCCCTACTCACAAGATCTGTAATTGTGTACTTTCACTTTATTGCTTCTTGTGAGTTTTTCATTGAAGCTTTTTGTTTCAGCCCTCTATTCCTTTTGAAGCTTCTTTCCGAATGCTGCGGCCTGGAGGAGGTCTGCAGAGAAACCGGAGCCCTGGATCCTTCGAGTTGGTCTAAAGGAGGTGCATCTGCATGGTTACTTATCGTGGATCTTGTCTGCTTCCCTCCCTTCGGTCCAGGCACTGTGTACCATCGCCATCCTTCTAATTCTCTAATCGTCTCTGGGTCCAGCAGGGAAGTCACTGAAATATCCCACTGCTTCAAGTGGTTAACGGCCTCCGAGATTTTAGGGAAAGTACGTACGCCTAAATCAGATATTATCTTCAAGGTCGCTGGGTAGTCTAAGCGAGCTGTGACTCCTTTAGCCCGTAACTGCTTGACTATAGGAAACAGCTTTCTTCTCCGATCCATTGTGGTGGGAGCATAATCATGTTCAAAAAATAGCTGCACGTCTCCAAATTGAATCTCCTTCTTCACCCATGCTCATTTTAGTATCACCAATTTAGTGCGGTAGTCTAGGAATGCTATGATTACCAATCAAGGCCTAACTTTTGAATCTGTCAGCCGAGCTGATAAGGAGCGGTGGGCCCTAATGATGTTAAGCGGAAAGTCCATTTCCAGCCCCAAAATCTCTCTCAAAAAACTTTCTATAAAAGAAACCATCTCGCCAGTTTCCTTGCCCTCCGGCAACCCATGAATTTGAATATTTACCCACCTGGAACGGTTCTCTAAATTCTCCAATTTTTGCTGGAGCCAAACCTCTCGGTCATGCAACTGAAGTGTGTTGCCATTATGCAAGTCTATGGCTTTCGAGGTGTCAGTTACATTTTGCTAAAGGTCGGTGATCTGTTTTTTCTGAAGTTGCTGTTCCATTTTTACTGCGGTAAGGTCTTTCTGGATGCGGGTAAGAGTATTGCCCAATCTATGCAGTTCTTTATACAATTCTTTGGATGTTATTGTAAGCACCACTTCTTAATCCGAACTGTCCTCCGACACCGGATCTGAGCCTGCAGTACTTGAGAGCTGTGGTGAGTTGCGGCCTGGTGCCTCAGCTTCATTGCCAATTTGGCCCAATTGTTCTCCTTCTGCCATAGAATCCTTCAGAAGCTGCCTTGTTTGAGTCATCATGTCATCTGTTTTGCGTTGCTTTCCTCTGGAAGCAAGCTTAGATTGCAGATGGGGTTAGATGTAGGAGTAGCCCCAGGAGAGCTGTAATAGGACCAGTCTGCCATCTATGCTGACGTCACCAGAAGTCATGAAAAAGTATTTTAAAATGAAACTTACAGGCACCAAACTTACTATAATACTGACTTTGCCTTAATTTGAAGGCAAGGAAAATGTTCATGTAATAGTTGCTGGTTAGAACTGTGTGGAATATAAAATTCTGCTGGAGGAATGCCCATGGGACTACCATTACCTTTCCATGGAATTTTGTGGAATCTGCACACAAATTCCATAGAATTTCACCAAATTTTAAAATTCTGTTATTTTCATCTAGTTTTTACAATAAGTAGCCAAGTAATATCAATTTGGAAGGTATACCTGTACTGACGGTTTCCATAAGTGTGATAAATATCAGAGTCCTAGATTGAAAGGGAGCTGAATTATGAGTGGCCAAAGATATAATCAAATTTAAATTTAAATTGTTTTTCCATTTAATTAAAAAAAAAATCTTATCCACATTTCTCCACAGTTTCAGGATTTAGAGAAATATGCAACATGCTTAAGCGCACACAGGTTTAAGTCTCAAGCTTTAAATGGGGCCATTCTATAGGAAGCCAAAAAGTTGGTCAACATTTAGATTCTAGTTTAGTATAATTTTGAAAGCATTCATCAAAATATTATAAAACATTGCATGTATAAGGGTTATTTCTACATTTATATATGTACCTAGTTTCAGATTTGTAGCTCCACAGGTGTCTGAGTTCATGCAGATAAACATGCTCATGAAATTTCCCACAAGAAAATAAAATGACTGACTTTGAGCACCTGTAATTTTGAGACTAATGTCAGGATATATGACACACCAGTAGAGCACCTATCAACAACAAGTAGTCATGCCAATTTTCAAATATTCAGCTCATTTGACAGTTGAGCTATAACCAAATTAATAAATTAAAAAATTCCATGAAAGTCTGTGAAATTTTGCAGAGTTTAACAGAGTTCCATCAAAATTTCATGAGTTCACAATTTTCTCATTCTGCACAGCTCTACTGTAGATATGTAGGGGAAAAGATAGATGTGAAATGCCCAACACAGCTCTTTATTCACTTCCTTGCAATGTAACCTTTTGACAACCCAGGGAGATAGTAGACTGCCTGCTGCAAGGACAGCTGATGGTACCAAGGCACAAACATGAGAAAACAACACGCTCAGTTCTCTGATGAGAAAAACAGAAGGCTAAATGAAGCTGTTCCATTAACAGCTATATTATTAAACTCCATATAGTCATCAATATTAAAAGTATGATCACTCATTCAGTATCTTTTTATACATATAATCAGACCCACACCATAGTAGTAATAACTACAAGATGCATTTTGTGTTATAATTATCATTTTTTTAATTCCAGTCCTCTACTCCCTACTCTACTTTCTTCTCAGTCCCCCTGCCACCCACCCCCTCCTCTTAACACTTTCTAACCTCTTATCTTCCCCATCACCTCTCACCCCCCCAAGCCAGCCTCTTCCCCGAACCTTCTCACCTCCCCTCTCCAAGCCAATCCCACCCCCATTTGACAAAAGCCACCTGGGGAGACAGGCTTACCCTATCTTTACAAACCCTTCTGCACTTTTATTTCCCCTTGTTCTGTCCCCTCACCACACTATGCACCCTCTGCCTCCTACAGTTTTTTACCGTAATCTGTCTCTATCAACCTTTCTACCAATTACATGTTTTTACGCAACCAGTATCTCATTAAGCAGCATGTATCATATTCTCTGATCACTCAAGTGAACAAACCTCTGTGAACCTGTAATATGCTGTAAATACCAAACTGATCATGGTGTGTGTTTATCCAATTGAAATGTTATCCACTATATCACCTTTCCATTTTTGCAGGATTCCTTTGTATACTGGATTTTTTTTTCTTCTGTTCCTCTTGTATATCACTGACATGGAATGTGTCATTCCTATGTTTTACAATTAAGACAAGCTGACCTGTGTGTTCTTACATGTTTGTACACAAATGACATGGAACCTTTGTAAATGAGCTACCAGCTCAAAAGTATTGTAATCCTAGAAATAAATAAAATAAATAAATAAAATAAAATTCAGGAGGCCTTCACCCCAAAACAACCATGAGAGCATAGCCTCAGGACATCCCACAGCTGGGGACTCTTGTTGTCAAAAATTGAGAATCAGGTCTTTTTTTTATCTTCCAGGCAATTTGGGAAATCAGTGTACATGGAAAATGTTTGACGTAATGGTGTCATACAACCTCTTCCAGGTTGAAGACTGGACCACTGCTGACATCAGCATCACTTGCTACTGTCTTAGTTTAGTCAGAACTGTACTGCCATAACTGGGACAAGTAGTGCTTGACAACGTTCCCAAAAAATGAATGTTTTCTGTCTGCTGACTGATGAGAAAAGGTGAAACCAGCCAGAGACTGAAGGAACTCAGACCCTTTCAGCAGCTACCAGGAATAGCCAAAAAAAGAATTAACTATAAAAGAAGGCTACCAGGTTAACCATACCCACCTCACCTTTACTAATTGGTCAATATATAATACCCATTTTAATGGGATTCTGTCTGCTGCCCCATAAAAATAAGAAAAAAAATATTATAAAGTTTAACCTCCAGAGCAACTGCGGTGGGAAAACAAAACTAAGAACCTAGGGATCAGAAGTGATTTGATAAAAAAAAATCAATGTTTATACTTTCCAAGTTTTCTGGGTTTGTACCACTGGGACTCTTACCAACAGGAATAGTTCTAATCCGGGGATTAGAATCTTGGGTTCATATATTGAACTGTTGGGTATACATTATGGCCCCAGTGATGTCTCACTATAACGTGAATGAGCATATAGATTCTCACACGAACATACAAAATTGCCAACAGATTAGACCTAAAGGTCTATCACATCTGGCAATTTCGTATGTTTATATGTGCATGTCAGAATTTATATGCTCATTCACATTATAATGAGATATGTCACTGGGGCCATAATGTATACCCAGCATTTCAATATCAGAACCCAAGATTCTAATCCCCACAATAGAACTGTTCCTGTTGGCAAGAGCCCCAGAGCAAACCCTTTACTTTTTTCAGTGTTAAATTTAGACCCAGGTGCTTGGTTAAAAATGCACAGAGTATCCTTCAAAACTGGACCAGCAGATTCATCTTGCATTTTTAATTTTTTATTTATTTATTAGAATTTTGGATAAATACCTTTGAGCCAATGGCTCTTTTACAAAGGTTCCATGTCAGTATACAAAGAATAGAAGTACAGTTTGTGTGAGATTAGCAGGCAAACAGTTTGAATACATAATTCAGTACAGGGTATACATGGTCTAAAGCTACAGGTGATATAAATAACAGTTAGAACAACATAATCAGGAATACATTTAAGAATGATGAGTCACAACAAGTAATATTTACATAAATTAAAGCTGCCAGAGGGGCATTGTCAAAGGGAAAGGTAGAGTGGAAACAACTGAGTTACTGCCAATTGTGCCAGGTAGTGTAGGAAAGTGGAAGAGAGAGTAGGTATAGAAGGGTAACTGGGAGGGAGGGAGGTAGAAGGAGAGGTGGGTGGGAGGCAAGGCTTGGGGAACAAGTGCAACATTGGGTGGGGTGAGCAGATTAGAAAAGGGAGAGAGTAAGGGAGTCGAAGGAGAGTAAGAGAGGAAGGTTGTAAGAAAACAATAATATCATCGGTGTAGGCTAAAACCTTTACAGGTGGAGACTCATCACATAAAGATAACCCAATAATAGACACATTGTCATGTAAATGATGGATCAGAGGGCCTATCCCAAAGACATACTGCACAAGAGAGAGCTTAGGAGAGGCACAGGGTCATAACAACATAAAAGAAACACTGTGCGTAATGTACATGAAGCAAGCGACACTTGCAAACAACTTGGTACAACAGCAACCCGACTAGGAGAGGGCAGCCCCATTGACAATAATGGGACTTTAAAAAGGAAAAAAAAACAATGTTGCAGCAGGAGGAGACCTGGGAGGAACAGAACTGCGGTCCCAGGTCTCCTGCTCTGTCGTGTGTTGGTACCCTAGCCACTCCACCACGGGAGCAGCTCGACCAGCACCCCAGTACATGGTGACTCAATTCCTCCACAGAACATCTGCAGAGCAACAGGGGCAGTGGTAATTCCTTACCACTATTCTAACCACTGTCACTCTAAATCCTTTACACAGCGCTGCTCTTTCAGCACTCTCCTGGTGTGCTGTTATGACCCAGTACCCTTAGGAGACATCCCTGACGAACTCCCCAGGAGAGCTGAATCTTCCTGCCTGACCATCCATTAATTAAGCGATGAACTGTGGCCTGAGCATATCATTATTCCATCCATTGGATAAACACTGGTGGTATACCATATCGACGCAACACCAGGAAAAGATATTCATGAGCCACCTTATCGAATGCCTTCTCCTTGTCCAGCGACAACACATATCAAGGAGTTCCTTCTCTCAGAAACACCCCTAATAACCAATAAATTATTGTGAATATACCTGTATGGGATTACACAGGTTTGATATGGGGAAATGAGTTCAACTGCCATTTGTTCTTGCCTCTTCATCAAAATACTGGACAGAATTTTCTGGCGCACACTAAGAAGGCAAATGTACCTCCAAATCTGTAGTCTGGCCATTCCACCCTTTTTAGTTAGTTAGTTAGTTATTTTGGTAATTTATTTTATTAAGTATCAATAAAAGCATTACAAAAAATTCCCTTGCAAGGGTATATACACAGGCATATGAAACATCATTATACAATGTTCACTAAGCAAATTGCAGCCTCTGCATTAGTTATAAGAAAGCGGGGTGTTGCATGGTAATCTAGCAATAAAAAAATGTTAACTTAAATGCTCAACTTATTGCCATCAAAGCTTGGGTGATATATAGAATCATGATTAACAGTTACTGTCCCTCTTTTCATATAACAAAAAGTCAAAATGGTCTCTGTCATAGGCTCCAGCAATATGCCAGTGTTCTGAATATCACAGTGTAGCTCAGCCAAAGCAGGGCCTAAAACAGAAAGAAAGGGTTTATATAATTCCAACAGGATGTCAACATTCCCAGGTGCTGAATTGTTTTTTTATTGTCCGAACTGCAGCAATGATTTTGGTCAGGGAAATAGGCACAACCGATAGGGACTACTTTATGGGTTCTGAAAGGGTGGGTAACTGAACTGGGCGCTATTGATCAGAGGTGGTTGAGAAAACCGGTCCGATACATACTTTTCAGTAGCTTGCAACAACTCAGGTAACTGAGAAATCTCCCTTCCACCATCTTCACTGAGGCTAGAAAAAACTCTGCACTCGGTTCTCTTCTGACATCCTTCAAAAGTGTTGAATGTTTGTCAGGCGCCCTGTTTCCCAAATTACAACTTTTGGTGCAGTGACATTGCCCTATTGTATTGGATCACTGTCATCGCAGAGTTGGCCAGTTTAATTTGAGAGGAGTAGTACCCCCTTTTCTGATGGCCAGCTTAATTAGTCTATGCAATTATGCACGTAGGCCTAAGTACTTTTATGGGAAGTAATGGATTTCCAGGAACTAGCAGTTACAAAAGAGTTTTTAAAATCTTTTTTAGAATCTTCCCACCAGTCCTGGATTGAGTCATATGCACATTGGACTGATACCTGGGCCTACCAGGGCTCTCCCCATTTCTTTTTTATGACTTTGTCCTCTAGCAAGAGGAGTTCATATGCCAAACTCTCCTGTCCACAGGAGGGAGTTTGTAGTGGAACAAGTACATTTCATTATTAAATGGTCGGACGTTTCCATGACAAAAGATGCAGCTTCTGAGACAGAGAGGGATTTAGACAGAAGAACACAATCGATCCTACAGATGATGGAACTCTGTAAGAACATATGACCACCTTAAGAATGCATTGCTTTATATGCATTAGATAACCCAGCAGTACAGGTCCTAACAATTACAAATTTGTGTTGCAGTACACCTTTTTACTCTGCAACTCATGTAAATCATGAGGGATAGGGCAGTTAGAACCCTCCCCCCTTAGAATTACCGGCCTGGATGTAAAAAGATGAGGATGAATTTCTTTAAATACATCAGTCCTCATGGCTTCGGTCTGAGGGTGTATATGCTGAAAATACATAACTATTGTTCCTAGTGGGTAGCACTCACCATTAAAACACTGCTGCGGTGCACCTCAATTAACTGAGATATATGCCTAGTTGACTCGCAAAACAGGATGCCCGCTACATAACATAACTCCTTCCCTGGGGACCAAAACGAGGGTCCTATTGGCCAAAGTATCCTAGCCCAGGCAGTTTCAAATGAGGTCTTCAGTCTGGTATCTTGTAGTAATAAAATGTCACCAGTAAGCTGTTGCAGAGTAAAAAGTGTAGTGAGACCCCTTTTTTGTGCCTCTATACTGTTTACATTAAGGGTAATCGCCGTAAATGCATTCATAATTTCAAACAAAAGCAGGAACCTGGAAAGTTACATCATTTATTTATTTTATTTTTTTATTTGAAAGTTAGTAACTGGGAGAAGCACAATGGGCTGAGGCTCCTTTCCAAGCGCGACCCGTGGGAAGGGGTAAGAGGAGGAAAAATTTAAACACACATAACATGATACGCAGAGCAGTTACAGCATTGACTCATGCAGGTTACAAAGGAGCCTGGGTAAGAAGGCAGCACAATACTGCAGAGAACTCAGGCAGGTTGCAAAGATACCTTAGGAGGTAGTAGAAATGCAACAAAAATCAACTGGCAAAAGTTACAAAAAATACAGTTTAGTTTCAGATTGCAACATAAACACATTAGAATGCAGGCACTACAAAGGTGAACACAGGGCGCAACAATAAAGACATAACTCAGAGCTGTCTTACAGATTCAGCTTTACAAAGATATTTAGTCAGGTGGTTGGCAAGCACATGGGAGGGGGGAACAGTAGAGTCCATTTAATGAGATTTAGTGAAGTTAGCAGATGGAACGAGGTGGGAAGGGAGTTCCATAAGTGGGGGAAGAAGCAGCTTTGCCAGAGTTCGAGTGCAGGCGGGGGAGGGTGAAGGAATGAGGGTCACAACTGCAGAGGTGGTAAGATGTGTGAGAGGAGAGGGATAGGAGGGAAGCTAGATAGGAGGGAAGCAGGCCAAACCAAAATTTGGCAGATTATGGAGATGTGGTGGCTTTGGCGAGAGGATAGGAAGGGCAACGCTAGCGAAGAGAGAAGGGAACAATGATGAGTCCTGAGGGGGATGTTCAAGGAGAAACAGCAGAAATCATTGAAAAGGACGTCCAGTCTGCGGAGGATGGATGTGGAGGCAGACCCATAGACGACGTCAGCATAGTCAAAAAGAGGTAGGATAGTTTTAGTAAGGAGTATCCATCGAACGAGGAGGAAGAGGGCATCTTTGTTTCTATAGTGATCACCAAGTTTAGAGCAGAACTTGGAATGTGTGTGGTTGACATGAGTTGAAAAATGAAGACACTGTCAAGCCAGACGCCTAGATACTTATAAAACAGAACAGTATCAAAGGGGGTGCCATCAAGAGTTGAGGAAGAGGGAGGTGTGGTGAGCTTGGCTAGTTTTTGGTGGGTGCCGAAAGTCATAGAGATTGTTTTAGTAGTATTTACCTTGAGTTTGTTTGGAACCAATTTAGGACACGAGTGAAATCTATTTGCAACTGAGTGGTCGCCACAGAAATAGAGGGACCAGACGTAAAGAGGATAGTGTCATCAGCATAAAGGTGAATTAGGGAGGAAGAACATACAGTAGGGAGATCATTAAGAAAAATGAAGAATAGGATAGGACCAAGAATAGAGCCTTGAGGAATGCTTGCTAGAACTGGGAGAGGAGGAAGGGGAGAGTACTTCACCAGCTTGGGCCCTTTGAGAGCAACCCGAGAGATAAGATTTGAACCATTTGACAGATAAGGGGAAAGTGCAGCGAATTTGAGTTCAGTGAGAAGAAGAGAGTGGGAGACAGAATCAAAGGCCTTGGTGAGGTCTATGAATATAGCTGTGGTAAGATGGTCTTGATCCATGCCTGTGAGAATGGCATCAGTAACCCGGAGAAGGAAAGAGACAGTAGAATGATTTTTCCAAAAACCAGACTGAAATGGAGACAAGAAATCAGAAGAGGTAAGAAAAAATGAGAGTCTAAGGACAAGGGACTCTCGGAGCTTAGCTAGAGCAGGGACAAGGGAAACTGGGTGGTAGTTTCTGGGTGAGGCGCGATCGCCACCTTTGTGAAGAGGGATCACTTTTGCAGATTTCCAGGCCTGGGGTACCATGCCATGGTTGAAAGAGAGGTTGAGCAGGTGGGATGGGGTGAGAAATGACAGGGGCAGAGATTTGAAGAAGGAGGGGGTAAAGCCCATCAGGGCTGGATTTGTGATGTTTCAGTGATTTAAGGGCTCAAAACACCTCTTGAGCAGTGATAGGAGAGAAATGAAATGAATTTGGAGATGGGGGTAAATGGACCTGTGTGGGGGGTTGCAGGGGTATTTGTAGTTGGAGGGGTGAGCAGAGGGGTGGGGGTTGACGGGGAAGGGGGAGGGCACATATAGTGAAAAATTTGTTTAAGGTGGAAGCAATGGTGAGAGAGTCAGAAACAAGTTTGTTGCCAATCTGGAGGGAGGGGAAAGAGGATTAGATGGGGCGCATGTTTAAAATAGCGGGATTTAGCAGACCTAATAGCTTTGATGCATGCATTTCTCAGAGTATGATAAGTGGATAAGTCATTAAGAGAAGATGATGCTTTGTAGCATACCCAAGCATGGTCTCAAGTGTTACAGAGTTTGATGATGTCAGCAGATAACCAAGGATGGTGAAAGTGTCTCATCCTGCGGCGACGTGAAGGGGAATGAATGTTCCAAATTTTGTTGAAAATGTGGCAGAAGAGAGAGAGGGCTGTGTTAACATCATTTGATGAGTACAAAAGGGCCCAATCAGAGGATGCAAGATCATGCAGGAGATTTGGGATGTGTAGGAAGCGTAAGGAATGAATCCACAGGTAAGTTGGTGGGGAATGAGGAAACTGTGGTTTACGTGTACAATATGTCATTAGATGATCACTAAATATGTCAGGGGGTGTGCCAGCAGAGGAGAGCCAGTGTGGGTGAGAGGCCAGAATCCAGTCTAGGAGAGTTTAGTTGTGGGAAAGAGGATTTGGTCTTGTGGGTTCATGTTTTAGCTGATGTAAGTTTAGGGACTCGATGTGTTGCGTGGTGGATTTTAGAGCAGTGGAGGTCCAGTCCAGATTGAAATCACCTAGTAGGATGAATTTGCCAGAGCTAGCAGTGGATAATAGGGAGGAGATGGTGACCATAGAGGCAGGGCAGTTTTGGAGAAGGAGTATAGCACACCAATAAAGATAGAGGGAGAGAGGCTGGCACAGTGGCACAGAGGGTTGAGGCACTGGATGCCTTACCTCATGCTATGCCAGTGACCCATGTTTGGGAGTGAGCGCGGGCCACTGGAGCTCAGCGGGGGGGTGTGGAGCTGGATCATGCTGCCAAGAGGCAGCTCTCCTCTCCGGGGAATGATGTGGGTTTCCCTCGGCTTTTGCTTGCCTCACAGTGGAGGCTTGGGGGCAGCGCAGGCCAAGAAGGAGCCAAGCACTAGGACAGGAGGGAGGAATGTGCTGTTACTGGGGTGGCAGGGTGCATGCGCACCTCCACGCACGTGCACCTCTGTGCCTGGGGCCCTGGGAGTAAGGCTAAGAAAACAGGAAAATACCTCCACTGACAGGATGACAGCTGGCCCCTTGAAGGCTCCTACTGGTGACCAGGCACCCGCCATAGACTAAGAGACGGTGGAAGGTAAGTCCCAAGTCACCAGGGGCTGGGAAGGGGGTGGCCAGAATGGGATCAGGAGAGAAACAAAGGCGCACAAATGGGAAGAAAAAAATAGACAGGGAGAGAGAAGGGAGGTAAAAACTTAATGAGGAGAAGTTCATGGTCCTTAGGGACTGCATCACTTATGGTAAGCGAGACCTGTACATTTTGGTGATAGTAGATTGCCACACCTCCACCATGCTTGGAACGGTCTTGCCGAAGGATATGGTAGCCTGGTAAAAGGAGTAAGGAGTCAGATATTCTGGGTGAGAGCCACAATTCTGTGATACAAAGTATGTCAGAAGAGTGTTGTGTCACTCAAACTCTTAGAAGGTCATTCTTAGGAAGCAGGCTCATAGCATTTAGGTGACATATTGAGAGGCCATTTGAAGGTGAAAGAGGTGTAGGTGTAGGTGTAGGACCTGGATTTAGTTGGATATCACCAGCTAGCAGGAGGAGTAGTTAGAGGAGGAGAAGTTTGTTGGCAGATTTGCATGGTTTAATCTGATCATAGTGTATACTATTGTGGGTAGGTGAGTGGAAGAAAAGGAACCTGTGGATGAGTTCCAGAATGAGATAAGGAAGCTGAACCCTGCCATGTGAAGGGAGGGGGGAAGGGCAAGGGGGGGGTAGGTATTGTGAGAGAGGAAGTTGGCGGAGGATGGAGACGTTTGATAACCATAGGGGGCGTAGAGAGAGAGACATAATGACAGAGGTATATTAGGCATAGAGGCTGGATATGGGGAGAAAGGGGAGATGGGGGGATTGGAAGTGGGAAGGGAGAGCAGCACAGGAAGGAGGACAATAACAGTCAACTAGATGCGTACATTAGGCATTGTGTTCAGGAAGTGGTTTTTGGCTAAGGTTAGTATTGGGATAATAGTGTAGAAGGAAGTCTCCAAGTATGAGGACGAAAGTAAACTGCCTGAATATATAGAATATGTGTGGTTGAAAAATTGTTACACTGAATGAAAACCAAAAATGTGTGTGTTTAGGCATAAGCACTTGTAAGAGGAGGGGTAGGGATACTGGCTCACTTGACAAATGGCCACAGTTAGAAGACCTATGAAATATGGTGGATTATTGTATAATGGTTAATTAGTGTACCAGCAAAAATAGGGGGACTGATTACTAGTTAATAGGCACTGAGGTCGTAAGGTACCATAACTATTTGAGGGAGTCCTAGCAGTGAGAATACAGATGGAACTAAGAATGCCCCTAGTGGCCAACCCTTAGAATGAACTAGTGGCAGAGTGAAAAAATAGGTTCAGAGCTTACCTAGATGTAAAAAAGAGACAGGTGACCCAAGAGGCACATAGAAATTACACAAGTAGGAGAAAGAAGTCAAGCCTGCAGAGTGGTCTAGAGGGTAGAGCTATTACCCAAGGAAAGAGCAGGTGCCAGGGGTCCCCAGTCCAAGGTCCACACAGGGAAGATATTGTGTAGAGTAGAGAAATAGACTGCGCATGAGTGGTAAAAGACAGGAGACAAATCTAGTAGAGGAAATTGGTCTTATTGAAAGTGAGGGGGATGGAAAAAATGTTACCTCAGGTTAGGAGGAACAGTAGCACCCCCTACTGGGCAGCCATATAACCAGTAAATGGAAAACAAGGGTGATAAGACAAACCAGGGACATGTAACTAAGTCACATGGGGGTCCGCCTGTAAGGTAAGTGCACACCCAGGGTGGGGGGGTGAGTAGGGTAGTCGCTGCGGTAGCGGCGGAGGGCAAACACAGTCCCCAAGAACTACCTACATCATACATCATAGCGAATTTCCATAGATTCACAATGACTGTGACCTGGTCCTCTTCCTCTTTGTTTTTGAGGAAGAGATCTCTGCCTGTGAATCCTCAAGATCAGAGGATAAATCTCACTGGTGAGGTCATAGAGGACACTCAGGGCCAAGTATTCAAAACTTTGCCCCGGGGCTAAATTAGCACTGCCCAGCATGCTAAATTAGTCCGGAACCAATAGCCTGCTAGATTCAAAAGGGATAGCCCCGGTGCTAAACCTGCTGAATATAGCATGCTAAGGAAGCTGGGCAAACTGGGCTGGGAGTGCAGTGCAAAAATAGCACAGGAAATAAGACAGCTCTGAATATAGCAACCAAGAAGTGCAAACCAGAACAGCAGCCCAGAGGTGAACTATGTGGCCAATGTGTGTGCTAGCAAAGGAGTGGATTCATTAAAGCTGCAAGCACCAGCGCATGTGAATATCTGCAGAAATGTACCATGTTTCCGAAACGTTTGGCAGCGCAAACACATTTGCACAGGTTTTGCACTGAGCTAAGCCATTTGCCCGGCACTAGTACCTTTGCCAGGGGCAAAAATTTGCTATGTTCAAAAGTGACATGCAAATGAACCTACTTAGGCAGTCTGTAGGCAAACATCCAGATTAGCATCTCATTATCTCCTGATCTGCATGCAGTTTGCCCAGTGCTATTGCAGGGTCCCACAGCTCTGCCTGTAGGCCAGTCTGGAAGTACAGGGGCTGGCTGGGTCTGCCCACAGCTCCACCTGTAGGTCAGTCTGGAAGTGCATGGTGATAGCTGCAGGCTACATTTGAACAGAACCGCATAGAATATTGTGTCTCAGGGGACTACACAGCACAGACACAGGTGGTGGTGCTGCATGCAGTAGTCAAACTGTAGTTCCTGCTACAGTGCACAGCAGACACTACAGTAACATGGAGCCAGTAGTGTGAGGGACACAGCAATGCTTATGGTGTGAAGGTCGTCCATGACTGCTGCACTTTACACAGTGACAGGCCCATCTTGCAGGTGTGTACTGACAGTGGACATTACTGTTATGCTGTTGTGCGACCCTCAGACACTGCACCACTGGCATGGGATACTCACAGAGACATATACATGGCTGACTGTGCATGCTGTGGTGTTTGTACAGATGTGCAGTATGTGGCTGGGGGGGCACATACCATCAGACAGGCACACTGGTGTTGAGGTATTCCCTACAGTGGACCATTTGCACTGTGTGGATTGTCCCAGCCCTGTAGCAGCACCCACTATGTGGTGCAGTCTGGCCACCTGTACACCCTCCCATCAACACCTTCCATGCCCCCAGTGCTGCATGTGTGTGCTGGCTTCTGTTGGTATCCACCGAAGGGTGGTCTTCAGGTGTGTGCTGTATGGACACACTGCCGTGGTGTCTACTGGGCACCGCTGGGTCACCACTTACTGCTTGGCATGGCTGGGACCAGTGGCAGATGATGGCATCATAGGAGGTGCTATCTGTGTGCAGCATGTTTCTTCAATGTCTGGTTTCTTTCTTTGTTTAATATTTACTGGTTAGGGTCACGCAAAGCTGTGTAAAGCCACAAAGTCGCGCAAAGCTGGTTTGCCCAGAGTTAAGACTACCTTTCTCTGGGTGGTAATTGCACCGCGCAAAATGTCATGCTAAGTCGTGCAACAACACTTGCGTGGTGCTAATGCGCTGAATATAGCATTGCACCTGTATTCATGTACACGCCCCCTCAGTTTGCCCCTTGCATACATTATACTTTTGCCCTGCGTTAATGCAGTTTGCCCACACTATTTGACCTTTTGAATATAGCAGACCCGCTCAAACCCGGCGCTAACCCTGTGCAAATGGTTTACGCCCAGTGCAAAATTTTTAATATCTGTCCCCCAGAGTCTTCATCCCCCTCCTTAGTGTCCTCCTACATTTTCCTGTTACTAAGGACAGAGTACCTGTTGGAGACTGGTACTGTGGAATTCTTAGCAGACTTGGGTGTGCGACTCCTTCCCCTTTATTCCCAAGGTGCAAGGAGAATCTCAATCCCTTCAGTGGATGGGGTAGATGTCAGGACAGTCACAGCATCTGCTGGTGGCGGTGGGGTAGGAGCGTCTCAGTTTTGTCCAACACTGGAGTAGACTCTGACTCTTTTGGTGTACTAGAAACATCTGGTGCAGGAGGCTGAGGCATGTCATGTGGGGTTATCATGCAGTTACATTATCCACCACTTCAAGGGGGTCTTTGATCAAGTCTTGTCTTGACGGGGCTGAAGCAAAGGGTCATGCCAAGGGGGCTAGCAGAGTGTGACTTGAAGGTGATCGACCTGAATAGTGACTTGCAGACTCAGTCAGACATCTGGAAGGCCTAGCCTGCTATGCTTTCCCAATCAAGTGTTCTTGATCGTAGCTGCTGTCCCTGTTGTGGGATGCCCAGGGACATTTTCTAAATGAACGGCCATGCTCTCTCTTAAAGGTTACACTTAAAGGGGTTATGGCATGTGGAATTAGTGTGCTTTTAGGCCAAACATAAGTTGAAGCATTGTTGGTCTAGGCATTACTAATGTGCCCAAGCAAAATACACTTAAAACAATTCCGGGGCTGCCCCTGATAAAAACAAATGCCCATGTCTTTACCAAGAAAAAAAATATTAGAAAGGTGAATGAGGCCTGTGCCCCCATTTTCAAGTTTAACCTGAAACTCCCACCCCCCCTTTCCACATTTTATCACTATTAAAGATTGGGTTGGGCACATCCAAGACCTTGCTTCTCTAAGTCAACCAGTAGAAAATGTCGGACACACTGATCCCTTCATTGCAAAACAGCACAGCGACTATTTTGCCAACAGACTTCATCAAAGTAATCACAACAAAGGGTGCCCAAAGAGATGTGTCCTTCAAGGAGGTGTATTTCACCCAGAACTTATCTAAAGACTTAACCTATTAAAGCTAACATTGTAGAGTTCTTCATAAGCTATATGAATAAAATCATATAAATCAGATACGCAGATGACATAGTCTTTTTTCTCCCCTGACCCCCCTCAGGCCATGGCACACAGCCTTGCGAGCATGTGGAGGCATGTTACACACCCCGTGGCACCAGCTCAGCCCCTTCCACCTCCCATAATTGTTTGCCACCCCCTCTCTGCCTATGCTACCCATCAGACCTCCACCACCCAGTGGGAGTGCGGGGGGGCACCAACCCACCTTCACCACCCTCAGGAGAGGGCAGCTGCCCATTGGCATGCTTGATCCTGCTCCACCCCCTCACCACGCTGGCACCCCGATGACCCGAAGTCATTCCCGAACCTGGTGTCCAGTGCCTTAACCCTCAGAGCCACTGGGCCGTCAACATAGAGTCTTTTAACAAAGTCTTGATCATACAGGATATAGCTGGTGGAAATTCCTGTCCCCCAATGTAATGCAATCCAACTGCATTCCTTCCAGGAGATGGTTCAATGTTGCAGGAAAATGTGGTAGAGAATTTGGAGAGGGTGCTGCTCTGGGCCCCTCTGGTCTCCTGCTGTCTTCTTCTGTGTTGCTGTCTCTGCTGAGGCAAAGAAGTCAAGTGAGCTTGTGGAAAGTCTCTGCCCCTACCCTCCCTTTCCTCACTTGGAAAATTTTGATCTGTAACTGGTACAGATTCAGTATCCAGCCCACTGGGCTCACCAACTATAGCAGGCTGGGAAGAGTTCATAGGTATGGTAGCAGTAGCAGCAGTTCTGGAAGTAGAAGGCTACAGACCAGAAGCAGCCTGCTTGCTTTTAGTGTCCGAGTCCAGGAGAACCAGTGAGCCCAGAAAGGACTGCTAAGAAATAGCAATGTCCACAACATCAGGCACCTCCACGTCATCAATGGCTGTTGTCCTCAGAACAATTCTGTAAGTCTGTTTCAGGAGGACTGGGATTGAAAATAGGACTGCTTGGCTTTCAGGCAGAAGCAGACTCATCAGCTGCAGCCAAGGTACTGCTGGGGTTACTATAGATCAGGATTGTGTCCTGCTGCAGTGCTTGCTGTCAGTATATCACCATTACTTCCAATCATTGCCTGGCAGCCTCTCCCATTCTCAAGGTTGCATCAGGCAGTTTATACAAAGTTTGTAGATGGCTTACTTTTTTGCCCATTACTATGATATCAGCTGCTCTTGGGAGCTCACTGGGAAGCCAGTTCCCTTCAGCACATCTTATCCAGCCAGCAAAGAGGTATTTCTTGATCTCAGGTGAGTCATCTGGTGGTTTAGGAGCAGGTTGACCCTGATGACATTCGGACTGCTGTGTTTCCTTCACCGCTGTTTGATGGAGCTGGATTTCTGATACTGACAGCTTCACTTGTGGCAGGGGCAGCTGCTCATCTGTTTCAGTGTTCTGGATCATGGGCTCAGTCAAAAGAACATCTAAGGAGGCACCAGCTGCTGCTAGTGCCATGTCTTCTTCAGCAAGAAGCTGGAGTAACAAAGCTCCTCATTCAGCAATCCCTATAATTAGAGTTTCATTTGTTGTCTGCATGTGCACACCACCCAGAGAGGCTGCCATCTCTTCTACAAGTATGGCCGTGCTCTCTTCACCAGGCATCACAGGTACATTTGTAGTCAACTTTTGCACTCCCTCCTTCCTACCAGCAAGGTGCAGATTCAGGACATCTATAAAAATTGTTTCACAGATTTCAGCATGTATAGGGTCCAAAACCAGATCAGTATCTATTGTCACTGCTTCCTCCTCCTTCTTCACCTCCAGGGTTAGCCATCTTGCCTTACAAGAGAATAACAGCCTCCTCTTCCAAACATATGGGGAATTTCCCTGTATCCTGGCCAAATTTCTCTCATTCGCTAAAAAATACCACCCCCTGACAAAGACCTATGGTGGTCGAAGTGCCTGGATTGTCTCCTCGTCTCATGATTGGATATGTAATGCATTAAACAAATTAATCATTGATTGGAAACTAGAACATTTTTGCTCTGGACATTGTGCTTTAAATACGTGGCTGCTTTTTAAGAGATAGCTGTTTTTGTTTTGAAAAAATACCACCAACAGCTGAATCTGGTAATTTTGGTTGGTTTCATCTGTATTCACCCCCCAAGTATGCGACTAAAAATCATCTGTATTGTCTAGCTCTCCTTTCCCAGTCAAATACAGACAGACAGACATCTAGTTTTACTATGGATAAATATCCAGGCTTCTTAGCTGGATTGCAGATTGATAAAAAATCTTGGAGCAGCCCCAATAGGGACCACAATATACGCCAGTCCAAGCATCATAGCATCTTAATTCTGGGTGCCTGGCCCAGTCAGTTTGACTTTGTGGCTTTGTGTTGTTTTTTTTATCCAGACTGTGTATGTGATGACGTTCTAATACCATAGGAGTCTCCACAATCTGCAGTATTACTGATAAGCACTGGTACTCAGCATTGCATAGCAAAAATGGAGCAGCACACCAGCTACAGCCGGCCAGGAAAACTATAAGGAGAAGCTTTTTTACCAAAAGAGCCATCAGACTATGGAACACTTTGCTGAAAGACGTGGTGGTGGCCGACTCATTCGAGATTTTCAAAAGCAAACTGGATGACTACCTGTTAAATTATACCAACCTTATGAAGTGGCCCCACTAAGGTGGGAGACAGACCAGATGGGCTGACATCTTTTTTGTCTTGTCTCCAAGTATAGACTCCAAGTACAGACACATAAAATGCTACACAATAAAGTGTTTAAGACTGAAAATGATTTTATCTATTTTCATATGGAAGCTTAGAAGTTTTCTACAGGGTGCAAAATCCACATAAATACATAAATAGACTCAAACAAAAAAAAGAGTTTAGGTAAAATCAAACCATAATATCCAACTGGACATATACTCACTCAAGAGAGGAGACCAGGCAACCGAGATGGAATGTTCCAACGTTTCACCTCTTAACTGAGGCTTCGACAGGGACTGGAATCATGAGCCCGCCAACAATGTCTAAATAGACAAATTCATCAGCATGTGGCCAAATCAGAAAAGTGGGCTTTATAGAAAGAATATGACAATGCCGACTGAATAATCACACATCATAACACCAATTAAGTGAAACAATAAAAATTGAAAAGCTCTAGAAGAAATAAAAAAAAAAAAACTAAATCGCAATTAAAGCTATTCAGGACACATATCAGTTAAATAGGCAACAGGATCCATTAGTTGTAATGCAAGTCTCTGCAAAACAGCTGAGTGGTATAATGAATTAATTATCCAAAAAGCTAACACTGGCAGTTGCAGTCATATTAGGCAATCCTGTTACATACAAATGCAGCCAGTGTTAGTTCCAATTAAAGACCGTACAGTGCTTGTTTTACAGTAAAATAACAGAAATGTGTTGTTTATCAGTCACAACACAGACATTAACTATACATACAAACATTATAATAATATCATTAACAAATACTGTAGGCAGCAGCACTACTTAGTGTCCTGCCATATTGTGCCATTACTAGAAACTGCTGTTATCTTCATACAAGAGGGTCTGTTGAAACATGTGCATTGGGGTACATAAATACTTGAACAATCTGACAAAAGGTTGTATGAGTCAAAGGGTCTGCCAATACTATGGAAACAGTAAAAAACAGGGAAAGAGAAAGAAATGCATTAGTTTGACATAAACGCATACTATATCCATGGTATGCCAATGCAAACAAATATTGCTTTATTTATTTGAAAGCTTCTGTCTAAACTATTTTCATATAATGAAAACTAATATTTATGCACAACTGGAAGATTAGAATTGCCTAGAGACTGAAAACTCCATCAGACAAAGCAACAATATCACAGATCAGGGACATAATCAGTCTGTTCATTTAAGCCATTGGATTGTAATGTTTTTAATTATTCAAAAATCCACTCTGTCTCAGCCTTAGAAGTGGAATTAAACAGTCTGCCCAACCCCCACCACCAGTCTCTCTCTCTCTCTCTCTCTGACATGTTGGATAACTGCAAATATCACTTGTTTGGGTTGGAACCATGCTTGGTTAGAAAATGCTTGCCCAGAGCATTGTTTTCTGCCATGTCTTGTATAGCGCAAATATACTCTTGAACCCTTAGCTTAATACTCCTAGTTGTTCTACCAGCGTAAACCAAAGGGCATTCACACCAGCCTGCATAAATCATGTATGCTGTACTACATGTCCCAAAGGTGTTTAATGCAATTTCTCTGTCATTATTGGGAATTATTCATTTTATTCCCACACGTCATCATCTAGCAGATGCTGGCACTCAGCCCTGCCTCCTCCCTTCAAAGAACACTGAGTGAGCAGTGAGACGTGTTTTCTCAAACCCCAGCATAGCCATTAGCTGTCTGTGTGACTCTGCACAAGCACGTGGCCCTCCTTGTCCATCAGCCTTCCCAGCTGTAGAATGTGGCACTGCAGAAAGCGAAGGAACACACGTGGCACTACGAACAAAATAAGCAGAAGCTAGGAAAAGGCGAAGCACAAGATACAAAGATCTCCAAAAATGAAATCTTAAGGCTGTGTTAAATGGATAACAATCCCAAAGACTCAGTAAGTACTGCTCAGAAAATAGTTTGCATGGGATCTAACTGCTATCCTTCATCAAGGGGGCCCTCTTGATGAAGGCTTCCGGTTAGAGCCAAAATTCCAGGGCTTTTTTCATTCTCACTGCAGCAACAATAAAGCTTTCTGAGCAGTATTTACTGAATCATTGGGATTATTATCCACTTAGTGCATCCTTTTGATTTCTATTTCGGAGATCTTTGTATCTTATAAAATGTAGGACGCTGAAAAATGTGGAACAGTGTAAAAACACGGGACTCTAAAATGTGGGCCACTGTGAAATGTAGGCCACTGTCAAATGTGGGACACTGAAACATGGGATATTGTATAATGTGGGCCACTGTAAAACAGGTGACAGTGTGAAACATGAGACTTTAATATATGAGACTATAAAAAGTAGGCCACTATAAAATGTTGGACACTGTAAAATGTGGGGCACTAAAATTTGGGATACCATAAAATGTGGGACACTAAAATTTGGGACACTGTAAAATATGGGATACTTAAACATTTGACAGTGGGACACTGCAAAATGTGAGCCACTGTAAAACACTGGACACTAAAATCAGAACCTCAGTGTCAACAAAACGGAGCAGGTCACGTGGGCTTAGACTTCAATTGTTATTAAAATATCTAGGAACAGGATGTTTCCAGGAAACATATAAAATTATAAAACAAATACTATTGCTTTGAATAATTATTTGGTGGCTATTGACTGGTCCACTCAGTTAAACAAAAATTATATTAATGATATGTGGAACTCTTTAACCACAACAATCTTGGATGCCGCAAATAAATTAATTCCTAAAGTTCCCAAAAAGAAGTTTGGTTATCAGCCCAAATGGCTTAACTTTAAATTGTGGAAATTGATTAAAAAGAAAAGCAAATATTACAAAAAATATCATTCAAATAAATGTGACAGAACCCTCTCTGCATTCAAGAGGGTACAAAAACTTTGTAAAAAAGAGATTAGAAAGGCAGAAGTATCAATGGAAAAATCACTAGCTGAACAAGCCCAAAAAGGAAACTGTAAACTGATGTTCAGTTACATCAGCTCCTTAAAGAAACAAACTTGCGAGGTTGGTCCAGTCAGCTCTGGTAATAAGACCTTATACCATCCAAGTGATATGGCTGAACATTTTGACTCACAGTTCTGCAAGCCCTTCTCAGATAATAATGTCAGTTGTAATGCTACATTAGGTGATCAGCCTGTTTATAATGTAGACATACCACTCGAAAGAATTAAATCTAAATTGATGGATATAAAAAAAGGCTCTTCTGCCGGCCCTGATGAAATTTCCGGTGATCTAATTTATCTAAAGAAAGACCATCTTTGTGTTCCCTTAAAAATACTTTTTGACACAAGTCTGAACACTGGTCTGGTACCAACGGGATTGAAATACGCTAATGTGATACCCTTATTTAAAAAAGGATCAAAAAATGTTTCAGATAACTATTGACCTATTAGTTTAACACCAATTTTTTGCAAAATTCTAGAACAAATCATTAAGGATGATTTAACCTTTGCTATTGCAAGTTTGGATCAAACTCAACACGGATTTGTAAAGGGCCGATCAGGTACAACAAATTTAATATGTTTCTATGCCTATGTTAGTGAAAACTTAGATAGAGGCATTCCATGTAATGTTATTTTTCTTAATTTTAAGAAGGCCTTTGACTCTGTACCTCATTGGGCCTTGATACAGAAGTTAAAGCTGCATAATATTGAACCAGTTTTTATTAGATGGATCACAAATTGGTTAACTAATAGGAAGCAGAGAGTTATAATAGATGGACATGTTAGTAGCTGGAAGGACGTTACAAGTGGTGTTCTGCAAGGATCAGTTTTGGCCCCACTTATCTTCCAGGTCTTTATATCCGAGTTCTCTTTAAACATCAAAAGTAATATTATTAAATATGCAGACAATTGCAAAATCAGTAACATCTGCAGTAGTGAAACTGATTATAAGGTTATTCAGGGAGATCTAAAACTATTACAAACCTGGTCCATAAAATGGAATCTTTATTTTAATACTTCTAAATGTTGTGTCTTGCATTTCGGAAAAAAGAATCCCAAGCATCAATATTTTCTTTATGACAGTGTGTTAGTTAGTAAGGACAGTGAAAAGGATCTAGAAATTACAGTTGATGTAAGTATGTCTTTTGACTCCCATATCTCAAATACTATAAGTAAAGCAAATAAGATATAGTGGGCAATACGACACAATATAACGTCAAAAAAAACAGACATTTTGTTGCCTTTATATAGAGCATACACGAGACCTCACTTAAATTTTGGTTCACAGTTGTGGAATCCATACTAAAAAAAGGATATAGCAAGAAATGAAAGAGTTCAGAGAAGGGTAACAAAACATGTAATATCTTCTAAAACTCTCCCATATCCAGATAGGCTTCTGAAATTTGATTTGATGTCCCTAGAAGACAGAAGGGCAAGGGGCGATCTCTTGCTCTCATGAGACATCTTTAATGATGAACATCTGTTTGTTGAAAGTGGTCTAGATCTTAAACAAATCAGGGTCAATACCAGAGGCCCCCACTGCAACTATCTGGAAACAGGTGTAAAACTAAAAAAGGGCTCACTATTTTTCATAACGGATAGTTAAACCCTGGAATAAGTTACCTACAAATGTAATCATTAGTGATAATAAGAACATTTTTAAGAACAGACTTGACATATTCATGAAATCAAACAAGCTGCCAATATATTATTTGTAGGTCCGAGGCCATATGGGTGTTCAGCCTTTCTGCCTCTTACAGTTCTTAGTAAAGGGATAAACCCATCACACCAAATGTTGCTCTTTGAGATGTAGTGTACAAGGATGAGAGAACAAGAGGAAAGAAGGAAGATCCCAGGCAAATAACAGGACACATTACTTCACATAATGAGTGGTGCAAACGTGGAATAAACTTCCAGAATGAGTGGTGTTAGTTGACACTGTTTCTACCTTCAAGCAAAGAAAAACTTGGTCTTTCAAAACTGATAGTGTCAACCTTTTACAAGTCAGTTTTAGCTATTGTAAACTAAAGTGGTGGTTGATAGTGTCTTAAACCCAAAATAAAATACTTCAGACCTCTGTGGTGAAACTTTTTTTATTCATTTATTTATTTTTAACAAAACAGCACTACAGCACATTACTGGTGTAACCCCCTACAAATGGGTTCCCTTGGGTGTGCCTAAATGCCCACTGCCAGGCTGGTATCCTGTGTCTTAGCATTTTAAAAGTGTTTGTATGAGAGTGCCATAATGCCTCTGTGCTCTGTCTCTTTAAGAGCTTCCTATAACGTGGTGCTTATTTAATCTGGGAGGGGGCTGAGTATTTCTATGCTCAAGTGCCATCCAGGCTGCCAGATAATTGCTCCATTCTGCCATCGCTATTTGCGCAGAGGGAGCTTTGTTAGAAGCTGTACTTATTTGCTAATTATCTGTTGGAATAGTAATGATATTGTAGTTTGTCTAACCTGCCTTCTTTGCAGCATGGACAGTTCTGTTTATTACCACCATCTTGGTCCTGGACTGCTAGAATGGGCCAATCAGTACCTTTGCGGACCCTAAAATGGAGTCTGTCCCCAGGTGTCTTGTGGGAGTGAATTTCTGTAGGAATTGTAGTTTTGAGACTTTGGTGCCTAAATGCACCTGGAGGGGGAGCCCTTGCTTTGACAGACTGATGGATTAGCCAACCAGAACCTTTTGGACTGAAGGAAAATTCCCAAGCTGCCTGCTGCAGTGAATCAGTCTGGATGTAGAGCTTGGAGAGTGAACAGCTTGAGTGATTCAAGCAGCAGCTCCTGCATAGTTTGTGCGGGAGATTGGTGGAGAGGCTGAGTTTGGCCTGTCTGCCTGCTGTCCCTCAAGAGGGAATACTTTGAAAGGCTTAGCAATTTGACTGTATCTGAATTGGAATGTGATAAAGCCACTGAAGAGTGACCAGATTTAAACCTGAAGAAGACCGAAGATTTGCTGTATGCGATCAGCCTGTCAGGACATCCATTTACCACAGAATTCCCGGTCTCGCTCAGACACACTGATATTGCAGCCGGACTACCATCCGCATTGTGGTATGGTGATTGCTTTACTATAAATGTGCTGTGTGCTGTTAGTAGGTGGCGATTTGGTTCCCCACTGTGTAAATGTGCCACATTTGCTGGAAGCTGCATCCAGCACTTCCTGGACTGATATCCAAACTATCTTACTTGGCATGGGCCCTGCCACACTGGCCCAGCCAACTACTTCAGGTGCAGAGAACACTGTCTACTAGAGACCTGCCTGGGGATCAGCTCCCTGCTCAACATCACGAATGGGAATGACACCACGGTGAATCGTGTGGGCCCTGCTTCTCCTGGCAAACTAGCAAGTCTTCCTGCAGTCTCCATTTCATCCATCCAGTGTCCTGTACTGGGTAGCGTGAATAAACACCAGGGTAGCTCCCTGCAACAACAGCTCAATCAAAGTGTGTCATCTGATTTAATTACTTCGTCTAATCATCACAGACTGATTCTCCTGGCTCAGGATTACAAATTGTGTGTGGTTGTGCATGCCTTTTATTTTCATCACAGGGCCCCAACCAGCTGCAACGCCGGCCTACCCCGGGCAACGCATCAGGCTAGCCTATCTCACCAACTGGGTACCCAGCGTGTGTGTGACGGTGTTGAGGGACTCAAAAGTGCATGCATAATTGCCTGACTATCAGTTATAGAATCAATCAACTTGATTATGCCCATCCCTTGTTCAAGTCCCCTGAATAAATCAGATCTAACTCTTTTTGCATCTAATTTGCCTGTGGTTCTAGTTTGTACCAAAAGCACCGTACTGTTGTTATTTGCTGTGCCTAACCTTGTTTTACATGGGGTCTTCATGGTTGAACTGGTGGGGCCAGCCCTGGTGGTAAGTGCAAACAGTGTGGGGATTTGTATGTGGAATAGGGGCTATTGTGAAAATGTTTATTGCATATTGTCTAGGCCACTAGAGGGGAAATGGGGGGGTTACAGTGTCCCGGAGGGTTGTACCCAGGTTAGCCTTGTTACTAACAACCCTGTCCTTCTGGTGGAGGCACCTGTTTCAGTACCCAGGTCCCTTAACCTGCTACTAGCCAAATGGGCAGGGTAGTAACCCTTGGGATAGCGCCACCTAGGGGTTACTCTGGGCTTGTTTGTGTGCCAGAACCATATCAAATAAATGTGGCTCTTCTGTTTCAGCCTACCCACAACATTCACATGTGACATTGTTTCATTTTTAAAAAGCTAGATATTATTTGGAAGTTTTAAACACAGATTTAAACTCTGTTTAAGACCTTATTACACACACACACACACATATACACTAAATTATAGGGCAAGAATTGGCCTCTGGGGTGACAGTGTCCCATTAATTGGGTGACTTTCATGTCTGAGTTTAAATATTAGGAAAACGTTCTTTTAATTTTACAAAAATTAAAAAAATTAGAACATTTGGAATACCTGTTGACCCAGTGTGCTTCAATGCCAGTGACCTGGGTTCAGGAGTGGACTTTTCTCAGAGCACATGTTCAGGAGCTGGGTGAGGGTACTGTTAACGGCAACACTTCTCAGTCTGGAGAGGGACACTTTCTGCACCACAGTGACTCCCATGACCAGTCCAGAAGCTTGCACCTCCAGGAGTATCACAGTTGCATCTGAGTCCACACCTTGGCAGCTGGCCCCCTCCAGTGGACAGACAGTGGGAAGGGAGACAATGGTGGTAAACGACCCACTGAGGTGATGGCCAGTGCAGCCTTTGGGCCCTGCACCATGGATATTCACTAAAGCTATGTTGCAGCTAGTGGAGGATGGGAGTGGGGTTGGTGCAGCAGTTGCATGTCCACAACCCTGAGGACTAAGTGGGTGGCAAAAAAAAAAGTGATTAAAAAAATGGAAACTTTTTGTGGCTGATGTTTCAGCAGCCATATTTGTTGAGTCTTTAACCCCCAGTTTTCTCTAGTAGTTAGTCAAAAATACCATAACTGCAGCAAAAAAGGGCAGAAAAATGTTAAAAAGCACTGATGTACTTAGATCTTTGGAAACTTAAACCCTCTGTCACCTACAGTACCTGACAATGTATTGAGGTGAGTATCAGTCTGTTATTTATAGACAGTCAAGCTCTCTTGACTACAGTACCCACAATGCACTGAGGCAGGTATCAGTCTATTCATAAACAATCAGGCTCTGTCGACTGCAGTACCTGACAATTCAGAGGCAGGTATCAGTCTATTCTTAGATAGTCAAGCTCTCTCACCTACAGTTCCTGACAGTGCTTCAAGGCAGGTATCAGTCTATGCTTAGAAAGTCACACTCTCTTGACTACAGTGCCCAATAATGCACTGAGGCAGGTATCCGTCTATTCATAGACAGTTAAACTCTTTCAACTACAGTACCTGACAATGCTTCAAGGCAGGTATCAGTCTATGCTTAGAAAGACATACTCTCTTGACTACAGTACCTGATAATGCACTGAGGCAGGTATCAGTCTATTCATAGACAATCAAACTCTCTCGACTACAGTACTTGGCAATGTACTGAGGCAGGTATCAGTTTCTGGCAAGAAAGTTAACTTCTCATGACTACAATACCTAACAATCCAGTGAAGCAAGTATCAGTCTATTCATAGATAGTCAAGCTGTCTTGCCTACAGTACCTAGCAATGCTTTGAGGCAGGTATCAGTCTATTCTTAGAAAGTCATAGTCTCTCAACTGCAGTAGCTGACAATTCAGAGGCAAGTATCAACTTATTCTTAGATAGTCAAACTATCTCACCAACAGTGCCTGACAATGCTTTGAAGTAGTCTGATTTATTGATTGTAAGAAAATATACATTCAACTTTAAGTTACGTTTGTGTTTTCTGTCAAAAATGTAAAGGATTTAAAAAAATAAAAAAAAATGCATATCAAGTGTGCACACCAACCTAGCACCCCCCATTGTAAAATCCTGGATCCAACATGGCTGACAATGCACTGGAGTACAGTAGGTAACAGTCTATTCATGGAATGCCAAGCTCTCTCGACTACAATACCTGACAGTTTACTGAGGAAAGTATCAGTCTATTCTCAGAAAGTCACACTCTCTAGACTACAGTATCTGACAATGCCCCGAGGCAGGTATCACAGTCTATTCATAGACAGTCAAGCTCTCTGGACTACAGGACCTGACAATTTACTGAGGAAGGTATCAATTTATTCACAGAAAGTCACACTTTCTCAACTATAGTACTTAACAATTTACTGAGGCCAATATCAATCTATTCACATCTAACCCCTCTCCTCGCAGGTAGGGCTTACAAGTTTTGCCTCCTGCTGTCTGGTCCTGCTAGTCCTGTACCCCTGGTGTCCAGAAATGCTCTTGCCAGCCTGTTGAGCTTGCCTGCTCCATTGCAATGGGAGCTGTGTAGATAATTACTGCTGTGCTCTCTGTGGGTACTGCGCAGCTTGCACTAGGGATATTGCCTAGCTCCTGCTATTCTTTGCCCCTGTTGTCTAACAGGGCATGTGTGACAGGGTTGAATAAGACCCTGTCCCATTTGTTATGCAGAAAGAGTTAAATGCAAGGATCTGTTTTATCCTCTCCTTTTCTGTCTCTTGTCTGTCTGATTGCACAATTAAATTTTTTTATGAGACCCAGGAACTGATCACGCTGACGGTCTCACGATTCCCCCCCTCTCCCTGTCTCCCTGTCTTCACTTGCTGTTTCTTGGTGTTCCTATCTTTTCTTCCCCTTTGCTTATCTGTGGTTATAAAAATATATGTGAATCATTATGTGGATCTGTGTTTGAAACTGGGATCCTTTGGTTTGAAAATGTGTATAGTTATACTGTTGAAATGAATGCAAAAAGCTATTTGGAACTTAGGGGGTTAAATTTGAGATGCAGTTTGACCTCCACAAACTCTTTTGCAGAGCTGTCAACAGGAGATTACTTTTAGGACACCATCTTCTATTATGTTCACGTGCAGGAAAGAAACTGGCAAGATACATTTTGTGTGAAAACAGGATGTCTCGTAATGAGCTCAGGATGTAGAAATTAGTTGCCAAGCAAAGACTTCTTACAAAAAGAGCAATCTTTTGTGAGAGAGAGAGAGAGAGACGGACTGAAACCTAAAATTAAAGATACCCTTGGAAGAAGGACTTTGTTTTGTTTGAACTGCCTATGTTTAATACCATTCTGTACAATATTTTTATTTTCTTGTTATTGGAAATAATAAAATGCTACTTGCAAATGTTATAACTGTTCCTGGTTTTCCTATGCTTCCTGATCTGTGCCTCAGCAACAGAATGTCTCTAGTGTGGTCCAACTCCTGAGAGCCCAAAAAATGTGTAGAGGCTCGGACACACCTAATGGGAACTGAAGAAAAGTGTGTTAAGCAACTGAATGGGTAAACTGTATGTTGCTTTAAATGTTATAAACTGCTTTGTGAATGTTTTTACCTGCCACAGTGGAGGACATAGGGCTTCGGCGCTAGCGACAGGCAGACCAGGACTTTATCAGTGTCCATTCCACAACCGGACAACAGTCCACCATTGCAGCTATTGTCCAAAACTGTTTACTTTCCCTGCAGCAAGGTCTCAAAGTTAAATCTGTCATAAACTGCTTACACGGATGCCATCTTTGTGACCTCTGACTCTTTACTGCCCAATCAGTGCTTGAGGAGCATGAAGAACTGTAGCTATGGCAACTGGGTAGGTTTACCAATGATGACGTGACAACATTGTTGTCGATGTATGGCATAGAGACATCCCTGATGTCGATAAGTGAAATTTCGCCTGTCAGAGATTGGTCTGGTTTCTATTGGGGGTTGTGCCACCCGTGCCCCCCCTTCTTAAGGATTGTTAACTCCAGTCGGAGTTAATGCGGGGGGGAGGCAAAAGTCAGCAAAAGGGTGAAATTTCACTGGCGGGTCCCCCACAGTGACATTTTCGATTCTTGTTGAAAATGTCACTGTGAGGGATTTCGCCGATGGGGTTTCGCCCTTCCGTCAGCATACCCCTGGGGTTGAGGGTATGAACATGGTTCTTGGCATCTTTAGTGACAGCCAAGGCGTTTACAAGAACTCTTAATGCATATTGATTTCTATGATGGACAGCTGTATTGTTCGATGTGGAGTGGCATTTTCCTCCTGAGGTGGTTGGGGAGAAAGCTGCTCGTGGGAGTTGGTGGCTGTAGCACTCTGAGGAAAGAGAGGAGCTGTGAGTGAATGAGAAGACTTTGATGAAGTCGGCCTATGGCTTCTGTTGTGGCTGCAAAGATATTGGTGAAGTTTTCCACCGTCTGGGAGTGCCAAGATCCCAGTTTCAGCTGATAGAAGATACTTTGGCACCCTTCAGAATAGCCATTAGCCATTACTGGAGCTGGGACTGAGTATCCAGAGCTCAAAGTGTGTTCCAATGTCAGAAAACAACATCAGGAGAAGCTCGTTGGGTTTCTGCAGCCTGGGGAGCCAGAAAGTGACACAGATTGCCACCTTCTATTTCTCTGTACCCCCACCCCTCCCTCTATGCTACTGCTGCCCCACTGCCTATCTCCCTACCTCTTGTTAACATAGACCTGTATCCTGTCCACCATCCCACCCCTTGTAAACATAGTTCTGTGTCCAGTCCACCATTCTCATCCCTACCTGCTCTCATTTCTCCCCCCCCACTGATCATGCCTTCCTAGTCCAGTCCTCTCCCATGCCCCCCACCTCCTGTTCTTTTTTCCTGATCCCTCCTGACATTCTCCCTTCCCCATTCCTTTTTCTCCCCCTCACTTTCAAACAACAAGACCATTGTTGGCTGCTCTATGTTCACCTATTTTGTACTTATTCCAAAATGTATTTTTATTGTCTATGCTTTAGTGCCTGTCAGAACATTGTACTCTTGTTATTGTAACACTCTGGTGCTAATTGTTGTATTATATTGTATAATGTTATATTTTATTGTATTCCTCTTTCGACGTGGAATCTCTGTGAAAGAGCCTCAGGCTCAAAGATATTGTGATCCAAAAACAAATAAATAAATAAATAGAAGTACGGTGCTCTGCAGAGAGACAGTTTGACTTTGCGCTGTTGCCAGTGTGTGCATCGAGGCTACCACCAAACTATATCTGTTATCTGCAGAAAGTGGAAGACTGTTTGAACTTCAGTTCAAGAAGGGATTGCACACCAACCAGCACAGTCTGGTGAGTCAACCCAGTGTTGCCAATGCTAGACAGTGCTGAACATTTTCCCCAGAGAACTAGAAGCCTTGACGTGTTGTCCAAGTGTGTGGCCCTGGTCCCCAAGACTGGCCTAATCAGCATCCACAGAGGAACAGCCCAAAGGTGACAAGCTGCATGAGCCTGCAACCACCTGAAGGGGACAATTTTCCAGACTACACGGTCAGCCACTATGACCGCCAGCATTTCCACTTAAGGCCCCTGTAACAACTGAGACAACCGCCAACTATTGATTATGCTTAGACCCCGTGCTGTGAACTTCAGAACCGAGACTAAGCACAGGGCCTACCCTGAGCTGGAGGAAGCAATCCAGTTGTTTGCAGTATTCCTTAATAGAGTTACATGCACCAACACCAGATAACCCATGGCAATGACTACAGGCCTGCACCTCTTCTTGTCTGGGTACCCAGGTAGACTTAGGGACACTGGTACCATTGGGGAATGTTGTTGCTGCTGGGGGCGGGCACTATTGCTATTATTATTTCTGGAATGCAAGTTCATTAAATAATCCATTTGTTAATGTTTTTCTTCCCAAATCCCCTTACCCTCAAAATAAACCTTTATTGTTATTGTTGTTACTGCACAAGACTCTCCGTGAGCATATTATTAGCGATAGCTATTAATTGCATGCATTACAGAGTGTTAAGTTGGTAAATGGTGTGACGTAGACAGTCAGTTCTGAGTGCTGTATTATTTTTTTTTAATATAAAATGTATTGCTGACTGTCTCTGCTGAAAATCTGATGCTCTAGGAGTGACCTCAACCCCCCAGGTTTCAGTTAAAAGACGAAAGCCATGATTAAAATGCTGAAAACAGCATGTGTATCACACACACTCAGTTTTAGAGACAATGTGTTACATGTAAGGCCTTAATCAAGGATCCTGTTTGTCTGAGTTTATTACAGCCATAGTTGCTATATCATATCCATTTTATGACGTTGGAGTAAAACCCCAGGTTATTACATAGAAGTGTGACATCATAAAGATGCTTTCATGTCCTGGAAGGAGGAAGCTTATTATGAGATCAACGAAGTGTCATTTGAAGGACATGAATTATGCTGAAGTTGCAGAACGTAATACTTTAAAAAAAGACATCCTGTTTTTGTATAAGATATATATTTTTTTTATATACTGTATATAAAATCTGACAGAGGAGGTGCTAGCTGACCTCACACAAAAAGGGGTTGGCCAATGCAGTTGTTAAAGAATACTCTGTTTTACTTACACACATTTTTACCTAGACTCTGACTAAGAAAACATCTTTGGAGCACTTGCAAATGGGTAGTTAGAAAGAGAGTCAAATCTAAGTACTGTAAGTAGGAATTTGCACTGTTTAAACCTTGTTCTTTTAAAATATTTTTATGTCTGGTGATATAACAGTTCTGTATTTTGTGTTTTACATATTTTTAACTATTTTAGTAAAATTCTTTTTAGAACTTACTTGGTCTGTCTTTGACTTCTTTTTAGTTGTAAGAAAAGTATATGGTTATTGCAGATACTAAACATAAGCTTGAATGGTGATACCAAACTGGAAAGAGAAGCATTTTAAATCTGAGGTCTTTATTAAAGTTTTTATGGTTCATCTCTGTATACCTGGTTAGGTGCCCGTAGGCAAAGATATCTGGCCCCCCGAAGACAGAAATATCTGAGCCTGCGCATTGGGTACACTAGCAAGAGGTTAACAGTTTGAATCCCTCCAAGACTTGAGACCAAAGGTTGATCTGAACTCACAAAACAGACAAGAGGGTTACCTTGTTCTGTTAAACTGTTCACAAGACTGCGCTCGGAGGTTGGCACTTTCGGAGTAGAGGGCCTGACCCGCTGAGTGGGTTTGTGACATGTGGTATTCTGTGTTGGGGATGACTGGAGGGGGAGGTGGGTAGGTACAGCATCCAAAGGGGTTATACCCTACACACTGTACTTACTCTGGGTGGAGACACCAAGCTATTACTTATTTCTACTTGGGAAAGAACCCCCAGTCATCATCAGAACAGAGCCCAGGCCCCTAAACCTGGCTGGACCCCGCAAGCAGGGGTAGTAGCCTGCTGTTACACGGCGCCCAGGTAACACACAGAAAGTCACTCTCTTTTGACTACAGCACCTCTCAATGCACTGAGGTAGGCAGCAATCTGTTCATAGAAAGTAAAACTTTCTCGACTATAATACCTGGCAATACAGTGAGGCAGGTATCAGCCTAGTCATAGAAAATCACATTTGCTCACCTACAGTGCCCAGTAATGTACTGAGGCAGGCATCAGTCTACTCTTAGAAAGTCAATCTCTTTCAACTACAGTATGTAACAAAAGCATGCAGACATCTTTTTGAGGTCTAAAGATAGTTCATAGTCTGGTTTATTACTTAATTTACAACTTATTTACTCAGGATAGCCCAGCTGAGATGCAACATCTCGTTTTCAGTGGGATCCTGCTTCTACTAAGAGCTTGCTCTCTGCAGGAAGATGCCTCATTCTGTAGTGTGTTCCATTCTGTATCTGGAAGACCATGTCCTGTACACTGCACTGCTCGTCTGGCCGAGAATGGAATTCAGTGAGAGTTGGAATTGCAATATTGTATCTCTTATAGACATAATGTAATGGGATGGGTGGGGATGACTCCCTAGCAAATAATAAAGCTGAGGGACACAAAGGAAAATGGAGTTTCCCTTGAACTCATTTTTCCCCCAGCGGCCATTTTAAATAAGGCTGAGCAAGGAAAGTTTCCTCTCACATATGCGCTCCAGGAGGGAATGGATTTTAAAGAAAATTAAGTTATAGCAGTCCCCACATTAAAAACTTTATCTAGTTTGCCAGCCTGGTGGCACAGAGGGTTGAGGCACTGGACGCCACACCTCATGCCACACCGGCAACTCGGGTTTGGGAACAACCTCGGGTCCTCAGGGTGCCAGCACGGGAGGAGGGGTGGAGCAGGATCAAGTGCCTAATGGCAGCTCCTGGAGTGGTTGATGCCACCCCCGTAGTTCCACCCGCAGAGGTCTGGTGGCAATGTAGGCAGAAGGGGCAAGTCGGGAGGGTGTCTCAGGACGTGTGCATGTCCGGGACTGGGGGTTGGTGAAAAAAAATGGAAAAAATACATAATGAAAAAAAAGTTATCTAGTGCATTTCCTATGGATAATGTCTCTTTACTTTTTTAAAGGAAACATAAACATGGCCTTGCCCTTCTTCCATGTAATTGGAAAGTTGTGTATGTGTGTAGCAACTTGAAAGAGGACATGACGTTATTTCTAATTGTCAGCTTGTGTAATGTTCTTGGGTTCAAAAATGATATTCATACCTCCTAATGGTCTCTATTTAACTGTGTCTGAATAAAGGTTTATCAGAAGAACTGTATTTTGCATTGTTTTGTTTTTATGGGCAACATTCTGTAGGCACAGGGTTATAATGTCACAGACGAAACTGCGCATACAACAGTGCTGCACGCAAAACAACATGCAACAAAGTAAGGTCGGGACACAATGCCAACATGATCACAGTAGCGCATACCATTTGCAGCAATGCCAAACTCTTTGTTTATGTGGGGGGCTTCACCCCCCACACTTCCCAACTAAAGTAACCAACTCTGAGGGTGTGTTTGAACCAAGAGGCAAAAGGCAAATTTGGGAGTGGAGCACTTAGTTTTTTTTTAAACCTAACAAAAAATTATTGGGAGATGGGGAATCAAACCCCAATCTCTAGGTCTCCACTATGCCAAGTGTTTGTGCCTTAGCCACTCCTCCATGGGAGTGGCTCAGCTAGGCAAGGCACTTCTGGTGTGTTCACTCATTCCTTCTGTTCCTGTTGTGCGATGGGGTAGCGGTAGTTTCCTATCGCTATTATACCTCTGTTGCTGTACTGCATTCCCCGCTTTAGACCACACAGTTATTCATGCGCTATTTTGGTAGCGTTATATTCACCCAGTACCCATTCTGTACAGTTCCTTTTTAACTGTGTCACAGTTTGTGTAAAGAACTCTAAACTCTATTCAGATAGGTCAGCAGATCATGCTTAGCATTCTGTACACAAACCATGACGTGGTAAAAATTCCAAATTTCTGCTTCCATGAAAGGAACTGTATAGAATGTTGTCCATAAAAAGAAGACATTACAAAACGTATTTTTTTTTACATCCATGTTTATTCAACTACTGTTACCTATGGAATAGTTGGAAGCATGAATTTCATCTCTGTAAATGAGAACATTGGGGGCGATTCACAAACGGGCGGAAACTATGCACCAAAGGCACATATTGTGCCCACGCAGCTCCACACCATCAGGAGATCCATGCGGGGGCCACATTCATGACACTTGCCCCTGTTCTGCCCCCTTATGTGCCCCCCCCCGTATGCTGGTTTGTAGAGGGATGGTGGGTGTGGAGTGGTGGACCTGGGCAGTCAGTCAATCAGGTGCTCGGCCCAGGTCCCACAAAGAATTACTTGCACCTCTGGGGCACCATGTTGTCAGCTGGAATGCAGTGCACCAATCAAGATGTGGGGGGGCCCCCTGTTGTCTGCCCCCAGCCCTCCCAGTGTGCCACGATGGCTGGGGCCTCCGTGTTGGGGGATCGATGTCCCCCACCATCTCCACCACGGCTGGTAGCTGTATCCCCAGGGGATGTATAACCAGCGGCTCTAGGTTACGGCTCCCTCAAGTTCACATAGCCCCCACGTGCAGCACTCCATGGTTTTGTGAATTGCGCAGAGTGCTGGTATGGCCCCCACCCCGCCTCCCCCGCATGCCCCAGTTCAGAGCTGCGTGATCAGTCGGGGATTGGGTGCATGGGGGTGTATTTGGTATGTGAATCCCACATAGGGGGTACAGTGACTGCAGCCAGGTGTAGGGTGGGCTACATGCTGGATTTACGCGGCATGTACCCACTCCGTACCTTTGTGAATAGCCCCCAATATAAACAGTTGCAAAGCAGCACAAATTTCCTGCCCCATCTACTATCAGATGGTGTCAGCTGAGTGCAGCCCTGCACTGAAACTTGAATAGTATTGAGAGTTTCTTCTCAGAATGATGTCACGAAGTTCCAGAACTAATCAGTAACTATAACAAGCATCTGTCAATGCCGAACGTTTGATGCTTGGTAAACAACTTGTTGTTTGCAATTTTGACCCCAAATTTTGAAGATGCTTGTTTCACGATTCGCCTTATAGATGTGATATGAACCATTTATACTATATTGGCCGAAATGTCTTTTCACACTAGAGGTGCAAAAACACATCTCGTCCAGGATTTAAACAATGATACACCTCATGTTTATTAGGTGGTGTGGAAAAATGGCTATGTTGAAAGGTTGGAGTCAAAATATTGAAAATTATCGAAGTTATGAGTAAATGCTGAAGTACTGTAACCTTCAGTCATGACCTGGGCATTTTACCATATTTGTACACCACATTTTCAGCATAACCTTCTTATTACCCCACCTAATGAATCTGGTAGGTGAAATGTTCAAATTCCAGCCAAAATATCATTCCACGCCACAGATATGAAAACACATTTTGGCCAGGATTTGAAAACTGACAGCTGTTACATTCATGAGGTGCTGTGAAGAAATGGCTATGTTGAAAATTTAGGGTCAAAATTTTGAAAATTACCAAAGTTATGAGACTATGTTTGTAAATTTCATTGTAGACTTGTAACCTTGTTGTTTTTTAATATTTTTGCCCCAAAGTTTCAACATAGCTTTCTTTGGACCCCACCTCATGAACAAGTGCAGAGAAAATTTTCAACTCCTACCCGAAAGGTGATTTTACACAGTGACTGCAAAATCACCTTTTGGGGCATGAAAACACATTTTGGCCAGGATTTGAAAAATGACAGCTGTCACATTCATGAGACGCTGTAAAGAAATGGCTATGTTGAAAATCTGGGGTCAAAATATTGAAAGTTAAAAAAGTTACAGGCCTGCATTTGCAAATTTGAATGTAGGCTTATAACTGTTGTTTTTAAATATTTTTACACATTTTTTTCAATATAGCCTTCTTATGACCCAACCTCATGAACGAGGGCAGAGAAAATTTTCAACTCCTGCCTGAAAGGTGATTTCATGCAGCAACCGCGAAATCACCTTTTGGAACAGGTTTGCCTAAAGTCACTGTAATTGTTCATGAGGTGGAGTCCCAAACAAAGCATTCTGAAAGTATGGAGCAAAAATATAAAAAAATGGCTAAGTTATGCCACTAAGTTCTAGACCCCATTAAAATACATTAAACTGCATACCTGGTTTCCTCAGTTCGCAGTCCAGTTTTGAAGAGTGAAGAAAAGTCTGCAGTCCAGAGAAGATTATGGCGTTGGACCCCCGGTGAGTAAGTAAGGGCTTGAGGAGTGTGGGGTGGGTGGGTACTGAGTAGGAGGGTAGGGTGGGGGGAGTAATGGTGTAACAGACATCGATAGATGTTTTTCTATTTTACACTGTTAAAAAAAATGAGGGACAGTTTTCTATATTTCTGGTGATGACACTGAGGGATTGGACACCACTGGTGTCAGTGTTACATATATCGGGAAGGGGGTGTTCAGGAGGAGGGTCGGTTGGGAGGGTCGGATTGGGACAACAGTTATGGAGCACCAGCAACGACATTAATGGACGGTTTTCTTTATTACAGACCATATATTTATATAACTAAAATAAAAATGACACTGGGGGAATTGGACAGACTGGAAAAGAACTAAAACATTAGCAGAGACTTACAGAATTATGAACATAGGCTTTTAGAATGATGCGCTGAGTGGGGAGAGGGGGAATACAAAGATTAAAAAGAGGGAGAGGGAGAAAGAGAATATGTAGGGTTTACAGGCATTTCATTTCTGAAACTTACTGATTGACTTTTAACACACCCATGGCTAAACATAGAGGGAGACAGTGTCAGTACGAACATCCTGTCAGAACCACGTGAGATGCACAAAAATTACTAAAACAAAGACTTAGCAGGCATTTTAAAAAAATATTCTTTTGAACTCCCTGCTCAGCTATACATGGAGGTAGACAGCTGCCATCATGCCATATGTACTTGACTGACTCTGTCGATCATCTCCGAGCCCTGACTGTGCAACAAATATAACACGAGGTGTTTAAAATCAGTGCGAAAGTCAGATCAAAATATAAGATTGCAGGCATGTTAGAAAAGATCAAATCTTTTCAAACATGCCTGTAATCTTATTTTTTGTTAGCTCTTGTAGGACGTTCTTCTCCCTCTTAATCTGGGTTGTAGTTGCACTCTCGCCTAGTCACCTGTGTCATTCTAGCACCTGGCATGGGACAAGATTAGTTCAGCAAGTCCCTGACTATTAAGACGAAAAGAGTGGTATATAAAATCAGTTTTTGTTTGTTTGTTTTGTTTTTAGGGCAGTTTGGGTCTCTGCATTCACACTTGCATTAGTGCCTGTAATAAGCCACAAAGCAGCAGGTGGGGGGGTATTTATGTTGGCAAACTGGTCCGGCACAGCAGTTTAGTCTTAAAGAATTCACAGACCTACCTGTTGGAAAGGGCATTTAGGAGACAGGATGACTGTATCTTGTCCCTAGCATGCTGAGTGTTTTACAAGATAGTAACTGCAAGGCATGGATGATGTCAGGTGGGGAGGAGTCAGATTACAGCAGTTGTGGTACCGACTTAACACAAGACCTATACCACAAAACAGACATTCCTCAGAACCGTGACATCTCTTGTTTGTAATTGTCAGGGTTCACAAAGAACCTGGCTATTAAAGTTCAATATATTGTCTTTCAGTCAATGTTTATGCCTGTAATCAAACTCTACAAGGTGGACATTGGGGGGATTGGGCACCCCCAGTGTCAGGGTTATGTTTGTGGGGGGGTGGGGTGGTGGGTGATAAGAGGGAGGGTTGTATGGAGGGAGAGTTACAGGGGTACCAGCAACAGATATCGATGGAAGTTTTTTGTTGTTACAGGGCTTCACACAGCAGTTGCACACCGGTGACCTCTGTAGCAAGCTTCCGGTGTGCAGCAGGTAACTTGCTTTGAAAATTGATCAGCTGTTTGCTGACCCAGCTTCATGCAGATCAAAGGACCAAAGCTCTCTCTGATTGGTGCGGCCTCGGTCCTTTGAAGTGCACAAAGTTTACGCCCACCAAGCAGAGAGTTGCATCAGGACTACAGTGCTTGGGCATTGGTGTAGGCTGCTAAGCCCTTGCTATTCTGAACTGCAGTGGGCTCCGCAGTGACGTACCCCCCCACATCCAGTTTCATTTGTCCCAAAATGTTTGGTGCGCAGGCACATAAATGTAAAAATGAGCACCAGGTAGGAGACAAGGGCAACCAGAATAAGGGACTCTGAAAAAGGGAAAAACGTTATTTTAAATCAAACAAACATAAATGCATAGTAGGATAATTAAGGAGGCTACTCGTATTCCAAAATCTCCATTTATATTAAAACAGGTAAAGAAAAGTTCATAATCCCTTTAAGGGCTCCCCTTATTACTTATTTTGCAACTTGAACACTGTCTCTGGCTCACATTTCTGTGGAGGGAATGTTGTAATTTGTCTTTATGGTTTTTTTAACCAGGAAAGATAAACTAAGCTGTGACATTTGTTTACAGAAGTTCCCTGTTTGGAAGGATACACGGACCTGTTTTATTGACAGGGGGAATGTTGTCCATGACTCCGGGGATACCTTCCCTTACTCTTCTTCAATGTGTGCCAGAGGATCTTTAACTTCCACACGGGCAGTGACTAGAGACGGGCAAGGACACCTCTCGTCTGAAGGACAACACCTCAGCACTGCAGCACACACACATACACACACACACACACACACACACACAGCTCACTTCTGCTCTATAAAGCCAACTGTTATTTATTTTATTATTGTCTTGGAGTACAACCTTTGAGCTACAAGCTCTTTTACAAAGGCTTCATGTCAAAGATAGAGCAAAGCAGGAAGATACAAGAATACGGAGCATAGAACAGAAACATGTGGGACATTATATACAGGTTAAATACAAGATAAAATAACAGCACATACAAATAGCTTATATACAAACAAAGTACAGTCAAGGCAACATGGCAAAAAAGATACAACAGCGAAAATGTGCAAGAGAGAGAGGAGAGGGCAGCAGGAGGGGTGTGATTCGGGAGGGCGGATGAGCTACCAGAAAGTGACTTTGTTAAAAAAGAGCAGTTAAGGGGTGGAGCTAAAAACCAGGGGGTGAAAGGATAGAAGTGGGAGGGGTTGGGTGGCACAAGAAGATATGCTTTGTAGAAAGGAATTAATGGCAGGCAGGGAAAAGTAAGAGGAAGAGAACATGAGGGGGGGGAAAGGACGGGAGACATGGGGAGGGAGGAAATGGAGAGGGTAAGGAAAACATAGTCATAGCTATCCTGGCAAAGAGGCTGGGAAACTGCCAAAGGACCCTTGCAGCAGTAAAAATACAGCAGTACAATGGAGAAAGCAAAGAAACTGTGCACAGGATCCAAATGAAAATATGCAAAACTTACTTTATTGAAAATAACAAAGGCAATAAACCAGCACAAGCTCTGTGCAACACTGCAGCACCCTGCTCGTGCTGCACTACAATGTTAATTACGGGTATTATCCCAGGTACCTGGTGGGGGCTAGAACTCACAATCTGATGATCTTTCAGCCCCAGAAACTAGTGTGCTGCCTTCTGAGCTACTGACACTACCAGAAAACAATACAGTGAGGAATGAAACTAACCCTACCTAAGAAAGTAGATTTTGTTAGGTCAGAAGAGCTTTGATGTGAAAACAGTTGCAGCAGAGTTGAATTTAGCCCCAGGTCAGTGTGTCATACAGTGGTACATGATGAGTTTCGGGAAGGGGACGGGATCTACTTAAGACTGAGGAGGGCCTACAAAATGTCTTAAAAACGTAATCAAAAGTACATGGTAGGGCCAGATCTGCTTCCAAAGAGCTATACTGTTGCAGTTCAGAAACTGAGTGCTTTGAAGTATGTTAATTCACTACAAGTCAGCTTGAGAGGAAATAGCATTTTTCACATTACTGCCAGGGATGCTGTAGCTGTTGGAGCCAGACCAGCAGGAAATTCCTGGGATGACTTTTTTTCCACTCTTGGCAATGCTGATTTCAGGAGAAGGATGGGAAGAAATTATTACGTCTTCCTGTCAACAAATATTTAGAGAAGTAATAACAGAGTGACATGGTGAATCAGGTGGTGATGGAGGAGGGACATGGTAGAGAAACTGTCCTTGGATTTGAGGCTGTGGACTATTTTTGTGGACACAAAACTATCTGAATCCTCCAGGGACTGTAATGATTGGGCCAGAAACAACTTCTTGCTATGCACTTGGGAGTCTAACTTCCGGGACCTGATTGGTTGAAATCTTCACTGGCAAAGGACACTATTATTTAAGATGCAGGGGAATACTGTTTTTTTTTTAAATACTACGCAACTCAAAATTGGGTTGGTATATTCCTAACCATAGCTTACAGTAGGGTACTGGTCAGTTCTTTATTGGTTTCATTGAATGGCTGAAGCAACCCTGTCACTCCACTGGCGGGTCACCCTCCAGTTAGTGGGAAAGCTGCTTGTGAGCAGCGCCATCTAGCTGTAACGTGAGATGCTGCAAAAGCAGATTCCCACAGATCCCAGCAGCTGCTACCTGGAAGAGTGCCAAAATCCCATCAAGACTCCAGCAAATGGGACCTAATTCTTCTCAGGCCCAGCTGACTGGATAGCCTACCAGCCCGCCTTTGAATACCTTTTAATCTTTCTGCATTTCAGTCCGAACAGCTCAAAAGCCATGTAAAGTGGTGTCTGCCAGAATCAGATGCAGTGTCACGGTGTGTCACGGTTTCCTGCATGACATCTGGCATTATGGTTTCCTGCAGAAATCTGCAAAATTCTGCAGATCGTTGCAGGATCAGATGTCTGAACCTGGCGGGCACTTCTGTAGATGCCCTCCTGCTCCCACCTAACCCCCCCTTCTGAGTGTATGGAATACTGCATGCACAAAGATGAAAAGCTCCACTCCTATAACTACTGTATCATCGTCTTACTCAGTGATGATTGTCCTCTGCTTTTGCCATGATATCTTTCTCTGTGTTAGTAACTTACATTTGTGTATACTATTGTAGTGCACGACAAACTAAGCACTTTTGGTACCCTGTTATACAAATGCCCCTTCCCCCCAACAGCAAGATACTGGGTAGTATTTTCAAAAGCCATAACATGGGCAAAAATCCTAGTTACATTGTATGAAGAAGAAGAAGAATCAGCATTTATATATATATATATATATATATATATATATATATATGTATGTATAATACACTGTTCATAGCCTTGGCGACTCTATGTATATATTCTTTGTTCCTATTATAATTGTGTTTACTGACTGCTTGTGTTATGTTCATCTGGTTCTACCTGCTTCTGTGTAATGCCTAACTTGTATCATGTTGTCCTCTGTATGAGCTTGTATTTCATTATACTCTCCCGGGTCATACCTGAAAATAGGCAACTGTCTTCTCTAGTGTGCTTACCTGGTCAACAAAAGCTAAATAAATATATAGCACTTTTCATACACAATGTATCCTGAAGTGCTTTACAACAAATGGTAGACTGCTAGTGAAGGGGTCCAGGTCCATACAGATCAACGCAAAATGCACGGTGAATTCTTGTGCAGACAAAAGTCTGACAGCAAAAATTGTATGTCGGTAATACAGCATGAACTGATGACCACGCTGCATCAAGCCAGGAACCCAGGGGGGAGCTGTGGGGGGGATATAATATTACAAACCCAGGGGACACAACTTGGAAGGGAAAAGTCAGGGGTTTACTGTTACTAACCCGGGAGAGTGACAGTCGGGGAAGTGGTCGGTGGGGGGGGAGCGGGTGGGATTTACTAGTACTAACCCAGGAAGGGTGACAGTCGGGGGGGGGGGTGATTCGCTGTTTTTCCTGACACTTTTTTAATGGCACATTTTCCGCGGTGCGATTATTCTCACACTAAGTCAACCAGATACCGTTCAAAAGCCATAAAATGAGCAACAATCCTAGTTATTTTGGATGGGATTTTCAGATGTCATAAACTGGATGCAGCTGCCTATTATGTTGGGTGAAATGTTAAAAAATCATAAAATGGATGCAGTTCCTATCTCAGCTTATAATAGAGACTGCCTGCTATGTCAAGATCATATTCTATCCTGTTGGTGCTATTTTCAAAAGTTGGACTTAGCAGCAGTAGTTCATGTTGTTTTATGGCACTTTACATCAGTGTTGGGTAAGTTACTTTTTCTATTACTTTCTATTACTTTCGAAAACTTGTTCCAGAAAGCTCTGTGCAGTCACTAGCAAGGATGGAGAAGTACTAGAAGATGTGATACATCTTACAGTGACATTTACTCATGTCTTTTTATACAAAAGAAATACATAACTGTAACTGATTACATTTATCTGAAAGTAACTAGTAACTAACCTATTACTTTCAAAAAATGTAATCTGTTATTTATTATTTTTGAATTGTTTTTGTATTAAAAGAAATAACTAACTATAATTGTAAGGTGTATTACTTTTTCTAGTGCTTCTCCATCCTTTCTAGTGACTGCACAGAACTTCCTGGAATGAGTTTCCAAACGTAATAGAAAGTAATAGAAAAAGTAACTTACCCAACACTGCTTTACATCCAGTTCTGGTTAAAATAAAATGGTAGAAAGTGATGTAAATGACAGACCAGTTTACACCGGGTCTGAAGACTGTATCCAGGAACATTTTTATCTGAACACTGCAAAGTGGACGTTAAGCCAGAGCTTCATTATGTCCTAGCTTTAGAAATTGGAACTTCCTATGGCTGCAAAAGCATCAACGAAGAAAGAGAGAGAGAGGAAGGAAGGAAGGAAGGAAGGAGGGAAGGAAGGAAGGCGAGGAATAGTAACATTGGCACCCTTTTGTTGTAAGAAGCTGACAAACTCAGTTTAAACTCCCAGCTAGTGGATACTTTTGTTTACTTGAATGGTTAGAGTTGTTACCTTCTGTACTCAGGGTCCCCAGTTTGATACCCAGTGTGGATTCTCATTTAGGTCTATCTAGTATCAGTAACTAGTCCCAAAAGACGTGTTCACAGAACATTATTTTATTTATTTATTCATATCTCGGATTACAGTACCTTTGAATCAATGACTATTTTACAGAGGTTCCACGTCAGAATGAAGACAAACACAACAGAGAACTAAATACATAGTAAGTGGAATACGTGATACATGGAGTTGGGGTTACAACCCAAAATAAAAGTTACAATCAGGTGAAAAGTGGTAACATTCAGGTTACAGCAAAAAATTTCAATCAGGTTACATTTTACATTCAGGATACAGTAGGAAGAGCAGTAGGTTTCGAGGATTAGGGAGGTGCCCTAGGGGGAGAGAGCAGGGAGTGATGCTGTAAAGAAATTTGATATTGTCAGGGAGTGTAGTGGGAGATGAGAGGGGAGACTGTTGGGTGAGAGGGAGGACAGTGGGGAGATGGGAGAAAGGGCTGGCAGGGGTCTGTGGGCAGTGTTAGGAGTGGGAGAGTGAGGGAGGAAAGGAGAGACAGGGAAAGAAAAGGGGGTGAGACACAGGACAGGGATGATGGTCAAGGTAGGGAGAGAGTGCAGGCTTGTAGGCATGCGAGGCTGAAATGGGGGCCTACGTGTGTCGCAGGCACGCTAATAGCAGTAAGGTGTTAGTCGAGTTTCGGTTCTATGTGATAACAGCGAGCAAGGCGTCACCGATATCACGCAATCGGAGTGCCGAAACATTTTCGGCACTCTGACAACCCCAGCGCACAGGACAACGGCATTGGGACATGTATTTACGGCTTGCTGTGGGGGCTGTCCCCCACCCTTCTCCCCTCATGGGTCCGCCCCACACCCGCCTACTAAAGATTCTTAGCTCCAGGAGGTGCATGTCAGGGGGGGTGAAAGCATTAAAAAATAAAGGTTCGGGCCGGGTGCACTAAAATCGCACCAGTGCCCAGACCCAGTACCTCACCCACTCGAACCACTAGCCAACCCCCAACGCCACGACACAGCTCGGCAATCCACTACAGCTCCTCTGCCCTCCCAGCCCACTCTCACCGTGCTTGCTCCCCTCCCACGTGCATATACATAGCTACATCCTGTCGCCCAGTTCGCCCACCCCCTCATCCAGTCATCCTACCCTCCCGTCATCGTGAGGGACTGCACTGGGAAGGAGTCACTGTTACGGACGGTGCCCTTCCCCATGTGCCCACCTCACAGGATACCCTGAGTTCCTGTTTGACCGGGCCCAGTTTAGGTTCTTCTAGAGCAATATACCATGACAGGGTGTGGGTTATGCTGGGAGTTACCATGCCAGGAATGGTTTGGTCATGAAGCCATAGGCCAAGTGAGCAAACCACACAAGAAGTGGGTAAATCCCAGCATTACCCACACCCTGGAGTGGTGTATTGTGTTTATACACTGTCCCACTTGTTTTTTTTTCTGTTTTTAATAACGAGACATAAAGTTTTTTCTTATATTTAAAGATATTTTTCTTGAATTTGTTGCTCCATGAGAAAAAATAGTCCAGAGTTGCTAGGGCTCTCGTGTACTGCGCATGCACAGGAGTGTTTTGCTGATGTGAGACAAATGCTTTTCTGGGCCTTGAGTACTGTGCCCGATGTCCCCAGCTCACTCTGTCCCAGCTCCATTTGCATTGTAGGAGCTGGGACAGCTTTGTCAATTTGATCCATAGTCGGTTTGAATTAAGGAGCACTGGTTCCATTTGTGGTGCATGCACGGCAGTGTCCCGGGAAGTGTACACTGGTGCAGTGATGTATCACAGCTGTTCCCTGGCCATCTTGTGCTTCTGGGCCACAGAAACAAAGTTAACATTTTTTTTGTTGCCTTTTTCTGCCACCTGCCAGTTTCCACATGGGAGAGGGATAGATGTCATAGCCAGCGGCAGAATTGAAGTGTGGAGCCGCTGAATAAAGTGGAGGAGGCTGCGAGTGGTGAGAGGGAGACAATGTGAAGCAGCAAGGGAGTCGGTGACCTATTGAAGGGAACTGATTTTTTTTTATAAAACACAGTCACTAGAATATCGTCAAGTGTTGTATGAGGGTTTTTTTCTTCCAACTTCTTTGAGAGGGCTTACTGCCACTGTTTGGCAACAAGTCAGTATGGTAGTTTTTCCGGCATCCCGCTCGTTTTGATGTTTGGGATCTGGCAGAGCGAGAAGTAGCAGTTCTGCTAGACAGAGGTTTGTTGTGCTTAGAGTGATTTGAGGGAGAGTTCCTGATGCAGCTGAGAGGTAGCTGGCACCTTTTTCCGTTGGCATATTGTAGGATTCACAACGGAGAAAAGGTGCCAGTCAGCCAATGCAGGATTTTGAGACCCCATTGTATAAGCTAATTATAATGTTCTTAGCCAATCAGGGTTACTTTTTTAACTGTCCATGTACTCTTATAATGATAAGAGGTGCTCCATGCTAATAGTTCTAAAATTCTAAAGTTCTAAGGCCAGCTGGCATGGTACCGTTCGCATACAAGGGAATTCTCCTATGTTCTGAAAAGTAAAACATTTTGATTTTAAGTTCATGTTCCAGGTTATTAAAAAAAACATTTTTCAACATAATTTACAATATATTTACAAAGTTGAAATCTAGATTTTGTAATTGCCGTATTGGTCCTTGCAAGAATAAATCCAGAAGCAAATGATTTGATACCTTTTAATGGACCAACATAGATGTAACAACAAGAACAAAGTGGGTCGACCACCTGAAGAAGGACTGGTTGGTCCGAAAGCTAGAGCACTTTGTTCTTGTTGTTACAACTATGTTGGTCCATTAAAAGGTATTAAATCATTTGCTTCTGGATCAATATATTTACGTGAATTTCCTGTGCTTCTTATGGCTTCTTATGGCTATGAGTTTCTTAAGTTGAGAGTTCACTTTTATAACCATAAAATACACAATAACTGTACCATCACTGTACATGTAAACATATATAAAATAATGTCTCTTGCAACAGCATCACTCAACATTCCTTGTGTTACCTGTGGAGTGGTGGGAGTCTTCAGTGTGGACGTTTTTGGTGGTAGGAATTAAGTTGTTTTCCAGGAATGTATTTGTTACTGGTGCCTAAAATCCTCCGGGCAGGAATTTCTGTAGCCAGAATATTTGGTTCTACCAACATTGCAGTCAGTTAATATTTAAGCAGTAAGGCACGACAGGGTGTGGTATATCATGGGATATCGTCACGCTTCTGGTGGTTGGACACGTGCGTCCAACGACCCGAGAAGTGATGATATCCCATGATATACCACACCCTGGAGTGACTTATTGCTATTATGAACTGAGTTTGAATTTTCATAAATAAAAAAAAATAAAACAAACAGGTTTTTAAACGTTTTATGAACGAGTTTTTGGGTGATGTAGGAGTACATTTTGAAAAAATAGTTCTCAGACAGAACAGAGCAAGGAGGCTGGTGGTGCTGGAACATTTTTGAAGCCGTGATGATGTAGCCCGATATCATCATGGCTTCAAAGAGCTCTCTGCCAATCAGATTCCTCTATTTATGCACCTCAGTTCATAATGAACATTATAAAATGGATGAGAAATCTCCAAAGCTGAAATGACGACTGAGCTGTGATGATATCTCAACATATCATCATGGGTCTGAACTAATTACCATAATCAGCATTAATCCTGCACTTTGGGGGCCATTCTAAATTTGCCAAGGTTATGTAATTTTATCCACTTTATTTATTTGACGCCCTTCTGCAAGTATTCAGACTCCTGAACATATATAATAAAGTACAGAAATAGCATACAATGACAAAACAACACGTAATTATAACAACTGACAGAATACATTCAGTACATTCCAAAGTGTGTTCTAGCATTGGATATCATCACTTCTCAGGGGACTAAAATCATATGGTTTCACTTTTGTGCCTTACAACACACCCCAGCTATAATGATGTCTCATTATGGACTGCACTCCATCATGTGTCATTTTTTAAATATCTGCTAGTATTCAGGGATATGAACGATCATGTTTCTGCCCTTCTAGCCAACAATTAGAAATTAGAAGCTGGCATGGTATATCAAGAGATGATACCCAGATTTTGCGTACTGTCGTGCCATGTGTTTTTCCGGCTGATACCTTTGCTTCAAAATCACTATAGTGAGATATTACCAGCAACTATTTTTTATTTTTTTCTTTCTGTTGGTAAAAAACCCCCTGGAGTGCGTTAACATAACTCTAAAATGCAGTAAGGCTTTTTCATTTTTCCGTGGGGGGGGAGTTAAAAAATAAACTGCAGACTCACTGAGACCTCGCTGTACATGTGCTCTGCTTGTACGATGGCAAGGCACTCTGTGACCCATTTGGATACTTTGTGGTATTCCCGCGGTCCCCAGTCAATGAGGAGCCTGGATTTCCATCGTCAGTTCTATAATAATCAAGAGGGTATAGCATGACCTATGTTAGGTACATCTGCTTCTGAAGTGGGTTGTGACTGTGTCCCTTTATTACTCCAACACCGCTGTTCCTCAGTCATGACTCAAAATTCACTCTATGAGTGCATATATTACGATATAAATGAGCGATGTATAGATGCTATTGCATGCTTCAAATCAAATCAAATCTTTATTTATCCAGGCGATCATCATTGAGCAAGCTCATTTACAAGATGGACCTGCTGTTGTCCAAGACAGTTATACATACTGTACATAGATTGAGAATACAAAGTACAACATGTGCAAAGAGTTACAAACAAATTTACAAAAAAGTGGTAGGTGCACGATATACATTCCAAGCGTTCTCGTAGGAACATACATGCATCACTCAACTTTGCTGTGGTATATACAGACTCCATGTATGCAGAAGTTGAGGTGGTATGTTTAGGCATTCTTAGTCAAGCCTCCATCAGAGGGTACAATTCTTTGCATTTCAGCCCTCAGTGACCATTTACCGTACTTGGGTGAGGGTCCTGGGCTGCATAGGGGCCCCTAATGAGGTCTGCTTGTCCTCCTACTTCTCTTAATGTGCTGGTCCAACAGAAATGTGAAGTTTATAAGAAAAATCTGCATATTTACACTACATTTAAGGGCCACTTTTCCAAAAACAGCTGCACTGGTAAATTCATTGTGCTTTTGGTTTTTAAATGAAACAATTTTATGAGTAATTTCAGCAACTGCTGTGAAGTACATGCTGTAGGTCTCACTCTAATGATGTAATAGTGGACATTTACTATAACTGGGATCTTTTCTGATTTGAGATCACAACAGATATGATCTCCAGATTGTATTGTAAAAATAAAGTAGGGAATAAAGGGTTGGCAATCTTCCGATCAACTTGGCAGTCTCAAAGTACTATCGATGGCCACATAAAAATGGCCATGGGCTACTAAAATGTTATTCCAAATGGCCAAAGGACACAAGAACTTGGGTTGTAACATGTCAAAGTAGATGCACTGGGTAACAGAGCAGAACAGGTGAAAGTGACTGGAGGAACAGTAACATGTGATGACAGAGTAACCATGGGTTAATTCCCCTTATTAATCCATGGTTCCATCAGGAGCACACTGCAGGAATCATTGCACCACGGTTGCCGGTGGGAGCACACTCGAGAGTGTGGCCAAGAAGCCTAAGTTGTAGTCCTGCTCAGTTCTGTGCATTTCCCCCAGCTTAGTTCCCACCGACGCGCTCGATGGAACTTGGAGAAAGGGGTGATCAGTGTCCCTGCCAACAGTGTGTGTCTGCGAGGTAGCCGCATTGCCATCCTCCATTCCCCAGCTTAGTTCCATCCCACCCACCCAGCCGCCCGACGGGCCTTGCCGAATCGGGCAGTCAGTGTCCCCACCACTCCCCAGCTTAGTTCCATCCCACCCACCCACCCGCCCGACTGGCCTTTGCAGAATCGGGCAGTCAGTGTCCCCACCACTCCCCGCTTAGTTCCATCCCACCAACCCACCCGCCCGACAGGCCTTGCGAGAATCGGGCAGTCAGTGTCCCCACCACTCCCCCAGCTTAGTTCCATCCCACCCACCCGCCTCGACGGGCTCTGCAGAACCGGGCAGTCAGTGTCCCCACCACTCCCCGCTTAGTTCCATCCCAACTCCACCCACCCGCCCGACAGGCCTTGCAGAATCGGGCAGTCAGTGTCCCCACCACCAGTGTTCCCCATTCCCTGCCTTGTTAAGCTAAACATTTCTACCTGGGAATGTAGGATTGTGGCAGGATTGGGCTCGGTGAAACATCCACATGCATCAGAACCACTGCATGGAATTGGGTGGTCAGTGTTCCCACCACCTGCGTTCCCCATTCCCTGATTGTAAGGCTAAACATTTGTATCTGGGAATGCAGGTTGTAGCATGATGGGCTCGGTGAAACATCCACATGGATCGGAACTGCTGCATTGTGGATGAACCAGGCAGATGTGCATACGCACAGCAGTAAAACACTATGAACATTTTTGATGTTAGACAACAGCATCTAATACCTATGTTAGTGTTGTTTAATATTGCAAATGTTAATAGTGTTTCTGTGCTGTAGATTATTGACTATACATTCCTTCCTGTTTCATATTTTTCCTGCATATATGTTAGCGATTACAGTGAAAAGTAGCCTTTTAAGTAGTGTACTGAAACTGGCATTGTTTAAGTCTTTTAGATATGCAAATCTGTGTCATTCATCCAAAATGCAGCACCTTGTACCACTGAATTCACTGTGTGAATGAATTGGATCACAGTAGAACGATTGATTTCTAGAAGCACTGACACAGTTATTGTTCCTCAGAATGTTAAAATGTGTGGTAGAAAAGCAAAACCTGCTTACTGTCAGAACTCACGATATAAATAAATGAAGACTGTGCATCATGCACATGCACAGCTAGTGAAGTAGCACTTCTGAAACAGCAGTGTAAAACAAGAATGTAATTTTATCTTTATTTTAATATGTACGACAGTTGAAGTCAAACGTTCAGAGGCATTACTTACCTTGCACCTTAGCCATGTTACAAGTGCATTAAACCACTCCAGAGCATGGTTCTACTGTGGAATTAATTCATGGTTGGGTGGTTGGAAGCACTCGGCCTGTGGCCTCGTGCCCCAACCCCCCCCCCAACCATGGATTAATTTGACAGCAAAACCATGCTGTGTCGTGGTTTAATGCTTACTTCTTGCATGCATCCATGCCTAATAATGGCCATTTTAATGTCAATTTTGGTCACTATTTATTCTGCCTCAGTGGTCATTCTACCATGAAAATGTTAAGGTAATATTTTTATTTTTTGTTTGTTGCTGTGTCCCAACCTGCTCTCCACTAACTCCTACTTTTCATCTGTTTCTCTGGCACTGTATCTTGACCACAAGCAGTATGGCTGGGTTGCCTCCTTCCTCTACAGCTGGCATCTAGTAGCACTGATGAATAGACTTTAGGGGGTGTCATTTATTAAAGTACACCATGACGCATCTGCCCTTCCCTGTTCTAAGTGGCAAGTGGCCCAAATATGGCACCCAACAGGGATCTCTGATCAGGCAGTGTTAAGCACTACCACCAAGTCACTGCACCAATTATGCAGCTGAGCTTTCACAGCCCGCCCCATCAACCCGGCACTGCACTTTAGTTATTTAGAGCAATCAAAGAAGGGTTGTTTCCTGTTTTTGTATGCACTGAACTGCACAGACATTTGACTGCTGACAAGTGGAAAAATAATTGTGGCACACGTACTTTTTAGCTTGTTTTTGGTTTTTTTAAATGAAACGAATGCACAGATGTGGACATTTGAATGCCCTGACCAAAGTCAGGATACACTTTGGTATTTCCATTCCTTAGATGGTCCATATCTCCTGTGAGTTTTCCACTGTTCACCTCAAGCAAAAAAAGGATAGCAGCAATTGTGATCAGTAAGTCAAAAAATGTTTATTACTTACAGAGTTACAATTCCATATAAAAGTACCATATGGAGAATAATGTATGGGCAACCATACACAACAAGGCTGTGTTTCCATCAAGGGGTTTAGATGACAGCATATGAACCTCAAGAGCGAAGCTCGAGAGGTCCACGCTGTCATCTCAACCCCAAGATGGAAACACATGCCGAGTTGTGTGTGGTTGACCATATTTTATTTGTTATAGTATATGTTTTTTTTACACTAGAGTGACAGACCCCCCACTGAAGTGAAAACAAAAAAATCTTGCAGTTTCTTTGTTCTACTCACATGACAAAATCAAAATTCCAGACTTTTGAAAGGTAAAAGGTATGACTTTGGGCACTGGGTAGTTAGTAAGTAGCTAGATGTAGAATAAATGAGAAATTTAACATTGTATGACCTTTGAACTGTGCATAGCAACTGTTCAGAATGCTCATAACAACACTTTAGAATGCGCATAACGGTTTAGAATGTGCTTAAGAAGGATTTTGAGCAGGCTGATTTTTATACATAACAAAGGGTAACCATATACTATATAGGGGAGAAAGTGCAATCAGTTCAGCGAACGGCCCGACAGGTGTTGTGCGTGCACACTACATCAGGGATGGCCGGCCTGACTCACCAAGATCATATAAAATAGTTCACAATTTAAAGTGCCAGAGCTCAAATCAAAAAGTGTGCAATATGAGTGAAACAGGTTGAAAAACAGATACAATACATTCACTCATAACACAGTGCATATACTTCCAATAAATCAGCTGTTCGAGTATGCGTGCACCACAATTGTACAGTATTTGATGCCGGTATGATGTAGCATGGTTGCAAGGAGGTTATACACTAGTTAATGGTTTATAAAGAATGTAACATAGTAATTTAAGATCAGAAGGGACTCTAGCGCCATCAGGTCTACACTGTGCCTTGATTTATAAGCAAGAATGAATAAACATGCTGTATATTGCAACATTTTGTCTCCATCCAGTGCAAGAGCTATGGAATCCTTTTTTCTTACGCTTCTGCATAAAATATATATGTTTTAAAAAGGTCTTTTGTTAAGCCTGAATACACATTAGAATGACCAAGAGCTGTTAGGAATATGGAAGGCTGGCATTGTGGCTTACCAGACCTGCCAGATATATGGGATTCTCAAATTCAGGAACGACATTGGATTATTTAATCACTGGGCCGGTGAAGGGGTGAGGGGTCATTATCACAGAGGGGATGCTTTCACTCACCAGGGAATGGCTAGCAAACTGTAGTCTGTAGCACACTTCTGCAACTGAGTTACAGATGGGACTTGGCAGGCCCTTGGAGATGGCAGCCCCCACCTCGCTGCTGGGGTGTACATGGTGCAGAGACGGATCACTCAGATGGGTACAGGCCAGGGGATCTAGAGACAAAATGGGGAAGCTACTGCAGCCAGACTGTAGACTCCCAAAATCCAAGGGTTTATATTCACAGACGTACACATTTCTGAGCCATTGTGAATTCCTTTCCCCGCCACCACCAGCACTCCAGTTTCTGAGGAGTAGTCATCTCAACGTAAATCAACACATTCACACATCCTACGATTTCTAAACGGCAACATGTTTTCATTCCCTCCAGCATAGTTTCATTACACATAAATATTGTCATTTCTGCAGAAAGACGGTAAGGACGCCCAGAGATCTTTCCATACTTTAGTTTGACTGATGTCTCACACGTTTTTTTTTTTTCTTTTGTATTTCTTTTTACGTTTACAGCATTTCCAGAACTTTGTTGGTAGAAGTACCTGGCAGTTTGCTCCTCTTCTGGAACATTCTATGATGTGTGAGGCCACCATTGGGCAGCTTGGTGCTGATGGAGCAGAAGGAAGAAAACATTGGGGAGAAATGGAGCAGAGCCATTCCAGTGACACACATGTAGTTTTGGGCTCCACACTCCTCCCCTATCAGCATGTCCTAGGGAGACGCTAAGTGGGCAACTATGTTGGGGGTGGCTGGCGCTAATGGGGGACTGCAGTTGGCTCCCACGGATAAAGAGAGACAGAAGAAAAAACATGGGGTGCAATATAGATACGTCAACACCAAAACATACGCTCCCCTTTACTTGTATTGAGCATGTTCCTGGCATGTAAATAATTTTGATTTCCGTGGTAACAATTATTTTCTTTTTAAATGCAGTTTATGAAGTCTTACAAGTAATCCACATAATACTTCAGCAAACAATGCATGAGGATCAACGAAGGGAAAATATAGAACATAGAATCACAAAAAGCAACATATACTGCAAACTTAAAGGGGAGCAGCTCATTTATCTGCCCTGCCCAATGCCAAACATACATTTCAGGAAGCTGATGGCTCTACACCGGGTATATTTCTTTCTCACAGTCATAGATGATCCCTCGCTGATCCTAGTAAGTACACACATACATGAACCAGACTCAGAAATGTGGTAGAGATCATTTCATGAAAAGCAAGTCATCTTTCAGTGGTCTTAAACACAAGATTGCATTTTACGTTCTTGTGAGACATCAGCTTTACTATTTATTTGTTTGTCTGTCTGCTTGTTTATTTATTTATTCTCATGTTAGTTTAAAACTACCACAATCAATCTACGTGTGTAGGGGGAGGGGGTCAGTTTCCCTTTAATCTCCCAGCTAGTTAACCTTTCTGGTTTGCTGAGTGGTTTGAACTGTTGCTTTAAGGACTGTAACACAGTCATTTCAGGTTGAAAGGGACCCTAGTTCCATCACGTTGCCTCCACCCCCAAACTTTAAAAGGGGTCTCCCCCAACTCTAATACCCAGGGTATCCACTAGTTCCCTTTTTTTTTTCATTCTTTGGTAACCGGGTATGGCCCACTAGGCACAAGTGCCTGTTTTCAGGGGTGACCCGGGAGCACTGGGGAGGTTTAGTGACTTGCTCAGAGTCACACAGTAAGCAACTGGAGGTTGTGGGAATCAAACCCAGGTCTGCTGGATGTACCAAGCTCACTTACAGCTCATTTACAGCTTGTTACTCTAACCTTTAGGCTATACTGCCAGCCCGAAGCAGAGATTTGTTCAGGCTTTCCAATAAGGCATGTACTGTTTTCAGGTTCACTATCTCTGTTAGAAGGCTGTTCCGCAGAATCCCACCCTCTAGGAGACAAAATGCCTTCTAACATTACCCCTGAATTTGCCACCTCTGAACTTCAACGAGTGTTCCCATTTCTGGCTGGAGGACACCAGATCAAACAATCTATATCTATGTCTATGTCTATGTCAGTTCATCTATGTCAGTTCAATCTTGTCAATGCCCTTGAGTATGCAGAAGACAGAGATCATATCCCCCTCAGACTCTTTTTCTCCAGGCTGAAAATGCTCAAGGCCTCCTGTCTCGCCTCATGCTTTTGGCTTCCTCACTCTGAATCATTTAGGCGGCCCTGCATTGTGCTCTGTCAATGTCCTCTATGTCCTTTTTGTACTGAGGAGCCCAGAACTGCAAGCAGTACTTGAGGTGATGCCTGACCAGAAATTTACAGTAAAGAGCTGAGAAATTTCATCTGGCACTCTGGATGGAAAATGCTGATGCTCAAAGATATAAATTGCAACAAGGTGAGTTTATTCAGCACACAGGAAGAAAACATTGCTTCTAAGCCCTGGCGCTTCAACCATGTGGGTCTTCCTCAGGGAGCGTGTCACTGACAAGCCCCCTGAGGAAGACCCATGTGGTCGAAGTGCCGGGGCTTGGAAGCAGAGTCTTCTTCTTGTTTCCTGAATAAACTCACCTTGTTGCAATTTATATATTTGCGTGTCAGTGTTTTCCATCCAGAGTGCCACCTTTTACTTGTTGTCTGTGAAGTTTTGGATCTCAGATTCTTGGTGGGTACCCGCACAGCCTCATTGAGTGCCCCTGTAAACTGAAACTCAATAATTTAATCTGCCCTGCTGATCAACTCCTGCTCCCCCACTTTTAAATCGGAGACTCCAGGAGCCTGACCATTCACTTAGCTGGCTCATATACTCTTAAAGTTTGACCCCGTACTCAGGGGAGCCAACTTATCATCCAATGCAAACTTAAAGCAACAGTGCAATTAAAAACGTGTTTCCAAAAACCTAGTTTCAGCTAAAATTAATAAAAATTTTAGCATACCTGTCATATATACTTTTCTAGATACTTTCTATGCTGCACACCTTGAGTTTTTGTAATTTTCTCGACCCTAACCCTTATGAGGTCTTAAGTGGTATTTTTAAGTCAAATGCGGTGGCCTTCTTTTTCACTTGAAAAAAAAAACCTAAATGAAAACATCAATAAGATACTAAACTTTTTGTTGAACTACAAAATTTTACCACCACATAAAACTAGAAGATGCCTGGAATCTTTTATAAAAAAAAAAAAAAAAAAAAAGGAAGGGTCACATGTTTTGCCCAATTTCATTGCTCTGCTGCTTTAAGTAGCCTGCTACAGACCATTGCTTTTCAGATCGATAACGAAAATGTTGAACTGCAGTGGCCTCAAAATTGATCCCTGAGGGGTACCACTGAGTACTGCTGAGTGTCCCTCTCCACTTGGAGCAGTTTCCGTCCACCTTGACTCTCTTCCTCTGTCCCACAAGCCAGTTAGCAGTGTACCTTGTGCATGTTTCATCTTTATTGCACTGGTGTACTTTGCACAGAAGCTTGTCATGCACCACAGTGTCAGAAGCCTACCTGAAGTGCAGGCACACTATCTCTACAGCCCTACCCTTGTCCACCTCCCCAGTGGTCTCCCCTTGTTGTTAGCCGCCACCTTGTTTTTTCAGCTATTTAGTCATTTAGCATTTCCCCAAATTGCCACCTGCTGACAGGGTCAGAGAGCACTATTTCGCCGTGTTTCCCCATATGATGTATTAGCACCAGAAAGGAGTGATATAGTGGAGACTGTTGATAGCATTTTTGCCTGAGGGTGTTTGGACTAAGATAATTCAACCAAGACTGATTCTGAGGGTGATTATGCTATTAACTATGAAGAACACAGTCAGTGCAGGCTTTTTGGGGTCCAGAACTACCTATCTGGTGGTGCATCCCTGGGAATCCTCAAGTCAAGGAGCTGGCAGTGAGGCAACGGGTGACAGTTTGAGTGTTCATGCTCATGACCATGTGATGGTGCCCACAGAACCCTGTCCTCCCCTGGGAGGTAGCAGGGAAGGAAGGGACTGCCAGTCAAGAACAGTGGTACTCCTCATCCTGAACGAGTATGTCAAAGTCTGTAGCTCCACATAAAACAGGGAAATGTGGTCTTGGTAAAATGGTTAAAGTAGTGTAGTGCCTTAGGGTAGAAGAAGAAACCATCACAGTTATTTGCTTACACTGACTCTTTTTAGGGCCTTCTGCTCATGGAGGGAGTGGTCCAGGGCCTTGTGCAACCATGGTCCTCCATCGGGTCCATTGATACCCTAATATAGTAGCCCACAAGTTGACTAACTCTCCTCTGGGAGGTCTGGGAATAGAGGGGAATTTGTGTGAACCCTTCAGGTGAGGAACACCATTTGTCACGGCCCAGAATGCTGCCCATCTTGAAGTGTTACCAGACTGGAGGAATGAACGTAGAGAGAGAAAGAGCTGGAAAAAAGATTGAACCTTAGACTCTAGCTATGGAATGGACATTCACTTTATTGAGTATGAAATAATTGGGTTCCTTCCCAATTGCACCCACACTCTATGTACCTGAACTGTTTTTTAGAACCCTGGCCAGCCCTTTCCAATTAATGGAAAGGCCCTCTAGTTTTACTGCAGCCTTCAGGTAGTGGACAGCATTATACCCGGCACTGATGTCTGGGTGATCATCCTATAATTGTCAGGTTCTGAGCCTGACCCCTTTTTTGGAGCCGGGAACCACACTGGCCACTTTCTAGTCCTCTGGCACCACACATGTCTGGACAGACTTCTGAAAGATTACTGCAAGTGATCCTGCCCGCTGTTGCCCTAGCTCCTCTATGCTTCTGGAGTGTATCCCATCAGCCATTTGGATTTACCTGTTTTAATCTTTGCCAAGCAGTCAGCTACCAGGGCAGTTGTGATGTCCACAAGCTGAATCATGGCAACTCCTAATGCCAAGAGCTCTCCTAGTGAGCACCTTCCACCAGGTGGTCCTTGGTGAACACCAAGGTAAAGTATTTATTCAACATCCCAGTCATCACTGTTGGCTGTCTTGCAGATTCATTGCAATTTCCCTGTTTTCAAATGCCCAGTGCTTTGGTCATCTTGCTCCTTCCAGTTGAACTAGAAGAAGGCTTTGTTGCTGTTTGCAGCTCTTATTGCTGTCCTGGTATCCAGTGCCTTTCTTGCCTTTCTTTCATTTAGTCTTTCTGTCCCTCGGTGCTGCTACATACTTCTCTCTGGCCTGGAGACAACCTGTGTCTTCCCAGCAATCATAGACTTTGTTTAGCATCAGTTGTCCTGGGTTCCTTTTGAGTTGGAGGGGCACTTCTTGGTCCTCTTTCACTTTTGCTTTGTTCACGATCCAATGCATTAGGTCCTTGTAGAGCCTGGGGCTACTTTGTGGCCCTTTTTGCCTTATTACTTATGGAGTACAGACCTCTGACTGCTTTTAGCACCCTCTTCAAAGAGTCCCTCATATCTCTGCATTATCATCCTCAAGCTGTGGCTCCGGACCCTTGGACACCAGGTCCTTTATCATAGCAAAGTCCACCTTTATGAAGTTTTGGGTCCTGGTGGCTGAGACCCAGCTAGTCTTCCTTTTTACCAAGAAGGAGGGTATCTGGGTCCTTGATGCTCACTCTGGAGATCCCCACTACTTTGAACAAGGCCAAGGTTGGCCTCAAACTTAGTCCACTGTTGGACATGCAGCTATTGGACACTGAGTCCATGGCACAGATTTTATCAAAGTCTATCAGTAAGTCTATCCACTGGATGTGCCAGTCATAATACTCTTTTATATTCTTACTTTTTAAGTAATTTTCTAGTGCCCCTTTGAAGGCTGAAAATCAGTTCAGCATCAACTGCTTCTGTCAGCAAGGTATACACATGCTAATGACCATCTGTATGAAACGATTTCCTCTAATTTACCCTTTAATGTGTCTGTCGCTTTCAAGGGGAACATTTATGAACACTGCCCATCATAGTTTAAAAGCCCATGAAATGCCTTTTTTAAATGAGGTATTGAGCGCCTCTGTAGCTGGCAGCAGTCCAGAGACATGGATGACTATATCTGCACCTTAGTGATACTACATACTGCCACCATTTCTAGAACCTTGTGATGTCACCCACCATTGAGATGTGCCCGACTACAATGTGATTGGCCACAGCTTGATCCACAGTGATATCACAAGGTTCTAAAAATGGTGGCAATGTAGTATCAAGATGGAACAGACTTAGTTATGGATATCTCTGGACGTCTGCTGGCTGTAGATAAGCTCAATGCCTAATTTAAAAGATCTTTTCATTGGCTTTCAAATTATTATGGGCACTGTTCATAAATGTTGCCCTTTAAATTAGATTATGTCCCTGTGTGTTTTTATTGCTCTCTCCATTGTCTATGTGAAGGATAGGAAGCTGCAGACTGCATGCCTGGCTTGCACATGGAGTACTGCAACGCAACTACTCTCAGCTCAGACCAGCAAACCCATGTCACCTCTGACCTGAGCGATAGAAAGCACGAGCATTAACCACTATTTGTCATATTAAAATGTCTCACTAGAAAAATTCACTGAGATTAAAAAAGGCAGCTCATTTTCGAGAGTTTTCTGGGTGACAGACAGAGCAAAGTCAGTATGACAGTCGTTCCTGACAGCACAGCATTAATCATTCAAATTATATACATTTTGGGGACTAAATATTCACCCTGTCCCTCAGTGCTGGAATAAACCTTTGTAAAATTCTACAGAATGTCAATGCTTTGTAACGTTCTTGGGCAGTGCTGTTCCCTTTTAAATGGTTCAGTGTTGTTTTAATTGCAACATCAAGAATATGGGTATCTTGAGTATGGCATCTAGGTGCTTCCTGTCAAACTACCATCTCTCTAATCGTGCCAATCAACTGTGATAATAATATGCAATCTATCAAACCTCACAATGTAATAGACTATTAACTAATTCTCTGATTGTATTGTACTGCATAATAAGCATGAATCCCATACTGTAATTTCTGACTGTTGTCAGCTAAAAAGAATATCGAAAAAAGTACCATCCCCCTCCCTTCCTATTTTTCCAATAATATTTCTCTTAGTTTTACTCATACAAGGCAATACTTGTCAGGTAACAACCCCCCGCCCTTCCCCCGGTGAGGAGTATCTACCGATATTCAAACCTACCAGGATAGGCAACCCTTATGAGGAATTGAATAGGAGCCTTCCTGCTGGCTTAATTGGTGTTAATGATTTTTGAGAAAACTTTGAAAAATGTAATATATATTAGTAAGTAATAAATGGCTCTAGTCATCAAATTACAAATTTATTTATTTAGTTTTTGTTGACCAGATAAGTGTGTTAGTCAATAAAGTGACTATTTTCAGGCACGACCCAGGAGATTACAAAGACAACAGAAAATACAATATGCAATAGGGTCATAAACATAATATATGAATAGGAAAACAAAAAACATTTGATTCAGAAATTATTCAGCAAAAATAAAATATATACGACTGAGAGAATCACATTTTGCAAACAAGTGCAATTATTTTCATGTCTAACAGGCCTAAACTGGAAATAAGTCAACTCCTGCAGATAAAAATAAATATGGTATTTGTACTCAGCCCATGGCATAACCCATATTTATACAAGGTGGATGAGATAATAATAGGGCAGCTTAAGGGCATAGCTGATGTGTGCCAGTGAAATGAAGTTAATATTTGGTTTTATGTTTGTTCACCACAATATATCTACAGTCCCGTGCAATACAGTCATCTGTGTTGCAAGTAGTGTACTTTGTTAATGGTCCCTAGTAGCAGTGCATTGTTTTGCACCTAGGTCTACAGTCCTGTGCAATACAGTCATCTGTGTTGCAAATAGTGTACTTTGTTAATGGTTCCTAGTAGCAGTGCATTGTTTTGCACCTAGGTCTACAGTCCTGTGCAATACAGTCATCTGTGTTGCAAGTAGTGTACTTTGTTAATGGTCCCTAGTAGCAGTGCATTGTTTTGCACCTAGGTCACAGGTTGTGTGTAGACCATTAGTCTCACGAGCAGGGGGACGGATAGGTGCAAGGTTTGTCTGGTCTCTGCATTGAACACTTAAATGCTAAATAAGCAGTGTCTGGTCTTGTACATGTTTTAGCAACCTTTATTTTTTTTTTTTATTTTAGTTTTTATTGACTGGGTAAGTGCACTGGACAAATTCTGCCTATTTTCAGGCACGACCCAGGGGAGGGGGATACAGATGAGTGCCAACTGACCTTGAACCAGATTAAGCTGTTGGTGGTATTTTTAGTGAATTTTATTTTAGTTATATCTGTCTGCTGTTTCAGTAAGGCAGTAAGAAACATAAAGGCTCCTCACCTGTATATGAAAACCATAAATATTTTTGTTTCTGATCTGCCTGAACAAGGTCCAGCATTTCATAGTAAGACATCACTTCATCAGGGCAATGGTGGTAGCAGTCGTTACATTCTCTTATGCCATAAATCTGTGATTATTATATTCCTGGATAGTGTACCTTAACTGTTGTGTCAGCTTCCCCTGCTGTCCCCCAACTCCACAGAATCCCTTCTGTTACTCCCAAATATCTGTGCTCAAATAAACAAAATAGGTATTTTGAGGACAGCCCACTCCTGTACTGAAAGGAGCTTTAGTTTCCTACTTGGATTCCTTTGTTTTTTTGTGATGGTGCCAAAGACAACCCCAAAGCTGGTAAAGACACCAGAGGTGTTACCATATGGGACCTTGATGCTGGCAAAACGGATGCTGAAGAGGTGGCTATATGTGTTGGGAAAGCTGGGCAGAACAGTGAGGATGATTCCACCCTCAGTGGTGAGGATGGCAACTGCCCAGAAGGGGCCAAATCCCAAGTGTAGAATTAGTCTAAGGTCACCAAGGGGACTCCGGACCTGGTATCACAGACACTGATCACCCCGAGGGGGTCAGGGTCTGAAAGGCGATTGCTCTAGTCCTTGGCCCCCTCCTAATTGGAGCGAAGAAGGAACGCATTGCTGCCCATCAAGCCTCCAACCAATAACCGAAATGGGGAGAGCCGGGAGGAACTGTCCCACACATCTTCCATTACTAGCCTGGACCTGGACTGACAAAGGCTCGTGATGTCAAGCTCTATGCCCAGTCTAAGGGCTTGAGTGTGAAGTGACCAGGCCAGGAGTCTACCACAAAAATGGCACCAATGCAGATTATGCGACATGATGAAATAGAACAGACAGCAGAGGTGAGGGTCGATACAAGAGATTTTGTTGTCACAAGGAAAAAAGGAAAAGGGGCCAGTCCAGAAATACTACTGTTAAGTAAAATAAGAAGTATTGAGCGAAGACAAAGCTGATTTACTGAGCAGCCTGTCCAATGTGGAGTGTGGCGAATCTGTGTGCTTAGAGCTGAAGGGATTGCTGAGTCCTTGATGTGTGCACTCAGTAATGGGGGGGGAGGAACAGAGGCAGTTGGGGTGGGCAGTACCTTTATCAGTGGCAGAGTTGGGGGGGGGGCTGGGTGGCAGTCACCCCTCCTGGCTGCCCCAGTGTGAGTAGTGGCACCCTGCCACCATCTTTATTCACTGTTTAGTGCGCATTGTGGAGCCTGTTATTGACTGAATGGCCTTCCCTGGCTCCCAAATGATCCCAAATCTGGCTCCGCTACGTACCTTTACCCAAAGCAGCCGTGTGCCTTTTATTCTAGCATCGATGTCAGCACCTTCCACCCCAAAGATTTTTACTCCCACAGGGTCTTAGCACCTCCATCCCTAAGGCCAATGTATGTTGCTCTACATAAAACATTAACTCTAAAAATATACATCCAAACCTTCTTAGGGAGATGAAAAATCTTTGTTTTTATTATTCATTTTACCAACCCCAGCTTAATGGCCATCATCGGGTTTATCACCCAGTTTTGTAAACGATCATGAACCCCAGAGAACCCCACATACCTGCCCCATGGGATAGCACCCCCCCCATAGTAGGGTCAGTGGGGGGGTGGGACAATCTTCCCAACCATATTGATGCAAATCCGGAGGCAGTGGGGGTTCTACTGTGATGGGTGGACAGTGTGAGACCCAAGCATGCTTATGTTATACTGCGGATGCTGAAGGAATGTTCTCCCCTTTTTGTCAATCTGACCCCTGTGTCACTGGGACATGGATGCACAGCACTGAATGCAACAGGCATGCATGCATGCCACAAGTCCAGTGTGTCTTCTGTCCCTCTGCCATCCCCATCAGGACTAACGCCACCTCCTAGGTGGTGCTCATGCAGTTGGAAGTAAAATGAGTCCCCACTCAGAGGAGGAGGAGGAGAAGACTGTCCTCTGGAATGCTTAGCCCTTCTACCTCCCATCAGCCCCCAATGACCAAGGCATGTTTATGAATTCAGGTCATGATCATCTCTGTCACATGGCACGTCTACTGCTATGTTGACAGGCTGGCTAAGTAGATGCAAAATCAAGACGATCACACCAATACGAATCGCACACAGCCAAATACCTTACTTTTACCAGCTATATCAAGGGACTAGGATTTGCTACACTTGTGTCTGATTTTTGACCCCCCCCCGAAATTCCCAAACCTCTTGTCTGCTCTTTGCCTGGTGGAATGCCCCATCCAGTCTTTTTGTTTCATTCTCTGTGCTGAATTTGCAATCAACCCTAGCTGTTTGTGACAAAATACCATTTAGAAAATGTTCTCATTTTCTGGCCCCATGGTTTGATAATCAGCGATCCCGTGCTAGATATCCAAGCTTAGCATTTTAGCCCTTCCCCCATCTCCACCCAGAACAATGACAGTGGGGGCCTCTGTGCAAATCAGTCAACCTGATCATAGGGCAGTCATGCAAGACTGTCATTTATTATTTTGATGTATTAATTCCATGGTTTGGTACCATGCCTCCAGGCAACACAAAGAAAGGGACACTGCAGCTCTGACAGGCAAGTTTGAGATTATGTACTAGTATGCATCAGATATTTCAAGGTCTTTGAAATTCAGAACAGGCTGAGACTACTACAGTATAACTTGGGCCACTAATAATTTCAAAGCTGATGGCCTGCCTGTCTTTCCTTGAGAATCATTTGGTGCTAGACAATGTGTGACTCTGGAAAAGGATTACAGAAGTTAAGTTCCACTGTCTTGGCATCTGCATTGCCCATCAAAACTCTACAGCATTGTTTCAAGTTGGATTTTTCCATGTGTGCTGTGGATTGTCAACATAATGCAAATGTACAAGGACACCTTAAGCTACAAGTCCTGGCGGAGAAGATTTCCGGACTACCTATTGGCAATCCTAACCCCTATAGCCTCCCCTTCCTACCAGCTAAATTCCTGCCAGGGTTCGCAGCTGTTTGTCCCCAGGTGCAAGACAAACATGGGCCAAGCTGCAGTGGAGCCCTCACCTCTGGAAGCCCCCCTAGACATGACAGATGCACAGAGCCTGCCAGCCTTCAAAGCTAAACTAAGACTGGTGTTAAAAGTAGGGTGTGGGCATCACACCTGAACACAGACCAACCACTAGCATTTATGTGTATTTGTTAGCATACCTATATATCTTGTATATAACTGTACACTGTGTTTTTTTCCTTGGATTATCTAGCTATGTACCCCCACTGCATGACTAGCCATTGCCCATGGGAATCTGCTCCCCATCCTTGACTATTGCTCTTCGATTTACTCGTCCTCTCTGTCCTCTACCCTTTGCCACAAACTCAATTCTGTTTATAATAGTGTTTGCCATTTCACACTGATGGCTCCCTTCTCCACTCACCATTGCAACTTATATAAGACTCTTGGTTGGCCCTCACTCAAGCGCCGCTTTGAGTATGCACTTGGTAGTATCACTGATGGCACAATGCGTGGGGGTATCGAGTCCCCGTACTCTTCCATCCTCAAGGCACGTACTGTCCCCAGGTGTCTGTGTGATACATCGGTCCCCCTACTGGAGGTCCCCAGAGTCTCCACTGTAATGGGGAGTAAAGCTTTGTTGGTAACCGTACCTTCTCTATGGAACAGCTTCCCGGCAGCTATCCGCACGGTTGCCTCGCACCACTCCTTCAAATCCCAGCTCTGATCCTGGCTACTCCTAGAATCCACCTGCTCCTGCTCTCCTCTTTAAACCCTTCCCCTCTGGGGTGTAGGTACTTATACCCCCTTTCCCTCACACCTGCCCCCCTTTTTTCTCATTCCCCCTTACCCTTACGTGCTAGCTCTCTCTCTACCTTCCCTCTCCCCATCCCTGCCCCTACTAATTACCTTGTTTTCCCTTGTGGCTTCACTTCCTCCTCTCCCTAGATATTTTCCCTATTTGTCCCACCCTTGTACTCCTGCTCTACTTTCCCTCCTCCTCCTTACCCTAGTACATAGTAACCTTGGTATGTGCCTCCATGTCACCACTGGCCCTTAGTTTCTCTGCTTTTCTCCATCTCCTCCTTTTCACCCTTGGTGTGTGCCTCTATTAACCACCTCTGGCATCTAACGTTCCTGCTTCCTCCATATTCACCTCCATCTAGGTATTGTTGCTTGTTGAACTGTTTATCCTACTAGGTTACTGCGGTGCAGTCTGTTTACCGTGTTCCAAATTAGTATTACTGCTTGTAACTGATTTTTTTTCACTATCATGTGTCAGTCTATTGTTGTACAGCTAGTTATCTGCTTTCATCGGGCTTGCAACTGTACACTGTTCAGTTCCTTCTCTGTACCATTGCTTATTATGCTATGTATGTTTCTGTTGGGACTTGTGTCTGTACAACTTGTAATTTGCTGCTCTTGTTGGATTGTAAATTATTTTAACTGTTTGATTCTGTGCCATTGTTTGTGGCCCGGGTCATGCCTGAAAACGGTCCTTGGATCAGTGCACTTACCCGTTAAAGAAATATTTAGATAAATAAATAAATGTAAAGTTGCTGTGTTTACCCACCCCTCACAAATCACTAAAAGTGCATCTTTGCAAAACTCAGACCACTTGCTTTTTAAGCCCATGTACAGTATTGGTAGATCTTTCATACCACTGCAGTATCCCCCAGGAAACATCTGTAAATGAGTGACTGCATGTTGTAGTATACTATCCTGCTAAATCATTATTTTAAAATCAATAAATAATCTTCTCAGGCAACCAAACCTACCAGGCTGGTAGTGTGGTTGACTCTAAGGTAAAAACTGCTTGCATTTCTAAACAAATTAACAGACTTGGGCCTGTTCACACTTGTCAGTCCCTCGTTGCAGTATTTGCCAGAATTACATCTGTGAGAAGCAGAATGACTCGTATCATTTCCATATCATCTCTGCCAAAAAGGCTCTTATTGCAACATTTTTGTCTGAAGTGTATTATGAGCATTTCAACTACGGAGGGGCTAAGGAGGGGTTTCTTCTTTTATTGATTAATGTTCAGTGTGGCTTATACCCATCAGTGCTGACTTGCAGTACACACCACAAAATTCATTATTCAGTATATAAAATACATAATAGAAAAGTGTTGTATATAAACAAATTATGCCATAGAGGGGGGTGTAATGAGGAAATAATCCACAGTCTGAAGAGCAAATAGATTGCATCATTGTTTGAGTATGCAGGACTTTTCTATTGTTTGTTTTATATAATACATTTGGGTTGTTGAAAGCTAATTTATTTTAACTTTTTTACAGAGTTAAATGTTTCAAAGTTGGCATCTAGTACACTGTTGATTTTTCCTCCTATGTTCATCACCTTGTACTTTTTGGTGTGGAATTTCAATTGCCAAATATTGGACCACTTCTCCTATCTCCTCACATTCTGTCTCGTGATTTTAATTCCTTCTTCACTGTCAGCCCTTCCTGACCCTCCCTCCCGAAGGGGGGGTGCTGCATCCTGCTACTTGACCGCCCCTGGGGAAAGTCAGGTGGCAGTACAGTGGGAGCACCTAGATGGGGTGTGGGGCAGCCTCCAAACGTTAACCATGCATTTATGTGGGTCATTGCATGCTGACACCCTGGGGTGGACCAAGAGCTGGAGAAAAAGCCTGGTCGCCATCGTTATCAACACCCCACCCCACCCCACAGGCCCTTGCATGAGTGACATGGCAGGCAAGACCACTATTGTGGTGGGTAACCAGTGAGTCCATGAGAAGGTCAGTGATGGAGCAGAGGGGGTGCTCTCTGGGTGAGCCAGGGCATGAAGAAAAGCTTAACGAGGAAAAAAGATTGACTACTGTAATATCCATTTAGAATATCTATGGTGGCTCAATGAAAAATGTCCCACTAGCCAAGTGGCTAACACAGCAATGGCCATTTTCTTTGCAGTGCATCTCATTCTAAAGAAATCCTTTCCATGGCCAGTCTGCCGGTGCAGTGACAGGGCTACCACTCACAGTGCTGTGACCTGGGTTCATGCCCTGAATCTGGATCATCAGAGCGCAGGCAGGGGGAGAAGGATTGATCATCCCAGAGGATGCTGTTCTCGGGGGGGGGGGGATGTCTGTCCCACTGTCTTACCTTCACTTAGCTGACAACAGGTGACAGTGCAGTCGTAGGAGCCTGAAGCATGCACTGGAAGGAGAGGGCATGACCATCCATGCACAAGGCATGCTGGCACCTGATAACATATGGCGTGTTTTTGGTGGGTGGGATGGAAAAGGGGAAAAAAGGCCACATATTGGAAAGATGAGACTCTGTCCTCCCCAACCACATACATTTAAGCTTCTACCTCAGACCCTAGAACAGCCTCGAGAGATCCCGTGGTCGGACTTGGATCTGGTAGGGGAAGCTATTATGGAATAAAGGCATAACTTCCAGATGAGCAAATTGAGGGGCAAAGCAGCAGTAAGACACGGGTTCCCCCAATTTTTCAGGGAAGATCCAGCAAGGAGGAACTCCGAGGATGAGTAGGTGGTACTGGCAATAGTTGAAGGATATCCTGGCTGAAGGGCCATGAGAGATAAACAGAAATGGGAAAAAAAGGAAAAAAATCCCTTTTATTGCATTTTTAGGCACTGGGTAGTATTTACCAAGCCACAATATCTGGGGGGCAGGTTCATTTTCCTTAAAACTGCCATCATATTCTCTAGGATTACTCTGCACATTAATCATTCTGTTGGCAGTCATCTCTTCTCCAGTACAAACATGCATTCTTGGCTAGCAGTGTGTTCCACGCTCACTGCTCTGCTCCAAAAGCAGAACTATTAGCTGTATACTTTGGATAAGAGTGGAACAAATCTCATGGCAAATACACTCCAAAGGTCAGAAGGTTACAGTATAATGTGAACAAATAACTCCCCGAAGTTTGCCAGTAAAAGATAACAGCTTTAAAACTTGTTTCTTATTTTTCACATGTTGCCTCCACCTCCCTCTCATATTTGAGTTCGCTGCTATTCATTTGTCCATACTTTCTTTTCCCATGGATTATTTTATGATCACATTCACGTTTTATCAAAGGACATGGTAGCTCTATTATTTGTTTTTTTCCACGTTCTACGCAGCTTACATTTTTCTGAAAGCCCATTTTGTAACAATTCCCTTTCACCTTTTTTTCTAGGTCACATTGTGACTGTAGAAGTCATGTTGGGCCCCCATTTGACTGTCTCCAATCTCACAATCAAACCTTTTTTGTTTTCCGTTATTACATTTAGCTTTCGCTTCATTCTGGTGCTTGTGAGGTGCTCACTGTTTCTCACACACTGCTGCTTCAGGTCACCCACCACACCAAAGCTACCTCCCAGGTCCGACATTGAGTCTAGCATGGGAACCGAGAGCGCCAGGTTGGGGGGGGCATCATTTTCCCTGTTGTTTCTCTGACCACTGTTCTCACTCTTGTCCTGCACACTGCCATGTATTTGCCAGTATGTGGTATTTTCTAAGGATGCATACAAGCTCTGCAGCCCAACACGGAGGTTGTTTTAGTCACGGGACATGGTGCCAGCTCTCTGTGGCCTCCTGATTGTTTTCCTGGCTTGACCCTGAACCCTATTCACCTGCATTGCAATGCGATGCACTACCTTTGGTTCATCAGTTGACAGATACAGGTTCAAATTTTCCCAAGTGCCACAACTGAGGGGCTAGCAGCACCCTTCTCTTGCTTAATAATACAATAACCAAACTCTGTTTGCAAGTTTACAAACCAGACAACCTAGAGGTGTTCCAAGATTGATTTGTGGTGATGCTGGCAAATAGTAGGGGAAAAAAAGAGAAACATTAATTTGGAGGCTGGCTCACCATCAGAGAAACCAACGGGGCCAGTTAGAGGCCATGTTTGAAGTGGTTTTGATTGCATACAGCCTAGTTACAGTAAAAATTAGTCAAAACAGCAGAATGTGCAACAGAAATAGTGCCTCAGCAATTTTTACATAGTTATTTAAGGTCAAAGCAGACTCTAGATCCATCAAGTTCAAACCCCCATGCCTGCTTCAAAAGCAGGGAGGAATAAGTATGCTGTGCAAAAGTGTACTAATTTGTTTTCTATTCTTTGTTTATCTGTCTACACCTGGGCAGCCCCCGTCCAGCATCTTGCCCCCGCCCCCTATCACCCAACCACCCCAGGACCTACCTTCCACCTCTTGTATCTCCATGGGTGGGTGGGTGGTGCAGAGCTGCAGAGCACACGCTATCATCCTGCCTCGCTCAAATATGTTTTCCTCTGAGAGTGGTTTCCTCTTCCAGCCGGCATGCATACTATTGCGCGCACGTACTGTGTGAAGATGCAGTACGTCTCAGCAACTTGCACCTGACCAACCAGGAAGGCAACTGCTACAACACCACCCAGCTTCCACTAGGTGGTGCTCAAGCAGCAGGTTGCGCTGCCCCCCCCCCTTCCCTGAAGGAGGAGAGCCATCATGGGATGCTCGGTCCTCCTTCCCCGGCCAGCCACCGGCAACCGCAGCTCATTACCAAACCTGAGTCACTGGTGCAGCTGGCGATGAGGCCCCCTGCCTCACCTCACCATACCACTTGACCAGTCAAACATGTACTAATTTACAGGTGTTCTTCTCAACCAACTCTACTGCAAGAAATACCCACTGATTCCCTTGATAAGCAGACATTGATTCAGGTTTACCTCGAAGGCCCTAACAGTCTTCATATCCACTGTCTCCCCTCATAGACTGTTTCATAGGTTCACCACCCTATGGGAGAAGTAGTGCTCCAAACATTACCCCTAAATATAGCATAAGTAGCCCATCCAGTTATAGGTTTTCACCAATAATGCCTGAAAAAACACCACTGGATGTTTTTTTAGGCATTAGGTTAAAACCAGAAAGCACTGAGATTGGTGGTTAATTATTAACCCACTTCAGTACCAGTTCTGTGATGGTGATGGGTAAGATGAAACTCCACTTCTCTCCATGATGTTTATACCCACCCCCTCCCAAGGCTGCCTCTATCCTATTGGACTCACTAAAAATGGACTGTATGATGTTTTACAAAAAATTTCAGCTGCGAATCTTAGCACGTTCTGTAGTTCATGGCACTAGCGCTTTCTAAAAATGCAGTGTAAGCATTGTCATTACACGACTTTTAATCTTTTCTCCAAGAGTCACAATAAAAAGAAAATAAACACTAGATAACACCATTGTTTTATCAATTGTTTTATGTCATTATTGTTTTATCTCATTTTTATTACTTGCATTTATAAAACTGGAACAACCCTGTTTTAAAAAAAAAAAATGCTGAAAATGTTGAAAAATAAACACTGGAATTAGGAAAAAATAAACATTGAAAAACCAGAAACACTAATCATATGGGCATGTGCGGTAGCTAATTGCATCGCCTGCTGCTAGTCCAGAAGTCTGCAGCAAGATTTCTAACATTCAAAAGACAGATCATATCACCCCCTAGCTCCAAGCCTTGAGCTGGTGGCAGCTCTGGTGGTGTGTTGAGTACACCCCCTCGCGTTGAAGCTTCAGGCTGCCTGCTGGTGAGGCAGCCCATTTGCTTCAAGCTTTGGGATGGCTGCAGAGGAAGTGACATATTGAGCACAGACCCTCACTTCGAGCTATGTGCATTCTCTGAGGTGACACATTCAGTACACTCCCTTGCTTCAACCCTTGCGCTGACTGTGAGGTGGCTCAATGAATACACCCCATCGCTCAGAGCCATGGGCTGGCTGTTAGTGAGGTGGTGAATTGTGAACACTGCATCGCTCAAAGCATTAGGATGACTGCTGGTGAGGTGGTGCATTGAGTACACCCCCTGGCTCCAAGCCTTGGGCTGACTGCCATTTAGGTGGTGCATTGAGTACACACCCACAGTCCAAGCCTTACACAGTACATGCTGTTGATGAGGTGGCACATTTAGAACACCCACTCGTTACAAGCCTTGGGCTGCCTGCCAGTGAGGTAGAATACTGAGTACACACCCTCACTCCAAGCCTAGGACACACCACTGGTCAGGTGACACATTTAGTACACCCCCTTGCTCTGAGCCTTGTGCTGGCTGTGAGGTGGCACATCTCCATGCTCCAAGCTTTGGGTTGGCTGTACAGGAGTGCACTGAGTACACCTTCTCAGGCCAAGCTTTGGTCTGGCTGCCATTGAAGTGAAGCATTGAGTACACCCCCTTGCTCTGGGTCTTGGGCCGGTGCTGGTTATGTGGTGCATTGAGTAGAGTAGACCTCCTCTCTCCAAGCTTTGGGCTGTGAGGTGGCATACTGAGCACACCTCATTGCTCCATGGCTTAGGCTGGCTGCTGGTGAGCTGGAGCAATGAGTACACCCCTTTGCTCTGAGTTTTGTGCTGGCTGCTGGTGAGGTGGCCATTGATTACAAGCTCTCACTCCAAGGGCATGCTGCCGTAAGATGGTGCATTGAGTACACCCACTTGCTCAGAGACTTGGCCTGGCTGCGAGTGAGTTAGCACATTGAGTACAAGATGTGGCACTGGTACAGTGGCACATTGAGTACACCCCTAGCCTCCCTCCAAGCCTTGGGCTAACTGCCAATGAGGTGGCACATTGAGTACACTCCTCACTCCAAGCCTTGTGCTGGCTGTCAGTGAGCTGGTGCCTTGAGTACACCCTCTCCCCTCAGGCCTTGGGATGGCTGTCAGAGAGGTGGTGCACTGAGTACACCCCCTTGCTCCATGCCTTGGGCTAACTGCCAGGAGGTGACGCATTGAGTACACCCCCTCACTCTAAGCCTTGGGCTGACTGCCGGTGAGGTAGCACTTTGGGTACACCCCCTCACTCCAAGCCTTATGCTAGCCACCAGTGAGGTAGTACATTGAGTACACCCCCTCACTCTAAGCCTTGGGCTGACTGCCGGTGAGGTAGCACTTTGGGTACACCCCCCTCACTCCAAGCCTTATGCTAGCCACCAATGAGGTAGTACATTGAGTACACCCCCTTACTCCAAGCCTTGGGTTTGCTGCCAGTGAGGTGGTATACTGAGTAAACTCCTCTCACTCCAAGCATTGGGCTAGCTGCCACTGAGAAGGTACATTGAGTACACCTCCTCACTCCAAACCTTGTGCTGGCTGCCAGTGAGGTGACGCATTAAGTACACCCCCTCACTCCGAGCCATGGGCTGGCTGTGAGGTGGTGCAATGAGTACACCTCCTCACTCAGAGCCTTGACCTGGCTGCCAGTGAGATAGCACATTGAGTACATCCCTTCTTCCAAGCCTTGGGCTTGCTGCCAGTGAGGTAGCACATTTAGTACATCCCTTCCTCCAAGCCTTGGGCTTGCTGCCAGTGAGGTAGCACATTTAGTACACTCCCTCACTCCAAGCCTTGGGCTTGCTGCCAGTGAGGTAGCACATTTAGTACACTCCCTCACTCCAAGCCTTGGGCTTGCTGCCAGTGAGGTAGCACATTTAGTACACTCCCTCACTCCAAGCCTTGGGCTTGCTGCAAGTGAGGTGGTGTATTAAGTAGACCCCCTCGCTCCAAGCCTTGGTCTGACTGCCAGTGAGGTGGTGTATCAAGTAGACCCCCTTGATCTAAGCCTTGGGCTGTATATCAGTGAAATGGTGCATTGATTACACATCCTTACTTTAAGCCTTGAGTTGGCTGCTGGTGAGGTGGCACATTGACTACACCCCCTCACTCAGAGCCTTAGACTTACTACCGGTGAGAAAGCACACTGACCTTAGACCTACTGCCGGTGAGGTACCACACTGACCTTAGACTTACTGCCGGTGAGGTAGCACACTGACCTTAGGCTTACTGCCGGTGAGGTACCACACTGACCTTAGACTTACTGCCGGTGAGATAGCACACTGACCTTAGGCTTACTGCCGGTGAGGTACCACACTGACCTTAGACTTACTGCCGGTGAGGTAGCACACTGACCTTAGGCTTACTGCCGGTGAGGAACCACACTGACCTTAGACCTACTGCCAGTGAGGTAGCACACTGACCCTAGACTTACTGCCAGTGAGGTAGCACACTGACCTTAGACTTACTGCTGGTGAGGTACCACACTGACCTTACACTTTCTGCTGGTGAGGTACCACACTGACCTTAGACTTACTGCCGGTGAGGTACCACACTGACCTTAGACTTACTGCCGGTGAGGTACCACACTGACCTTAGACTTACTGCCGGTGAGGTAGCACACTGACCTTAGACTTACTGCCGGAGAGGTAGCACACTGACTTTAGACTTACTGCTGGTGAGGTAGCACACTGACCTTAGACTTACTGCTGGTGAGGTAGCACACTGACTTTAGATTTACTGCTGGTGAGGTAGCACACTGACCTTAGACTTACTGCCGGAGAGGTAGCACACTGACTTTAGACTTACTGCTCGTGAGGTAGCACACTGACCTTAGACTTAGTGCCGGTGAGGAACCACACTGACCTTAGACCTACTGCCAGTGAGGTAGCACACTGACCCTAGACTTACTGCCAGTGAGGTAGCACACTGACCTTAGACTTACTGCTGGTGAGGTACCACACTGACCTTACACTTTCTGCTGGTGAGGTGCCACACTGACCTTAGACTTACTGCTGGTGAGGTACCACACTGACCTTAGACTTACTGCCGGTGAGATACCACACTGACCTTAGACTTACTGCCGGTGAGGTAGCACACTGACCTTAGACTTACTGCCGGAGAGGTAGCACACTGACTTTAGACTTACTGCTGGTGAGGTAGCACACTGACCTTAGACTTAGTGCCAGTGAAGTAGCACATTGACCTTACACTTTCTTCCAGTGAGGAAGCACACTGACCTTAGACTTGCTGCCGGTGAGGTGGCACACTGACCTTAGACTTGCTGCCGGTGAGGTAGTACACTGACCTTAGACTTACTGCCAGAGAGGTAGCACACTGACTTTAGACTTACTGCCAGTGAGGTAGCACACTGACCTTAGACTTACTGCTGGTGAGGTAGTACACTGACCTTTGACTTACTGCTGGTGAGGTAGCACATTGACCTTAGACTTACTGCCAATGCGGTAGCACACTGACCTTAGACTTACTGCTGGTGAGGTAGTACACTGACCTTAGACTTACTGCCGGTGACGTACCACACTGACCTTAGACTTGCTGCCGGTGAGGTGGCACACTGACCTTAGACTTTCTGCCGGTGAGGTACCACACTGACCTTATACTTGCTGCTGGTGAGGTACCACACTGACCTTAGACTTGCTGCCGGTGAGGTGGCACACTGACCTTAGACTTAGTGTCAGTGAGGTACCACACTGACCTTAGACTTACTGCTGGTGAGGTAGCACATTGACCTTAGACTTACTGCCAATGTGGTAGCACACTGACCTTAGACTTACTGCTGGTGAGGTAGTACACTGACCTTAGACTTACTGCCGGTGACGTACCACACTGACCTTAGACTTGCTGCCGGTGAGGTGGCACACTGACCTTAGACTTTCTGCCGGTGAGGTACCACACTGACCTTAGACTTGCTGCTGGTGAGGTACCACACTGACCTTAGACTTGCTGCCGGTGAGGTGGCACACTGACCTTAGACTTAGTGTCAGTGAGGTACCACACTGACCTTAGACTTGCTGCCGGTGAGGTGGCACACTGACCTTAGACTTACTGCCGGTGAGGTACCACACTGACCTTAGACTTGCTGCCGGTGAGGTGGCACACTGACCTTAGACTTACTGCCGGTGAGGTACCACACTGACCTTAGACTTGCTGCCGGTGAGGTGGCATACTGACCTTAGACTTAGTGTCAGTGAGGTAGCACATTGACCTTAGACTTACTGCCGATGTGATAACACACTGACCTTAGACTTACTGCCGGTGAGGTACCACACTGACCTTAGACTTGCTGCCGGTGAGGTGGCACACTGACCTTAGACTTGGTGTCAGTGAGGTAGCACATTGACCTTAGACTTACTGCTGGTGAGGTAGCACATTGACCTTAGACTTACTGCGGATGCGGTAGCACACTGACCTTAGACTTACTGCTCGTGAGGTAGCACGCTGACCTTAGACTTACTGCCGCTGTGGTAGCACACTGACCTTAGACCTACTGCTGGTGAGGTAGCACACTGACCTTAGACCTACTGCCGCTGTGGTAGCACACATGTACAACCCTTTGCTCCAAGCCTTGGAAATACAGCCAGTGAGGTGGCTCATTGAATACAAGGTCCTGTTATTTATCTATAAGGCCCTGAATGAGCAAGACCCCCAGTAACTCAGCCACCTCCTGACCCACAATGACTCCATAAGTGATGAGGTCCATAGGTTGAAGGCTTCTTAGCGGGCTACCCTTTTGGTTAAAGATTGCTGACGATCGAGTTTTTGTATTGGTGGCTCTTACCGTATGGAACTCCCTCTTGGTGGAGGTCTGGTCCTATCGCTCCACAGCCTCCTTTAAAGATATTTTAAAATCGTATCTGATAAGGCAGGCTTCTTACTGTGTGGACTGAGTCCCTAGTTTCTACCCTGGATTTCAGTGGGGTATTTTGAGTATTTCGGGCCTTTACCAATACTTTCCTTTTATTTGCTGTTTTACTGTTGTATTATTATGCAGTTTTTTGTAAAAGTGCTCTGAGCCTTGGGGGGGGCACATGAAACAAATAAAATACAACGGCAGTAGTACCATCTCTCAGCTTTAGGGCACATCCATGAATTCTGTTGAGGGACACCAGATCAAACATCTCTCTCTCTTCCATCTTTTTTTTTTTGTAAATATTTGTTTATTAAAAACATTTTTCAGACAATACATAAGTGTATGTGTCTTTTCTGTTACATATTGCAGTGATGTAAATAAGAACACCCTGGGCAGCATGTGACTGTAACACGTAACAAACAACATCTTCTAAGAATATACCTCAGGGCTCTACCCAGTCTTCGAGCCCCTGTATGTCTTGTTAAAGAGTCTCTGTGCACATAGCTACCATCTTCAGAATGTTTTGAATGGAGTAGGAGGTATCCTAGGGCAGGTTGTCCATTCCCCTTACTGCCTCCTCCCCCCCGCTATACTTCCCCACCTAGTAATATTATTTAAGGTACAAACAGCAGATCATGCTGCATGACATGTAGTGCCCTGGCAATCTATCTAGACCTACATTTTTCCTGCTGATAACCGTTGTCTAAAAGTAACATACAAGGTGTTTCCAAGCATATTTGCACCATATACAGTATGAGAGGATGTGACATGTCCGATCTCTCGGCATCCCAGGTCCCACTGTTCCTGGTCAGGTGCCATCCCTAGCTCCTCTGCCTAATTGGAAGCAATATAGTTACTGCTAGAAGGCTGGAATCCTGTAGAGCTCTGTAGATATGAGTGATAGGATGTGTGGCGATCACAGTTTGAGTTTGGAGCAATAATTCTGTTACTATGGTGGGGCTATTTGTTCTGTTCCTGATCGCCATGGGCTGGGTGCCTAAGTAATGGCGTATATGGAGATAATGGAAAAAGATCTCCATTCTCCTAACCATCTGTAGTCTGCAAGACTTCAAAGATCCGCACCTCGGAACTCTCAGAGAACTGTCCTAGATAAGTAAGTCCCATGTGTTCCCACCTACAAAAAGTAAGGTGCAGGTGAGCAGGAAGACAATCACATAGAAGGGCTAACAGGCATACCCATATCAGATGGGTTTCTAGTTGGTGATCTGTAACTATTTTTCTCCAGGCCTGGGTTGTGAGCACCCATGGGACCTGTGCGTTTTGGGGGGGGGGGCCTGCTTGGACTAATGGAAGAGATTCTAAGATCTTTCCCAAAATAGCCAGAGGGTTTGCTCAAGCCTCAACCATTGTAGGCCACCTCTGCCTATGTACCATTGTAATATTACCCTAAGCTGTGCTTCAGTTTGTTTCTTTTTTTTTTTTTAACACAATTTATTTACCCAAGATAGGCCAGCTGATATGCAACATCTCACTTTCAGCCGGGTCCTGTTACTACCCAGTTCCACAGTTGGTTGGATTGGATCACTGAGACGCTAAGAGGCTGCCCAAAGACACAGAGTGGCTCTAGCTGGGGTTCGAACCTGTAGTCTTCCAGTTCCCAAGCTGGTGCTGTAACCACTAGACCACTCTGCCTTTTTGTTTGGGCTTGTTGATTCTGGAGCAAATCAAATTTCAAAGATGCAAAACTATAGGTTTCATTCATCCTTAAGCATGCTCCAGCTGTGCACTAATCAATGACTATGGAAAATCCAGTTCCATGTCTCCCCTATTCACTATACCTTTCCAGGGTCCACATAACGTATTATAATTAGAGTTAGCAGTGGAATTTCTGTGCTGGCTGCAGACTGTTCTTGTGGGGGAGGGTTCTTTGGCCAGTGACACAGCCAGCCAATCAAGGTTGTTTGCATTTCAGTTAATCTCTGTTTAAATCCTCACTGAGGCATTTTAAATCGTCTTGCTGTGGGCAGAGTTAGCAATGGAATTTTGAAGATGTGGTGAGGCTCTGGAGAGCTTACTTATCTTTTTTGTCATAAGATTTTGTAAGTTTTGCTGTTGTGTTTTAAATTTGGCTTAACTCCTTAAAATCTTTCTGGGAAAGCCCTCCAACCCCTTGTATTAGCCTTTCTTAAATACAGAAGAGCCACTGGGGGTTGGGTTTAAAGGCTGGGAGGGAGGAGTTTAGGGAGTTGCAAACTTTCCCTATGAGCTAACTCTTAAGGCTAATAGTCAGGTGGGGAAAAGTTCAGCCACTCAAACGTTGCAAGTTTAAAAGTCTGCATGTTGTATGGGTGGATCATCTAGGTATAGGTACTGGTAGCTTGAGAAACTGTAGGGCCACTGAATTGGTAATTTGGCCTAGAAAAGACTGCTGTGATGATGGGGAAGGGACCGCATATCACTAGAGCAGGTATCTTTGGGCGAGTGGTTGGGTGCACAGGGTGTGGTGCGGCCATGATACTGGACTGGGCTTGGAAGTTTGGGCGATGCCCAGTGTGCTACCAGCTGGCACAGCTTAGGGAGGAGGTAGAGGGAATCCGAAGGCAGCTGGGGGTGCTTGGGGGGGAGGATTGGAGAGGTAGGAGACAAGCAGTCACCTACATGAAAGCACTTGGTGTTGAGGCCTCCCAAGCTGGGGGAGGAGTGAAGAGAGGTGCTCACACTAGGGGAGGAGGGAAGGGGGTACACAGGGGGCTCTAGGGGACCCTGGCAGGTGGGGCCCAAAAGATGGAAGTTTCCACAGCAGTAGGCAAGATACTGGGGGTGTCCAAGGAAACTGAGAGGGGAGGTCAGGATGGGGGGGGCACTGAGGGAATGGGCTAAGGCTCACAAATTGTTTTAATTCTCTACACCCATTGGTAGAAGAGGGGAGTGTGGGGGGGTGATGATGATGCTGGTGAAGCTGGGGCAGGGACGGATAGAAAGGGTGAAGAAGCAAGAGAGCAATACAGGGGGACCCACACAGGAGGAGGGAAGAGGGGTTGGGGGAGAAGAAAAAGGAGGATCAGGGGAACAAGGAGGAGGCTGATGTTATGGAACAGGGGAGCACGACAGGCAGGAAGGCGCAGGACGTAAATGGGATGATAGCGAGCAGAAGCCAAGTAGGCAAACAGATAGGATGGATGGCTTAGTAAGGAGTGGGGAAAGAGATACCGAGAAAGATACTTGGGTAGGGGGAATAAAAAAGGCCAGGACATGGGTAGAGGAGGTGACCAGGGAAAATAGTGAAGGGGCTACCTTCGACACCCAGATTGTGGGAGGTGCGAGGAGCCGGTTGGGGAGAGAACCCGGACGAAGGGATGAGGAGGGGCATGGAAGGAGGGGGGAAACCCCAGGGGTGAACAGGGAGGCAAGGGGGAGGTTAGAGTACTGCTATTGGGGGACTCCATGATAGAGGCATCCAGTGGGAGGGGCAGGGGGAGGATAAAACCTGTCTGATTAGAACCAAATGCCACCCGGGCCTGACGGTGCACAAGGCCAAGCATGAATTGCATTCACTGGCAAGAGAATGCAGGGGAACCCCTGGACATTCTAGTGCACTTGGGGACAAATGACATAAATAGTAATAGTGAACTAGAAATTCAGGCAAGGTTCCGAGAGTTGGCCAGGGTATGCCTTTCCATAGGCTGTAAGATCTCCTTTTTGGAAATCCTGCAGGTGCCAAGGGCCAGTGGGGAAAACAAGAAGATTAGGGAAATAAATCAGTGGCTTAGGGAGTGGGGTGGGAAATTGGGGTATGGCCTGGTGTAGGACTGGGGGGAGACCTAGGAGGATAAAGTGCTGTACACTAGGGACAGACTCCACCTTAATTTGGAGGGGAAGGAAATCCTTAAGCTCAAACTAGCTGGGTTCATCAGCGAAAGGTGGGGTTTAAACTTGTGAAGGGGAAGGGATCAAAAAAGGGGCAGTGCCAGCAGGTACAATAAATGAGGGACATGGTCTCCACTCCTCTAGGAGGACTAGGGAGATATGGAAATCGATCACCAGGTAGGGTGCAGGAGCTGAGAAATTGGAGCTCAAGGGGAAGAAAGGAGAGGAGGAAAGAGGGGTAGAGAGTGGTCCTGATAAATGCAAGGAGCTTAGGAAATAAAATGCCTGAGCTCCAGGTGATGCTAGTTGAGGGGGAGGTAGATCTGGCAGCAGTCACTGAGATCTGGGTCACTCAGAGGCACGGGTGGGACCTAAATCTGAAGGGCTATACAATGTTCAGAAAAGATAGGGGGAGGGAAGGGGGGGGTGTAGCACTGTTAGTCAGAAATGGCATGGGTATTGAATGGGTAGAGGAGGCAGAGGGGAACATGGAGGCTATTTGGGTCACCTTGTTGATGCAGGGGTGTAAGAGAGTAAAGGTTGGAGTGGTATACAGACCACCAGCACTGGCGGAGGTTCTGGAAGAAAGTTTGGTGGCAAATCTCGAGGGACACTGCAGATTGGGAAAGGGAAGGGTAGTGGTAATGGGGGACCTCAACATGCCAGGAACAAACTGGGGGACAATGACTTCACCAGAGGCCAGAGAGCAGAGGCTGCTGGATGTCTTCCAGGATGCGTTTCTGACACAAAAGATGGGTGAGCCAACTAGGGAGGCCCGGACACTGGACATGGTCCTAGTGGACAGCGATCAGATTAGCAACCTGGAGGTGAAGGACCCATTGGTGGGGAGTGATCATGCCACAGTCTGGTTCTTCCTGGACCTAGTGAGGGAGGAAAGCCAAACAAGGATGATAGTAACTGACTTTAGGGGTGCAGACTTCAGGGAGATGGGAAGGATCCTTAAAGATCGTCTGGACAGGATAAGGCCAGATATGGATACTGACAGCAGGTGGGGGATCCTTAGGAGGAGAATATAGGAGGTTGCCAGATCCTGCACATGGGAAAGGTGTAAGTTAGGTAAGGCCGGAAAACCCTGCTGGTGGACCCAGGAGGTACAGGAAGTGGTGAGGGAAAGAAGGTGGCCTATAGGTGCTTCAAGTGCTCAAGGAGTGAAAGGGATCAGGAGGAATATGAGCTGACAGCTAAGAGAGTCACCAGGGTGGTGAGAGCAGCTAAGGCAAAAAAGGAGCAATCCTTGGCCATTGGGATCTGGAGGGGGCACAAGGGTTTTTTAGATACATAGAGGAAAAAAGGAAAGTAAGGGGGCAGATCAGCAAGATAAGGATAGGGGATGGTTGGGCACAGGAGGCGGGGGAACAGGCAGAAGTCCTAAATGAGTACTTTGCCTCAGTTTTTACCGGGGAGGGATGGAGGGGCTATGTCTTGCGAGGGGAGCAGAGGCAAACTGGAGGAAGGGGGTGGGACCAGTAGAGACCAGGGGCCCTGACGGGTCTGGGGAAAGGGAGTGGCCACCACAGACAGGTGGGGAGCCAACAGTGCAGGGTGAAAAGGGGGAGGACGTGGAGGCTGAAATCCTGGTAGAGAGAGTAAAGAAAGCCCTCAGGTCTCTTCAGATGGAGAAAGCACCTGGGCCAGATGAGATACATCCCAGGGTGCTGAGGGAACTGGTGGACGTCCTGGCAGTCCCTCTAGTGGAGCTTTTCAACATCTCTCTGAGGACTGGGTGGGTGCCCCAAGACTGGAGGGTGGCCCATGTCGCGCCTATCCACAAGGAGGTATCAAGAGAGGAGGTGGGAAATTACAGGCCCATTAGCCTGACATCGGTGGACGGCAAGGTGATGGAGGGTATTGTCAAGGAAAGGCTAGGGGGGGTTACTGGAGCAAACTGGGTACTTGAATAATAGGCAGCATGGCTTTGTCATGGGAAGATCGTGCCAGACAAACCTTGTTGAGTTCTATGACTGGGTGACTAGGGCCCTGGACCAGGGTAGGCCAGTGGATGTCCTCTTTCTGGACATTAGCAAGGTGTTTGATTCAGTACCCCACAGTGGCCTGCTGTCTAAGCTGAAGGAAATAGGGGTAGGGAGACAATTGTTAAGATGGATAGGAAATTGGCCCTCTGAGCTATATGAAGAGTTTGTTAATGGATTTTTACAAACCCTCACAAGTGCATTGACTCCTCGTAAACCTCTAGCCCACCTCGAGGTTTATGGGTCATCACACAACTCAGGTGTGTTAAAAATCCATAACACACACTCGCATAGCCATTATTCTTTATTTTCCCCATTGCATTCCTAATCATCTCTATCAGTAATACCATTAAGCTCACATACTTAGCAGAATTAAATAAGGCAGCATTTAACAAACCAATTTAGAGGTGTTTCAAATATCAGATCACCTTTTTATAAAAAACAAGCAAACTGAATTAAACATATATGCATTTATATAGTTCTTATCAAACAATTCTAATTCTATATCATTGGAACTCCTAACTGAAGTACGATCCAGTAAATTTTACTTCAAATATTTAATGCAAAAAATGTTCATTTTATAGCAGATGTTTCATAAAATATGTTCTACTATTTCAAGTTACAGTCCCAAATATCCACATAGTTCTGATTTTACTGATTTCACTTCATGGTTTCTGCTGCTGTGTTTCTTGTAACTTCAGCTTCACAGAACTGCTGTTGGACCCTTCACCACATCCAGTATTTTTTTCAGTAATTTTTCACAAGGCAGACACTGACAAAGATTTGTACGGTAGACAATAAATTCTAGCGGAATACAGAAAAAGGCATTACTTATTTACAAACTTGAATAATACAATAGTTAACACCGTCCTTAACTTATGCATCTGCTGACTTCTTAGAACGCTTTTTGTAAAAAGAGAATGCTTTATAACTTATTGGCCCTGCGTCTGTGTGCGAGCGGGGGTGAATACCTGAACAAACGTGGTGGCTCTTGTTTTCCTGTTATGGAGCACCCACACTGATCCTTCGCCCTTCACCACCATGGCAGGTAACTTTTTCAACTATTTCAATATTTATCTGGTTGATCCTGCCTTTACAAATTAAAAAAAATCTGTCTGGTTGATCTAGCCATTCGTAGCCTTTGAGTGCAGCTTCAGGAGACAACCATTACATCACGAACGCAGTGTGGCTAACTACTGTTCCTACTGATGTTCGCACTGTAATGTAAAAAAATAAATAAATAAATAAACAAAGAAACAGGCAGTGTGTGTGTGGGGGGGGGGGGATGTATTGCTGTCTGTGTAGGTCTGTGCATGGAGCTGTTCCAGCACCTTTAGCATTCACTCCCTTGCACCAGTAATTATAAAAAATAATGCCTTTGCAAGGTGTATGTTATGAGGATTGTTCACACACCCTCGGTGTGTGATAATCTCATAAGCCCCACGAGGTTAGCTCTCGAGATTTATGGATTGTCACACACCTCAGGTGTATGAAAAGTCCTCATAAGACACACACCTGCAGTGCACAGGCATTGTTCTCTATATAAAACTACACCTCTGGATACCAAACAATATGTATCAAACTATTGGGTGTCAGAATTCAATGATTCGCATATTTGCATTGAAAGCAAATTATACAGAAAACAGAATGGGACTGTACGGTCATAAGTAAAATTTAAATTTTTGTTTCACAGCTCCTCAGTCAGTATGTGGAAAGTTGATTGTTCTTTTTAGGTAACATCTCTTCACTGTTTCTTCATTTGGTTGTTTCTGACTCAGATTTTTACAATATTTTTAATAGCACAAAAACGTTGTCTCAGAGTGTGTTTGGTTGATTTTTTTGCTGTTGGGAGTTGAATGTTTTTTACTTTTGAACCAGGAGTGATGGCAGTTTTCAGTTTGTCTAGCTGTATTGGGCCTTTCCTAGAGAATAATGCCAAGCACAGCGGCCAATTAGAGCTCATGAATATTTAATTTCATTTATTACCCTGATTAAAGCCCATCCAGTCATAATGCCTGCCCATAATTTGTTCATATTACCCATGTTGTAATGTATTATGAAGATGAGTCTAATTTTTTTAGGTGCTTTTGATTAACTTTACTGCCAACATGCTCTTTGGATAACCTTTACCCCAGTGTATTTGCACTGAGTTTTTTTTAACTGACTGGGCTACACTCCAAAGACTGCCCCAGCTCTGTGGTGTAGAGTGCCAGCGGAGGGGGTAAAGGCTGCTCATGCAGGGACCCTGCAGTAGCAGCCCCTTTTATTGGCGGGCAGGCGGTCAAAGCAAGGCAGGAATTCCCCCCAATCCTGCTGCCCCCAGCCTTTCTAATATGAATGGAGGTCTGGGGCCTATCATGTGGATGCTTTTCATGTTGTATGGCTCCATTAAAGGACTATAGGCTGCCATTACCCCCAATCCCCTGCTCTGCATGAAGCAGTGGATCTATCCTACCAGCGGAATTGGATGCCCATCGGTGTTTCCTCCTTCACCTGAGTCCTGCCCTCCAGCCCATCCATGCTACTACATACATGTGGGGAAGGCCACAGACAGGCAGGCTGGGATAGTGAATGGTGGGTGGTGCACACCTCTCCAGAAGTGCTGGCAGATGTGGCCCAGATATGCACCATTAGTGCATACCTAGGCCACTTTCGTTCACAGGCCCCAATGCACTTTTTGCATAACTTTAGCTCCAATGCATTTGAAGGGAGGTACTTACTGTTTATCATTGTGACAGAGTGCAGTGCAATAAATGAAATGCTACTTTGAAATTAGAGTAATCTTTAATACTCTGAGGGTGATTCCTCTTAAGTCTCCATACTACCTTGCACTGTAACAGCTGTGTGTATGTGTGCATTAAATTCTGCAGTTCGTTGGCCCTTCTTTTTCCTTTTTATAATTCTATTCAGATTATTTATTATGTCATGTCTGCCATTGGGTTGCCCTTGAGGTACCATCTACTAATCCTCATGTGACTTTATGTTATGTAGGGACTTGCATGTCCTCCCCAAGACAGCGAAGAGCATTTTGCATTGTGTAGTCCTCTTGTGCCATCAAAAACATTCTGATCTCATCACAGACCAACACAGATAAGGATAGATTCTAATTGTTTTAAAAAAGGCTCTTCCTTTTCCTCAGTGATTACTGTGTTACCAGCTCAAGTACTTGAGTGTCTGACATGTTTACTTTGCCATGAAAAAGTTATTTATAGTTTTTGTATTCATATCTCTTTGATGAGCTAGTTCATTCAAGCCCCTAGAAGTAATGCATGAAGATTTAATTCCCATAAGAAGTCTGAACATAAACTCAGCAGATGTTTTTTTCCTATGGCACTGTAACTACACCAATACAACAATAGCTATGTATAAATGAAAACTATTCTTACCTCTACGATCTTCCTATAAGCAGGTTTAATTTTTTTTTGCCAACAGAGTTCATACAATAGTTCTTCTGTGCCATTAGCAGGTAGCCAGATAGAAATATTTTGGCTTAAAAATAAATCAGCAAATTGCCTTACCACATTACTATTAAATAGTGATGATCCGTTATCTACTAATGCCTCTTGTTTTGGAGAAAGTAGAAAATATTATTCAAGTTTTGGAATCACAGCTGTTGTAGGTGTTGATTTTACAAAATCTATTATTTCCCAATACCAGGAACTGCCATCCACCACAGCAAGTATGTAATTACCATTCCATGGTGCACCATGTAACTCAATAGCCACTGCATGTTGCACCATATGTCATTAATCAAATTCCATTTTTGTAATGTATCATAAGTGGTGTCTTTTGATGTTGCAATATATGTCATGGGATTGTTTTTGAACAACATGAATATATTGAATAATCTTTTGCTTTCTGGCTGTAGTGTAACTGCTCAGGAATCCACCATCCCCTGTGGCCAAATTAAAAAGCCAGCCTCTAACTGAGTACATTTATTTTATTTATTTCAGAAGTTTTACCAGGAAAAACCTACTGGGCTGGTATCAGCTCATTTCCAGATGCATCCTGGGGGGGGAGGAAAATCGGAAACGGGGAAAATACAGTGTACAGTGAATAAATAATGCAATGATATTACAAAATTATAGAACAGCAAAATAAGTAAATTGCCAGAAAATACTTCTAAGAACAAAACTACAATATAATAAAAATAGATGAAAGAAAAGCAATAGCAATGCGAAAATATGATGGGCGGGGGGAAGGCACTGAAAACAGGGAGAGAATGAATGTACATGTGGCAGTGTAGGGTGATGTATAGCAGACAGTAGTCCACCCCCCATATCAGGGGCAACTGTAGGAGTGCATAGAAAAATTACAGAGGAGACATTTCAATGCTTGAAAGGAAGGAGCACAGCATACAGAAGTTGGGAGAGGGCCCCAGTTTATGAAAACGGGACGAGAACGTGAACTGACCAGCAGTGGATTTCAATGCGGGGATAGCAAGAGAGTGAGAGCAAGCATTGCAATGTGAGTAAGAAGTGGATGGAGGGGAAGAAAGTAGAGAGGCAAGATACGAAGGAAGGGAGCCAAACCAAAATTTGGAAATAAAAGAGACACAGTGGGTAAGGTGCCTAGCTTCTAGAGAGGGAAGGGAGAGGGAAGGGAGGTGTACAAAAAATAGTGGTGAGAACACAGGGATTTGTCAAAGGTAAATCAACAGAAGTAGTGAAAGAGAGGGTCCAGTCTGGCTCAGGTGGACTAGGGAGCAGTGCTATAAATGATGTCCCCATAGTCAAAAATTGGGAGACTCATATTAGTGAGGATCTCTCTGTCTGTGGGCAGAAAGTGGGATGCTCCTCTTATTCCTGTACAGCACACCAAGTTTAGAGTGTAGCATCTTGTGGATAGCATCCACATAAACAGAGAAATCAAGCTGACGGTCTAACCAGACTCTGAGGTACTTAAAAGAGGAGACATCTTCAGTTGCTACACCTTCATGGGTATGGAAAGAGGGAAAAGGGGTGACTCTAGCAAGGCTCTGTCTGGTACCAAAAAACATAGAAAATGTTTTCTTGGCATTGAGGGAAAGCTGGTTTTCATGGAACCAGTGCTGGACATTGTTGAAGTCCAGTTGGAGCTGTGCCGTGAGGTCAGGGGTAAAGGAGCCAGAGGTATAGAGTACCGTATCATCCGCGCATACATATCAATGGGCAGAGAGGAGCCAGAGGTATTGAGTGCCATATCATCTGCATACATATCAATGGGTACAGAGGAGACAGAGGTACAGAGTACCGTATCATCTGGTTTCCTCCCAGGTGGGGTCAGGTTGGGAGGATTCCCCTGAAATTATGTATGGCAACAGAAAGCTACCACGCTCTGAAGAAGAGGAGACCTGGGGAGCTCCCACGGGCCGTCCACATGGAGGTGCTGGGCCCGTTTTTTCCATAGTTCCACTCTTCCCCCAAAAGATGTCATGTTCATGGATGCCAAGGCAACCTTGCCCATGCTGTGCATGTGTCCAGTCACCAGCATTAGCAGGGTTTTAAATAACTGATTAGCATTTTTTTTCTTGGGACAATGCTAACTGTACAGAAAGTATTTATATAGGTTTTCTAGAAGTGTTATGTTTGTTAAACACAGTGAGGCAAGTGCTATGCATTTTCACAATTTTTTAGCACTTTTATGAGCAAAAGGCTAATCAATTTTTGGAGTTAAATAAATCCCTGATTAGCGATGTCTCCTCCCTCCCACTGCCCTTCCATCCACACTGTCACCTGTGGTACACCACATGGCAGTATTGTGGTAGAAGAGGACACCCTCCAACCCCAAAGGAAGCAAGCATCCACTGGGACACTCAATCCTCCTCCCTCTGACTGGCCCCCAACAATCTGAGCTTGTTCCCAAACTCGGGTTGTCGGCATCATGAATGGTAGTGCTACCGCAACACTGACTGGCTGGCCTGGGTGGTGTGTTTTAGTTGGGCTGCAGGAGGAGGGTTGGAGGTGTGTTGTTCTTCTTGTTTGTGGGGTGGGGGGAGGGAGGGTGGGTTGTTACCAAGCTGTAGGCTAGGAGGGTGTTATTACTTCTTTGTGGGGTGAGGGGGAGAGGTGGTTGCTGAGTGGGTGGGCTGAGAGTGGGGTGTTATTACTTCTTTGAATGGGGCTAGGAGAGGATGGTGGGTGGTTTCTGAGTGGTTGGGCTGGGGAGGGATTACAATACTTCTTTGCATAGGGCAGGGAAGGAGAGTCTGTGAGGGGGTGTCACTGCTTCATTTTGTGGTGCAGGGGAGGAGGAGGAGGATCTGTAAGAGAGTGTTATTACTTCTTTGCATGAGGCTGGGGAAGGAGGGTGGGTGGTTGCTGAGCAGTGGGAACAGGGAGGGGTTTTATTACTTCTTTGCACAGGGCAGGTGGAGGAGGGTCTGTGAGGGGGGTGTTACTGCTTCTTTGTGTGGGGCAGGTGGAGAAGGGTCTGTAAGGGGTTGTTATTACTTCTTTGCATGGGGTTGGAGAGGAGGATGGGTGGTTGTTGAGCAGGTGGGCAAGGGAGGGTGCTACTGCTTCTTTGCATGGGGTGAGGGAAGTGCGTCTGTGATGTGGGTGTTATTGCTTCCTTGTGTGTGGTAGGGGGAGGAGGATCTGTGAAGAAGGTCATAGTACTTCTTTGCATGGGGTTGGGAGAGGGTTGAGGGTTGCTGAGTGGGTAAACTGGGGGATGTTACTACTTCTTTGTGTAGGGAGAAGGAGGGAGTGTGCACTGGGTGTTGTTGAGTGGGTGGGGCAGGACTTCAGATAACTGTATTTTGGACATATTTTACATCCAGAAATGTGTCCAAAATATCCAAAAATAGACTCCTTGGAGTCATTTATGTCCCTCTGTAACATCAATGTTAAAACGGCTGACTTCTGTTTTTTTCTGCTGTAGACGTCGTTTTCTTTTGGACGTCCACTAGAGGCAGCAGCCACAGCTGGCAGCAAATTATGTTTTCTTTGGGGGGGGTCCTGCATGGCCACCCCCCTGCCAACTGGAGTAAATCGCTGCTTGTCGTGTAAGATACAGCAAAAGAAGCAGAAATGGCTAGCATCCTCAATAACTAGTTCTGCTCTGTCTTCAAGGCTAGTGACAGCTGGAGACCAAGTGGTGAAATTAAGGATTACAATGAGGTATTCAGAGGGCCTATGACTTCAAAAAGTATAGGACTGGGAGTATTTCAACTTTCAAAAATTGTGGACTGGAATATTTTGACTTCCAAAAGTTGCCACCTGGAAGTATTTTGACTCCTGCAAAACTGGAATGACTTCTAAATTTCAACCCGTGGAAGTATTTGACTTCCACCCAGAAAAAAATTATCTGAACCCCTGGGTGGGGGTAAGGGGGTACTTGATTTGAGATGATTGTCAGGTATGGGTGAGGGGAGAATGGTGGGTTTCGAGTATTACAGAGGGCAGGGAAGAGAACGCTGTTTTTTGGGGCAGTGAGTCTTCCGACAAGTGACACTTCATGAGTGAAGTGTCACTTCAAGGAATCTTCAGCAGGTGAAGTTAGTGCTACTCCGCTGCAACTAGTTCTGGGCAAAGTGCTACAGTACACAAAGTAGTGGCACTTCACTTAGCCCTGCACATAGCAAAGTTCAGTTACTTTTCCCACAGCTTGAGGACTCAGGAGGGGAGTCCCCTCCAAGAGCTTCAGTCAGCCCAGGCGACAGAGCGTGATGAATGACAGCAAGTCAGTCTAGTCTGTTTCTGCTGGCTGAGCTTAGAAACTGTCAGATTTTATGCAGCACAGCACTGGGAAATGGAGCTGGGGCCCCACACAGATGGCGAGAGAGATAAAAAATTATATCATTTTAACCAGATCTGTTAAGGGAAGGGGGAAGTTCAGTGATCTGATTCATACTAGTTGGATGATCCAATTCTAATGCAGATATCAAAAGTAGTATGCAGCGGTTTCACTTCCACTTTTCCATTTTCCTCATAAATGCATTACATCTTGCCCCACCTTGGGAATGGACTGTACCTGCATATCTGCATTGGGGCTGGCGGTATAGCTTAGAGCTTAGAGGTTAGAGTAATGAACTGTGAATGAGTTGGTTACATCCAGCAGACAGACATGGGTTTGATGCCCACAACCAACACTTACGTACTGTGTGACTCTGAGCAAGTCACTTAACCTCCCTGGTGCTCTCAGGTCGCCCCTGAAAACAGACATGTGGGCCTTACTCAGTTAATAAAGAATAAAAAAAAAATATCTGGACATGTACCAATCTTTTTTCTGATTTTGTTCAGTGCCTTGACAACATTTAAAGGCACTATAAACATGAAGTTTATTATATATTATTATTTATTTATTAGATCATCAGTTTACAAACCTTTGAGTCATAGACTCATTTACAAAGGCACCACGTCAAGACAGCAATACATCACAGCAAACACAACAGTACAGTACATAACACTTCGATTAAAAAGGCAACCAGTGTTACAGGCATTCACTGGTGGTACACGCTTGGTAATAGATAGATCACAGTAGTCATATTATAGGTACACGAGTACCATGTCAGGTAGCAGCCAGAGATACTTTATTACAATAGACAGCAGCTGTTGCCTGAGACCCCAGGTATATACAGCAAAAGTAGACAGGGCAGACTCAGCCTTGGGTTGAATTATTATTGCATGTCTATGCTATGCAACCATAAGAATGCATTTTTGATCACTGAGGAGATCCTACATTCTTCTGAAGAAATATGTATAATGTGGAAAACTTGATAGTTTTTTGTACTGAGAAGTCTTAAAATTGTGTTACCTGGGGCTAACTGCAAAGTCTAGGAAACAAATGATAATATTTAAAGATATCAAACACAAAGTCGTAATAGAATTGACCAAAGGTGCAATAATATGATGTATGTCTTTTTTATATGTATAATATGGTAACATTTGTAATGTTTTTATATTGAGAAATTTTAAATTGTAATGACATCAAGTATGTTGAACAATAAACTTTAATTACATTCTTCTGGACTGAGTAAACAAAATTGGCCTTTAAGGTCTCAGATCTCCTCTTGCAAGTTCTGAAAGTGTTTTCACCTTATTTGCACAGAATAGCTAACATCAGTGGGAAATAAAGTTTAGAGACTACCCATGATTCCTTGCAATTCATATTAATTAAGCTCCCCATCAGAGTCTAAGACTAAAGTAAAAAATATTGTATTGCAGCTTTCTAGCTGGTCACCTCTTGGGGTCCAGATTATCAACTCCAGCTCCCTCCACAACCATTAAACATTTGTCTTTTTTGTAATAAACCTCTGTGTTTTTGTAATGAACCTGTAGGGATGTTATTACGGCTATTTACATCGGAGAAACTGGCAGAAGCCGTGCTGACTGATTCAGGGGACATTACAGAGCAGTCAGGAATGGAGACACTGATAAACCCCTTGTATCTCACTTTACCTCCGGGGACCACAGTGTCAACAATTTTTCTGTTTGTGTCCTTCAGCAGGATTTCTGGGATGCTGACCAAAGAAAAAAAACAGAAAGCAAGTTGATCATCCACCTAGGCTCCTAGCAGCCCTCCGGTTTAAATGACAGACTTATTTTCTACTAGCATCTTTCAGCCACCTTATGGTTTTCCACCGTAGTCCGTCTTTTTAACCCCCACACCTGTCATAGTGTTCCATCACTTTGGAACACTATGCAAGACTCATTAAAATTATCCTCACTTCCAAGCATTTTCACATTCAAAGCTCTATTAATGGATTATCTGAAGGAATCATGCAACTGTTTCAGACGCCGATGACCCCTAAGCCCCAGGTGCCACTCTCAAATCCTACGCCTAAGTATCTCATCCACCCCACATTCCTAACAACAGAAACCTAGGACCTACAAGCCTAGTTCCCTTAATCCAAGATGACCCTGCCTATTCTCTACCTTTTACCTATTCTGGCCTCCTTTGGCTGCCTCTCTTTCACCCCAATTTCTACCTATTCCTTAATACCTCCTTATTTTTATCATTTTAGGTATGAGCTCTTACTTAGTGGAGACTATATGGGATTGTTGTCTCTTCTCATTTCAGTAAAGCTTATCATTATGTACCTTTGCATGTTAATTATGTTGACCGGTATGTATAGGCCCATATTGACTGGCACCTTCACAATGTTTGTTCTTTTTTTTTTTTTCACCATTGTCCACCGTAATTGTAGTCTTATGAAGTGTACTGTATTGTATTAAAGGAAAACTACACCCAAAACTTGAAAAAATATATGTTGTGCAGAGTGTTTTAATTTATATGTGAAGTTCTAGTGTTTCCTTCCCTCTGACTGGTATTAGGAGTTTTTCTCAAATTAGCCTGCAAGCTTTATGCTAGTTTTATGACCCCTGGGGTTCTTCATACCTGATAGTGTAATTGCATTTCTTGTTCCCACAGTGCATCTTGTCTCATGTGACTGTGATGTAAGAGAGACCCAATATTCAGCACACACATGCCAAACAAACTAAACATCTTGGAAGCTTTACAAGCTGCACAAAAATTACCAGCAGCAAAGTTTTTCAGGACAGTAAAACCTTTAGGATGAGGGTGGTCACCAAGCTGAATTCTACAGATGTTAAAATATAGCCATCTCTGTTGTTGTGAACTGATTGTAATGCAATGCTTTCTGCTGGATTTATGGGCTCTGCTACATCACCATCACATGTAACAAGATGCATTGTAGGACAAAGAAATGCAATAAAACTATTTGATATGGAGATCTCCAGGGGTCGTAAAACTACCCTAAAGCTAGCAGGCTAATTTAGGAAAAACTCCTAATACCAGTCAGAGGGAAGGAAACACTAGAACTTCACATACAAATGAAAACACTCTGCGCAACATATATTTTTTCAAGTTTTGGGTGTAGTTTTCCTTTAATGCCCAGGACCACCTTGAAAATGAGCTTGCGCAATGGTGTTTATGCCTGCTTAAATAAAGTGATTGATTGATTGATTAATTGATTGATATCTTTCCTTGCATGTGTGCACGGTACATTTGCATATGTGGGTATGCCTACACACACTTCCATCTTGTGTGTGTGTGTGTGGGAGGGGGCATACTCAAATGGGCATTCCACATTTATTTCCATTTTCCACAGTTGTCTGTATCTCTGTCTCCTTCCCCCACACTTGTCATCTTTCAGCCTTTTTACTAGGCCCTGTTAACTAACCCCCACTTGAGGACTCCTTAGCTCATTCACTCCTACTATGCCCTGCCATACCCATTATCCCATTCTTGTTTTTCTAGATTCTTACCTTGCCTATTACCACTTTTTCTCATAGAGCCTCCCATTTTCCCCCAAATACATATCCGTTATTTCCCCTTACCTCTTCACTAACTTTGCTTTTTTTATCTTTTAGATAATTCCTGAAGAAGACCCAGAAAGCAAGACCTCGCCATTCAGGCGCTTGCTGACTACCTCTCTAGCCTACCGACCAAAATGACCCAGATAATTGTTGGTGACCTGAATATCAACTGGGTCTCTGCCACGGCCTCCCAAACCAGAGATATCTTTGCCACCCTTGACATGCCTCAGCTTGTCTCTGCCCCAACCAGATTCAACCCCTCTACTGGCACCAGCACCCTCCTGGACATCACCATTACCAACTGCCCCCAGAGGGACCTCGATATCAGCGTACTTCCTGGCTCACTTAGTGACCATTCCCCGGTCGTATTCTCTTGGTCTGCTACCAACAGCACACCTGCACCACAAACCACCCAGCGACGTCGTCTACTCCCAGGCGGCCTGTGTCGTCTTAAACTGTACCTCTCACAACTGGATTGGTCCCCAGTTAGGCTTGCACCATCCATAGATGAGGCATTGGATTTTTTCACTCGCACTTTTAACACTGCCTGTGACCTCTATGCGCCCTTCACTAGAAATCGCACCAAAAAGCAAAGCACACCCTGGGTTACCCCTCTCCCTCCTTCACAAACTTAAAATGAGAGACAATCTGTGTCACATTGCTGTGGAATCTGGCAAGCCAGCTGATAGGCAAGTGTACAACGCCAAGTGCCATAAGTGTACTTGGGTCATTCGACAGACCAAAGCCCAGTACTACCAATCCACTCTTGTCTCCTCCTGAGGGTCGGCTAGGAACTTTTGGGATGATGTAAAAGAGCCGAATGGGAAATCCCATCCCCCCCCAACTCTCCTTTAATGGAACTGTCTGCTCTGACCCCCTTGGTATTGCAGACTGCCTAAACCACACTTTCTCAGACCTGAGTTCAGTTCTGTCCAGTAACTTCTTTGACCCCATCCCAGTAGCACCACTGCCCACTCTCCAGAGACCTCCTTTCTATCTACGTACCATCTCCCCGCTGGAGGCTTGACCCCTTCTGCAAAAATTCATTAGTAGTAACAACCCTGGCGCCAACCTACTGGACACTAGGCTACTTTGTCTGACTTTGGATGCTATCTTGGTCCCACTTATTGAGCTGCTCAACCGCTGTCTGTACCTGGGGCAGTTCTGCAGCACATGGAAAACCACCATCATCACTCCCATCCTAAACAGCGGCGATCGAGCGCCCCCCGGGTAACTATTGATCTATCTCCATCCTCCCCCCACTCTCTAAGGCCCTTGAAAAAGTAGTTGCCAACCAGCTTGCCGAATACCTGGCCATGCACGATATCCTGTGCCCTAACAGCATGGCTTTCATGCAGGTCACAGCATCACAACCACGCTACTTGAATTCTCCAACTTTCTGCACTCTGCTCTTGATGCCGGAAGTTCTGCCAGTGCCATGTTCATTGACCTGTCCAAGGCCTTTGACACGGTTTGCCACCCCCTCCTGCTTGACTCCCTCAGATGCCTTGGTTTCTCCCCCGGCCCCCTTGCATGGTTCACCATCTACCTCTCTGCCAGAACTCAGTGTGTAAAAATCAGTAGCACCCTATCTGACACACAACCTGTCCACTCTGGGGTTACCCAGGGCTCCATTTTAGGCCCTGTGCTCTTCAGTCTGTACCTCAACACCTTCCCCTCGGCCTGCCCAAATAAGATCCTCCTCTACGCAGATGACGCTCTGCTCTTCACCTCTGACCTCAACCCAAACACACTCCAGACCACCCTCCAACAAGCTTTTGATAGAGCTGAGCATTGGTTCACCTCACGAAGGCTAGTCCTGAACCTAAAAAAGACCAAAGCTATGCTCTTCTTGCATCGCCAAAGCAAAGCCAGTGGTGCCCCTCTCGTGATACTTCCTAGCACACTAAACCACATTGAGCAGGTTTCCTCCTTCAAGTATCTGGGCATTACCTTTGATTCGGCACTCTCCTTCCATTCCCATATCAATGTCCTTTCTGCTGCCACCAGTGTCAGGATTGGACTGTTATACTGCCATAGGGACTGCCTACCAGAAAAGGCCCTTAGATTGGCAATCACCTCCACTGTCCTGTCACTAATCGACTATGGGCTGCCCGTCCTTGCTGCAGCTGACAACACTTCACTTGCAAGAATCCAGCTCTCTATAAACAAGGCCTGCAGGCTAATACTGGGAGCCCCTAGGTGCGCCCATATGTGCCTGCTGTACTCCACCACCAACTTGCTCAACCTTGAAGAAAGACTCCACTTCCAAACCTGCCTTCTTGTAAAAAAGACCCTGCTAGGGCTCTCCCCTCTGGGGTTGTCACCTCCCTGCAGCGTGCCTCCCCCTCTGTCTCCACCCACAGCACTGTCAAAACCTCCCTTATTGTCCCCAGGGTAAGGACCTCTATGGCCCAGAGATCCTTTTGCTATCGGGCTCCCTCCTGGTTCAATTCCCTCCCAGTCAACATAGCTGGCTCCACTAAGCTTGGTCCTTTCAAGGTCTGCTTCAGAAGCCATCTGACAAGCACTCGCTGCAGCAAATGCACATAATCCCCCACCTGCCCCTTACCCTCACCCCTAGGCTGGGTCTGCCCTGTCTACTTTTGCTGTATGTGCCTGGGGTTTCAGGCAACATCTGCTGACTAATGTAATAAAATATCTCTGGTTGCTACCTGACGTGGTACTCATGTACCTATATTATGGCTAATGTGCTCTATCTATTACCAAGCTTATACCACCAGTGAATTCCTGTAACACTGGTTGCTTTTTTAATCTAAGTGTTATATACTGTACTGTTTTGTTTGCTGTAATGTATTGCTCTCTTGACGAGGTGCCTTTGTAAATGAGTCTTTGACTCAAAGGTCTGTAAACCGATGATCTAATAAATAAATAAAATAAATAATGACCTGTGGTCAAAATGTAAATTTTAACTCTAGTTTCTATTTTCAGCATGCATTTACTATTACCATTTTGTTCTGTTTTTTTTCTTTAATAAGTACATCCACTGCCTCTGCTTGTATAAATGTTCCAAACTTTCTGCTGCTTCTCTAGCACCACAGCTTATTTGAGTACCCCCATTAACATTTTCTGCCATAACTGAGCTCATCTCACAACCCTTTACTAACCCCACATCTCAACAGCCCTCCTTAGCACCAATTGAAAGCCTCATCAAGCTTAGCACTTATAGGTGTTCATTTCCCATCTTGTTGGTTACCTCTTGTTATTCGATCTCACTCCAGACCAATGTATTGTATCCCTTACTGAATCATGTTTTGTACCATGTATTGTATTCAATGTAACCTTTTTTTTATTTAGTTGTTTAACCAGGAGTTGTTTAACCTGATCCTCAATGCTCTGTAAACGTTTATGTCTCTGTATTTCTTGTTTGTAATCCACTGTTCCCTTCCCCCGGGTCGCACCTGGAATCGAGCCTTGACTTAGTGTACCTTTCGCGGTTACCAAATGTTTAAATAAATAAAAATAAAACATAAAAACATTTAGTCATTAATGCCATCTTGACAGCCCAAGCTGCAGTACTACCAACCAAGCCTGCACGGGCTAGATGGCAGTGTGGCACTGCGCTGTGCTGTGCTATGATGTGCTGCAGTTTAATTGTACTGTGCATGTGTGGCTTGATGGCAAGTTCAGCGTAGCAGTGCTCACAGCTCAGAGCTTTCTCTGAGTAATGTCAGACCAGTGTAACTCCATATGAACTCCAGTTCAAAAGCGCTAACCACCCTGAACTTCTGGTCATAACAGGATAAAGCCGAGGGGGGCGTGGCCTGACCAGGCAGAAGATGGCAGCATAGTTCAGAATCTCTGCAGGAATGACTGCAATCTAACCTCATCCAGCCTTCACCAGACCTTTCTTTGGTACCAGCTCCTGTGACCATCCTGTAATCTTACTGCCTGACACAGTTTGTAAGTCATTTTTGATCCATCATCTACTTATATTCAATTATTCTACACTGTACTGCAGCATACTAGGCCTAATCCTTCAACACCATGGCAGATCTCCAAACACAGCAAAGCTCACTTGCTAGAGTGGAAGTAATGTTTTTTAAACTGATGGCTGAGATTAATGATCTAAAAACCTCCACTCAACAGAATGCAACCACTCTTGAAACTTTTAGGCAGAAAATTGCATTTAATGAGAAAGCAACCACTACTATTCATGACCTCCAGGCTACTGTCCACAATCAAGATCAAACTATTAAATCCCTACAAGCCAAAACTGACGATATTGAAAATCATAATCGTCGCAACAATTTACTATTTTTTGGCTTCCCTGAAGGTGTAGAATTAGGAGATACTACTGCGCTTTTATTACACGTGCTGCCTGCAATACTTAAACTGCCTCCTGACCTTACGTTAATCATTGAGCGGTCTCACCGCACTCTGGGTCCCAGGCCAACATCAGACCAGCGACCAAGGCTCATCACTGCTCGCTTCTTGAACTATTCCCATACAGAATTAATATTGAAACGAGCCAGGGAAATGGGGAAACTTCAGTGGCAAGAGTTTAATATTTCCATTTACAGAGACTTTTCAAAAGATTTAACCATCAGAAGGAAGGCCTACAATCCACTTAAACAAATCCTCCACCAAAGAAGCATTAAATTTGCTCTACGTTACCCCACGACACTACGCCTTTTCTCAGGCTCTTCCTTCAAGGATTTTGAAACCTCTGATGCCTTAGCCAACTATCTGGAGGTCTGTCTCTGTAATCTTACCCTGGGAAGTTCAACAGCAATTGGCAACCCGAACATAGCTTTGGTATCCGCACGGAGGGTGGACGACTAGGTACAGGAACGTGGGGAAAGTGTTGCAGAACTCACAGCCCCAAGCAGCAACGCCGCAACTGATTTGACCCCAAGGCAATCAACACGGCTGCAAGAGAAGCTTCTGTCAGGGCATTATTCTCCAAGACTTTCATGCTGTTCTAGCGAGGTTTCACCCCAAACACCCCAAGCTGCAGCCTCTCACCTTCAAATCAACCCCTCTATTCCCTTGAGCAATAAGTTTGCTCTCTTGGAGGATGACATGCGCTCCTCGCAGGAGGATCTTTCCCAGCAAATTTCAGACAAACATCCCTCTAATTTGGGCCCTGTGCCTCAGGGATGTATTTCTGCTGATAATTCATTGGCAGAAGTTGTTGCAAGTTCCCCCCTCAAATCTTTAGAGCCACCCAAAAAGAAACGTAAGGCAAAGACCAAAAGAAAGAACATCAATAGTCACAATCCTGCTAATAAATCTAAGGTGTCATGAGCTTATATGGTCAGTAATATGGTCACAGTTGCTATATCTTGGTAGGTTTTGCTTCCAGGATACTTAAAGGGAGTGCCAGTACACTTTTTCTGCCTAGTCGCCTGCTCTACAGTCTATGCTACCAGGTTGCTTTTCGCTCCCAGCGGTGCAGAAAGCAAAGGCTGTACATCGCGGCACGATCAATTTACTTTTTGTTGCAGTGTTTAAACGAGCAGCTTAAAGGTCTTCAAGAGAACTTTGGTATATCAGCAATGCTTTTCTAACCCATTATTTTAGTGTTAGATCTTATACATTACCTCACTAAACAGGCTCTCTGTATCTAGCCTTTTACTCTCCAATTTAGCAGTGCATCTGGTTTATAGTCTTTTGGCTGTTCAGTTGCATATCTTCAATTGGTATACATCCTCATTATTGCCTTTTCTTTTTTCATATGTGAATTATTATATATTACAAGGCAATTTACCCCTTCCCTCTCCTGATGACAGGTTCTTAAGTATTATTGGCAACTACATTTAATCTATCTCCTTCTCTACGCTCCATTATTCTTACTACCTCCTGTTTACAATATGGAACTATCATTAGCACTCAAAGAGGTGGGCTATGTTTGGTGTACTGTTGCAAAGGATTGTCAATCTACGACTTCCTCATGCTCCTTATTTTACTCGAAGCCTACAGATATTATAGAAATTCACTGCTGTGTGGTCCCTCCTGTTTTGGGGCTCACTGGGCCTAGTCTTCTAGACCTAGTCACCCCATATGACACCTATTTAGGCAATTTTCGAGTAATCAGAGCTGATCTTTACTATGACTATCAATTCTGTCTACAGTTATCACCGAAGTCTATACTTCTCCACATAATCCCGATTTGCATTTTGCTCAGGGCGTAAGGGCTTAAATTGACCTCCCCTTTCTTCTTTCCCCCTTAATAATGTATTTATTATGTACTTATTCTGTTGCACTGCAAAGTATACTCAGAGTCACTCTAATGTGGTAATTATCTACTTTTCCTTTTATATTTGTTCATTTGCATTCCACCTGGCTCCCTGAATTCCTTGCTCTATGTCTAGGCTGTACTGACATCTCATATATGGTTCTTTAATTTACTATTATTTCGAGTTGGTATATCTTGTACTATTACCACTAATGTTTATAAATAAGTTCTGGTGTTTAGCTTTATCCTTATACCTTGTCCTGTTATCTTAGAATTAAGCTGAGGTCATTACAGTCCCCTGCCTTTCTTGGTATTATTCCCTTTCAGTTTAGCTTATTAGGAATACTTACTTTATTATATTACTGGGATCAGACTTAGGTTTGGGCTGATATTTATAACCGGTCCTCCCTAGTATCCTCCCTACATCGACGCCCCAGTGTGTGGTGAGACAGTCTCTTAGCCAGTTGGCTGACTCATATCTCCTCACGCCCATAAAACGTTTTCTTTGTTATTTACCTTACCAGTATTATTGTTGTTGTTAATTACTTTTTTCCTTCCCCATCTCTATTCTAACTTTAATAAGATATCTGTGCCACTCATGTATCATATAGCTCACTTTTTTTGGCTTGAATGTTCCTGCCACACTCTGCATATATGTAAGCTCTCTATATTGTATTCTAATCATCCTCTGCCTCATTTATTTGTCCCTTCACACTCTGGCGATTATTCCCTTGCTTTAACACTAACAATATAAGTGACATATTTTTATATACATGGAATGTGAAGGGACTTAATTCTCCTTGTAAGCAGAAGCAAATTCTTTCACATCTCAAAAACCATAAAACACAAATTGCTTTCCTTCAAGAAACAAAATTATTAGCAGAGGATGTTCCTAGACTTAAAAAACATTGGATCGGTCAGATCTATGAATCATCCTATACCTCAAGAAAAAGAGGAGTTGCTATTCTTATTCATAAGAGTCTCAAATGGTCCCTTGTAAACTCCATTTCCGATACTGACGGCAGATGGTAATGGTCAAACTGAATACCAAGTCTGGTCCTCTTCTGCTTGTTAATGTCTATGCACCCAACTCCAATTCCCAGGATTTTTTTCATAATTTAGCTTAACAGATTCTATCCTTTAACACTGATAATACATCAGTTATTCTTGGACGGGATCTTAACTTAGCTTTAGAAGCCAGTATTGACAGACGTAGCCCCACTACAGAGGCCCACCCTAGAAGTATTAAAGCCCTCTCATTACTAATGCAAGATGTTGGATTAGCTGATGTATGGCACCTCCTTCACCCCCGCGATTGAGAATTTACTTTTTACTCCTCTCTACATAAGACATACAGTAGAATTGACTACTGATTGGCCTCTCCTGTTAAAATGGAAAAAACTATTGATTCATCCATCTGTCCCATCATAATCTCGGACCATTCCCCTGTCAAATTGTAACTTTTGTGGGGCCCATTAGCACCTAAATCTTCTTAATGGCGGCTGGACCCTCTCCTTCTCAAGGATCCCAATTTCTTACCCATGATCAAAGCACAAATTCAGGACTTCCTCTTTCACAATACCCCAACCAAATCTTCTATGTCCTCTGTATGGGAAGCTCTTAAAGCTATGATTCGAGGGAAAATTATCAGTTATGCTGCACACAGGAAAAGAGTAAGGGAACAACAGCTGGCTGACTTGGAAAAATCTCTTAAGGCTAAAGAGAATTTATACTTTTTTTCTAACAAGCACTGTCCTGATTCTCAACTTCATCTTGAAATTCAACTTAGAGTTAAAATGAATGAATTAATTTCTCGTAAAACTGAACTAGCCTTGTTTAAACTTAAATATAAGTTTTGGGAACACGGCGATAAAATTGGGAAACTCCTCTCTTACCAGCTCAAAGCACAACAAATGGGATGACATATCATAAGCCTAAAAGATGAACAGGGTACGATTCACTCCGACAACCCCTCTATAAACCGTATCATGAAAACCTTTTATCAAAAACTATACTCTAACACAAATCCTCCATCTACTTTACAAATTCAAAAGTTCCTTAAATCATTTCATCTTTCTACTCTTAAAAAACATTCTTTAGATGAACCCTTCTCACTTCAAGAAATCCAGAAAGCTTTGTCTTCCTTGAAATCTGGAAAATCCCCTGGGGGTGATGGAGTCCCTGTCGATTTCTATAAAATGTTTTCCGACATCTTATGTCCCCTTCTTCTTAATGTTTATCAAGAAGCTTCCAATACTGGCAAGCTTCCCACATCTTGCACCGAAGCAATCATAACCCTAATCTCTAAGAAAGAAAAAGACCCTACTCATCCCACAAGTTACAGGTCCATCTCTTTATTAAACACAGATGGGAAGATATTTGCTAAACTACTAACTTCTTGACTTGAATCCTTGATTCCCAAGCTAATTCATTGTTTGCAAGCGCGTTTTATTAAACATAGATCTGGTTCTGATCACCTACGTTCCTTATTTAATTTAATTCACAAAGTCAAATCCCTCAAGACACCAGCTGCAGCCATAGCTATTGATTTCGAGAAGGCCTTTGATTCCTTAAACTGGGACTACCTTCATCAAGTTTTATCTTATTTCGGTCTTTCTCATACCTTTTGCTCCTGGATCAAGCTATTATATAACTTCCCAGTTGCTAAAGTACTTGCTAATTCCACCCTTTCCTCTTACTTTCATCTAGCAAAGGGAACTAGACAAGGATGTCCCCTGTCACCTTCCCTGTTTATTTTAGCTATGGAACCCCTGACTGCATGTTTACGTCAATCTTCTGGCATTATGGGCATACCTGTGAGCAATTCAAGATATGTTTCTTTCTCCTGCGTGGATGACCTCTTTATCTTACTCGAAAACCTGAATGAGGCTGGGGTCCCTGTTGGTTGATTTGCTTAATAATTTTACTAAAATTTCTGGCCTTGCATTGAATTATGGCAAATCACAAACTATGCCCCTTAACGACCACTGTAAAGCCTTTATGAACGTACCTCTTGGATTCTGCAGGTCACCACAGGATATAGCATATCTAGGAATCAAAATTACTAGTAACGTAGGGAAGATATGGGACATTAACTTTAACCCCTTATTTGATACCATCAAAACAATTCTGGACAGATGGAAGCTTCTTAATCTCTTTTTTATGGGGAAAATTGCAGACATTAAGATGTCCATTTCTACGAAGATTCTTTACCTCTTTGCCAATATTCCTTTAGTCTTACCATCCTCCTTTTTTCCTAAAATTGATAAATTAATAGGTAACTTTATCTGGGATGGGAAACTACTGAGATTTAATCGCAACAAACTTCGATCTCATTGGAAAAAAAGGGAATTCGGACTCCCCTGGTTCAAAGACTACCTCTGGGCTTTCCGAATGGCCCAAACCATTAAATGGTTTCAGAAATCCTCCCCTCACTCACCACTATGGGCTACAATGGAATCCGCATTGTGCCTGGGAGGAGTTCCCACTTCCTTCATTTTTAATCCAATTTCCTCTAAACTAAAATCTCACCCGACTATATTATCCTCTGTTCTTTATTGGAAACTAACCCACAAATTCCTGAAATCCAATCCAACACCCTGGTTTTACGCCACCTTATGGGGCAATCCACTGCTCACTCTAGAAGATCACTCAATTTTCTGTCGTACATGGAGGAACGAGTTCACTCACTCTTAGATCATTCTCAGACTTGCAGGTCACATGGAAACTTCCTAAACAGGACTTCTGGAAGTTTTTTTTTTTTTATCCTCCTCCCCTGCACCTGGCCGGTCTCTCCTTCGGGCCCCCACACGAACTCCCCACTGTGGCTACTCTCCGATCCCTACTGCCCCATATCATAGCCAGCCCCAAGTAACCCCGGTGTATCCCTTCACTAGGCGAGTCTCTTACCTCCGTAGGAGAATGGCCCTGGTGGCCAACCAATAATCCTGGGGTGCTGCTAGGACAGCATATGGAGGTCCAGGAGCCCGGTGGTGAGGGTTTTGGAGGGCTATCACCCAATCGGCCTGGCGCCATTTTCCACTTTGCTCCCCTGAGAAGCGACGTGCCACTGACGTCAAGGCATATGCTGACATCCATCACTCCCCTTAGTGTATTGGGGCAGACGTCCTGCTGTACTCCCAGCCTTCTCCAGGAGTCAGCAGACGCCGAGCCATGTATCCACCCTCTCCTCTGAGAAGGCGAGCCATCATCAGATGCTCATTTCCTTCTCCCCTGGCTGGCCCTCCAGCAACCTGAGTCCATTCCCAAACCCGGGTCACTGGCGTCGCAACTAGAAATCCAACTGCTGCACCGGCGGGCCGGCATTCTGGAAGTTTTTACAAATTCAGGCAGCTTATAACTCTCTCTCTCTCTCTCTCTCTCTAGTTTAGTGTTTAGGCATACTCTTCTAAACCCATACATCTCGCACTGGACTAACTTATCAGTAAAATTAAATAGCTCCATTTGCAAAGACATTATTGATAATCTACCTGATCAGTCTATACAGGCCAAAAATAAATGGAGTACTCTTCTTAACTACAATATTTCAGATGCACAATGGAGTAATTGTTGCGTATTGCACATAATACCTTTAAAGATGCCCGTAGTTCTTTAATACAAACTAAAATCCTACATCTTTGGTATAGAACCCCCTCTGTGCTTCAACGAATGAGCCTATTAAATAATAATAATTGCTGACGCTGCAATTTGGCCAATGGGGATCTACTTCATATCTTGTGGTCTTGCGCTCCCATTAATAAGCTCTGGCATAAAGTCTGTTTACTTGCCTCCAGAGTAACAGGACAAAAACTACCTTTTGGCCCCAAGCTATTCCTTTTAGGCATCCTTATCCCCAATAGCTCTCTCCTCTCACATGCACATTTTAGATGGCTAAACATACTTTCTCTTCTGGTCAAACGTCTGATTCTTATGAAATGGAAATCAACTCTGGTGCCTTCTCTTTCAGATGTTCTTCAAAGCCTCTCTCAGTATGCCTCCCTAGACCGATTATCTCATGTTACTCATAACCGACTCACTGTATATGACAAATGTTGGCAGGATTACTTCAAGTACATCGAACCTAGTTCTTCTAGACCCTAATTCTTAGGGATATTTAGCCCTCCTTCTTATTTTGCTCTCAGATTAGGTTTTCTCAAAACTTTTGTGCACAGATTTCACCTCTTTTCTCCCTTCTTCCCTGTTTTCTTCCCTCTCTCCTTCCCTTCTTCCTTGCTTTTTTCCCTCTTCTTTCTTTCCTTGCACTTTTCGCTTCTCTTCACCTCTCCATTACTGAACATTGTTCATAGTACCACATTTATCACTTTTTGCAGTTTACTGAATGCCTTGTCATAGCCTGCCCTAGCATGTATTTCGTACATGGTTGCTATTTCTGATCCTATAATACCCTACTGATTGTAACCCTTCTGCTCTCCACTTACATCCTGTCTAGGTTTGTGTTTTATTATCAATACATGTATATAAGGCTTCTCCAATATGTTTACCCTAAATACTGTGTTTTGTTAAGTGATATTTTATACCTTACATTGAGGATAGTCTTCTATTGTATTAGATGTGTGCTTTCTTATATACTCGAATTTCAATAAAAAGATAAAGTGAAAATAACAGGATAAAGTCAAAGCCGCTTGAAGGGATACTGCCTGCTTAGCACGCTCAACTCTCTGCACGTCAAGTACAAATGGCTCCTCCCAATCCACCTACATTGGTATTGGTGCTAATTTGATCATGCTGTTACGTTCTCCTCACAATAATGGGCAATACGCTCATGTTGTGTCTACTCCCTCTGTTTGTGCAGATGCACCTGCAGCAGCAGTAATCATTCAGCTAAAGGGGAATTCCCCCTAGCTGTAGTATTAGAGGAGTGTTTTTCGTATAATGCCACTGTGGTCACATTCGACCATTAGCAAATCTTCTGTGCTGAAGAGCTTTTCAAACCTCCAATTGAAAAGGTAAAGAAATGGGCTATTTCTTACCTTAACAACAGCAAAACTAAAAGGTTACTCAGGAGCTGTTGCAGTTGAGACAACAGTTTCTTTTTACAAAACTTGGCTCACAGAAGGACATAAACAAAACCACTGATCAGATGTAGGGTGAAAAATACAATCTTTACTGGTTAGTGCCTATTATCAACAGCTGGCACAACCTCAAAAACTCCATTATTCATACGTGTGAATAATGGAGTTATGTTAACCACATTTCTAAAAATAGACGGCAATGTCCTTGTGCACTTGTCCAGCAGTCTATCCTCGTGCTGGCCATTCCTTTGCACTCCCTCAGGGAAACCACCAGTGCAACGCACAGCCTTCTTGGTACTTGGGCCCACCCCTCTCCACAACACTAAGCCATTTAACAATATGCAGACTCACCGCCCAGACTGGACTTCAGGGAAACTGGATCAGGAGGTAGGAGGTTCTGGCAGAGGGACGGAATCTTTCTTGCAGGCAGGCACAGGATGCCTGGGGGCCTTGAAGGGCTTCCAGTGCTACTCAATGGCTCCTCTTCTTCTCTCTGTCTCTCTCTGATGCAGCTTCAGGGGGCACTGCCACCACCGAGGGATCGGAACCTTTACTTAAAATAAAAAAAAGAGCTGGAAAACAGGGACCCAATGGCCTCTAATGACCTGCCCCTCTCATGACTGCTAGTTGAACAATTTAGGGGATCAGAGACAGAGCACAGGCATGCAGCACAGTTGACAGGATGCCTTACATCACCAGTAAGTTTATTTCACATCTCTGTCAATTGCTACGTACTCCCTCTTCCTCTCCTGGTTCTCACGCAAAAAAAACAGTAAAGATAAAAAATAAAACATGAAGAAGTGAGGTTTAATGGGGATTTTATGCATACCTTTTTTGGTGTGTGATGCCCATATATGAGGCATCACACACCTTGGGTGTGCATAAAATCCCCATAAACCACACCTCCTTGTGCGTTATTCTATGTTTTATTAAGATATTCACCCAGCAGTGCAGCTCCCTGTCCAGCCAACATTTCACGCACAGTTACACTTTATCACGGCTGAGGTGTACCATAAGTGTAAACCCTTACATACATTTCAGTGAGCCACAATTGGTCAATTCAAAATCATGTGACTATGTTTGCAATCCATTATAAATACTTTTGTTGAAAAGACCCCCATGGTGCCCTATGACCACATGAACACTACATATTTTTACAAGTAATAAAAAAAAAGATATGCATATCTCATATAAATTGGTTAGTAAAGGCCCCCACTTAAATTAAATATGTATTTCATTTCTGTATCAACATATTACATATAGTGTTCCAATTATATGTTCCATATTATATGTTTTGAAAAATCTCACTGAGTATAATAATTATGAGCCAATCGTTTCCAAATTTGCTGCTTTAATTATATGTTCCATATTATATATTTTGAAAAATCTCACTCAGTGTAATAAGCCAATCATTTGCAAATTTATAATAAAAATAACAGTTGATACTATAGTTGTGTTACTAAGAATAATCATGCAACCCTGTTTTATTAAAATAAGCACATTGACCAACATGCAAAAGGTTTATGTAGAAAGGGTATTCCCTTAAAAGTAAGAAGAATTATTAATCTTACAGTTTATTAAAGGCTCAATTCCAATAGAAAGTTAATTTGATATATCATAAGAGCTACCTATTTGTGTTAATGTATTCATATTGCTCAAAACTCCTTTACTATGTAGTGTTTAGCAGTGTAAAAGATGTATCTTCTATTTTCTACACAGGCATCTATAGTTAATACCTAATAATAAACATTTTTTATGACATTTTGGTGGATAGAAACCTAATGCAGTATGAACAATGAAGCTGACTAATTATACCAAAATAAACAGAAAGGAGAAAAAAGGGGAGGAATAGGGGAAAAAAAGAAGAGAGGGAGCAAATGTGTGGGAGAAGAGCAGACTATGGAAAGGATATAAATAAAATCACTACTGCCATATACATCACTTATCAAAAATGTTCGATCATTCTGTAAAAGTAAGTTACTAACAATATTACTCCACGGAACAAATGAAAATAAAAACTGAAAATATATTTATGATTTTCAATTCTTCCGCAAGGGCATACAAAGCATAACCATATTTGCATGGTCATATTATACTTTTAATAGGCAAATGCATAGCATAAGCGTGAAAAATAGCCATAACAAATCAAATGGGAGAAGGTGGGGAGCTGGGGAGGAAACAAGTAACAAGGTAACAAAACCTAATGAATAAGACTCACAGCTGCCTGGTACGTGAATATATCAATAAAATATTGATCATATTTCTAAGTCTGTTACTAACTGTACTGTCCACCAAAATATAAGATTCAAAAACATACTTGACAATATAATTAGATTCTCATATACACACTCTAACAAAGAATTATATGTCACTTAATTTCTGCAGTTTCTCACAGGTGGCCATTTTTTGTATACTTTTCATAATGCTCATAAAGATCATGGGCAGGATTCATAAAACTCTGCCCGGGCACAAACCCAGTTTTACGCAACCAAACCAAGTTTTACATGGAAATATAGAATCTGATGGCAGATAAAGACCACTTGGCCCACCTAGTCTGCCCATTTTTCCATACCTACTGTATCACCGCAGACTCTACTTGATCTCCAGCTTATCCACCCCTTGTCTTATCACTGAGGTTCCCATATGCCTACCCATGCTTTCTTGAACCCCATTACCCATTACAGTCTTGCCCCAACCACTCTGCTGGGAGGCTGTTCCAGGCATCCACCACCCTCTCCATGAAGAAGTACTTCCTCACATCTCCCCTGAGTCTACTCCCATCCAGCTTCATAGCATGACCCCTTGTCCCTGGGCATCTTATTTTCTAAAAGATGCTTCCCTCATGAACCTTATTTATACCTGTGAGGTATTTGAAAGTTTCTATCATATCTTCCCTCTCTCTCCATTCCTCCGGTGTATACATGTTAAGGTCCTTCAGTCTTTCCTCATAGAGCTTTTAATGCAGACCCTACACCATTTTGGTTGCCCTCCTCTGGACTGCCTCCACTCTTTCTATGTCCTTCTGCAGATGAGGTCTCCAGAACTGGACACAGTACTCCAGAGGAGGTCTCACCATCGATCTATACAGTGGTAACACCACCTCCCTCTTTCTGCTGGTGATCCCCCTCCCTATGCACCCGAGCATCCTGCTAGCTCTACTGAGTGCCTTGTCACACTGCCTAGCCACTTTTAGGTCATCGGATATGATAACTCCCAGGTCTCTTTCCTGTTTGATGGTCGTCACTACGTCTCCTCCCATTTTTTACTTCTCTTCTGGGTTTCTGTGCCCCTCGTGCATAACTTTGCACTTTTTTGCATTGAAGCCCAGTGGCCATACTCTTGGCCACTCCTCTAACCTTTTCAGATCCCCTCTCATTGTTTACACTCCCCCCTCGCGTGTCTAACCTGTTGCAGATTTTAGTGTCATCCATGAACAGGCAGACCTTTCCCTCCATCCCCTCTGCAATGTCGCTAATAAAGACATTAAAGAGGATCACAGGGGGTGCAATATACAGACCTTCAGCACAGGTGGAGGGAGGTGGACAGGGTTCTAGTGGAAACCATCCACACAATGGCAGCTAAAGGGGAGGTGCTTCTGGTAGGTGATTTCAATCTGCCAGATGTGGATTGGAGCATCCCAGCTGCTGCCTCATCCAGGAGCAGGGACATCCTGTACTCCATTCAAGGGGTAGACCTCAGGCAGCTAGTGCTACAGCCCACCTGGGAGGGTGCAATTTTGTACCTGGTACTCACCAACAGGGACAGAATTGCAAAAGTCAGGGTGGGCAGACAGTACACCTGGGGTCCAGTGATCATTGCACAGTGTGGTTCAGTATGAGTACAATGGCAGAGTCAAGCCACACAAAGGCGAGAGTCCTGGATTTCAGGAGGGCGGACTTTACTAAGATGGGGATATGTCTCAAGAATGCCCTGGCAGGGATGAATGAATGGGGGGAGTTGAGGAGCAATGGGCCCATCTGAAAGGAACCATAGTGGAGGCAACAAACTTTTGCATTAGGCAAGTAAACAAGGGTAAGAGAAAGAGAAAGGCACTATGGTTCTCAAAGGAAGTGGCTGAGAAGGTAAGGGCAAAAAAGATGGCTTTCAGGAAATACAAGGAAACACAGAAGGAGGAGGACAGGGTAGTGTACCTGGATAAACAGAGGGAGGCAGGGAAAGAAGTCAGGAGTGCAAAGGTGCAAATGAAGAAAAAAGAAGCACAGGAGGTAAAAAAAAGGGGACAAGACGTTTTATAGGTATGTTAGTGAAAGGTGAAAAACCAGGGGTGGGATTGTAAAGCTTAAAGGGGAAGAAGGGGAGTGTGTAGAAGGGGACATGGAAAAAGCAACAATACTGAACAAATATCTTTCTTCTGTATTCACAGATGAAGAAGAAGGTGAGGGACCACAGTTAGGCAACATGAACAGATGTGGGAGGGAGGTGGCTACCAGTCCATTTACAAATGAGAGAGTCTGAAAATAACTCACAAAACTGAAAATGGACAAGGTAATGGGACCGGATGGGATACATCCTAGAATATTAAGAGAACTACGGGAGGTGCTGACAGCACCACTGGCAGCCCTGTTCAATGAATCACTCAATAGGGGAGTAGTTCCAGGGGACTGGAGGAGGGCAGATGTAGTCCCTCTTCACAAAAGTGTGAGTAGGGAGGAGGCTGGAAACTATAGACCAGTCAGCCTCACCTCAACAGTGGGGAAAATTATGGAATCACTACTTAAAGAAAGGATTGTGGAACACTTTGAATCCAGTGGAGCACAGGATCTGAGACAGCATGGATTCACAGCTGGAAAGTCATGTCAAACAAGTCTAAGTGATTTCTTTGACTGGGTGACTAGGGAAGTGGATCAGAGGGGAGCGGAGGATGTTGCCTACCTGGATTTCAGTAAGGCCTTCAATATCCTTCCACATAGAAGACTTGTGAACAAGCAGGGCAGCCTGGGAGTGGGTCACAAGGTGGTAAACTGGGTTAGGAACTGGTTGAGAGATATAAGACAAAGAATGGTGGTAAATGGAACTCAATCTGAGGAAAGGAGGGTGACCAGCGGGGTGCCACAGGGATCAGTTCTGGGGCCAATCCTGTTTAATGTCTTCATAAGTGACATTGTGGAGGGGCTAGAAGGGAAGGTGTGCCTCATTGCAGATGACACTAAGATCTTCAACAGGGTGGACACTCCAGGAGGGGTGGAAAACTGAGGAGGGACCTAGGTAAACTGAATGAATGGTCTAGAGTGTGGCAGCTGAGATTCAATGCGAAAAAGTGCAAAATCATGCATTTGGGGGACAAGAACCCAGGGGAGGATTACATGATGGGGTGGAGATAGTGATGGTCACCAAACAGGAAAGGGATTTGGGGGTAATCATATCTGATGACCTAAAGGCAGCCAAACAATGTGCCAAGATTGTGGAGAGAACCAGTGGGATGCTGGGATGCACAGGGAGAGGTATCACCAGCAGAAGAAAAGAGGTGGTGATGCCACTGTACAGATCATTGGTGAGGCCTCATTTGGAGTACTATGTCCAGTTCTGGAGGCAGCATTTCCATAAGGACATAGACAGGGCAGAGGCAGTTCAAAGAAGGGCAACAAAGATGGTGCAGGGCCTGCACCAAAAGTCATACGAGGAGAGAATGAGAGACCTCAATATGTATACCCTGGAGGAGAGACAGGGAAGATATGATAGAAACCTACAAATATCTAAAGGGCATACATGGTGTACCAGAGGGTAGCATATTTCAGAAAAAGAGATGTTCAGGAATGAGGGGGCATGACATGAGGTTAGAAGGGGATAGACTAAGGGGTAACATGAGGAAGTATTTCTTCATGGAAAGGGTGATGGATGCATAGAATAGACTCTCAGCAGAGTTGGTGGGGGCAAAGACAGTGGGGGAATTCAAAAATGCATGGGGCAGGCATAGGGGAACCCTAGCAATAGGAACGAGAAGGTAAAGCCAGAGATCAAGTGGGGTCTGCGACTTTTGCAGTAGGTAGGGAACATGGGCAGTCTGGATGGGCCTAGCAGTCCTTATCTGCCATCAATTTCTATGTTTCTATGGCCCCAGTACAGATCCCTGAGATACCCCACGGGTCAGCCTCCCTTCCTCGGAGTGAAGTCTGTTTACCACCTCCCTCTGTCTCCTTACCATTAGCCAATTTCTTATCCAGTTTGCCACCATTGGTTCCACTCCTAGGCTACCCAGCTTGCTTACTAATTTCCAATTTGAGACAGTGTCAAAGGCCTTGCTGTAATTTAGGTAGGCCACAACCATTCTAATTCCCTGGTCACCCAGTCAAAGAAATCTATTAGATTCGAATGACAAGATCCTTCCCCCCACCCCCGTGAATCCATGCTGTCTTGTGTCCTGTGATCCATAGGATTCAAGATATTCTGCTGCCCTTTCCTTCAGCAGTGATTCCAATAATTTCCCCACCACCAAAGTCAGGTTGATTGGCCTGTAGTTGACAGGCACCAATATTTTGCACTGAGTTGCTATTCACAGTGTGCTCAAACCAGGTTTACTCTTGGGCAAAGTGTGGAGGGGGCACAATGCAAATGATGGTGAGGGGACCTGAGTATCAGTGTAGTCTGATTCACAGAGCATTTGCTTCATGCAAGGGCCTTTTGCACGGTCCCCTTGTGCAGAGCAAATATTGCTGACTGAGACCTTGCCTTAATCCTGCACAACCCTTGTGGTTGGCAGAGGTACTGCAGCACCCCCAACCCACCCACCCAACCCTCAGCACAATAGTTTTATTTTATTTTATTTAAAACTTTGTTAACCACGTAAAAGCATTTTACAGGCTTGACCCAGATACACAAACAAAATTACATTACAAACAGACAGGCACATTAAAACAACACCTAACAATGTAGTATACAAACTATGCCATTACATTGCTATAATCCTAGAACAGATTATGTTGTGTGTGTGTGTGTATGTGTATGTGTGTATATATATATATATATATATGTGTGTATGTATATATATATAGGTGGTACTTATAAATAAACCCTTAAGTACACTTACAACCTACCACTGAGTACAAGTGTCTTTTAAAAATACTTTAAAAGAGTTTAACCCTTCAACATTTCTTAAGTCATCAGGCAATTTGTTCCAACTTTCAGTGGCACAATATTTAAAAGATTTTTGTTTTTTTGAGGCTTTATAAAAAGGAATTTCCAACAAAACAGAGGAACTAGATCTAAGCTGTCTAGGATTAACTCTTCGACTAAAAAAATGTTTCATAGGATTGTATATAGCGCTATAAAGTGATTTATGCACAAAACATAATTCCTGTAAGGTATCTCTTTGCTCCAGGGGTAACCAACCCCAACCTACGGTATAAACTACAATGATCTTCCTTATGTCTGGCCCTCAAAGCAAATCTACATATAGAATTATAGAGGCTGTATCTTTGCTGTTTTACCTTTTCAGACACCCCTCCCCAAATCAACGCTCTATAATCCAGTATAGACAGCAGACATGCTACTGCAACAGTTTTCCTTGTCTCATCCATTAAGAAATCCCTTACTGTATATAAAGCATCAAGTATTCTATGTATATGTTTAGTCACATTATTTAAATGGGGTATGAAAGAAAGGTGACCATCTAAGGTCACACCCAAATAACAAAATTCAGTGACCATATCAAGATAAGATCCTTCATTAACCATTATTTTAAAATTATCCCTCATCCTCCTTAACTTTGCAGGCGTACAGAAAAACATACCCTTTGTTTGTTTTGTTTTTTTTATTTAGAACTAATCTATTAACCTTTAACCAGTCTATCATTTATTGTAATCTTTTTCTAAATTTGTTCTAATCATGTCAATGTTTTTATCAGCTACATATAATACTGCATCATCTGCATACAAAATTAAGGAATAACCTTTACATATTGAGGGTAATTCATTTATATATAGGGAAAACAGCAAAGGCCCCAATATTGATCCTTGTGGTACCCCATATTTAACTTTTCTAAAGTCAGACACAGTATCATTTATCCTAACCTGTTGTACTCTAAGAGTCAAGTAATCTTGTAACCATTCAATCACAGGCCTCCCAAATCCCAACGCTTTTAGTTTTGAAATTAATATCTGGTGGTCCACTAAATCAAAGGCCTTGGTCAGGTCCACGAACACTGCACCTGTATACTTTCCCTGATCCATATTTTCTTGCAAGTCGTTTGTGAACCTGACCAAGGCTGTCACCGTACCACACCCCCTTACGGAAGCCATGCTGTGTATCCATAAGCATCCCATATTTATTTAGATATTCCACAATTTGGAAGTGCAACTTCTCCTGTGTTTTTCCCACAACAGACAGCAAAGAAATTGGTCTGTAATTTACCACAGAATTTGCTTGAACCCCCCCCCCCTTGAAAATTGGTATTACTATTGCTTTTTTCTGTATATTTGGAACAGTTTTTGTTTCAAGTGATATATTAAAAATTATCTGCAATGGTTAGCTATCTCATTTGCCATTGTTTTTAAAATTCTTGACTCTAACTGATCAAACCCAGATGCCTTTGTTTCATCCTAATTCCAGGTAAACTTCTTTCCATGTAATTTTCTTAAAGTAAAATTTTAATAAATTATTACTTTGTTCAGGCATGCTGGGTCTAACCCTCTCTCCAAATTCTAAATGATACTCATCTAAATCAGTAAATTTTTCATTTAAATAATCTGCCATAGCCTTATTCCCTGAAATGAAAAGATACAAAAGCAATACCGCGATCAACACTGCCCCGAGCAGGTATGCAGCACTTAGTCAAAGGTGACGAACCTTCACAAATACCAGATCCATGGAAGAATTAAGCGTGCAATGCAATTACCACATCAACTTGATCCTTAGATAATATAATTCCATGTGAAATAAGGAGCACAGTCCAAAGGAGATTTCTCAACAGTATAAGTGACTGCAATTTTATTAAAGCACCTTATCCACAAATGTTTTTTTTTTTTAATTACAAAGTAAGTGGTAGGGAGCCTCTGCTACAAACAAACCACCCCAGCGCCTCAACTCCAACGAGTCTTCAAAGGGGGTAAAGTGCACAGTTAACAACGTCAGTATAAATACAAACCTAATTAGTATACATGGGTTTATCAGCCTCTTTTTTTAAAGGGACCCACTTATTTCTATAGAACAATTATCAGGTTCATATACCTGTTACACAGAAACTACAAAATGTATTTCTAAATCCCAAAATTAGTGAATACAAAATATACAAAATGTATAATCTGTGAACCTCATGTTTAACCAACTATTTTAGCTCATTTCATCATATTTATATTTATAAGTTTTAGAGAAGAGAAAGTCTGGATCAAAAAATTTTAATCATACCTGTCAAAAAAAGAAAAGAGACAGAAAAAAGACAAACATGTAAACATAAGCCATATTATGTGAACACAATCAATTATCTTTCTATTTAAATTGTCCAATCAACATTTAACATTTTAAAACTGGTTCTACATAACTATAATCTATTTAAGATAGTAACATGTAAGTCTAAATCTATTTTACTTTTTAAGAAAGGGTTTGACATCCCATTTTTCATTTAATCTGTTTGGTCTCAAACTATTCATTTTGAAAATCCACATGTTTTCTTGTTTAAGTAATCTATTAGCCCTATCACCTCCCAAAGGTAGGGGTGGAATGTGTTCTATGACCGAAACTTATAAATATAAATAGACCTATGTAGCTGCTTCTAGAACCTTCTTCGTCAAGCTCTGCATGTGCTCTGCCTTGCTTACCTCATGCAGATGCTCCCGACCCTTGGTCACCAGGTCCTTCATTTTGGCAAAGTCTACCTTTCTGAAGCTTCAAGTCATGGTAGCCAAATCCTGGTTAGTCTTCCTTATCACCAGGGAGAAAGTTACTCAGTTGTGGTCCAGTTCCTTGATGTTCACACTGGAGATGCCCCGGTCCACACTTCTAAGAATGAGGTCAAGGCTGGCCTCATGCCTAGTCCCCTGTTTAACATGCCCTACTAGGGAGCAGTCCTTGAAGATGGACAGGAATGCTGTCTCAACACTACCATTAGCCCTCTTACAATGCTAGCCTATGCCTGGGAGATTGAAGTCCCCAAGGATAACCACTGCCTACAATTTGGTTGCGCTCATAATTTCCCCATCCAGTTGTGCCTCATGCTCCACTGAGCTATTTGGTGGTCTGTGGCACACCCCTAGGGTGACTCTCTTGCCATGTTTTCCTACAGTTCAATCCAGATGGACTCTGGGGAACTGATATCCTGCCTAATGTCCTCCTCATCCACCGCAGTGACTCTCTCTTAAAAAGAGAACCCTTTCCTATGAGGCCTATCCCTTAAAATAGCCTGTATCCATCTATCCTGCTGGCCCAGTCATTTTACACCCCCACTGGGTCTCTGTGATTGCTATTAAGTCCTGTCCTTTGAAGTGCATCTACAGTAGCTCTTTGAATGCACCCATTTTTGCTGGGTGCACTTCTGATATTGGCCTGCATACAAGTGAGGATAATTGCCCCTCCATGCTACCTCACCTCCCCCTCACCTGGGTCTCCTCTACTAGTGCTCCCCTGCTGTGCTATCCTTCCCTCAGTGATTCCTTGCTTTTGCCTTGTGCCCTTGGCGAGCACTGCACCAGCCCCCTCCTCATCCACAAATAAATGAATCCAGCTAATGTTTACTTTTTCAGTTGTATATCTAACATACTAACATACTATTTGCCAGCAGATTAGGCCTTACAGTCTATCGAGTCTGCTCGAACCTAGATCCTTAGTTGGATGCCGAGACCCTCCCATCCCTTGTTCTCCAGAAACCCCTAGCATCCATCCCAACCCCCCCAGGACAGGCCATCATCTGATACATCCACTTTCTGTGTCTGTCCCACCCTCTCTTGAAGCCCTCCACTGTGGATCTCTGAACCAGCTCACCAGGCAGTGCATTCCAAGGGTCCACCACCCTCTCGGTGAAAAACCTCCTCCTCTTTTCCCCCTCACCCTTCCACCTTCCAACTTCAAACCATGCCCTCGGTGATACCTCCCTGCTTTAGTCTAAAGATCCCCTCCATGTTTACCCTATTTATTCCCTTGAGGTACTTGAAGACCTCAATCATGTCCCCCTGTCTCTCCTCTCCTCCAATGAAAACAGGCAGAGCTCCTCAAGTCTGTCCTCATAAGTCAAATCCCTAGCCCTCGTGTCATCTTTGTTGCCCTCCTCTGTACCCTCTCCAGGAGCTGTATGTCCCTCTTCAAGTGTGGTCTCCAGTACTGTACACAGTACTCAAGGTGTGGTCTAACTAGTCCATTGTACAGCGGCAGAATCACTTCCTTGCTCCTAGAGGTGATCCCCCTTACAATGCATCCCAACATCCTGTTTGCCTTGCTTGCTGCTCCTGCACTGCTCAGAGTTATTCATACATGTATCCACCATGACCCCTAGGTCTTTTTCCCTATTGAGGCCTCCAGCGCCTCCTCCCAGGGTGTACCTGTGTTTAGGGTTTCCGACCAAGATGCAACACCTTGCACTTGCAGATATTGAAATTTAATTCCATGTGTGAGCCCAGCTTCCAGGGTGTCCAGGTCCCCTTGCAGGGCCAACCTCCCCTCTTCTCCCTCAACTACTGCTCCCATCTTGGAGTCATCCACGAAGAGACTCATTTCACACCCTATACCCTCCCTGATGTCCGATATGTATGCATTAAACAGGATCGGACCCAGGACAGAGCCCTGTGGTACCCCACTACCAACCTCTCTAGGGTTCGAGAGCTCCCCACAGACCACTACTCTCTGAGTGCGTCCAGCTAGCCAGTTTTCAATCCATCTGACCATCCAAGGGCCTACTCCTAACCCCATCAGTTTCTCCACCAGACCATTGTGGGGGACAGAGTCAAACGCCTTGCTGAAGTCCAAGAATAATACATCCACAGGCTTACCCCTGTCCAGTTCTGATGTTACCCATTCATAGAACTCCACAAGGTTGGTTTGACATGATCTACCTGGCACAAACCCATGTTGCCGACTATCCAGACCTCTCACCTCCTCCAAGTACACCCCCAATCGTTCCTTTAGTATACTCTCCATTAATTTTCCCACCACCGAGGTCAAACTGATGGGTCTATAGTTACCTGGTACTTCCCTCGACCCCCCTTTATGGATTGGTACCACATGTGCCTCTCGCCAGTCCCTAGGTACCCTCCCTGTCTCAAGTGACCTGCTGAAAGCTCCGCCAGAGTGCAGCCAGTATGTCCGTAATTCCCATAGTACCTCGGATGAATGCCATCCGCCCAGGAGATTTGTTTTCTTTAGGGCCTTGAGGGCTAACCACACCCTTTGGTGGAGATAGCATCATCCGTCCCCTCCCTTACTGTCTTTTATCCTTATCCAGATGTGACACCCTTGGGGTACCTTTCCCTCCCTCTTGCTCCATTTCTGTTGCTCCCCTGATCCCACTCCCTGCCGCTTCTATCCCCTTCATGCCTTACTTTGTAGATATCCCATCCCCCTCCCTAGTGAACACAGAGGCAAAGTACTCTTTAAATACCTCTGCCTGGTCCCTCACCTCTTCCACCCACCCTCCTTCTGATCTCAATCTGCTGAGATGGCCCTTAGTTTTTCTCCGCTCCCCAATGTAGCGGAAGAACCCCTTTTCCCCTCCATGTATCCCTGTACCAGCCGCTGTTTTTACTGGACTTTGCTCCCTCACCATATGGGTGACTTTTCTAGATGCAAGCTGGTACATTTCCTTATCCCTATCCTCTTGTTGTTTTATATTTTTGTAGGCCTTCTTTCTCTGACTGCTACCTGTACCTCACTGGACCACCAGCATGGTTTACGTGACCTTGCTCCCTTACATTTCAACTTAGTGCAGATCCTGACTGCCTCATGAAGTCCCCGTTTTATGACCTCCCATCTCCTTTCCACACTTGTCGTTGAGGTAATCCCCTTCAAGTGATCCTTGAGAATATTTCCCATGCCCATAAAGTCTGCCCCCCGAAGTCCACTGCCAGTGTCTTAGATCTCACCCCCACTCCCCCCATGCTTATTTGAAACCAGACAGTATTGTGGTCACTCCCAGTCAGGGGGTCCTGTACAACTATGTCCCTTATCAGATCCCCATCTGCCAGAACCACATCCAGGACATGCCCCTCCCTTGTGGGCTCCATCACATGCTGTGTTAAGAATACATCCTGGAAGCCATCCAGCAGCCTCTGCTCCTTGGCCACCTTAGAGGACATGGTTCCCCAGTTTGTACCTGGCATATTAAGGTCCCCATCAACACCACTCCTTCCCTTTTGGACCACACTGGGCAATGATGTTGTCCAGCAAACCATCCTCTAGAACATCACTCATCCCGGGGGGCCCATATGCTACTCCCAGCTTGACCTTATCTCCTGCTGGGGATCGTAAGGTGACCCATAAGGCCTCCACGTTTCCCTCTGCCTCTTCTACCATAGCAATTTCTATATCATCTCTAATGAACATAGCCACTCCACCCCTCTGACCTCCTTTCTATCCTTCCTAAGCATAGTGTACCCCTGTACATTTAGGTCCCAGTCATGGTTTTGTTGCCCACGCCTCCGTGACTGCCCACATCCACCCCGAACAGCATGGCCTGGAACTCCGCAACTTGTTTCCCAAGCTCCTGGCATTTACTAACACCAACCCCACCCCTTATCCCTGATCCTCTTTGTGAACCCCACCAGATTCCTTATACTTCCATCCTCCCCTGCTCCTCCTGAAACCTCCACCTCCAGTCTGTTTCCCCCTCCCCTCTTGGGCTTGATGGCTACTCCCTCATCTGAGGAGAGGGCTTCTGGTCAGCCTCCCTTATCCCTTCCCCCTTAAGTTTAAACCCCACCTTTCTTGTATGTAGTCAGCCATCCCTGTTTAAGGACTTCCTTCCTAATGGGGCAAGATGAAACCTGTCCTTGGCATATAGTCCCTTATCCTCCCAAACTCCATTCCAGTTCCCTAACACCCCAACCCATTCTCTTCTTCACTTCCTGAGCCAGTCATTAACCTCTGTAAGCTTCTTTTTTCTCCACTGAGGCCTTTGGTACTGGCAATATCTCCGAAAAGGAAATGTTGCATCCATTATCCTGACAGACTCTGGCAAGTTCTTGGAACCTTGCTGGATTTCCAAAATGCTATTTCCCTCTAGATCATTAGTTCCCAAATGCACCAGAAATCCGGTTTCCTCCACAATCCCTAACCATTTCATACACCATGAACTTTGCTCTGTGCACTGTCAGCCCAGAGATACTCACTACCTTCACCTGGCTATGGCATCCACCCCCCTGTCCCTCCCAATGGATACCCCTAATCATCGAGTCTCCCAGTAACAGAACCTTAACACCGCCATCATCCTTATGGTTACCTCCACTATGCCCTCTCAGCCCCCTTCCCCTTTATTCATGATCTCAATTTCATGGGAGTCTTCCTGCCTTATTAAAGACCCCCTTGTCACCCTCCCCTTTCTGCCTCCCTTGCTATTTTGCCCACTTAGCTCAAACCCCCTCTGAATAGGTGTCCCCTTTAACCCTCTCTTATCTGAACCATTTATCCTGGCCCTGATGGTTTCCCCTTCCCCCACACCACCATCCTCCCCCTTGTAATAGTACCCCTGCCTCCAGAGACTCTCTGTGGGTCCCCTTTAGCTAGGGCCCCATCCTTGGTACTGACCTCCCTGCTGAAGGGGGGCTCCTCTCCCACCTCCTTGTCTCCCAGTTTCTCTCCAATCATGCTCTCCTCCCTCATGTCTGGAATATGTTGCATCTCCCATTTGCTTAACATATATGTTCCCTTCTCCCTCTGGGACTATGTCTATCCTTTCCATAGCTGGTCTGTGATGCCCTATGGGTATCCGACTCCCTCCCCGGCCTCTGTATAAGTTTCCTCATTTCCACCAACCCCTTCCTCCCCTCTAGGTTGCTTAGTAGCTCAAATTTATTGTGACACTCTATGTCAGCCTCCATCAAGTAACCTGAGTTTCCCTGACTGCATCTCTAAACTGACCTCTTCTTCCTCTCTTGCACTGTTCACCTTAGGAGCTCCTTCCCACAGTCTGCTGTTTTAGGCTTCCACACAACAGCCCTCCTGACTCTTCCCTCCAGTCTCTTTGTATTCAGAATGTTCACCCGTACGCTTTCCCCTTAGCATCAACTTCCCTATCTAAGGGTCCTCTGTCCCTAATATCCCCCCTCCTGCTTGCTGTAACATAACGTCCTGTAATTTCAGAGCGTTGCCCCAGCCTCCTCTCAGCCCCACCCTTCTGCTGCCCATATCCACACCCCTTATCCTTGGACACCCCCAGCTCCCACAGCTTACTCCTTAACCAATATACCTCACTCCTGATACAAGATAGCTGTCTACAGAGTGGGCAGCCTCCCTCTCCAGGCCCAATTAGAATTATTGCCATCCCACAGCCTGTGCAGCCTACAACCCTTCCAAGATGCCATGGTGAAATATGGCCCCTGATTATCCCCTCTGTTTATAATAGCACACCCCTTTTCTCAGTCCCTTTCCCTGGAGTACAGTTTCTCTCTATACTGACTGTAGTTATTTACAAACCCAATTTCAACTCCACCAATAATGTTCCCAAGTCTCACAAACACATACAGTCCAGTGTGTTTCGGTCCCACTAACAGTGTGTGTAAGCAGACATCAGGTACCATATGATGTCACAGGCCACTCGCTCCTGTTGCTTTGAATTTCAGTCCCAAACAGAAATACTCAGCCCTTCAATCCCAACCCCCAGTGGCTTTTCAGTGTTTAAGAAGGCATACAAAACAGGGTGGGTTGGAGGGCTCTTACCAAACACCAGGCAAACAACACATTTAAATTTCCCTCTAAGTATCCCTGCCAAACAACTATCCCCAAGCCACCAAAGTTACAATGTAACAGTTCTAATTCAAGGTAATAATTTTAACACATAAAACTAATTTCACTTACAAACTATTCAAATATTTCAGTTAAAACAGAATATAACTCCAGTCTCTTTCCTACCTGCCTGCTGCTTAAGCTCCCAAGTGAACAATGAAAGCCAAGGTAATTCCTGTTTAAAGACAAGGTAATTGCAGCTAATGTCCCTTCCCCCAAACACCAGGCAAACAACACATTTAAATTTCCCTCTAAGTATCCCTGCCAAACAACTATCCCCAAGCCACCAAAGTTACAATGTAACAGTTCTAATTCAAGGTAATAATTTTTAACACATAAAACTAATTTCACTTACAAACTATTCAAATATTTCAGTTAAAACAGAATATAACTCCAGCCCTCTTTCCTACCTGCTGCTTAAGCTCCCAAGTGAACAATGAAAGCCAAGGTAATTCCTGTTTAAAGACAAGGTAATTGCAGCTAATGTCCCCTCCCCCAAACACCAGGCAAACAACACATTTAAATTTCCCTCTAAGTATCCCTGCCAAACAACTATCCCCAAGCCACCAAAGTTACAATGTAACAGTTCTAATTCAAGGTAATAATTTTTAACACATAAAACTAATTTCACTTACAAACTAGGTAGGCAGAATAGCCTAGAGGTTAGCGTAATGAGTTGTGAATGAGACTGGTACATCCAGCAGACCTGGGTTTGCCCTCTACTTGCATACTGTGTGACTCTGAGCAAGTCACTTAACCTCCCCAGCGCTCCGACATTGCCCCTGAAAACAGGTGCTTGTGCCCAGTGGGCCTTATCTGGCTACCAAAAAATAGTAATAATAATTCTTGGACTCAGTACTATGATGCACCAGTTTTATTCTTATATCTGACTATGGACACTCATCAAAATGTGCCCTTGTGCTCAGCGACCTTCATTATTAATAATTTGGAACTGAAAGTTCCCACACTGCCCTGCCCTTCTTCTTGCCACAGTGCCCCTACTCCTTCCTGGTACAGGTGCAGCCCATCCTGGGCATATAGGTGCCCTTTGTCCCAGAAGGCCCTTCAGTTGGCCACAAAAAGACAGCCCTCCCTCTTGTGCCAGAGCCTTAGTCAAGCAAGCATTAGCCTGCCTACTGAGATGCTGCCATGCTTCTCTAGCCCCATGAGTTGGAGGATATAAATGAAATATCATCCTGAATATCTTAACCTTTAGGAACATCCCTAATTCCATGAATGATCTTCATGTCTTCTAGTCTAATGCTCCCTATGTCATTCATGCCTCCATGGACAACAGTCCCCCCCCCCAGCATGCTTGACTTGGTAGGTCCTGGATAGATCTCACTCGATCCACTTGCCAGGCAGCTAAACCACATCACCCAAGCTACCATCCTGATCCAGCCATGCCACCTCCACCTCTTCCGCTACCCTAACTGTGAAGTCACAATGAATACTACCTTCCTGCCACTCTGCCCAACCCTTTCTTTCCTCCTCCTTGTCAGAGAAAACTGTAACAATACAGCTACATTTAAATACATTCTCCCTTGTATTCGTTATATGTTCTGCAGTCTTATAACTGTGAACATAAACATGAAAACAGGCAGCTCCCAATACTTCTTCGTCTATGGCTGCCTGTCTGCAACTGACATCACAATCCTGTTCCTATGAGATCATGATCACATCCCCAACAGCAGAGTTCAGTGCCACAGTTGCAGTCAAGCAAGGCAGCCTGTGCAGAGCGGTTCCGTACAGTAGTGAAAGCTATGGGTAACAGCCAAAGCAGTACTGAGTAATTGTAACAGCAAATATAACCCTATAACGGTGGTTCATGGGATAGCAAAGGTGGAGTAACTGTAATAGCAAACTGTGCCCTCTAATGGTTGTCCAAGGGACAGCAAGTATGTAAAGGTAAGGAGCGCTCACTACCCTAGCTATAAGGGACTTTATCTGAATGGTTGGAGCTGCCTTCTCCTGGAGTCAGGTTCCCAAGTTTGATTCCCAGCAAGGGCTGGAGTTGTGTTTGACTCTGTCCAAGTGAAAATGGGCCAAACAGTGAAAAGCAAAGATCTGTGGTGACAGGTAGTGCTGTACGGAAACCATGAATTCTTTGTGAAATTTCACAAACTTTTGGAAAATTCTGACTTTGGAAAAATCCCAGTCCTCCAAATGTGTTCCACAAATTTCCACCCCGTTCTGCAAAATTTTCTGGCTGAATTGCCGAATGACACACCTGAAACATGGAATGACAGTTCTGCAGAATTCCAAACCACAATTTATTACATCAGTTGGCAATACATGCAGTCATTCAGCAGTTCTATAGATAAGTGTGATCAGTTCTGCAGAATTCCAAACCACAATTTATACATCAGTTGGCAATACATGCAGTCATTCAGCAGTTCTATAGATAAGAGTGATCAGTTCTGCAGAATTCCAGTCTGTAATTTAAAAAAGTGATAGCTATCTTTATCTTCCACTTTACCACAGAAGAGTTTACAAAATTACAGTACCGCAGTACAGCATCTCTCCCTCACAGCAGTATCGTTCAAGGTACTACATTAGCTGAAGTGTTACTTTTTTGTGCTTCGTCAGCACAATGGTGGCTGTCACCCCACAGAGGGTGGTGGTAAATGGCTGTCACTCCACAGAGGGTGGTGGTAAATGGCTGTCACTCCACAGAGGGAAGAGTGACCAGTGGGGTACCACAGGGATCAGTGCTGGGACCAGTTCTATTCAACATCTTCATCAGTGACATTGTGCAGGACCTAGAAGGCAGAATTTCACTGTTCGCTGATGACACAAAGCTCTGTAACAGAGTAGACATACCAGAGGGTGTAGACAGAATGAGAAGGGACCTGCAGAAACTTGAAGAATGGTCAGGGGTTTGGCAGTTGAAATTCAATGCAAGGAAGTGCAAGATAATGCATATGGGGCACAAAACCCTCGCACAATATATCAGTTGGGGGTGAGGACATAGCATGCACCAAGCAGGAAAGGATCTTGGGGTTATCATCTCTGATGATCTCAAGATAGGGAAACAGTGTGACAAGGCAGCAGGTAAAGCAAATAGGATGCTGGGATGTATAGGCAGGGGCATCGCCAGCAGGAAAAGGGAGGTCATAATTCCACTATACAAGACACTAGTGAGGCCCCACCTGGAGTACAGTGTACAGTTCTGGAGACCTTACCTACATAAGGACATAGACAGGGTAGAGAAGGTTCAGAGGAGGGCAACAAAGATGGTGCATGGATTGTATCGCAAGTCCTATGAGGACAGGTTGAAGGAACTGAACATGTGCTCCCTGGAGGAGAGGAGAGGAGGGAGAGAGGGGATATGATAGAGACATACAAGTATCTTACAGGAAGGAACAGGGTGCAGGAATACACTATTTTTAAGCGAAAAGATGCTCCAGGACTAGAGGGCATGGAATGAAGTTGGAGGGAGCACGATTCAGAGGAAACGTGAGGAAGAATTTCTTCACAGAACGGATGGTGGACAAGTGGAACACTCTGCCAGAGGAAGTGGTGGGGGCTGAAACAATCATGGGATTTAAGAATGCATGGGATAGACATAAAGGAATTTTGGAGGTCAGGGGTAAGGGGCAACAGACTTCTAGGAAAACATAAACTGAACTTACAAGCTCAAATGGGCAGACTGGGTGGGCCATAGGCCCTTATCTGCTGACACTGTCTATGTATCTATGTAATAAGGTAACAGTTCAGCTAATGTGATACTTTGAATAATATTGTTGTAAGTGGGAAATGCTGTATTGCAGCATCTTAATTAATGTGATGTACTTTTCAATGGTAAAGCGGAAGATTGAGATGGCGATCACTGTGCCTCGATCTGCACTACACACATTCATTCCACAGTTCTAAGTCAGAATTTCATAAAAGTTGCTAAACTGCATTCTAAAATTTTGCAGCAGCAAAATGTCGACATTCATGGTAACTGTTTATTTACTGAAAATTGGTAACTGGGAAAGGCACACTGAGCTGAGTGTCCTGTCTGTATGTATTGCAGATCGATGTATTAAATTGCAGACTGGAATTCCACAGAACTGACCATAGAAACATAGAAACATAGAATCTGACGGCAGATAAGGACTGCTTGGCCCACCCAGTCTGCCCATTTCCCTACCTAATAGATAAGCTGCAGATCCTAGTTAACCAGCAGCCTACTTCTTTCTACCCCAACCCCCTAGAATTGCCTTATGGCTGTCCCATGCATGCTTGAATTCAATCACTGTTTTTGACTCCACAACCTCCTCCGGAAGGCCATTCCATGCATCCACAACCCTCTCTGTGAAAAAATACTTCCTTACATTACCTCTGAGCTGCCCCCCCCCATATCTTCAAATTGTGCCTCCTTTTTCTTGCACACCTTTTTTTTTAAAAGATGCTACCCTCTTGGACTTTGTTAATTCCCTTGAGGTACTTGAACGTTTTTATCATGTCCCCCCTCTCCCTCCTTTCCTCGAGGCTATACATATTAAGCTCCTTTAGTCTCTCTTCATATGTCTTCTGGTGCAGACCCTGCACCATTTTAGTTGCCCTCCTCTGGACAGCTTCCCTCTTGTCTATGTCCTTGTGGAGACTGGGTCTACAGAACTGCACACAGTACTCCAGATGGGGTCTCACTGGCTGTCTGTACAGAGGGATAACAACTTCTTGTTTTCTACTGGTGATGCCTCTCCCTGTGCATCCCAGTATTCCCCCAGCCCTCCTTACTGCTCTCTCACATTGCTTGCCCACCTTTAAGTCATCTGATGTGACTACCCCCAGGTCCCTTTCTGTTTTTCTTGTTGTTAGAATGCATGGGATAGACATAAAGGAATTTTGGAGGTCAGGGGTAAGGGGCAACAGACTTCTAGGAAAAAAGAACTAAGAACTTCTAGGAAAAAAGAACTAAGGGTAGAACTAGTGACACCACTGACTACCCTCTTTAACAAATCATGGGAGGATGGGGTGGTACCCGAGGACTGGAGAAGGGCAGATGTGATTCCCCTTCACAAAAGTGGGAGCAAGGCAGAAGCAGAAGACTACAGACCTGTTAGTTTAACCTCAGTGGTAGGAAAATGATGGAATCACTTCTGAAGAAAGAATTGTTGAGTATCTAGAGGCCAGAGGGCTCAGGACCCAAGGCAGCATGGATTCACAGCGGGAAGGTCATGCCAGACAAATCTGATAGATTTCTTTGACTGGGTGACCAAAGTAGTAGATCAGGGAGGGGCTGTGGACATGGCCTACCTAGACTTTAGCAAGGCATTTGACACAGTCCCACACAAAAGATTAATATACAAGTTAGCCAGCCTGGGAGTGGGTCCCAAGATGACAGCCTGGGTAAAGAATTGGCTGGAGAATAGGACATAGAGAGTAATAGTAAATGGAGTCCACTCTGAAGAAAGGGGGGTTACTAGTGGGGTACCGCAGGGTTCAGTATTAGGACCGGTCCTCTTCAATGTCTTTATAAGCGACATTGCAGAGGGACTGGAAGGAAAAGTATGTCTCTTTGCAGATGACACAAAGATCTGCAACAGAGTTGATGCACAAGGTCGGGTGGAAAGGATGAGAAGGGACTTGGCAAGGTTAGAGGAATGGTCAAATGTATGGCAGCTTAGATTCAGTGCTAAGAAGTGCAAGGTAATGCACCTGGGAAACAAAAACCCAGGGGAAGAGTACACAATGGGGGGTGAGATACTAACAACAACAAAAATGGAAAGGGACCTGGGGGTAGTCATATCAGATGACCTAAAGGTGGGCAAGCAATGTGAGAGGGCAGCAAGGAGGACTGGGGGGATACTGGGATGCATAGGAGGCATCACCAGTAAAACAGGAAGTTATTATCCTCTGTACAGACAGTTGGTGAGACCTCATCTGGAGTACTGCGTGCAGTTCTGGAGACCCAATCTCTGCAAAGACATAGACAGGATGGAGGCTGTCCAGAGGAGGGCAACTAAAATTGTGCAGGGTCTGCACCGGAAGACATATGAAGAGAGACTTAAGGAGCTGAATATGTATAGCCTCGAGGAAAGGAGGGAGAGGGGACATGATAGAAACTTTCAAGTACCTCAAGGGAATCAACAAAGTCCAAGAGGGTAGCATCTTTCAAAAAAAGAGGTGTGCAAGAACAAGGGGCACAATTTGAAGATAGAGGGGGCGGCTCAGAGGTAATTTAAGGAAGTATTTTTTCACAGAGAGGATTGTGGATGCATGGAATGGCCTTCCGGAGGAGGTTGTGGAGTCAAAAACAGTGGTGGGATTCAAGCATGCATGGGACAGTCATAAGGCAATTCTAGGGGGTGGGGGTAGGAAGAAGTAGGCAGCTGGTTAACTAGGATCTGCAGCTTATCCATTAGGTAGGGAAATGGGCAGACTGGGTGGGCCAAGCGGTCCTTATCTGCTGTCAAAATCTATGTTTCTGTTTCTGTGTTAGTATCTCACCCCCCATTGTGTACTCTTCCCCTGGGTTTTTGTTTCCCAGGTGCATTACCTTGCACTTCTTAGCATTAAATCTAAGCTGCCATACATTTGACCATTCCTCTAACCTTGCCAAGTCCTTTCTCATCCTTTCCACCCCACCTTGTGCATCAACTCTGTTGCAGATCTTTGTGTCATCTGCAAAGAGACATACTTTTCCTTCCAGTCCCTCTGCAATGTCTCTTACAAAGACATTGAAGAGGACCGATCCTAATACTGAACTCTGCGGCACCCCACTAGTAACCCTCAGAAGTGTAGCCAGAAATTTCCATTTTGTACACAATCTCCAACAGTTACACCCCCCAATTAAAAAATCTACACATCCCTTCCAAATGGCACCCCCTTCCAAACAAGTCAGATTGTTGTCAGATGATTCCTCTACTCTCTAAAGAGGTTATACATGTATCGGACCCTCCTCAGTGGCTTACACTAACCCAAATACTACAAATTAGAATGATAATATTAACAGAGTGGCTTATGGTTTGTGACAGGCACTCAACAAAACTGTACACAAATGTGTACAGTGAGTATGCCTGTCTACACCCTTGGTAACCCCCCTTTCTTCAGAGTGGACTCCATTTACTATTACCCTCTGTGTCCTATTCTTCAGCCAATTCTTTACCCAGGCTATCATCTTGGAACCCACTCCCAGGCTGGCTAACTTGTATATTAATCGTTTGTGTGGGACTGAGTCAAATGTCTTGCTAAAGTCTAGGTAGACCATGTCCACAGCCCCTCCCTGATCTACTACTTTGGTCACCCAGTCAAAGAAATCTATTAGATTCATCTGGCATGACCTTCCTGCTGTGAATCCATGCTGCCTTGGGTCCTGTGCCCCTCTGGCCTGTAGGTACTCAACAATTCTTTCCTTCAGAAGTGATTCCATCATTTTCCCTATCACTGAGTTTAAACTAACTGGTCTGTAGTTTCCTGCTTCTGCCCTGCTCCCACTTTTGTGAAGGGGAATCACATCAGCCCTCCTCCAGTCCTCAGGTACCACCCCATCCTCCCATGATTTGTTAAAGAGGGTAGTCAGTGGTGTCACTAGTTCTACCCTTAGTTCTTTTAGAATTATGGGATGAATCCCATCAGGCCCCATTGCTTTGTCCACCTTCAGTTTTAAGAGTTCTTTCAGAACCCTTTCTTCTGTAAATGGGCTGGTATCAACTTCTGTATCCAGAGTGTTTCTATTGTTTGTTTTAGGTACCTCCTCCTCTTCATTTGTAAATACTGAGCAAAAATATTTGTTTAGTATCTCTGCCTTTTCACAGTCACCCTCTGCCCAACCCCCCCATTAAGCCTCACTATCCCTCCCTTAGTCTTCCTTCACCCCTGATGTACCTAAAAAAGGTGTTATCCCCCTTCCTAACTGAGCTGGCTATCTTTTCCTCAGTTCGGGCCTTTGCTGTTCTGACTGCCTTCCCAGCTTCCTTTTGCTTTAACTGATACAATTTTCTGTCCTGCTCCTTCTGTGATTCCTTGTACTTTCTGAATGCTTCTTTCTCTTGAACCTTCACTGCCACCTCCTTGGAGAACCATAGTGGTTTCTTACATCATTTTGTTTTGTTTATTTGCTTCACACAAAGGCTTGTTACCTCTGTGATGGCAGTTTTTATTATTCCCCATTGTTCTTCCACCCCTCCTTCCTGTCCATTTGCTAGTGCATTCCTTAGGCACTCACCCATTTTGGCAAAGTCAGCCCTCCTGAAGTCCAGTACTTTTGCCTTTGTATGGCTTGACTCTATTGCTGTGTTTATTGTGAACCATACTGTTCGATGGTCGCTAGTTCCCAGGTGGCTACTCACTTCTACATCTGTGATCCTCTCTCCAACTCCATTTGAGAGGACCAGGTCTAAGATTGCTCCCTCTTGAGTGGGTTCCAATACTACTTGTCTAAGGCATGCCCCCTGTAGGGCATCTACAATAACCCCACTCTTAGAAGTGGCTGCTGCAACTGCACTCCAGTTAACATCTGGCATATTCAGATCACCTATCAGCAATATCTCCCCTTTATCTGCCATTCTAAGTATACTTTCTATCATTTCCTTGTCCATTTCCTCCCCCTGAGAGGGGGGTCTGTATACAACCCCTGTGCGGATTGTGGTGCCATTGCCTACCTCCAAATTGACCCACAGTGCTTCTTCTCCTCCCTGTTTACCCTTTTGTTCTGTTGCTTTGATTCCTTCTCTTATGTAGAGAGCTACTCCTCCTCCTCTTTTACCCTCCCTGTCCCTCCTGTAGATAGTGTATCCTGGTATGTTTATGTCCCAGTCATGGTTCTGTGTGTACCATGTTTCTGTGACTGCCATGATATCCAGATGTTCCTCCTCCATCAAGGCCACTAATTCAGGAAACTTGTTACCCAGACTACGGGCATTGGTACTCATTTTTCTCCATTTTTTGATGGCTTTACCTTCTGTAGCAGCATCCCCCACTGACCTTTCTACCTTGGTCTTTTTATCATTTAGTACCCTGTTTTGTAGGGGGAGGCTGGGATTTTCCTGCTGCTTATCAGTGCCTCCCCCCTTGACTAGTTTAAAAGCTTGCCAATGAAGCATTTAAACTGATTGCCCAAAAGACTTGTTCCCTTCCTGGACAGATGCAGACCATCCTGCCAGTATAGGCTGGTGTCCTCCAGGTGGGACCCCAGTCCCCAATGAAGCCAAACCCCTGTGCTGCACACCATTTTTTCAACCATTCATTAAACTGCATGGTGCAAAGTACCCTCGCCTCACCCATGCCACTGACAGGCAGCACCTCTGAGAAGGATACTGTGTGTGCTACTTGTCTTAAGCCCCTCCTCAACTCTACAAAGTCCTTCTGCACTGCTCTGATATCATGATGAGCCAAGTCATTTGTCCCTAGGTGGATAATGAAGTCCAGCTCAGACTCCTGTGCAACTGTTCTCATGATCCTAAGGATGCGCTTCCTGTCCCTCCAAGCCATGGCACCAGGCAGGCACCTTACTTCAGTTTTCCCTGCTCCCCCAGTTCTATCCCCCTAATAACTGAGTCCCCCACCAGGAGCTGCTTCCTTTCCCTGTGGTGCCCTCTGCCTCCTTGCTGAGGGCCTCCCTTGTGACAGTTGTCTGCACCCTCCTTAGTCTCCTCTGTGGGTGCATCCATAGGGGTATTATGCTTCCCCAGAATGGTGTATGGATTGTGGAGTGGAACAACTGACTGGGTGTGCCTCTGTTCCACCGCCCTTACCCTCCCTGAGCCCACTGTGGTCCAACTGCTGTGCTTTCTTTGCAACCTCTGAGGTAGGGGTGGTGGCTCTGGTGCTCCCTGGATGGGGGAGGTTCCCTTGCTACTGTCCAGTGCAGTCTGAAGACGGGCAACTTCCTCCCTCAGAGCAGATAGTTGTCTGCAAACAGGGCAGCATCTCAGCCTCCAGAAAGACTCCCAGAAGACTGCTGCCCCACAGCCATTAAATTGTACTACTCTCCACATAACTGTCTACCTTGTTTATTTATTTTTTTGATGTGTGATTGGTGTGTTATATAGAAATATATGTATTTATATAATGTGTATTCTTATATTGTCAGTGCAGTGTGCTAGAGAGGATATGACAGTGATATGCACCTTGCCCTCTTGAGGAAATTATGTCAGAACCCCAGGTATAAATGAACTATTTCCAGGGGTGGGTGGGGTGAGGGTGGGAAGGGTTTGGGCCTGAACTGTGCCCTCACAAAACAATCAGCTAAAAGCTCTGACCTACCGCTGCGATGAGTGCCTTCCTGTCAGTAAGATGCCATACACGACAATTTGACAGAGAAAATACCCTGCTAATCAAACAGAGAAAAATCCAAACTTCCAAGTCAGACACAGGTAAACCTCCCCAGCCCCAAAACAGCCTGGTGACTTGTGCTCTGAAAACAGTCAGCCCCAAAACACGTCAGCTGTGCAGAAGGGCAGACACAGAAAACAGTATTCAGCCTCTGTGGGTTTAAACTCTTCCTGCACTGAAAATCTTAACAATTGTAACAAAAGTAAAGCAAGCTCCACCTCCCTCTGTTGATTGAAAGACTGCCTTTTCTGACAATTCTAAGTTCCTTATTTCACCCTTCAGTTAGAAGTATCCTCCACCTGAAGAATATTAACTTTCCTAAGGAATCTGCTTCAAACCAAAGACAATTGTAAATTGTAAGGTTCACCTCCCTCTGTTGTGAGCACAACTCGCTTTCTTGCAAATCTTAAGTCCAGTGTTGCAGCTTCAAGCCAGAGGTAGCTTCACCTGAAGACTATTAGGTTATCTGAAGCAGGGGTGTTTATTGTTTATTGAAATCTAGGATTACAACCTTTGAGCTTCAAGCTCATTTACAAAGGTTCCACGTCAGGCAGAAAGGAAAGTATAAAATTCACGGTACATTACTAGAACGGAAAAACACAGAGAGAGCTATAGGGAAATAAATCACAGTGAGTAGAACAATTGTTACAGTTACTATACTTGTTCTCGTCGATTACAAGGAGTTTGTATAGGCGAAGTAGGTTTTTAAGCAGCACAGTAGGCGTTAATGAGAGGAAGGGGGACTAGATAGAAGAAGAGGGGGGTGTTATCTACAGAACTGTGAAATGATCACCTGTATTATATGTAGGTAGGTAGATAGGTACTGTAGGTATGTAGGTAGGTAAGCTAGGTAAAATCTTATCCATAACACACATATGAACAGGAAACTCAATTGAGCAGCGCTCACTTCCAATGAGGTCCTTTGCATGAATATAAAAACAGTAGGTTACCATAAATAACATTTACAAAAAAATTTCATAAAAATATATATAATACAAGAGTGATGTAAACAATACAATACATAGAAACATAGACAATGATGACAGAAAAAGACAAACTGTCCATCCAGTCAGCCCGAGTTCCCTATTTAGCCCTGGGATCTACTGTTCCTCTATGGTCTTAGCTCTTTCCACCCATCCCCCTATTCCCCTCCCACCTTCTGCCACTCCAAGCAACCATTATGCCCTTCATTCCGTCCTAAACATGCTTGAACCCACCAACAGTTTCAGCACCCACCACTTTGGCAGGAAGACAGTTCCACAGCTCCACCACCCTTTCTGTAAAATAATACTTCCTCGTGTCCCTTCTGAGCCTCCCTCCTGGCAGTCTTCACTTGTGTCCACGTGACCACGAACTAGTATTCAAGTTAAATATTTCCCCGTAGTGTAATTCCTTTTAGGAACTTGTATTGTCAAATGATGTAATAAATTGTGGATTGGAATTCCACAGAACTGTCATTCCACAGTTCATGTGTGTCATTCCACCAGCGTAATTTTATTTTCACATAGCGCTAATGTCAGGTACAGAGAAGTAGCTTGAGCAGATGAAGTTTAGTGTACACTGATACTGTTTTCATGCAAAAACATATAAACAGTGTATGGTAGAAAGCTGTTCTGCATGGAAATGCATGCCTAGAACAATGTTGTGCTGCCGTAGCTACATCACCTTGTTTGTTGTGCTGCCGTAGCTACATCACTTTGTTTGTTGTGCTGCCGTAGCTACATTACTTTGTTTGTTGTGGTGCACTAGCTGCATCACTTTGTTTGTTGTGCTGCCGCAGCTACATCACTTTGTTTGTTGTGCTGCCATAGCTACATCACTTTGTTTGTTGTGCTGCCGTAGCTACATCACTTTGTTTGTTGTGCTGCCGTAGTTACATCAGTTTGTTTGTTGTGCTGCCGTAGCTACATCACTTTGTTTGCTGTGCTGCACTAGCTGCATCGCTTTGTTTGTTGTGCTGCCGTAACTACATCACTTTGTTTGTTGTGCTGCCACAGCTACATCACTTTGTTTGTTGTGCTGCCATAGCTACATCACTTTGTTTGTTGTGCTGCACTAGCTACATCACATTGTTTGTTGTGCTGCCATAGCTACATCACATTGTTTGTTGTGCTGCCGTAGCTACATCACTTTGTTTGTTGCGCTGCCGTAGCTACATCGCATTGTTTGTTGTGCTGCCCTAGCTACATCACTTTGTTTGTTGTGCTGCTGTAGCTACATCACTTTGTTTGTTGTGCTGCACTAGCTACATCACATTATTTGTTGTGCTGCCGTAGCTACATCACTTTGTTTGTTGTGCTGCCATAGCTACATCACTTTGTTTGTTGTGCTTCCGTAGCTACATCATTTGTTTGTTGTGCTTCGGTAGCTACATCACTTTGTTTGTTGCCGTAGCTGCATCACTTTGTTTGTTGTGCTGCCGTAGCTACATCACTTTGTTTGTTGTGCTGCCGTAGCTACATCGCTTTGTTTGTTGCCATAGCTACATCACTTTGTTTGTTGTGCTGCCATAGCTACATCACTTTGTTTGTTGTGCTGCTGTAGCTACATCACTTTGTTTGCTGTGCTGCACTAGCTAAATCACTTTGTTTGTTGTGCTGCCGTAGCTACATCACTTTGTTTGTTGTGCTGCCGTAGCTACATCACTTTGTTTGCTGTGCTGCACTAGCTACATCACTTTGTTTGTTGTGCTGCACTAGCTACATCACTTTGTTTGTTGTGCTGCTGTGGCTACATCACTTTGTTTGTTGTGCTGCCGTAGCTACATCACTTTGTTTGTTGTGCTGCCATAGCTACATCACTTTGTTTGTTGTGCTGCCATAGCTACATCACTTTTTTTGTTGTGCTGCTGTGGCTACATCACTTTGTTTGTTGTGCTGCCGTAGCTACATCACCTTGTTTGTTGTGCTGCCGTGGCTACATCACTTTGTTTGTTGTGCTTCCGTAGCTACTTCACTTTGTTTGTTGTATTGCGCTGCCATAGCTACACCACTTTGTTTGTTGCCATAGCTACATCACTTTGTTGTGCTGCTGTAGCTACATCACTTTGTTTGTTGCCGTAGCTGCATCACTTTGTTTGTTGTGCTGCCATAGTTACATTATTTTGTTTGTTGTGCTGCCGTAGCTACATCACTTTGTTTGTTGTGCTGCTGTAGCTACATCACTTTGTTTGTTGTGCTGCCATAGCTACATCACTTTGTTTGCTGTGCTGCACTAGCTACATCACTTTGTTTGTTGTGCTGCCGTAGCTACATCACTTTGTTTGTTGTGCTGCCGTAGCTACATCACTTTGTTTGCTGTGCTGCACTAGCTACATCACTTTGTTTGTTGTGCTGCACTAGCTACATCACTTTGTTTGTTGTGCTGCTGTGGCTACATCATTTTGTTTGTTGTGCTGCCGTAGCTACATCACTTTGTTTGTTGTGCTGCCGTGGCTACATCACTTTGTTTGTTGTGCTGCCATAGCTACATCACTTTGTTTGTTGTGCTTCCGTAGCTACTTCACTTTGTTTGTTGTATTGCGCTGCCATAGCTGCACCACTTTGTTTGTTGCCGTAGCTACATCACTTTGTTGTGCTGCTGTAGCTACATCACTTTGTTTGCTGCCATAGCTACATCACTGTGTTTGTTGTGCTGCCGTAGTTACATCAATTTGTTTGTTATGCTGCCGAAGCTACATCACTTTGTTTGCTGTGCTGCCGTAGCTACATCACTTTGTTTGTTGTGCTGCACTAGTTACATCACATTGTTTGTTGTGCTGCCGTAGCTACAGCACTTTGTTTGTTGTGCTGCCGTAGCTACATCACTTTGTTTGTTGTGCTGCCATAGCTATATCACTTTGTTTGTTGTGCTTCCGTAGCTACATCACTTTGTTTGTTGTGCTGCTGTAGCTACATCACTTCGTTTGTTGTGCTGCCGTAGCTACATCACTTTGTTTGTTGCCGTAGCTACATCACTTTGTTTGTTGTGCTGCCATAGCTACATCACTTTGTTTGTTGTGCTGCCGTAGCTACATCACCTTGTTTGCTGTGCTGCACTAGCTGCATCACTTTGTTTGTTGTGCTGCCGTAGCTACATCACTTTGTTGCCGTAGCTGTATCACTTTGTTTGTTGTGCTGCCGTAGCTACATCACTTTGTTTGTTGTGCTGCACTAGCTACATCACTTTGTTTGCTGTGCTGCACTAGCTGCATCACTTTGTTTGCTGTGCTGCACTAGCTGCATCACTTTGTTTGTTGTGCTGCTGTAGCTACATCACTTTGTTTGTTGCCGTAGCTACATCACTTTGTTTGTTGTGCTGCCATAGCTACATCACTTTGTTTGTTGTGCTGCTGTAGCTACATCACTTTGTTTGCTGTGCTGCACTAGCTACATCACTTTGTTTGTTGTGCTGCCGTAGCTACATCACTTTGTTTGTTGCCGTAGCTACATCACTTTGTTTGTTGTGCTGCCGTAGCTACATCACTTTGTTTGTTGTGCTGCACTAGCTGCATCACTTTGTTTGCTGTGCTGCACTAGCTATGTAGCTACAGCAGCACGACAACATGGAACACCTTCATGCATGCGTGTTCAATGTTCCTCAGCGCCTCTTGAAATGGCCACAATGGTGAGACTGGCCCCAGAAGAGAGCTGCACTAAGAAAAAAAGCATAAGTAAGGAAACTGTATTCATTTTGTGGTTGCGCATACACTATAAAAGACAGTGTGTGAGCAATTATACACAACAAGGCTATTTTTAAATCTTGAGGTTTCCATAGTAACAAGACCACTCGAGTTGTGCTCTCGAGGTCTCCTGTTTCCACAGAAGACTCTCAATTGAAACATAGTATTGTGTATGCTTGTTCATATAATAGCCTCTATTTTTAAAATAGGCAAGGAAAACCCTGTAATCTCATTGGTCAAAAAAATCACATGACCTTTGATTATTTTCTAATAATCACATACCTCACCTGAACTGCATGTTTTTATACAAGCAAAAGCTAATTTTATAAGTGGGATAACACATTCTAGGGTGTGCAATCATAAGGGAATAATGTTTTTCTTGAGTGCTTGTGGCACTTGGATACACCTCGGCCCAGATATTCAAACTGTGTCAGGCTGTGGCGCAAGCCTGGGCACAGCGCAACTTGGCTGCGCAGGGGCGTGGACTGGGCAATATTCAATGGAGCTGCGCCATGGCTCAGCAGTGTTGAATATCGCACCCTGGCCACCCACAGTGCGCATGGTGCAGTGGCACTGCACCAGCACCAGTGGCCAGAGTGGAGCATGGGGATTCGCTAGTGCTAGTTCCATTGTGCAAGGTGCAGCAACTGCGATACTCAAAAGTTGACATGCAAATGGGGCCATAATGTATGCAAGGTGCACATGGGGCCATTTGCATGTCATTATGGCCCCATTTGCATGCAGGTGCGCCGATCCCTGATGACTTGCGCCTGGCACTCTGCCAGGCAGCAGCCATCGGGGATCGACGCCCCCCACAGCGTGGCACTGTGCCCCACAGCCCAATCGCGGGCTGAATCCAAATAAAATAAACCGCTATTCCTGGTGGTCCAGTGAACCTGACTGCCCAATCGAGGGCTGTAGTAAAAATAAAGAAAGTGCTATCCCTGGTGATTCAGTGGACCATTTATGGGATCCATTCACATATCTGGAATGTGTAGTACAGTATGGGCTGCACGCCCATTGGCTCATGCTATGGACCAATGGGCGTACAGCCTACCGATGATGTCGGTCGGCCAGGCGGCAGAATGACGAACAGGTAAGTGCTGCCACCTGCCGCTGACCGGGGAATGGCGGGGGATCAGTGGGCGGAGTTGGGAGGTGGTCCACTGGACCACCAGGGATGATGGGTTTCTTTTAATTCTACTTCAGCCCATGATCGGGCAGACAGGTCCACTGGACCACCAGGGATAATAGGAATTTTCTTTTATTCACTGAAGGCCGCGATTGGGTGGGCAGCGGTCCACTGGACCACCAGGAATATTGGAATCATCTATTCTTCACTTAGCCTGCGATCAGGTGGGCAGCAGTCCACTGGACCACCAGAGATTTAGGATTTATCTTTTTATACTGATGCCCAGAGGTGCAGCCGGAGCTCGGGTGGCCACCCACAGGTGGCAGTTGCCGTGTTGCACCCTGCAATGTGGCAGCTCACCTGTGGGTGGCCATCCATTGTTCCTTTTTTTTTTGGCTCAGCTTTGTTCTGGTGCAGGTAGAGGTTGCGCATGCATGGCTCCGCACATCCCGGGCTGAATACTGGTCTGTGCAGAGTATGCATGGGCACGCCCCACCTACCTGCGCCTGCATACATTACTGATGTGCTCCAGTGCATCGGGATTTGTGCCGCGCACTTTCCCCTTTTGAATATCGTGCCGGGGCACATCAGTGGGTTGCGCATGGTGCAACACTGTTGCACCATGTGCAGCCATTTTGAATATCTGGGCCCTCGTGCCTAACAACCACCCAAGGTGAGCAATATTCCCTTATAACCACATAACTTATCATGTTTATCCGTTACTTATAAAGAAAAGGGGAAATAAAATACAGAAAATACATGAAATGGAAGCTGAAGTGAGGCAGAAGTGTAGGGGATTTTTCCAGTGTCCCTGGGCACTTCTGCTATGTTTGCCTGCAGACAGTCCTTGCATGTCCCATATCTAACCTAATCATCTGTAAAGTGTTTTTCACTGACTTGTGTACGGAAAGTACCATATTCTGTTGTAAACTGTGTACATGTATATTGTGATGGGGCATTCACAGTCCTTTCCTTCTTATTTGAGGCCAACAGTATGTTTTTCACTGATTAAAAAGAGAGTAGAAAAATGCATATAGTGGGTAAAAACATGCATAACAAAATAGTTTCTAGACACCTAGACCAGCAGACTTTTAGAGGAATATAATTTAGGGCAGCAATTACCAGCATGGAACCCTGCATGCAGTGTGTGTGTGTGTTGGGGGGGGGCAGCTGCGTGTGTGTGTGTGTGTGTGTGTGTGTGTGTGTTTTAGACACTTAGACAAGCAAACCTTTAGAAGAATAAAGGGCAGCAATTACCAGACCCTGCATGCAGTGTGTGTGTGTCTGTGTGTGTATGTATATTTGTCTGTGTGTGCATGTGTGTGTGTGTTTGTGTGTGTGCATGTCTGTACTTCTGTCTGTCTGCGTGCTTGTGCGTGTGTGTATCTGTGTGTGTGCATGCGTGTGTGTGTATGTTTGTGTGCATGCATGTGTGTGCTTCTGTCTGTCTGTGTGCGTGCTTGTGCGTGTCTGTGTGTGTGTGTGCTTGTATACTAACACAGTAACAAAGTCAGATTGGATGATTAGAATATCTGTGACATTTGCCAGCATGGGGTAGAGTCGAAGCTCCTCTCATGTAACAGCTGGAGGGGAAGGAGTTGTAAGGGTTATGCTGCTCATGGTTCCTTAATTGATGCTTAAGCAGAATGGAGAAACAATATGACACAGGAATACAGATAGAAATTATTCCCTTGACTAGGGGGAATGCGGTGGCAGAATTCTATTCCCATTGGTGTTTGGTATTTTTAGTGTAGGCAGGAGTATGGTGTAAGTGCCCAAGGTTTGACCTTTACATGCCCTGACAGTACCCCAAAGGCACAGCCATACCTCACAATTGTCCCTGATTTTCAGGGATATCCCAGATTTTGCCTCAATATTTTCCTCTGTCCCTCCTACAGTTTTTGTTTCCATGACTGAACAGTGGGGATTGTAGGCACAAAATAATGTCAAATGTCGGAGTTACAAACATGTTCTTTTTCAGAAGATGGATTTTACACTAATCTCCATATTCTAACAGCCTCTGACAGGATATCATCAGTTTGTAAGATGTGTCCCTGATTTTGGCCCATTGTCACTGATTGTTTAAGCTCTACCCTGATGGCTGGCAGTATAGCCTAGAAGTTAGAGTAACGAGCTGTGAAAGAGCTTGGTATATCCGGCGGACCAGATCTTGGTTTGATTCTCACAACCACCACTTGCATACTGTGTGACTCTGAGCAAATCACTTAACCGCCCAGTGCTCCCAGGTCACCCCTGAAAACAGGGGCTTGTGCCTAGTGGGTCTTACCCAGTTACCAAAGACTAAAATAAATAAAAATAAGGCAGGAGGTTGAGAGGTATGGGTACAGCTACTCCCACCAATGAGTATTCTGTATTTTCCATGCTATTTCCCAGAATATTCAGAACTATGGAATATGAGTTGTAATCATAAAAGGAAATGATCCTCTGAAGTTCTGCTCCCCCTTCACACACACACACACACACACACACATATATTACAGTACATATAACATTTACATCGGAGGACCAGCCTACACATGTGGTACAGCGCACACTAGAATGGCAGTGACAATGACCATGGCATCCCCTCTACCTCTGCAGCAGACCTGCCTGTGTCATAACTGGAGGAAGAGGAGAATGACATAAGCACGGTGACCAATGTCCACACAGCTGACACTCTGGACACCACTGTCCAGGACAGTACCCTGCCGACGTGATGGTGAGTAACCTAAAAGTGCACCTCACTGATGGCCACATTTACTGCGCCAGCTACTAACCATACATTTTCCCCCCACAAATGCCACTGATACCAGCACAGCTAGTGACCAGCAAGAGGAACAGAAGGACGACAGTACTGTGATCACGAGAAGTGGCTGACTAGTCAAATTACATGGCTCCCAGTCACCAACCTCGAGCACCCCCCCAACTCCCCAGATCCACGGTCCCAGAGCCTAGTGTACCAACTGCATCAGTTGGAGGACACAGACATGGACATGCAGGGGCCTGCACCGCAGCCACCCAGTGCACCAGGAATGAACACAACCACATGTACCAGCACCCCTGCCCCAGCTGTGTTACTCAGCTAGGCAGCACCCAATGGTAGGGGAACCGAGCAATCCCACCACAGCACCAGGTAAACAGTAACCTTAGACCCAGCAGTGGCAACAATGGTCCCTCAGACAGGACCAGGCCATAAGGGAAGGGCAGCATTGCCACATGCCTACTCAGTAGGTGCTTTCCTGAGGTGAGGCAGCTGGAGCAGGACAGGCTACAGGCCAGCAGGGAAAACAATGCCCAGCTCAGTGCCCTGATGGTGGAGGTTTAGGGGCTCCACACGGAGTTCATGAGGGTTACTGGCCTGCTCAAGGGCATGCTAGGACACCTCACAACACAGGCTGCTAGAGGTGGCTCACCACCCCTACACAATCCGCCTTAGTACCACCCCATGCCAGCTGCAGCTCCACCTCACCATAGCCCCATGAAGGTCAGGTGGAAGTTCCCAATCCTCCCACCATGCCCACATACCCTGGCCTCCCACCACCCATGACCACCAAGGCCAGCGCAGCATGGGCAGAATGGCATAGCCATACCCTTGATGGGGGGGAGGCATACACCAAGACCCACAACACATGGTCCTCTACCCAGCGACAGGGTCACCATGCCCACCAGGACATCCCCTTCACACAAACACACACATGCATGGGTTTACCACACACACATGGGCACTCAGCACTGCCACTCATCACTGTGCACCATGGTTCCTGGACATTCACCATCACACCCTCTTCTCTACAGGCCTGGTCTGGAACACACCATGCATCAGCCCATGCCAAGCCTCCTTCCACCCAATATTGCTCCTGGCCATGTGACCACATCTGGCTCCTGGTTCTCCTCCCCCTGGCCCTGGCCCTGAGGGTCATCATCCACAAGTAGATCCTTGGGTAATGGCAGTCTTTTCCTCATGGTGATACTGTGCAGCATGCGAAAAAAACATGGCACACCCTGTCTGGTGCAAGCAGCGTCATGCTATCTGTCTTGTCCAGGCATCTGAACCACATCTTCAATTGTCTGAAGGTATGCTCCACCACTTTCCATGCCCCCTGTGGGCATCAATGTACCTCAGCTCTGCCCCCACAGTAGGGGCCAAGAATAATGTCATCAGGTAAGGCCTTTGGGGTACCAACTGTCACCTGTATGGCATACATGGAAGAAGCACGTCACTACAGATAGGTGTACAGCATGGAATGCCCCATGCCCACATGGCCTGTGTGATATGTACCTAGAAGCCACCCTGACCTGCCTCCATCAGCGGCCAATGCTATCCTCATTCATGACTGCTGGAACATGAAGGCATCATACACAGAGCTAGAATATACACTGACATTCATGACAATGTCCTCTGCATCCACGGCCACCTGGATATTCATGCTGTGGTATCCTTTCCTGTTCTCGTGGTCCTCATTGCCATGGGGTACAGGGATTGGAACATGTGTGCAATCTATGGCCTCCCAAACCTTTGGGAAACCATGATGCCCATAGAAGCCCTCTTGCTCTGCCCGTATGCCCAGCCAGTTGGAGGACTGGATGTATTCCCCCCATGTGCCAGCAGCATCATCGTGGTCACCTGCTGTAGGGCACAGGACACTGAGGATTGGCTTACCCCTTTCATGTCACCCTCAACCTGCAGGAAGGAGCCTGTAGTACAGGAGGGAAGGGCACACATCACCTTGGTCCCTACAGACATGGCCCTAGAAGTCTGGGTGGAGGGCCATATACAGATCAGATCACACAGCTCGCCAGTGGTGCCATGGTCAATGACAACCATTTCAGGTAGTGGGAATCATGCATGGCCTTGAGTGACACATGGGTCCTGAAGATGTGTGGCCTTGGGGCTGTGTGGTCCTCTTCCTCCACAGCGGCACCCACAACCTACAGTAGGGTGTGCGTCAGCAGCAAGGGGAACATCCTCAGTGTTCTCTCTAGTGCATGCATCCCTTTAAGCACCAAAGCATCTCACAGGTAGCGCCAGGCATGCCAAGGCATTGCTGTACACCACACCCTGCCTGAAGTCACATCCCTGTGTATAGTGTTTGGACAGGATGGCAGCACGATGGGCTTGGAATATGATCCTCTATGCCCTTAGCAGGGAAGACTCTCTCTCTCTCTCTCTCTGGTACGAGAGAAATGATGACAGCTGGTGGACAGTGACTGTCCCATTACAGGTAAGTCTGGGTGCAGTGTGTCCCATGGATGTCGTGTCTGTGCACATCAGCCATGTGTTGCTCTGTACCTGACACTCATGCATGTCCCATTTGTCATTTCAGCCATTCCAGGGGCTCCAGACAAAGATGCTGTTCTGCCTCAGTGGTCTGCCTCTGAGTGTGACTTGGACCATGACGCAGAGGGCACTCGCAATGGCAATGTGCCTACCAGGGAGATTGAAGCGTGTGGATGAGGCATACTACTTGGATGAATTTGGGACACCCTGGTTCATTGTGGAACCCTCTGTGGTGATACCTTACAGTCTGTGGCCTCTGCCTGGGGGATGGGGTGGCAGCACATGGGGTATGGGAGATTGTTGGGTGCATGTGGGCACGCATTGCACCAATCCAAGTCACTCATTACTGCCATTCCTCCTCCAGGATATACTTGGCCTGCTCACCGCCCTGTGCCTCATCTGGGAGGACCCAGAGGACATGAACATTGACCCTGAGCCCCTCTGGAGGCCACTGATGGCAGGAGAGAGGGTCATCATGCCAATCTATTATGGGGCAGTAGTGACTCCCAAGAAAAAGCACTCACTGACCTTCAAAATGACTTCATTACTCTTCAATTCAACCTCCTTCACTTGAAGCTACTACTTTGTTTTTGCTCTATTTTTTCTCCTACCTTTCTTGGATTCTCTCAGGCATCCTCACTCAGCCTACAGCTCCTTACTGCCCGTCTGAACCACTCTCCCCGACAACTACATTGGGATCAGGACCCCGGCTCTTCTGCCTCCTCGGTGAGGCCCAGGGTCCCCAGGGGGGAGAGTTGGGGATTGCGGCCAACATTGGACGTGTGAGCCTGGGTTCCTGGAGGTTGCCGTCGCCTCACCCAGCTGGTAGGGGCTTTCTTGTTTTCTCCCTGCCTCCTCCCTCCCTCACTTGGAGTTCGGACATGCAGCCAGTTCTGCCATCTGCCGCAGCTCCATCCCTGCTTTACAGCTTGTGCCACAGGTTCCATGGCACACCCCATTGCTGCCAGAGGCCACTCAGAAGGGTGCATACCCCTACACCCTCCTGGGAAGGGAGAGCAGTCCTCCAGATGCTCAATCCATTTCACCCCTGCTGACCACCTGACAGCCTGGGCCTCGCTCCTGAGCCCAGGTCACCAGCATAGCATGAGGTGTGGCATCCAGTGCCTCAACTCTCAGCGCCACGGGGCTGGCACTTGAAGCTACTTCTCAATGCTAAAAAAACTAAAGCCATGATTCTCTCCCCTCCTGCTCAAACGGATCTCATCTCCACCATAGATACATAGATACATAGACAGTGTCGGTAGATAAGGGCCTATGGCCCACCCAGTCTGCCCATTTGAGCTCGTAAGTTCAGTTTACGTTTTCCTAGAAGTCTGTTGCCCCTTACCCCTGACCTCCAGAATTCCTTTATGTCTATCCCATGCATTCTTAAATCCCGTGATTGTTTCAGACCCCACCACTTCCTCTGGCACGGTGTTCCACTTGTCCACCACCCGTTCTGTGAAGAAATTCTTCCTCATGTTTCCTCTGAATCGTCCCTCCTCCAACTTCATCCCATGCCCTCTAGTCCTGGAACATCTTTTCACTTAAAAATATGTATTCCTGCATCCTGTTCCTCCCTGTAAGATACTTGTGTGCTCTATCATATCCTCTCTCCCTCCTCTCCTCCAGGGAGTACATGTTCAGTTCCTTCAACATGTCTTCATAGGACTTGTGATGCAATCCATGCACCATCTTTGTTGCCTCCTCTGAACCTTCTCACCCTGTCTATGTCCTTACGAGGTATGGTCTCCAGAACTGTACACTGTACTCCAGGTGGGGCCTCACTAGTGTCTTGTATAGCGAATTATGACCTCCTTTCCTGCTGGTGATGCCCCTGCCTATACATCCCAGCATCCTATTGCTTTACCTGCTGCCTTGTCACACTGTTTTCCTACCTTGAGGTCATCAGAGATGATAACCCCAAGATCCCTTTCCTGCTTGGTGCATGCTATATCCTCACCCCAACTGATATATTGTGCCAGGGTTTTGTGCCTCATATGCATTATTTTACTTCCTTGCATTGAATTTCAACTGCCAAACCCTGACCATTCTTCAAGTTTCTGCAGGTCCTTCTCATTCTGTCTACACCTCTGGTGTGTCTACTCTGTTACAGAGCTTTGTGCCATCAGCTAACAGTGAAATTTGCCTTCTAGGTCCTGGGCGCAATGTCACTGATGAAGATGTTGAATAGGACCGTCCCAGCACTGATCCCTGTGGTACCCCACTGGTCACTCTTCCTCTGTGGAGTGACAGCCATTTACCACCACCCTCTGTGTCCTGCCACCCAGCCAGTTACCTACCCATCACACTACTGTCCTGCCCACACCCATATTCCCCAGTTTGTGTAATAGTTCTATGTGGCACAGTGTCAAAGGCCTTGCTGAAGTCCAGATAGGCCCTGTCCACTGCCCTCCCTGATCCACCTCCCTAGTCACCCAGTCAAAAAATTCAATGAGATTGGTCTGACATGACCTCCCCCTGGTGAAACCATGCTGCCTTGGGTCCTGTAGTCCATTGACAACCAGATGTTCCACCAATCTCTCCTTCAGTAGTGCTTCCATGATCTTCCCCACTACCGAGGTGAGGCTGACTGGTCTGTAGTTCCCTGCTTCCTCTTTGTTCCCACTTTTGTATAAGGGGACTACATCTGCTATCCTCCAGTCTTTGGGTACCTCCCTGTTTCCAGTGATTGGCTGAACAGGATAGCCAGAGGTTCAGCCACCACTCTTAGTTCTTTAAGAACCTGGGTGCACCCATCTGGCCCCATTGCTTTATCAACTCTTATTACTTCCAGTTCCTTCAGGACCTTTCTCGTGTAAAGGGACTTGTGTCCATTTCTGCACCATTCTCACCCCTTGTACTCCTTCAGACCCATTACCTCCTCTTCCTCAGTAAAGACTGAGCAGAAATACCTGTTCAATATGTCAGCTTTACTGTTGTTATCTCCACGTGGCCCCATCCTCCCCTTCAGTCTCACTATCCCTCCTTTGTCTTTCTTTTTTCACTTATGTACCTGCAAAAGGTTTTGTCCCTCCACCCACTGATTTTGCAATGTGTTCTTCTGTCTGAGCTTTGGCTTCCTCATTGACCTCCCTGCCTCCTTTGCTTCTCCTGGTACCTCCCTATCCCGTTCTGCCTGTGTCTTTTTGTATTGCCTGAATGCAATCTTTTGGCTTTCACTTTCTTTGCTACCTCTTTGGAAAACCATAATGGTCTCCTCTTCTTTTCCTCTTGCTAACCTGCTTAATGCATAATTCTGTTGTTCTTGTAATCCCCATTTTAAATACTGCCCACTGTTCCTCAACCCTGATTCCTGTCCCATTCCCCTTAATGCCTCTTTTCAAGTATCTCCCAATTTTCCCAAAGTCTGCCCCCTAAAATCCAGGATATGTGTTTTGTGTGGTTTGGTTCTGCTCTTTCTGTGATTTCAAACCACAATGACTGGTGGTCACTGTTTCCAAGTGCTCCCCACGTTACCCCCATCCCACTGTCCCTGTTTGTGAGCACAAGGTCCAGTATTGCCTTCTGCCGAGTTGGTTCCATGACCAGTTGCTTGAGGAAGGCACCCTGAAGGGAGTCCAGGATAAATCTGCTCCTAGTTGATGCTGCTGCTGGGATGCTCCAGTCCACGTCTGGTATATTGAAGTCTCCAACCAGTACTACCTCACCCTTGTCTGCCATTCTTTGGATGGCTAGCATCAGCTCCCTATCTTTTTCTTCCTCCAAATTCCAATTCCGGACCCTGTTGGGGGAGCCAATAGAAATAGTGGATACGTTTAAATACTTAGGCTTCGGCTAGACCATAAGCTGTCCTTTACTGTTCATCTGGATGAACTGAGCAAAAAACTTAAGCAAAGATTTGGCATTTTTTATTGAATAAAGCACCTCCTTACCCGCAACGCTAAATTAACCTTAGTTCAGACTACTTTCCTCCCCCTACTATGGGCACTGCCCCACTGTCTATCTGGCCAAGCTGGATACCCTATATCACAGGGCCACCCTCTTCATCACCAATGCTCCATTCAGAACGCATCATTGTGCCCTTTACGACCAAATTGGGTGGCACTCACTGGACCTCAGGAGAACAAAAAACGCGGTCCTCTGGACCTATAGAGCCCTCACTGACAAGCTTCCCAAATACATCTCAAGCCTCTTCACATCCCTCCACAGGAACCTACTCTCTCAGAATGTTGAGCTTGTCTCTCAAAGAAAATTGTGCTTGTCTTCTCTAAGTCACCTCTATCCCCTTTTTCTGCACTGCACAGGTCTCCTGTATACGGAGCCTCTACTGACTCCCTTGGTGTTATGCTCCTGTGCCCTGTTCCACCCCCCCACCCTGCCTCTTTTTTAACATTCTTATCTCTCCCCCCTTTTATCCCTTCCACCTGTTCCTAGCCGCCCGTCCTCCCTCTCCCCTTCCTTCCTCCCCCCCAGTCTGTAGTCTCCCCACCCTACTGATGCTTATGAGTAGTCCACTTCTCATTTGCACCTATTTAGCAGTCTGGTTGCGTCTGGTTGGTCGACTTATTATTCTGCCTGTTGTTGTTTATTAGCTCATCATTGCCATACTGTACCCCCATTGTATCTTATGTGTACTTTTTTTATTTTCTGTTCATGCCTAGCTTTTATGTAACTTGCACATTCTTTGTTTTGTATGTATGTATTTTACATGTTTCCCAGGACCACCTTGTAAATGCTTTATCTCAACGGTGTCATGCCTGGTAAAATAAAGATTGATTGATTGATTGACAGGGATTGCCATGGAAGAGTGAATGGAAGACCGCAAAGAGGTGCACAGACTCATGGGCCATTATGCCCGAACATACTGTGGCACAGGATGTGTGGGTCATTACCTTGCCCATAGGGGCAACACACTGGGGCACAAATTGCCTGGACATTCAGTGGCACGTGTTGGCATACCTCTTTAATTTGCAGTTACTATTCAATTTAGTTTTCTGTTTTCTTTTCATGAAGTTCAAGGTTGTTCTTCCCTGCCTGTACTGCTGTGCCCATGTGCCTAGTAAATCTGTGAATATACCTGCTTGTGTCCCATCTTTGTTCTGGGGTGGGTGCATAACTGTGTTTTTGGTTGCCTTCAGGCAGCATAGTGCCTGGTGTGCTCTGCACTGTACTACACGGCTGTTCACTGCAGTCCACACTGTTGAGCATATGTGTTGCAGGGCCGCATATGTGTGCATGCCCCCTTTACCTGCGGTCTGCGGTACAATGTGCAGTTACCCATCTGACCCCTTCACATGGTACATATCCCCATAGTGCATGTGGCATATGGCTTCCACACTTCGGGAGACATGTATAGCCCCATGCGCCTGGATTACATGCCACATAAGGGCTACAGTACCTTTGTGCATAGGGTCCCGAAATTTAAAAATTAAGAAGCATAGGAGTGGTCCTGTACACAGAAAGAGCGAAGCAGCAGCCCACAGCTCATATAAGCATATAAAGAATAAAGCAGTGTCTGTTTTATATGTGTTTATTTAAATATTGGTAACTGGTAAAGGCACACTGAGTTGAGGTTCATTTCCAGGTGCAGCCTATGGGGAAGGATACAGGAGGTAAAACAGAGACAGCAGAAGAATAGTACAGACAATAAAAACACTGAAGTAGAATGCAGTACAGGTAAACAGTGCAAGAGTGCTTAAAGCAAAATATATATTAAAGTGCAACAGGGATAAGGCCCTGTAAGACTACAGCATGGTAGCGTAAAACATTTTTTAAAATGGTTTAAAGCGTACCATGCTGTAGCATCCACACCTCAGATGCCATGTTTAAAAACAGTTTTGAAACTGCTTCCATCCATTAGCGTTACTGGGATTACCACGTTTGTTGCCTGGGCACTCCTCCATGGACTGTGGGCATTAGGAGGACTGCAGCAATAGGGGAGAGATGCAGCTGGTTGCCGCACTATGTGGGTAACCGGAGCTAACCATTAAAATGTTTCAAAAGCCATTAAAGCCTGTATCTGAGCAGGGTTTTATCACAGTTTTTGAAAATGTGCTGGACTATGCTAGTAGTGCAGATGGGAACGGAGCCATAGTGATTTAAAACGGTTTAAGCCCTTAAACTGCTTTAAGTGCTGTAGTCTGTGCATAGCCTCTAACATATGAGAAACAGAGAAAGGAGTGCAACGTAGGCAAAGGATTTGAAATGGGAGCTGGATCTACATAGATATGAACTGTGAATAGAGCAAAAACAAAGTCCTAAATGAAGCATGATAGATACTCTAAGGCCCAGTTCACACTGGGCTACTTAAAACATTTTATCCGCCGTAAAACATTTTAAGTAGCCACAAGCATAGTTTGCATTCACACTGAACAGGACTGAACACGACTTTGGAACCATTTTAGTAAACCGTGCTCAAACCCTGATTCGAGGTAGACTTGAGCACGGTTTACAAAAACGGTTCCGGAGTTAAATTGGACTAACCTGCAGTGCAGACAGTCTAGCACGGTTCCCTTTAATGAAGCTGATGTCCTCAATTTGGAACTGGTTTATAATTAATCCAGTCCCGAGGCACCAGTACAGATGCTGTAAACCATTTTTATTAATGGTTTATAACACGCTAGTGACAGTGCGGACAGAGCAACACAGATGATACAGCACGGTAATTAATCTGTATTTAAAAACGTTTTACATTACCGTGCTGTAGTGTGAACAGGCCTTAGACTAAGGGAGGGGCACCAAAAGCTGTAACTAGGTTCAAAGTACAAAAAGGAGGGAGAAAAGTGAAGCTTTAGTAGGTGCTTTAGGGAGAAACAACAGGAGAATAAAGGTAGTTGTGGAGATGGGTTGTGCCTGAGGTAAGAAAATAGAAAAAAAACTTACAAGAGATATATAGGTCCCTTTGAACAATGTTGGGGGGGTGGCACACTCAGTGGAAGATCCAGAATTTTACACTGGGGGGGTTGCTGGGCTGGTATGCATTTTAGATATACATTTTTTTTCAATTTTTAAATCCTTTATATTGTCTGCTATCATCTTGTTCATTATATTTTTGACAGAAAATACTAATATAATCCATTGTTTTGAATGTAAACTTTTGTACAATCAGTACATCAGACCTCTTCAACAAAGTAAAATTCAACAACAGCAAGCAAGTAAGTTACAATGTGAGGGTGCAGCCACACCCTTTTCCACTCCCTAGATCCGCCACTGGGCATACTGGATTCTGTTAGACTGTTCATAAAGTACCATTATGAATTTCCAATCAGTGCGTAACACACTCCATAACACATTGAAAATACAGGAACAAAAAAACTTAAAAAGCAGATACCTTTCTTTTCAAATTCAGATTTCGGGTTTCTGAGCTCAAAGTTTTCTTCAATGAATGCATTTTTAACCTTGAAAGTTCCGGAAATTAAAACAGATTGTGTGGAAAACACACCTGATTAGAACAGGAGGCAACTCCGGATTCTCTTAATCAGCATTACGACTCAAGGACAGCTTTGGCTGTCAGCACAAGCCACAAGGCATATACCCTGTAAGCTGGTGGGTGAATCTGAGGATTTCTATTATCTACTATAATAGCTGGCTGTGCTGACGAAGTGAACAACATTGCCAAAAGAACAAGACATGAAGTGCTGAGGCAGGATTTCTCTCTTGCTCTCCCTCAGTGTTTGTGTGTAATCTGCATGACAAGGCCTTTTCAGCCCCAAATATGACACGTTCATGGTGTCCCTTGCCAGGCGCTAGTGTGGTTTGTTTTGGATCTGCAGCTGTGTATTTTTCTCAGTTTTATTTTATTTGTAAATGAAGTGGCCACAAGCACAGACACTCTGCCAGGTTGTTCCAAAAAAACAGCAGGCGCATATGTGTGGGGCCAGTGGGGGTTCTGGATGCAGGCTGGGGAACATCTGACCATCAAGTAGTGATGAATTCTTCCTAGCTACAGAGCTGACACAGCTTTGTGTCCCTACAGTACAGAGATGATGTAAGCAATGCTGCTCCCAATGTCATATAATCCCGAGGCAGGAGTTACTAAGATTCTGCTTCGCCCAGCACTCTGCCCTACCTGAGTGCTTGTTTTAATGTGGTCAGATATAAGACAGATACAGCACGACATGTGTGGATTTCATTCACGTATGCAGTGTTGTGTTGCTTTCTTTTAAAAACAACTCCATTACAGTTACTAGTTACTCTCAAAGAAATGTTATCAGTTACAGTTATTTATTAGCCTGTTATAAAAAGTAATCAGTAACTTTAACTCATATTACTTTTTGTATCACTGTATATTATTTTTTTTTTTAGTAAACATTTTGGTCCCCATTGCCTCCTTCCACCAACTGGCAATGGGGACACATATGTATTTTTAACAGATTTTCTCCCCGACTCCCCCCCCAGGCCCCGGCACATGGCCATGCAAAAATGTAGAGGCATGCTTCACACCCCATGGTGCCAGCTCAGCCCCTTCCACCTCCTGATACTTTGCTGCTCCCTCTCAGCCTACGCTACCCACCGGACCTCCACCTGGTGGGAGCAGAACTATGGGAGGGTGCCAACCCACCCCTCCACCCTCAGGAGAGGACAGCTGCCTGCCGGCATGCTCAATCCTTCTCCGCCCTCCCTCCCCACGCCAGCACCCCAACAGCCCGAGGTCGTTTCAACTCCGTCACCGCAACGGCTATATTACTTTGAGAAATTGAGAAATTGGTTATGTTTACTCATTAAACATATTTATGAGCTCAGGAAACTCAAAAAATTAATAAAAAGAAATAAAATAGATTCCACAGGCAATGTACGAGTTTGTATTTTATTTTATATTTTCTTATTAAAATATGAAATCAATCATAGCTTTGTCTTTGCACATACTCTAATGTGTGATATAGCATGTTTATCACAGGTTGTCCAGCAAAACCGTTTCATGAATGTTAATAATTTTAAATCATTTTTTCCATTGTCATGGTGAGCAAAGCAGCTATAATAAAACAAGTAGTACCACATTAAGTGCTTTCTTTGTGGGTTAACAATTATACAGTTGTCAGTTTTGTTGCAAATATAATAACTGCACAAGATAAGGGCTAAGATTTTAAAAGTACACCACAGACACACCACCCACCTGACCCAGCACAATATGTGAAGTGAAGTGGCATTGGCCATAGACTTCTTGTGCATTCAAGTGTGATGTCCTTTTTGTGTTTCATCTCCGCCTGGTGAAGTTGTCAGGCAGTTCAACAGGCGGGGAGACTATCAACAATATTTATTTTATTTTTTATTTTATTCTTTGGTAACCGGATAAGGCCCACTAGGCACAAGTGCCTGTTTTCAGGGGTGACCCAGGAGCACTGGGTGACTAAGTGACTTGCTCAGAGTCACAGAGTATGCAAGTGGTGGTTGTGGGAATCAAACCCAGGTCTGCTGGATGTACCAAGCTCATTCACAACTCGTTACTCTAACCGCTAGGCTATACTGGCACCCAAACAACATTACTCCAGTGAAGGTGTCACACTGGCACTACCACTTACCACACTTGCACTTCTTCTTGTGGCATTTAAGGTGAACAATCAGCTCCAAGAGCAGAGCCTCACAGCCGAATGTGGGATCCTTGTCAATTTGCACTTTCTGTGCACTGCATTGCAAAAAAACGTGTTTTGCTTGTCTGGTGCAGCATAGTAGATTGTATCACTCTGATTCTGCTGTCTTTCAAGCTGACATTTTCTGTGACTACAAATCTTCAAATTCTTTTGCAGTTGACGTGAGGATGGCTACGGCAGTGGAAGAGTCAATAGTCTGCATACAGTGCGTAGTGAGAGTTTTTAAAAGCTCCAGTCTTTTGTTTGCTGCTGTCATTGTCCTCACTGGGCTATGTACAGTTACAGACAGAGGACTGTTCGTAGCCCAGGCCCTGGGGAAAAGGATGAGGCTGGCAAACATCTGATCGGAACTTATAAAAGATGTAATGTTCACAGATTCGCTGCAGGCTGTTGAATATTATGTCTGACTGATGCAGTCATCAACTGGTGTCAACTGTAAGGGGATTTGAAGACTGTGGTTATAGAAATGTTAGCTTGCAAGTTAGCAGAATCAGTGTGATGACAATCGACTGTGCTTCAGAAAACAGTAACACTTTTTTTTCTTTTTTTTGCAATGCACACAAAGCATAAATTTGGAACAATCCCACACTTGGGTGTGGGGCTGTTAGTGCTGCTGACCGTTCCCATTTAAAAAGAATGAGGAGTGCGGGCGTGACATTAGGTAGTTGTAGGCAGCAACTACGTGTGCAGAACACAGTTCTTCCCTTAAATTTCTATTAATTAAAATAAAAATTAAACAAAATATTTATAAATAAATAAAAACAAAAACATTCTCCACCCTACTTTCATGTCTCAGTCAGCAAAAGCATTGCCCTCAAAGGCCATGCAGCAGCTACCAGGTATCACTGATTCATTTAATGCACATAAAATTGGCAATGACAAGCTCATGGTTACTATTACTGCAGGCTCAGCTGCTGAGGTGGCCAGCTGATAATTCAACAGTAACTGATCTAGCGCTACAGCACTGACGTCAGCTCAGAGTGACTTGTGAGTCATCATAGTTGTGAATGAATGATGAATCAGTAATGATGTGGTTGCCACTGGATGTGTTTTTTTTGTACAGCAACATCACCTCCCAAAACCCTATCCATTCATAGTAACTGAAAAAAAAAATGTGGTAGCCGTGTTAGTCCAGTCAACAATGTAGAGAAAAAAAACAACAAATATGTTGTGGGTGATACCTTTTATTGGACTAACAAAATTATTTCTGAGACTAGCTTTTGAGAGATAAAGCCCTCTTCTTCAGGTCAAAGAGGAACCACTTTGGTTTCACTTTGACCTGAAGAAGAGAGCTTTATCTCTGGAAAGCTAGTCTCAGAAATAATTTTGTTAGTCCAATAAAAGGTATCACCCGCAACATATATATATATATTTTTTCTCTTCATAGTAACTGCAAAGTCAGTCAACCTACCACACCTGTAGTGAAGTTAATGGGTTTGCCTCAGCTATGACAGGGGATGATCACCAGGCCAGGCCATTGTCAGTGTGCAGTATGTCACATTGTCACCATGGGACCCTGCTCTGTCTCTATTTCTTTGCAGCAGTGATGAGGATGAATTACTGATGATGCTGTGATCGTCAATCAGGAGGAGGATGGTGATGATGATGAAGATGATGATGACCACATTTTATGACTGACTGAAGATGAGTTCATGAGGAGAAGGAAGATGACAGCATTATTACTAGACAGTAATCTGGCATTTCAGTAGAAGACGGCTATGCCAAGGTGGAGGTATATAACACACGGCTGCTTAGTTGGGTTATGAATGGCAGGCAGCAGAGACAGCTTTTGCCAAAGGTAAATGGTAGCTAGTAAGTTAACATTTCTGTGAAAAAGAAATCAAAGGAAAAAAATGTGTAAATGCCTACCATGAAAATCTGAAATTGGTAGGCTGAGCATTTGGTCAAGCAAGGGATGTCATTTTTAATAATAATAATAATCACACATGGTCAGGTGTACATACCAGTCCACCGCAACCACACCAGAGACCCACCCACCATACATAAGGAGCAAACACAGATTATCAAAGAAGTCTGGAATGCATTTGACTCAAGTTACTTCACATGGCAGTTGTAATAGTCAGTCATCAGTTTTTTCCAGTACTAACTAACGTAAGTTTTCCCTGCAAACACATCCATACCCATTTTGGCATTTTCTAGTACTGCCATACCTTCTGCTGCCAATAAATGAAATATCACTTTTTGGAGTGTTTGGTAAATGTTATGTACCATCAGAAAAAAACAAGGAATTGCACCAGTCCGTGACCAACAGCTCCTGTGACTGCCCAACTTAACCTTGTTTCTCCACTTCCCTTCCTGATCTAGTGTTCCCCCCTCCTCTCCTCACTGGATTCTACCCTCACATCTTGGTATACCCAATGCTTCACTTTTCACCCTCTCCCCACCCTTCCTACATTCCTTCTCCCCTCCCCCCCCCCTTCCCTCTCCCTATGACTCTGGCACTTCTTATCTGTTGTCTATTTTCTCTGACAAATGCCGCTGTGCTGCCATTTACAATGCTACATGAATTGTATTAATATGTACTCTGTTTGCAATATCCACATTGTTGTAATGTCTGTCTTGATGGTCCCCATAATTTGTATTTCTCTGACGTGGAACTTTTGTAAAAGAGCCAAGGCTCAAAGGTATTTGTAATCCTAGACCTGATAAATAAAAAAAAAAAATAAAGTGTGACCACCAATATCCTCCCCAAAAAACAAGTATGAATGTTGTTGACTTGTGGTTGTAGATATTACATATAGACATCCTCATGTGTTTACAATTTTTATCCCCAGTCAGGGATTCTGCCATGGCCACAAGGTTTGTAAACCCTGCCATGGAAGTCAAGTAAGTGACTCACCAGAATGGCGTGTGGAAAGTTGGAAATGGACTATCACAACTGTCTATATAATGATGTGAATGATTAAATGGTTTTGAGTTATGAAATGCTCAAATGCTGGATGCCGGCTCTTGGCCCCCCCTGGAAGCCACACTGATAGTGCTGAGGTCTATTTTCTGCTAAATAACAATACTAAATACTGCTTCTGGAATTTGTTGTTTTGTTGAGTGTAATTTGTCATAACGGTCATCCTGACTATGATGACACTCAACACATTATATATTTTTCAAAATAATTTAAAATAAAAACTAATACTTAACATTTGTTACACCGTAGTAAACAAAAAAATGCTTTGCTAAGGTTACTGTTTAGGAATAAGATTTAGGTCTGCAATTATAGGCATGATGTCAAAACATAACTGTCATGTAAAGATAAAGAACGTTTTATTTTTTATGGGGTTTAGATGATATACAGCATTAGGCTTAGGCTCGATGCTAAATAATAACACAACACAAATCAGCTTGTTTTCTAGGGGGTAGTAATTGAATGTAGACAACAAGAAGACAAGATACTGTAGCGTAGAAGCTTTCTATGACAGTAAGATAAACATTTAGTGCAAATCATTATCTAGGATTCTAATATAATTAACTGGCAATGACAGGCATAACAAATACAATTAGCATTCATTTCAGTCAGTCATCATCAGATATAGCAAGGGATGAAGATGACGAGCTGTGCTTATTTTTGGTTTAGTAAGTAATAATGGCATGAATAGAGTTTTAACCGACATCCAAGAGACCAACAGTTACACTTGTTATAACAGGGGGATGTATAATGCACCAGCAGTTGTACTCCTTATAATAGGGGATGTATAATGCACTAACAGTTACACTCGTTATAATAGGGTGATGTATAATGCACTAACAGTTACACTCGTTATAATAGGGGGATGTATAATGCACCAGCAGTTACATTTCTTATAATAGGGGATGTATAATGCACCAACAGTTACACTCCTTATAATAGGGGGATGTATAATGCACCAATAATTATGCATTATGCTCGTTATAATAGGGGGATGTATAATGCACCAACAGTTACACTCGTTATAATAGGGGGATGTATAATGCACCAACAATTACACTCCTTATAATAGGGGGATGTATAATGCACCAACAATTATGCATTATGCTCGTTATAATAGGGGGATGTATAATGCACCAACAGTTACACTCGTTATAATAGGAGGATGTATAATGCATCAACAGTTACACTCGTTATAATAGGGTGATGTATACTGCACCAACAGTTACACTCATTATAATAGGGGGATATATAATGCAACTTAAGGGCATGGTTGGTGACTGCACAGGCAGCACTGCCGCATAAAAAATTTTTTGAATAAACTTACAGTAACTTATGATGCCAACACCAGCCTCAGTCTATCATAATTGTTGTAGCCTCCCCAGCTGCAGCCCAAGCAGAGAACATTGTGTCTGCTCCCCACTGAACACCCCATTGTGGCACTGTGGCACAAAATAAATGTGTTACATGCATAATCCCAGAGTCCAGAGTGGATGCACTGTTACAGACAGCTGTTGGTTGTGTGAGTGAGTCAGGTCGGAATACACAGCGGGACCCCACACAGACAGACCATTAGACCCAGGCCAGGCTCCAGCTCACACCTCAGTGCATGGAACACCGAGCCCCCCCCCCCATCCAGTTGATCACAGTCAGTTCACATAAGATGGTGACAGGAAGAGAGGTAGTATCAGACAGACAACAGCAGCATAGTAGATATTGGAAGGAGCAAAGCAACAGCATTACAAATGCCCAGTTAGCCATTTGCAAATGCAGCCGTGAAAGACTGACTGACTAATGTGATCACTATGCCATCTACTGTCTATGGTCTGCCCGGTGCCCCAAACACCCCCCCTCCCCCAAGTTCATCTTTTCTAGAGGCTGGACAAATAACTCCATCGAAAATATAACACACGATTTCAGCCTAGTCGACTGGTTATTCACCGCTGTGCCAGGTAACCTCGACTCTATCCTCGACAGATTCTCTACCATCCTCAACAGTGTGTGCAGCAAATACGTCCCTCTCAAAACAAAATCATGGTTAGGGGACGTGTTAATGAATGGGTATCATCTGTCATCATTAAACTGATGAGGACCAGAGACAAGGCCTGGGCCCGTTACATTGAGCACAGAGACCCTGCCCAGTTCTCCCTCTACAAAGCACTCAGAAATAAGTGCAAATCAGTCATCAGAAAAGTCAAAGTTGACTTTATCCATAATAAACAACTCAGGGAAACATCCAACCCCTGTCAACTTTGAGTTACACTCAGCTCACTACTGGGGAAGCACAAGAATACCAATCCTATCACTCTGATTCAAGGTGGCAACCAGACTAATGACCCCTCAGAAGTAGCAAACATTTTCAACTCATTCTTTGGCAACCCTGATAAGTATAAACCTTCCCCCTCCACGCCAACTCCCCTCATCCACCCCCTACCCCCCTGCCCCCAATACTACATCCAAGCCCAGCCCCAGATTCTATTTCAGGGTCCTGAAACCCTCAGACATCATAACACTCATCCAAAGTAACAACCCTAAACCCAGCAAAGGGGCAGATGGAATAGATTTTAACATCCTTAAACTGGCTATTAATTCATTAGTGGCCCCCATCACCAACATACTAAACCACTCACTCTGCTCTGGCTATTTCCCTAGCACCTGGAAAACCGCCACTGTCAAACCATTGTTTAAGTCAGGGTCAAAGAATGAAGTAGAAAATTACTGATCTATCTCCCTCCTTGCTCCCCTCTCCAAAATAATGACCACCATAACTTGCTCTCTGTTGCCCAGCATGGTTTCAGATCCGGACATAGCACCAAAACCGCCCTGGTCAGGTTCAACAGTGATATCCCCAAGGCAAGTGATGAGGGCCAGTACACAGGCTTTGTCTTCATGGACCTGACCAAGGCATTCAACCTGGTCAACCACGACCTTCTCCTGGAAACCCTTAGTATTGTCAAATGGGTCAGAAGCTACCTCTCCAGCAGATTGCAGAAAACTAATATCAATGGTCTTTTTTCTGCTGAATGTCCGATTAAATATGGGGTACCCCATTCTGGGCCCACTCCTGTTTTCGCTCTGTATCAATGACCTCCCTTTCATCTGCCAAACCACCCAACTAGTCCTTTACGCTGATGACACAGCCCTCTACTGCAGCGACACTCACTTGGACACAGTGTTCAGTAATTTGTAGGTTGACTTCAGCAAGCTACACACTTGGTTCTCTGCCAAAGGCATGGCTCTCAACTCCAAGAAGACCAAGTTTACGATCTGCTCTGCCCAGGAAAAGCCCCAGTCATGGGCTAATCCCTCTCAGACAATCTTGGTAACATCATAGAACAAGTCTACAAATTCAAATACCTTGGACTGTGCTTAGACCCTCACCTGACCTACAATATCCATATTCCCAACCTTGTCAAGGAAATCCATATGAGGCTAGGTTTCTTACATCGATTCAGAAAGTTCCTTATCCCCATCTCCAGACTATGTCTCGCCAGCTCCCTTCTTCTGCCCCTCCTTGATTATGTCTCTGTTGTCTACTCCACCCCCAACACATCCCCCTTTTCTCCAAACTCAGAACTACATACAATAATATTGCATGCTTCGTGACCAACCTCCTCTGGATGACCCATCACTCTACTTTCTATGCCTCTCTCAACTGGTTCACCCTTGAAGGCAGGTTCCAACTTAAAATGCTGTCTTTCCTACAAAAAGTTAACCATAACCTGCTGCCAGTCAGTGTTAACTGCCTTTTCCCCTTATCAGTTCCTAAGCGCAGTACAAGAGGGGCTGCCTGTTGTATCTTCGACACCCCTTTTTACCAAACCAAGCATGCACAGAACTCCATCACGTAAAAGGGCCCTAAGTTTTACAATAAACTGACCCCTGAACTTCAGGCCTGTAATTAAATTGGCTCTTTCACCTCCTCCCTCAAGGACCACCTCCTCCAATCCACCACTTGTGCATGCCTCGGTAGGCAACATCCCTGAATGTCTGTCAACCCTTGAGTTACCTTAGAGTTTATATGTACCTGTATATTGGCTCTATTGTTGTCTGCTCCATTTTTTTATCTAGATGATCCTGTCATATACACTGTTCCCTATTGTAAATAGCATAAATATTGTAAATATTGTTTTTACCTTTTTCTCTGTATCACTGAATTTATGTACCACTGGACATTTGTGAGAATGGGCATTTTTGTTCACATACTTTCCAGTATAAAAAATTAAAATTGAAAATTGAAATTGAAAACATGTGACTGCTGCCTGGCTCTCTTCTCTTCTGCTGGTGCTGACCCTATCCCTTCCTAGTCTCTCCAGTTTCCCGGCTTTGCCCCCAGTCCCCAATCACTGTAGGCCTACACTCTGGCTCCAGGTTCACACAGCTTTGCCCCATCAGAGCAGGCCTCCACTCCAACTCCAACTGCAGCTACACAGCTTTGTCCTCAGTAGTACCCACCCCCTTCCACAACAACACAGCAGGCCTGCACTCTGCCACAACAACATAGCAGGCCTACACTCTGGCTCCAGGTTCACACTTTTGCCCGCAACAGTGCCTACCCCACCCAACAACAACACAGCAGGCCTCCACTCTGGCTCCAGGTAAACATAGCTTTACCCGCTGTGACGCTCTACCATCTGTTTATGGTAAATGTATAATATTTGTATTAAATCCATGGTCTGTGTATGTAAATTAACCTTCAAGGTGTCAGTGAGGATGTCATTGAACTGACCAGGGAAAAACTTAATTAATGCTTTCCTTCCAGAGGGATAGTTATGGCCCCTTATCAACTGCTGCTGCTTTGATGCTGGTTCCTGAATATGAATTTTATGATACCAGGAAAGGACATAATTTGGTTGATTTCCCTTGGCTTTCTCACAACTTAGTGACAGATTGTGGGGTTGTAAAACCTCAAAGAGAAATGTTTGATTAAAGTCTATCATATGTAGGAAATGGCTTTTTTTTCTGATGTCCACATTAATTAAAATACCTCCTTGTAGTAATTATGTTAGAATGAACTCTAAGGGAGGAGCAAGCTGACTCACCAAAGGGGGTGGAGAAAGATAGAGTTAAAATGAAACACTGTATCTGGGAATGTGTGGTATAGTTCTCTGACTTGGAAAGCACTTAGAAAGGTAACACTTAGAGAAGAATTAGGTGTTTGTAGAAGGAGTTTGTATTCTGTAACTTTCCTCTTTTTATTTGTAGATGACTGTGAGATTGGTGATATAATTTGTTCTGTATTTTATTTCACCTGTTTTACCATTTGTTCTAGTAAACATTTCCTTTAAAATACTGCCTGTGCCTTTCTGTTATTTTACTTGTGATTACTGAAGCTGTATTTAAGGCTGACAGCTGATAAGGGCTTGATTGTGTTACTGAGCTTGCTTAAAAGGTAAGAAATACCTAGTTCTCATATAGAGTTCTAAGGGTACATTTTGGAAAACCTGGCTGGGTGCCCCTGGGCGAAGGATTGTACCGCATCCTCCGAAGAGGGTACGTATCTGAGTCTGTTAATTGGGCATGCTAGCATAAGGTTCACAGTTTGAATCCCTCCAGAACTTGAGGCTAACAAGTGATTCAGACCCAAGGCAGAAAGGAGGGTTACCTTGTCTGTTACCTGTTCACACTATTGCATTCTGAGATGGGCACCGTGGGAGCAGAGGGCCTGACCTGCAGAGTGCAGTTGTGACACCCACTATCACAGCAGGCCTCTGCTCTGACTCTAGGTTCATATCTTTGCCCTCAACAGTGCCCATCCTGCCCCACAACAACCCAGCAGGCCTCTGCTCCAGCTCCAGGTTCATAGCTTTGCCCCAATAGGGCCCGCCCTACCTCACAACAACACAGCAGGCATCCCCTCTGGCTCCAGGTTCACAGCTTTGTCTCCAGTAGTACCCACCTTGTCCCACAACATCACAGCAGGCCTCTGCTTTTGCTGTAGGTTCACACAGCTTTGCCCCCCCCCATCACAGCAGGCCTCCATGCCAACTCCACTTCACAGTTTTGCCCCAACAGTGCTCACCCCCAAAAAAAAACACAGCAGGCCTCCGCTCTGGCTCCAGGTAACACAGCTTTGTCCCCCATCACAGCAGGCCTCCATTCCAACTCCAGGTTCACAGTTTTGCCCCAACAGTGCCTAACTCACCACACAGCAACACAGCAGGCCTCCAGTCAAACTTCTGGTTCACACAACTTTGCCCCCCCCATTACAGCAGATCTCCACTCTGACTCCATGCTCACAGCTTTGTCCCCAGTGCCACACTGCCCACACCACCCCCACACACACAGCAAGCCTCTGCTTCAGTGCCAGGTTTACAGTTTTAACCCCCCATTTCAGTAGGCCTGTGCTCCGGCTCCAGGTTCACAGCTTTGTGTCCCCTCGCAGGCCTTCTCTAGTGCTCCAGGTTCACATGTTTGCACTCAGTGCCCACACCAACCCCACAGACAACACAGCAGGCCTCCATTCCGGCTCCAGGCTCACAGCTTTCCCCCCAGTGCCACACTGCCCATACCACCTCCACAACACAGCAGGCCTCCACTCTGACTCCAGGTTCACAGTTTTAATTAAGATAGAAACATAGAATCTGTCAGCAGATAAAGACCATACAGCCCGCCTAGTCTGCCCATTTCCCTACTCACAGCTGCAGTCCCAGATTCTATTTGATCTGCGGCTCTCCTGCTCTACATATCTCCAGGGTACCCTTATGTCTATCCCATGCACTCTTGAACCCCCATATTGTTTTCACACCCACCACTTCTGCTGGAAGGCTGTTCCATGGCTCCACCACCCTTTCAGTGAAAAAGTACTTCCTAACATTACCCCTGAGAATTCCACCCTTCAGCCTCATATCATGCCCCCTTGTTCTTGTGCAGAGTTTTCTCTGAAAGATGCTTCCACCTGTACCCTGTTTATTCCCCTAAGATACTTGAACGTCTCTATCATATCTCCCCTCTCCCTTCTTTCATAGAAACATAGAAGCTAACAGCATATAAGGACCACCAGGCCCATCCAGTCTGCCCATTTACCCTACCTGTTGAATGTGCCAGCTGACTCTACTCGGTCCTTGGCCGTAGCTAATCTTCCCCTTCCTGATGGTTCCCTTGTGCCTATCCCATGCTTGTTTGAAGCCTTGCATTGTGCTCTTTCCCACCACCTCTTGGGGCAGGTTGTTCCATGTATCTACCACCCTCTCCGTGAAAAAGAACTTTCTCACATTTCCCCTTAGTTAGCCTCCTTCTAATCTCATGTCATACCCTCTTGTACTTTTTTGTACTGAAAAATATCTGTCCCTTTCACCTTGTTAATGCCTTTGAGATATTTGAATGTTTCGATCATGTCACCTTTCTCCCTCCTTTGCTCTAGAGTATACTTATTGAGCTCTTGTAATTTGTCCTCACATGCCTTCTGTTGCAGGCCCTGTACCATTTTGGTTGCCCCCCTCTGCACCGTCTCCATCTTGTTGATGTCTTTGCGCAGATGCGGCCTCCAGTACTGCACGCACTGTTCCAGATGGGGTCTAATCAGTGTTTTGTAGAGAGGAATCGTTACCTCCCTCTTACGGCTTCTTATACCCTTACTAATACATGTCAGCATTCCTCTAGCCTTCCCTACTGCCTTTGGGGTCTGCTTGGAGGCTTTCTGGTCATCTGTAATGATGACTCCCAAGTCACTTTCTTCCCTAGTGATTGTCAGCAACTCACACCCAAAATCTATAGCTTGCTTTAAGGTTCCTCCTTCCCACGTGCATGACTTTACTCTTCTTTGTGTTTAACCCCAGTTGCCATACTTCCTACCCTTACAGAATGGTAAAGTCAAATGTTATTTTTATTCAGTAATGAAAGAATATGCTATTCTCTGATTGATAAATTGGATACTTGGCAAAATACGCGGTCCCCTTTCTGGACTCTGTAGTAAATTTTGATGGTATTAACATATTGAGACTGATGAATAATTGTTCTGGTGTTGATCCCACTCCCTCTTTCATAGAAACATAGAAACATAGACTTTGATGGCAGATAAGGACCGCTTGGCCCACTTAGTCTGCCCATTTCCCTACCTACTGGATAAGCTGCAGATCCTAGTTAACCAACAGCCTACTTCTTCCTACCTCCCACCCACCAAAATTGCCTTATGTCTATCCCATGCATTCTTGAATTCACCCACTATTTTTTACCTCACAACCTCCTCAGAAAGGCTGTTCCATGTATCCACAACCCTCTCTGTAAAAGAATACTTCCTCACATTGCCCCTGAGCCATCCTCCCCATCTTTAAATTGGGCCCCCTTGTTCTTGTATATCTCTTTTTCTGAAAGATGCTTCCCTCTTGAACTTTGTTGATCCCCTTGAGGTACTTGAAATCTTCTATCATGTCCCCCCTCTCCCTCCTTTCCTCAAGGGTATACATATTAAGCTCCTTTAGTCTCTCATCATATGGCTTCTCTTGCAGACCCTGCACCATTTTAGTTGCCCTCCTCTGGACTGCCTCCATCCTGTCTATGTCCTTACAGAGACGGGGTCTACAGAACTGCATGCAGTACTCCAGATGGGGTCTCACCAACTGTCTGCACAGAGGGATAACAACTTCCTGTTTTCTACTGGTGATGTCTCTCCCTATACATCCCAGTATCCCTCAGCCATCCGAACTGCCTTCTCATATTACTTGCTTACCTTTAGGTCATCTGATATGACTACCCCCAGGTCCCTTTCCATTTTTGTTGTTGTTAATACGTCCCCCCACATTACGTACTCCTCCCCTGGGTTTTTGTTTCCCAGGTGCATTATTCTGCACTTCTTTGCATTGAATCTAAGCTGCCATACCTTTGACCATTCCTCCAACCTTGTCAAGTCCCTTCTCATCCTTTCCACGCCTCCTTGTGTATCAACCTGTTGCAGATCTTTGTGTCATCTGCAGAGAGGCATACTTTCCCTTCCAGTCCCTCTGCAATGTCTCTTAAAAAGCCATTAAAAGGACCGGACCCAGTACTGAACCCTGCGGTACCCCGCTAGTAACCCCCCTTTCTTCAGAGTCAACTCCGTTTACTAACATTCCCCCCAGCAGAAACTGAAACCCCCTTTCTGTAAGTAAGGTAGAACTAAGATGTTCCTTATGTGGAAAGTATGCTGTTACTATTGTATAAGCTATTTACCTGATATCATTCTGATTAACATAACTTGTTGACATGTTTTGTTTTATCACACACCTCAATAAGTAACGCTTCCTACTTTTATTAATTTTATTACCTGCTTTACTGTATCTGTGTTTACTGCAGTTTTTCCTCTTAAAATGTAGTCTTTGTGATGATTAACATTTTTGAAAACTAATAAAAATTATTATGGCAAACAAGAAAGAATAAACTTTACTTGTGATTCTGTAACTATAATATTTCTCTTTGTCCCCCAGTAGTCTCTCTCTCTTTTCCTCCTCTGGATGGCACAAGTCAAAGATTTATATTGCCAGCCTGCCTTTGCCCTGTACATATACAACCAGCCACAATGAGACCAAGAATTTTCCTTCACATTTCCTCTTGATCCCTTCCACTCTTTCCCCTCACCCTCTATGGCTTTCACCCATCCCCCCCTCCCCCCATTATATCTCCTGAGCTCACTTTAAAATGCTTTGTCCCATACCTTCTCACCTCTGACGAGGCCGCTCGACTGATGCCATCCCTCACCTTGTTGATTATTAAATATTAGGTGGAGTCTGTTCTAATTTTCCTGTAAAGGGCCATTTCATAAGACCCCAACCCCCTCTAATATGACCCTTTGAATTGCAGGTTTTAATCAAATATGCACTATGGCATGCATTTTACAATGCCACATGTATTGGAACATCTCTAGTTATACACTCTTGTAGTGTCTTGTATAGTTTCTTGTTTTGTTTGTTCTCTGTCTCATACTTTCCCAATATGTATTGTTCGTCTGACATACAACCTATAAAGTTAGCTTGTTCTTAAAGGTGTTATCTGAAATTTCAATAAATAAATAAATAAAAAAGAATAAACTTTATTTGTGGTTTCTGTAACTATAACATTTGTCTTTGGCGCCCATTAGTCTCTCTCTCTCACTTTCTCCTCTGGCACAAGTCAACAATTTATTTTGCCAGTCTGCCCTTGCCTTGGGCTTGTACACAACTCTCCTCTCCTCTTCACTCTTTCTGGTATTCAATATATGTTCCAACCCCACATAGGATGGGCTACAGTAGTCAGGCAGTTTGTGAAGTACTACTTACCTAAGTCAATCTCCACTCCAAGAACAAGACCGACAGCCAACCCGAGAGTCACTGACCGACTGACCAACTGACCAACCAACCAACCGACCACAGCAGCTGCAGCCCGTGCTCAGATCTCCACCACATGTGACGGTGATGTGTGGCCCTCCCACTTCTGGGCTCACCTCCACTCCTCTCCTCAGTCTTTTTTGTTCCGCCTGGCGCCGTCCATTTCTCCTTACCCCACTCTGTGCGGCTCCAGGCATGCAGAAAAAACTGCTTTCCATGGACCCAGAACCAGACTTCTGCTGTGAAGTTCATATTTATCCGGGTCCGTGGATTCAGGGTTCGATCCGAGGGTCCGGATTTCAGATGGAACAGTCCACCCAGCCCCGGTGAATACTGAGCAAAAGTACTTGTTCAGTATCTTACCCTTTTCTAGGTCATCCTCCACCCTTTCTCCTTCTTCCATCTTCAGCCTAACAATCCCATTTCTGGTCTTTTTCCTCTCGCTAATGTATCTGAAGAAGGTCTTGTCGCCTTTCTTAATAGCCTGGGCTGTACATTCCTCTGTCTGTTCTTTAGCCCTTCTAATTATTCTCCCAGATTCCCTCTGCTTCTCCAGATATTGTTCTCTGTCCTCATTCTTTTGTGTTTCCTTGTATCTTCTGAAGGCTCTTTTCTTTTCCCTTACTTTCTCGGCCACCACTTTCGAGAACCATAATTGCATCCCCATTTCAGTAGACCTCCACTCCAGCACCAGGTTCACAGTCCTGTTCCCCCTGCAGGCCTCCTCTCTGGATCCAGGTTTACAGTTTTGCCTTCAGTGCCCACACCACCCCCACAGACAACACAGCAGGCCTCCACTCCAGCTCCAGGCTCACAGCTTTAATTGCCCCCCACTCTGAGTGGGCCTCCACTCCCGCTCCAGGTTCACAGCTTTGCCACCCCTTCCCCCAAAACAGGCCTCTGCTTCAGCTCCAGGTTCATAGTTTTGTCCCCAGTGCCCACTCCGCCCCCATAGACAACACAGCAGGCCTCCACTCCGGCTCCAGATTCACAGCTTTGCCCCTAGTGGCATACTACCCACACCAACCCCACAACACAGCAGACCTCCCTGCTTCGACTCCAGTTTCACCATTTTAATTGCCCCCCCATCTCAGTAGGTCTCTGCTCTGATCCCAGGTTCACAGCTTTGCCACTGGTGGCACCAACCACCATCACAGGTAGCTTTTGGTTGACCTGACCATCACCACTGCAACCCCAACAACCCTGCAAAGCCCTGCCTAGGCTTGCTCAGGTGGCCTCAGTCACCCCTCCCAACACTGCCCACACACCCAAACCACTTGTCTCAAAACTAAGAAAATTAATAAAGTGCTCAGTGAATGAAAACTTCAATCAAGAATAACTGTAAACACAAAATTGCTCTTACTTTTTATATGGTAGGCAGTTTGGGTGGGTCCACGTGGAGGGTACTGCTGCTGATTGCCTGCTTCATTAAACATTGACCCCTTGAATCCTCCTACTCCTCTGATGGATCCTCCACAAATGGCGGGCTGCTGCATGCGGCCTTGAGTGGTGGTGGTCTGGTGGTCTGTCTCATCTCTGGTGCGGCTTTCACCTGACTGCAGCAGTTCTTGCGCACTCATGTGGCTGCTGTACTGCTAGGCTCATTATCACCTGGCTACACAGTAGTAACCTTTTATTTATTAATTTTTTTTTTACTTTGGGTCCAATTCAGCAGAGGGTCATTGAGCCTACCTTACACCTTCCTCCATTCCACAAAACTGCCAGCAGCTTGATAGGCCCACCGCCTAGCTCGGGGGGGGGGCAGCCTGCCTCAAGTCCTCAGCCTTCTCCATTTATTTCTCCTGAGTTCTGCCTGAATGGCCATCATCAGTCAGTCATAACTGGGGTTTGGTTCAGCATTCAGCTCAGCTGCTGCAGCACATTCCCAGTTTTCTGATTACCACAACCATACTCTCAGCCCGTGCCCCATCCAGCCTGGCTGGCTTGGATGCAGCTGTTCCGTCCTCGTGGACCTTGGCTGGTTTTCCTTGTTTGGTACGAATGACAGTACTTTATTTGCTGTGCCCTCAAGTGGCCTGGCTAGGTTGGTTGTCAGTCCATCCCTCCAAATCCACAACAACACGCACATGCTACAGGGCTCAACATGGCGCCAAGCCCACCTGCACTACTCACATGCTGAGACTCCTCCTCTCTGACTCCAAGCAGCAGCAGCAGAGCATGTGCAGCTAGCAGGCACCAGGCGGGTACACACTTTGCAGCAACCACTCAAAACGCCATCCTGTTCACGCTGTCACTCTTGACAGTTTTTGCCATCAAATGCCAGCCAATCAAATCAAAATACAACACATGGTAGTTGGGCAGAAATCCGCTAAAAAAAAAAAAAGTCATGTGATCATGGCAATTCCCTACCCCTTCCCACCTGGCCACTGTAACCCCCCCCCCACACACACACACGTAATATGCAGAACATATATTATATAATATTACATTACATGACTTAAAAATAGTTATTAACACCACATTTTTCCTTTTAACAGCCATCCAGGAAAACAATAGCCTACCCCCAACCCATAGCCACACAACCTGCATCAAAGTGAGTTATGTGATACTTGAGACAGATATTTATCTGAAGCCATGTTTACTCGGCCGCAGCACTGTTGCATTTGCGCTGCTCCCTTCCCACTGTGCTGGCTGCTTCTCTGTCAATTTAGTATTTACACAGCCCACCCTCGCAGCGCTGTAGGTCACTCCTCAGAGGGGCTGTAAATTCAGTGGAGGATGCTGGGAGACACTGAGACAGAAGACTTCCCATCAGAGCGAGCACATCAAAGGGTTTACAAAGGGTTTACAATGTCGGTCAATGGGCTTGCTTTAATATGGGTACCCACAATTGAGCTGCAGCAGAAAAGGGATCCGAAGCGCACTTGCGACTCTCTGGAAAGTGTCTACAAAGCCAACTTTGCAAAGAATCAACCTGTGTATGTGGGTTGATGCAATGCAAGGTCTGTGTGGTGTAAACAAGCCTTAAGTGATAGCATGCCATTGCGTGACTGCTTTGATTGTCACTTTCCTAGAAAACAAACAAAAGCCTCTCACAGCTAAAAAGTAGTACCCACAGCTGGCACCAAAGTTAGTCCTTCACAGATACTTTAAAAAGGTGATCGTCATGCTGGTCCAGTGGCACTGAGGGCTGAGGCACTGGACATCTCACTTCATGCTACACCAGTGACCCAGAGGTCCCCCAGGGGGTGCCATGTGTCTCTGAAGTCCATGTGTCTCCGGAGTCCATGTGATGCAAGATTATGGGGGAGGTGCTTTCAGTCTCTGGAGCACAGGTAAAATATGTATATTATAGAAAATAGTATATTGATTTCTCCAACTCGAGTAATGCATCCCAAGTGATTTGCATAGTGCAGCCGAGCATACCTTTCAGCTGTCACACATTACAAGGTACGTCACTCATTTTCCCCATAGAAATTATTTGTCCCACATGGGGAAGGTGATATTCCACATTTCCCACTGAGACTTTAAAGCAGAAATTCTTAATACTCTATTATGTTCGGTTATCAGCAAACATTAAGAACATTAGTGCACTGATAGCCATAGTGTTGTGAGCTTGCAGTGCCAAGTTTGATGACATGTCACACATTTTGGTCATTTGTCACACATCTTGTCACACATTTTGATGAAGAAAGGTTGAGCGGTATGCATCCGAGGCATATCAGCAACATTCTCCAATTTTTGACCAGTAAATCAAGAGAGCTAGCCTGTACAGTATGTAAATAACATGTCAGATGTTCAGTGCTAGATCCAGTACAAGAGAAGATCCTATGAATTATGGATATTTTGGATAGTGGTGTGACTGTGTGATGTGTGTATGGGGTGATCAAAATATAGGAGCTCCTAAAAATAGGGAGACCTGGAAGGACATATTGCATGTGTCAGGAAAGACACATGTCAATCTCACTGTCTCTTAAACTTGCCAGCAATGACCCCTGAGAAGGTGGGACATGCCATCAGACAGGGGCTTTATTTAATCATTTAATGGGATGTATTTGACTCCCAGTAGTGAAAAATGTAGGTGACTATGAAATCTGCAGCTATGGAAGTCAAACAACGGTGTGATAGTTTTCTGAATGAATGGGGGGGGGGGTATGTCATTATCTGTAATGTGTATAGTACAAAATTGTCTCTGACATTATATTGGCTTCCAAAGTTGTAACCTGGGAAGTATTTTGACTTCCCCAAAACCGAAATGATTTTCAGATTTTGACCACTGACATTTTTGACATCAGTCACCCAAAATTAACTGAATCTCAGAGATCATAATGGATAGCAGTCTTACTTAAGAAATAAAGTGTGTGGTGTGGGGGTGGGGAGAAGGAGTCCTCTTGTTAACTGGTGCAGAATTCATCCACAAGTTTCATTTAATCTTTTTTGAATATTCAGCCTATCATCATAATGCACACATCACCCTTTGGTTGCCCCTTCACAGTAGTAGACTGGTTCCCCTCCCCTCCGTTTTCATTGCCTGTTGCCCTCATGCTCTGCTGCTATGTCCCTTTTTATTCTTGTGCTCAGATCAGAATGGCAGCTCATTTGATAATAATCCTTTGCATAAGATGCCTTGCTTGTCTACTTTGTGCAATTGGCGTATGGTGTGTAACTTGCAGGCAGAGGGCTGGCAAAAAATCCTGGGGGGCTGGTGTTGGTGGAAGAAAGGAAAAATTAACAAAGGGATAAGTGTAAACTGAGGGATCTGTTTCACAGAGTGTGAGAGAAATGGGGAGTGAGAAGCAATCCACTTTACAAATGAAGCAAAGAATGCAATTCCATAAACAGTTTAATTTTTTTTAAACATTCTTGCAGGAAACAGTAACATCTTTATCCCAGAATGTTTCATCCTGGTGGACTTTAATGTATAGTATCTTACTTAGCTCTAAAATGCACCATTTACAGTGATGTTTTAAAAAAATTCCTGGGGGGCATGCCCCTTGGACCCCTCAAGCTTTGCAAAAAGTTTTGCACCCCCTGTTCACTGACTCTGTGCACACCTCTGAATATGGGCCATTGCCCCCCCCCTACTTTTTTTCATCATAATTTGAGCACTCCACTGCTGCCACCTTATATGGGGTAGTAATACAGCTGAAGGGATGTTTCATCACCTGAGCCTCTGAACTGTCATCTCTTGGCCAGACACACTTCAAAGTCAGCTCTTAGATGAGTCAAAACCAGCACCTTCGGTGTTAAAACACAGTGCTCAGCCAGGTAAGATAAAGGAGCATTTAGGTCGCTCCAGCAGTCCGGTGGTTAGTACGCTCACTCTGGAGGATTAAGTATATGTTTTCTTGTTTTTAAATGTAGTGGAGAGTTTATTGCTTGGGTATTTATTATATTGGATAGTGTCAAAGTCTGTTTCATTATTGTATTGAGATGGTTTTGGATATTTAAATTTCAATAAAAATTTTACTGATCAAAAAAAACAAAAAACATTTATTTCAGAACCAAGGGTCCCAATCAGCGGCGACAAGAGTGGAGAGACTGGAACCGGGGAGCTTGAAATTCTCTCCCGCTGGAGGGGAGCTCCAGCAGAATGCCTGCCCTCCTCAACCTCTGTGGCCTGGGAGGGGTGAGAGCCACTCTGCACTGAACAGCCACCATCACTCCTCAATGAAGGCTACAGAGGGACCTCATTGAGGAGAGGGCAAGGGGACACTAACACAAGGACCCCACCCTGTCACAGGATACCAAGTCATGCTGACATTTGATGCTGCTGTTACTTTCTGCGCATCCTCGTCTGCTGATTGATCCTAGTGCACCTCCCTCAGGTTTGCCGACCAGTGGCCACAAACCAGTTGCACTGGGGCCTGAGCTAGTAAGCCCGGACAAGTGGGAGCAGGTAAGGATGGCAGAAAAGGAAGGCACAACTTTAGTAGCAACTGGTGAAAAGCAATAAATAAGTCAGCAAAATAGACTGCATAAATGCAAAGGAACCCGCTGCTACTTCCCCGACACTTCGAGTCTGATTTGTGACTCTTCCTCAAGGGGTTGTGACCTGAGTGCTACCAATGCTTTTTATTCATAAAAATTAAAGTGACAGTGCAAATTGATTATAAAGAACACCTGTGTATCAAAAATGACAAAAATCGCACAATGAATATATACCTAAACAGTAAAACTCATGCACAAAAACAGTGCAGGTACAGAACTTATACAAGGCTCTATTAGTAATAATATACAGTTAACTCAAATAGTCAAAATGTACTATTGATGTAAAATAGGGAGGAAACTGACATTTCCAAGGCTGTTAGATACAAAACTCCCACTTATTATACAATGAACAAGTTAGACATAAAATCCACTTAATTCACGGGCAGGTTCTAATCCTTACAGTGATAACATTATATTCTAGGGTAGATTTCTTGATGATCTTTTGGTTGTATGGAAGGGAGAGTTTGCGTCAGCTTCATTGTTTGTTGATTTTTTAAATACAAGTGATGTTGGTCTTCAGTTTACTTTTCAGGCACATAACACCACCATTTCTTTTTTAGATCTACGTTGGAAAGAGCAGATGGCATTGCAGTTTCGAGCTGTACATATAGAAAGCCAACTACAGGCAGCATGTTACTGCATGTTACTAATGCACATCCAGCACGTGTTAAAAGGGGAATTCCGTGTGGACAGTTTATTCGTCTTAGACGAAACTGTAGTAATTTGGACGGGTTTGAAAGAGAAAGTGTGGAGTTGAAATGCAGATTTCTTGCAAGGGGTTACTCAGAAACACAAGTTGAGCAAGCCTATTTAAAAGCTAGATCTACATGTAGGGATACCCTCCTAAAATCCAGGGACAGAGTACATTCAACGCTTGATGACCAGCCAATTATTTTTGTTACACGATATAACAGGGTCAGTAATACAATCACTGAGAGTGTTAAAAAGCACTGGAGTGTGCTGGAGGCAGACAAAGATCTTAGAGGAGTTGTAGGGCAGAAACCTGTTATCTCCTATAAAAGACGTAATAATTTATCAGATCTTCTTACACATAGTAGGTATGTAAAAAACAGTGAAGGGATTAGAACATGGCTACCTCAGAAGCCAGTAGGATGTCATAAGTGTGGACATTGTAGTATTTGCAAATTTTGTCAACAGGGTATGAAATTTCAGCATCCAAATTTAAACAATAAAAGTATAACTATCAAACATTTTATTAATTGTTCCACAACACATGTTGTTTATGTTGTTCAATGTACATGCCCATTTATATATGTTGGAGGAACAAAAATAACTTCAAGAGAAAGAATGCAGGAACATGTATGAGCAATTCAAAAGGAAGAGGCTATTACGTCAATTGGGATTCATTCATTTTGAAAAATGTCATCATAAAGGCTCTAAGCATTTCAAATTCATGGGGGTGGACCGTATTCCTGAGACTAGCAGAGGAGGCGACAGAGTGAATAAATTATCACAATGTGAACAGAGATGGATTTATACTATAAGGGCCTTATACCCCTATGGTCTTAATGACAATTTAGATATTGCAGTATTTTTGTAAAAATAATTTGTTATTTTTCTTCCCTTTTCTTTTTCTGTTCCCTCCTTTTCTTTTCCCACCCCTCCCCTTCCCTCTCTTTCTATCCTATTTTTATACCTTACAAACCAGACTTCAATCCTTATCGAAATGAGTGGTAGGATGAGTTCCTTCCACCTAAAATTAAAAATTAAAAGTACAATAGTAATAATAGTTAAAAAATTGAAAAGGAAAGAAGTGAAACTTTTGATCTATTTGAGAGGCTATTTATAGCCATTGTACATGCATTCTATTTACATACATATGTTTATGATTGTTGTAATATAATATATATACTGTGTGTATATGTGTGTGTGTATATATATATATATATATATATATACACCCACATATATACAATGGTCTGAACTTCACTTCAGTGGTGGGATTAGAACCTGCCCTTTTGTGATTTATTCATTAACCAAGAATTAAGTAGATTTTATGTCTGACTTGTTCATTGTATAATAAGTGGGAGTTTCATATCTAACAGCCTTGGAAATGTCTGTTTCCTCCCTATTTTATATCAATAGTACATTTTGACTATTTGAACTAACTGCACCACACGTCTTCCATCTATGGTCACCAGATTACAGTAGTGCAGCAAGGCAGCAATCCGTCCTCCCTGAAGGAGGAGAGCGTGCTCCATGTTTGCACAGCAAACTTATGTCATCCCTGCCCATGAAGTGGGGGTGAGGGTGGTGGACAAAATTGGCCTAGAATCCACTGTGACCTTAAATTACTGTGTTACTATCTCCTCTGGGATACTTGATCCTTGTCCTCCCCCTGGCCCTCTGGTATCTCAGAGTTGTTCCTGAAACTGGATCACTGGCGTCGCGAGTGGCAACGTTGTGGCCAGTCTGACGGGCAGGCACTAGCAAACAAGTTTTAATGTTAGAAAGCATAACATTACGAATCTTGCAAGCCACCTTCAACAGAAAATGTACACCAGCTTTACAACTCAAATGGAATGCCTCTTTAAAATTATAGACGGAATTGACATAACTGTCAAAGCTTCACACAGGTGACAATCTTAAAAACAAGTGTGCATGATCTGAACCTAAGAAGATCAAAGGCAAATCAATAATCTAGGAAGGACTACTTTATATGTAATTTGAAATAAATTCATTGGACGGGTGACCTGACAATGCAGTGATTAATGTGCTGCTTACTGTGCCAGCATTACAGAGTATTGCTCTGAGCCAGGAAGGGGCAGCAGGCATTCAGGAAATACAAGGAGTCGCAGAGGGAAGAGAATAAGATGGTGTTCCAAGACAAGCAGAGGGAAGCAGGGAGGCAGTGAGGGGTTGCAAAGGTGCAAACAGAGAAAAGGACAGCCAAAGGAGTAGCTAAAGAAGACAAGACCTTTTTTAGATACATAAGCAAAAAGAAGACAAGGCAAGGGACTGTGAGATTAAGAAGGGCAGGGGAGATTGTACAGAGGAGGATCAGGGGAAAAGCAGATGTCCTGAACATATATTTCTGCTCAGTCTTCACAGTGGAAGGAGAGGGTGATGGACCACATAGATACAGCAGAAACACTGGGGGGAAGGAGGTGAACACAAGTCCATTCACAGAGGAAAGGGTCCTGAGAGGACTTGCAAATCTGAAAGTGGATTAGGCTATGGGGCCAGAGGGCGTACATCCAAGGGTGTTGAGGGAGCTCAGGGAGGTACAAGCTGCACCCCTGACAACCCTTTTCAACAAATCACTGGAAACGGGAGTGGTTTCAAAGGACTGAAGGAGGGAAGATGTAGTCCCACTTCATGAAAGCAACAGAAGGGAGGAGGCTGGAAACCAAAGGCCAGTCAGTCTAACCTCAGTGGTGGGAAGTTAATGGAAACAATACTGAAAGAAAGCTTAGAGGAGTATCTACCCAAAAATTGTCACAGTTTTGCATTCCCATTCTTCCTGTTGTTTTCCTTCATATTTTCTTATAATTTCTAATTCGCCAGTGTTCCTCTGTTTTTCCTTTTTATTTCACTATTTTTTTCTTTTCCTTTTCCTTTTCCTTCCCCTTTGTTTGATTCTCTTCCAATAATATAAGTGGGACTTTCTGTGGTGGGGTCATACAGATACCTCTTAGTTTCAAAATTGGTTCCATTTCCCAAATCACTTTAGCTGTCATTTCTAGTTGACAGTAAGTCAAAACATAGTCTGTGTAGGTTAGGTTTGGGGGTCTCATGAAGTGAATTTCTCCTTCCTCATTTGTTATGCGGAGTAAATGTTGCATCCATTTACTCAAATTCTCCTGATTTTCATACTTTAACTTTCCTATCCCATAGATTTCTATCAGATGTTCCATTTCAATTTGGTTGAAGTTTACTTTATTGCCAAATAATAACTGGCTATAGGGTTCTGTTTCTTCGTCATGCCCTTTAGTTTATCTTATTACTTCACCATGGGTTGAATCACTATTGGTTATTTGAGGTTTTCTAATTTCATTACCATGTTCATTTATGTTATTATTTTTTCTCTCTGGCTTGTCCTGCACTTTTGCTTTTTTAGATTGATCTATGCCTGGTGTGTGTTTGGTGGTCTTGGTCTCTTTTCCTTTTGTCCTGATAGTCTCTGTGCCTTCTGGAGCATATTTTTGTACCATCCCTTCCTTGTCGAAATCAACTTGTTTTGTGTGCTATTCACCAATAGTTCCTTCACTAATCCTCATACTGTGTGACATTTCATTGGCTTCATTTTGAATGATAGTTGATTGATTAAATTCAGATGTGTTATCTTTATTTTTTTCCAAGAGTGTTCTATTATAGAAAATATCTTTTCTCAAATTTGAGATTTCTTCTTTAATAACAGCCAAATTCTCTAGTATTACGATGTTCGCGTACTATTTTTTTTTTATTATTATTTCAAGCATTTGTTTGGAAATGGTAGAGCAAAAAGTAAAGTCTCCCTCATCTGTAAAGTATTCTTTGTTAATTTCCATTTCCAGAGGGGGGTCTACTGTATTTTGTTCTATTTTATTTTCTGTCTTTGTGTTCTCCATTGTGTTCCCTATTGAATTCCTAGTTTTCTCTAACCCTTTACCCACTTCTAGTCATTTTAGTCCGTCTATTATTGTGCTAAGTTCTTGCATTATTAAGGTATGGTAATGTGATCCCACTGCACAAAAGTGGCAGTAGGGGGGAGACAGGGAACTACAGGCTGGTCAGCCTCACCTCAGTGGTGGGAAAGATCATGGAGACACTGCTGAAAGAAAGGATAGTTGCACACCTGGAATCCAGGGGTGCCCAGGATCTGAGGCAGCACAGATTCACAGCAGGAATGTCATGTCAAACAAATCTGATAGATTTTTTTGATTGGGTGACTAGGGAAGTAATTTAAGGAGGGGCAGTAGATGTCACCTACCTAGATTTCAGCAAAAGCTTCAACACTGTCCCACATAGAAGGCTGATTAACAAGATGGGTAGTCTGGGCATGGGAGACAAGGTGGGGAACTGGGTTAGGAACTGGTTAACAGACCGGAGACAGAGGGTGGTGGTAAATGGGGTACAATCTGGGGAGAGGGGGTGACCAGTGGGGTACTGCAGGAATCAGTACTGGGACCAGTCCTGTTCAATGTCTTCATTACTGACATTGCAGAGGGGCTGGGAGGAAAGGTCTACTTGTTTACAGATGACACCAAGATCTGCAACAGGGTGAATACTTCAGAAGGGGCGCAGAAAATGAAGAGGGACCTGAAGAAGCTTGAAAGATGGTCAGAGATGTGGCAACTGAGGTTCAATGCAAAAAAGTGAAAAAGAATGCACCTGGGTTGAGGGAACTTTGGGGAGAGCTACAGGTTGGGGGGGAGGAGCTGGCTGTCACCAAGGAGGAAAGAGACCTGGGGATTATCATCACTGATGACCTTAAGGTATCAAAGCAGTGCGTAAAGGCGGCAGGGAGGGCCAGTGGCATGCTGGGGTGCATAGGCAGGGGTATCACTAGCAGGAGGCGGGAGGTGGTGATGCCATTGTACAAAACATTGGTAAGGCCTCATCTGGAGTACTGAGTGCAGTTCTGGAGGCCACACCTGCGCAAGGATATAAACAAGGTGGAGACTATCCAGAGAAGGGTGACAAAGATGGTGCAGGACTTGCACCACAAAACATATGAGGAGAGACTAAGGGACCTCAATACGTACTCACTGGAGGAGAGGAGAGAGCGGGGGGACATGATTGAAACTTTCAAGTACCTTAAGGGCATAAACAAGGTGCAGGTGCCGGAACTTTTCTAATGTAGAAAAAGTACTAGAACAAGGGAGCACGGTATGAAATTGGAGGGGGGGGGATTGAGAGATAATGTGAGGAAGTTTTTCTACACAGAAAGGGTAGTTGACGCTTGGAATAGTCTGCCACAGGGGGTAGTGGGAGCAAGCACAGTGGAGGGGTTTAAGCATGCCTGGGACAGGCACAAGGGAAGCTTGAGAGGGGAGGGAGTGATGAAAAGTCATTGATCACATATGGTCAGTGGCCACATACAATGTATAGGGCCTACAGGCAGACTGGATGGGCCTGGTGGTCCTTATCTGCTGACAATTTTTATGTTTCTATGTTTCTATGAACATTTTGAACACATTTCTTCAGGATCCTGTATATTCTGTGACACTTCTTTCTTGTTTAGATACTTTCTAGGTACCTTTTCAAGGGGAATAGTATCATGAAACAGTCTAGGACTTCTGGCAAGATCTGAGCTGTTATAGCTATTGCAGGGGGAGAATTCCAGATCTGAGCCACTAATATAGGTGCTTACAGTAATACTTTCCATTTCCTCAGTGTGCACTTCTGGGGAATCCCAGCCATGAGCTGCAATAGATATTTCTTCCTCATCTTCTATAGTTAAATTGAGCTCTGGATTCTCCCCCTTGTGTATAGTTGGGTCTTGCTCTTGCTCAGTAATAGCCCCACTCAGTTTTTCCATTCTTATACAGGGGGTAGACAGGTGAGCTGGGGCTTCCATTGCCTCGCTCCATAATTCGGTCATTTTAAGCTGTTTCATTCCCTTTTTTTTGTTTTTACATTTTTTTAGTTGACTTCCCTTTCGACTTTTTCAGTCTATCCACATTTTTCCTATCTAAGATTCTTATACTATGCTCTGAGTCACGCATAGCACTTTCAAATATCACAGAACTATGTTTCCCACTTCTGGTAGCTACCATCACTATTGTTTTCCAACTTTTGTCTAACTTGTTGGTCAGAAAAGAATAAAATAAGGTGTCAAAAGAGTAACCCAACTCATTCAAATACTTATTATCAATAATCTATGCACTTTTCCACCCATTTGCCTTAAGGGCCAATATCAAAAGATATGGGTCCAGATATTCAAAACTTTTCACTGGGCGCAAACTGTTTGCACAAGGTGTGCATCGGGTTTTCGTGGGTCCGCTCTATTCAAAAGGTCAGATAGTGTGGGCAAACTGCATTAGCACTGGGCAAAAGTATATTGTATGCAAGGCGCAAAAAGAGGGGGCGTATACATGAATACAGGTGCAATGCTATATTCAGTGCATTAATACCTCTCAAAGTTTTTTTGTGCAACGCAGCACAACACTTTGTGTGGTGCAAATTACCGTCCAGGAAAAGGTAGTCTTAACTCTGGGCAAACCTTTGCATGACTTTGTGCAACATACAACCATGGTTTATGGAACTCTGTAATTCACAAGTGTGAATTATGGAGTTTACGAGGGTCTGCCAGTGGTGGTTTATTGACCCTAACCAGTAAATATTAAACATAGAAAGAAACCAGACATGGAAGAAACATGCTGCACATGGATGGCGCCTCCTATGTTGCCATCATCTGCCACCAGTCCCAACCATGTCAGGCATTAATTGGTGACCCGGCGCCCAGTGGACATCATGGCGGTGTGTCCATACAGCACATACATGCAGCACTGGGGGCATGGAGGGTGTTGAGGGGAGGGTGTACAGGTGGCCTGGGACAATCTACGCAGTGCAAATGGTCCACTGTAGGGAATACCCCAAAACCAGTGTGTGTGTCTGATGGTATGTGCCCCCACAGCCACATACCACACATCTGTACAGACACCACAGCACACACAGCCAGCCATGTATATGTCTCTGTGAGTATCCCATACCAGTGGTGCAGCATCTGTGGGTCGCACAACAGCATAACAGTAATGTCCACTGTCAGTACACACCTGCAAGATGGGCCTTTCACTGTGTAAAGTGCAGCAGTCATTGATGCCCTACACACCATAGGCATTGCTGTGTCCCTCACACTACTGGCTCCTTGTTACTGTAGTGTCTGCTGTGCACTGTAGCAGGAAAGGCAGTTTAACTATTGCGTGCAGCACCACCATCTGTGCCTGTGCTGTGTAGTCCCCAGGGGCACAATATTCTATGCGGTTCTGTACAAATGTAGCCTGCAGTTACCACCATGCACTTCCAGACTGACCTACAGGTGGAGCTGTGGGCAGACCCAGCCAGACCCTGTACTTACAGATTGACCTGCCGATGGAGCTGTGGGACCCTGCAATAGGACTGGGAAAACTGCATGCAAATCAGGACACCAATCTGCATGTTTGCCCACAGACTGCCTAAGTAGGCTCATTTGCATGTAACTTTTGAATATTGAACATTTTTTCCCCTGGTAAACATGATAGCGCCAGGCAAACGGCTTAGCTCCTTGCAAAACCTGCATAAAACTTGTGCAAATGTGTCAGCGCCACACAAACGTTTCAGAAACTTGGTACATTTCTGCAGAATTTCACATGCGCTGGTGCTTGCAACTGTAATGAATCCACTCCTTTGCTAGCACACATATTGGCCACATAGTTCACCTCTACCTTCCTTCACGTTGCTGTGCACTGGGCAGCTGTTGTGGTTTGCACTTCCTGGTTGCTATACTCAGAGTTGTCTTATTTCCCGGGCTGTTTCTGCACTGCACTCTCAGTCTAGTTTGCCCAGCTTCTTTAGCACACTATATTCAGCAGGTTTAGTACCCGGGCTATCCCTTTTGAATGTTACGGGCTATTGATTCTGGGCTAATTTAGCACACTGGGCAGTGTTAATTTAGGCCTAGGGCAAAGTTATGAATAGCTGGCCCATGATGTTCTTAAAAACAATTAACACCTTTCTAAAAGTGCCAATTAATTACTATTACAATTACAATTAGTACACAGTGATTATGGTGGATTTTGAGCAACATTCTAAACTCATACAACTAGCGAGTTATATTTCTAGATCTATTAATATAGAATAAATATTTGAACCAGAGTTATAAATAGGATGAATAGAGTAAATAAATGAAGTGAAGAAAAAACACTTCCGAGCTATTCAAAGGTACCAGATCTTCAGTCAGTTGGAAATCTTGGCAATTTTCATAGAAAGCTCATATACATAAAAACTCAGCTAGATTCCGTTTGCTGATTTCAAGTTTTTTCAAAGTCTTAAAAGTGCCAGTATACCAATATGCTTTGGCAGTAAAAATCAAAGGGCAGGATTCACAGAAGGAATGTACTCAGTGCATCTGGGATGCACCGGGGCATCCCCAAAATGCACCCAAGGGCTATTCAGGCAGGGTACCGATGCACCGGCACAACCCCGATGCACCGGCGCATTCCCGATGCGCCGCATACCACCAGTAATGCCATGCGGCTCATCTGGAGGGGCTGTGACGGGGGGCATGCCCATGTATACCGGGTGCAACCCCATTCATCGCCCTATTCTGTGGCGCAACCCCGGGGCAAGTCCTGGGATGCGCCACAGAAAGATAAGTCTAGAAAATCTAGACTTAGGTCGGTGGCTACCTACAGGCAGGCTGCTGCACTGCAGACAGCAGCATGGCAGCCCGCTTACCTTGGCAGTCCAGTGTGCCCCCCCAAGCCCCCATGCAATGCCACACCCAGTGGCAGTAAATGGATAGATGACCCCCCAAGCCCCCGTCCAAGGCCACACCTGGCAGAAGTAAATGGAAAGGTGACCCCTCCCAAGCCCCCGTCCAATGCAGCACCCAGTGACAGTAAATGGAAAGGTGACCCCCTCTCAGCCCCCATCCAATGCCGCACCCAGTGGCAGTAAACAACATGACACCCCCCATGTCCCCATAGAAAGCCGCTCCCAGCGGTGAATGAAATGATGAACCCCTCTCCCAGCTCCAAGCCCTCAGTAAAGCCACCTTCCATGGCAGTCTGCTGGGGCAAGCAGCCCTCCCAGCACCCCCAACCCACCCCTGTCCCCCCACCCCAGCAGGGTCCCACTGTCGGTGGGCAGCTCAACCCACCCGCACACCGCCACAGCCACCTACTGACAGAGCTGTCTAGGAATGACAGCTATCATATAGCAAACTATATCCCAGTATCCAATGGAGATTGGTCCACACATGCCTTGATCGACACTGGAGCAGAAATCTCAGTTATCAATAACAGTATTCTGAGCAACCAAGCTATTTGTCATTTACCCAATGTTTCTCCAACTGACCTAAAGTACATTATCACAGCAAGTACCGCTACAGTACCTATCACAGGTGTGGTCCATCTCAAGCTACTGTTTGGCTTACAGCAAGCTACTGTCAAGTTTTACCTCATGCCTGATCTACAGCCAGCAGTGATTCTTGGCCTGGGCTTTCTCAAAGCTCACAAAGCCATCCTTGACTTTGCATCAAACAAACTGTCACTAGACCCCCAGAGGCAACTCGCAGCTGCAGACTCAGTCACTGTGCCTCCTCAGACAGAGATGGTTTTGATTGCCAAGATTTGAGGTGAACCACTTCCACGAGGTGTTGTTGGCATCATCACGGGATCCCCCACTCTGCATTCATCAGGTCTTTTCCCAGGAAACACCTTGTCCGCAGTGCATGGTGGCACAGTCTTCCAAAAATGTTGCAACTTCACAGATGAGCCAGTAGTCATCTCAAAGGGTGCCAACATCAGAAAGTGTGTCTGCTTGTCTACAGGGGACCAGCTCCATCTCATGCAAGAACCTCAGCCTGGTTCCACCAACTCTAGTCCTGTCAGTACTATTATGCCCACTTCAGCTTCACCAGAGTTACCCCACAGTAAGCGACTATCCTCTTCAAAACTTTCAGCATCTCCAACAGAAAAACAGCTTCTGAAATTCCTGGAGAATTACCTGGATGTCTTTGTTGGTCCAGATAAGCTCAGATGCTGTGATATTCTGCAACACACCATCAAGATGCAGCCCAACCAGAAACCAATCATCAGTGAGCCTACAAAGTGGAACACAAACAGAAACAAGTCCTAGAGGACTAATCAAGAACAGTACTGGGTCCAGTCCCTCTTTAACATCTTTATAGGTGACATTGCAGAGGGTCTGGAGGGAAAGGTATGCCTCTTTGCAGATGACACAAAGATCTGTACCAGAGTTGATACACAAGGGGGGTAGAAAGGATGAGAAGGGACTTGGCAAGGTTGGAGGAATGGTCAGACATATGGCAACTTAGAGTCAATGCAAAGAAGTGCAAAGTAATGCACCTGGGAAACAAAACCCCAGGAGAAGAGTACACACTAGCAAGAGAGGTACTAACAACAACAAAAATGGAAAGGGACTTGGGGGAGTCATATCAGATGACCTAAAGGTGGGTAAGCAATGTGAGAAGTCAGTAAGGAGAGCCAGGGGGATACTGGAATGCATAGGACGGGGCATCACAAGTAGAAAAAAGGGAAGTGGTTATCCCTCTGTACAGACAGTTGGTGAGACCCCATCTGGAATACTGTGTGCAGTTTTGGAGACCCCATCTACGCAAGGACATAGACAGGATGGAAGCAGTCCAGAGGAGGGCAACTAAAATGGTGCAGGGTATGCATCAGAAACCATATGAAGAGAGACTGAAAGAGCTTAATATGTATACCCTTGATGAAAGGAGGGACATGGGGACATGATAGAAAATTTTAAGTATCTCAAGGGAATCAACAAAGTCCAGGAGGGTAGCATCTTTCAGAAAAAGAGATGTGTAAGAACAAGGGGGCACAATTTAAAGATAGAGGGGGGACGGCTCAGGGGTAATGTGAGGATTTTTTTTTTTCACAGAGAGAGTGGTGGATGCGTGGAACTGCCTTCCTGGGGAGGTTGTTGGGTCTAAAACAGTGGGGTAATTCAAACATGCATGGGACAGACATAAGGCAATTGTAGTGAGGGGTTGCAGGAAGTAGGCTGTTGGTAAATTAGAATCTGCAGCTTATCCAATAGGAAGGGAAATGGGCAGACTGGGTGGGTCAAGTGGTCCTTATCTGCCGTCAAAGTCTATGTTTCTATGTAACAAGACATTGCTGAGTCTTCAAGTCCCTTGGGTGCACGTTGCCTGCTGGTGGTAAAGAAGGACAAAGGGTATCGTTTTGTGATAGACTACAGAAAACTCAATGCCTACACAGTGCAGGATGCTCATCCCTTGCCTACAACCGAAGATGCCTGAGAGAGTCTTGGCACAGCCAGCCCAGCTTACTTCACCACTCTAGACCTTCAGAGTGGGTTCTACCAAGTCTTCATTGATCCAGCTTCTCATCCATACACAGCCTAGCACTGCCACTTGGGACTTTTTCAGTTCAAATGACTGACTATGGGAGTTTAGAACAGTCCAGCTACATTTCAGCATGTTATGGAAGCTGTACTATGTGAGTTGTCTTGGAAATCTTGCCTAGTTTACCTAGACGATGTCATTGTCTTCAGCAGAACTTTGCCAGAGCACCACCAACATCTCAAGATCTCAAGGAAGTGTTTGAACATCTCAGACAAGCTGATCTCAAGCTTCGCTCAGAAAAGTGTTGTTTTGCACAGCATCAAATTCATTACCTAGGACACGTTAGTGCTCAAGGCATCTCTCCAGACCCAGATAAGCTCTCAGCAGTCAAAGACTATACCTAATCTAACAATCTCAAAGACCTTAGAGCTTTCCTAGGCTTGTGTGAAGACTACAGAAAGTTCATTTGCAACTATGCCAAGATTGTAGCTCCATCGTACGCCCTCACCAAAAAAGGATGTGACTATACATGGACTTCTGAGTGCAAAGAGGCCTTTGAAACTTTGAAAGAAAAACTAATCTCTTCTCCAGTACTGGCCTACCTAAGGTTCGACAAACTCTTCAAACTCTATTCAGATGCTAATTCCTTTGCTGTGGGTGCTGTGCTATGTCAAATACAAGACAGAACAGAACGAGTTGTTTTCTATGGTGGGTGCTCCATTTCCTCAGCTGAACAGAACTGTAGCATCACAGAAAAAGAATGTCTAGCCATGGTATTTGCTGTAAAGAAATGTGACTGTTACCTTCACTACTCCTCCTTTACAGCTATCGTTGATCACTCTGCCCTCAGATGGTTATTAGAAATGAAGGAGCCAGTAGCCAAGTTCACTCGATGGATTGCCATGCAGCAATGTTACAACTTTGAAATTCATTACCGACCAGGTTGAGTTCACTCCAATGCCGATGCTGTAAGCCTGAGATGGTATCTCTCCGCATCATCCTCAACAGATGAAGAATCCTGCCTACAAGCTCTTCCTTTCCATGCCACAGATGTGCTTCCTGTGGACACTCCTACAGCACTTCAAGTTGCTTTTCTGCTACCAACTGCTTCTACAGAAAAAAGTGCAAATCCTCTCTTACTGCAAGCAGCTGAAGAGCTTCTCACCTCCTCTACTTCTGATATCTCCCTGGTGACGGTCAAAATGCAACAAAGAACTGATGCTCAATTCACAGACATAATCACATACTTAGAGTCTGGAACCTTATGCAACAGGCAGAACGTCACCAGGATGTACTTTTCCTTGTTTCGCAGTACTTCCTCAATGTCGGAGTGCGTTTCCACATTTAGACCAGGGAAGGCAAGGGTCATCGCACGGATAGAACTCACGTACAGCGAGTTGTGCCAGCCTCTCTAGTCAGTCAAGTACTTCTCTGCACTCATGCCTCCCCACTTTCTGGAGGTCATATGGGAATCCACAGAACTCTCGAAAAGACAGGGCTTTACTTCTTCTGGTCTCAAATGAACAAGGACATTGTCCGAAATGTCAAAGTCTGCCAGCCTTGCTCCCAAAGAAAGCCTCCTGCCAAACTTGACAAAGGCACACATCATTCCAATGCCTGTAGCCACTGAACTATTTCAAAGAGGCAGCACAGATATTCTTGGACCTTTACTCGTATGCTCTGGCAACAAATACATCCTTGTTTTTTGTGGACTACCTCACAAAGTACTTAGAACTAATCCCCCTAAAAGACATTACAGCTGCCACTGTAGCACACGCTTTTCTCAACACTGTCATTTGTTGTTACAGTACCCCCTCATACCTACATTCAGACAGAGGTACTAACTACCTTTCAACCATTGTCCGAGAAACATGCAAACTTCTCAACATAAAAAAGACTCACACAAACAGTTATCATCCACAATGTAACAGACAAAGTGAAAGAATGATGTCTACCATTCTCAACACACTCTCCAAGTACTGGGATGAAACTCACGACACCTGGGACCATTTTGTTCCTTTTGTTCAATTTGCCTACAATACCAGCCCTTGTGTCAACAGTACAGAGTACACAACATTTTTCTTAGTCCATGGGCATCACCCAAGGATTCCTTTGGACAGGGATCTCTCACTGCTAGAGGTTCTAGAGTCAGCTTCATCATTCATCATTCTCGTACTGGGACAGCTTGAACTTGCCAAACGTGTTGCAATCACCATTTTGGGCCAGAGAAAATCTGCCATGCAGCCAAGTCACATGGACCTTCATTTTTTGTTGGGGACATTGTCTACTTGTACCGACCTGTCCTATTGTCAGGCGCCACCAAGAAACTGCTTCACCGTTGGACTGGTCCCTTCTACATTGTAGAAAAGCTTCCTCCTGTTCCTGTCTATTTGCGATGCAAGTCCAACGTGAAGCTGGTACACAACAAAGTCTGCATCAGTCGAATGAAACATGGGTACCTTCCTAACACCCTCCCAGATTACCCCAGTCCACCCAACAACGAAGCTGCACTTGAACCTGTTATACTGTGAAGCTGAAATTCTTTCTGACAACTTGCAACCAGTTTCTCCAGAACCCCACGGTACTGACACTCTCCAGCCAGATCCTGTTTTGCCTGATCTGCCAAATGAACTTCCTGGGACTTCTTCTTCTCAGCCTTGTTCTTCTTCTTCCTCCTCTTCTTCTTCTTCTTCTTCTCAGTACTCGTTCATACACACACCAGTGTACCAGATCAAGAAGATCTTAAGAAAGAAGTTCACCAATGGATCCTGGACTTATCATGTCAAGTATTATGACTTTGACAATGCACAGAACTCCTGGATTGCTTTTAACGACCTGACCCCATCCTGTCAAGAACTGGTGCAAGCCACACATGCCTCCATTCCCACTGACCAGAAAAGTCAACAGAGGTCTTGAACTTTTGTAACCAGACTCAGAGCTGGTACTCTTGTACATAAACAAACTTATGACGATATTTCTTATCTGCATTATAACAATATGAATGTTATGCAACTGTCACTTTTTTATGATGGCATTTCTGTATCATTATAGAAATTAGTGTGCTGTATTTGTTAATGGCACTGTTTATCCTGTGTTTGGATATCCTCCTGCTGCTATCCTTCCCTCCCTTCCTCCCTTCCCCTCTCCCTTCCCTGCACTGTGACACTTGTCGCCCTAACCAAGCTTTAAGTTGCTATGCTGTTTCCCTTTCCCCGGCGCTACTCTGACTGGTCCCCAGTGTAGTCCAGATTCTCCCCCCCAACAGTGGAGTAACGTTGAAAGAAGTTTCTCAAAATGTTGGTAAAATGTTCTTACCATGCTTACAAATGTTTTCTTTAAAATTTCTTATTGTACTGTTCTTATGCTATAGTTTTTCAAGTGGTGCTCACTCTCACTGTCCCAGCGGTGATGTGGAGTACAGTTTAAGTATGAGGCTAATGATAGCTGCCGCCCCTTTAACATCTTAGGGCAATGTAATGAGTTAGGGCCATTATGATAATTTTTGTATGCTAATTCTGCCTTAGCAGGGGCTAGAAACCCCTTTACTTAGTCAGTCAGTCTGTCGGAGTCTGAACCTCATGGTGAGAAGACGTACCTGCTGTTGTCTTTGATGTCTCTGAATAAACTCACTTGTTCTTTATTTTATGCATCCGTCAGTTTATTCAAATGGTCCAGCAAGGTGTCCATTACAGCAGCAACAGATGGGCCTGATAGAACAGAAAGAATGTAAGGGTCCTTAGTGGCAGACCAACACCAAAATGCCACACCAGCATGCACTGTGGCACACGCAATGTCTTGTGCTGGTGCCGTAGTCATGCCTGAGAACTTACTTGGGTTCTATTGGTGTAAAAGCATATTGTGGATCCTCCAAGCACCATGCTTTAATTTAAAAAAAAAAATCTTTAAAATCATTGAGACAGTGTGTACGGGGCCTTAGAGGACTACTGTGTTTGTATGTATACAGGTCCCTGACTGTACAGCCAGCATCTACCAAACAAACATGCTTGTGTTTCTCTTAAAGGGGAACTAACATTACTAAAACTAAGCTTATTTCAACAGACAGGGTATAAATGAATATTGCTTTCTAGCTATTGTATTTCACCTGTGATTGCATTTGCAGTTTTTCACTACTGTTGTTACTGTCGATGTATTGCTACTTCATGTACCCTTCATCCAAGAAGCCTCTGGAAATTATCTGTTAGTTCAATAGGCCATTCTTGGTAAAATGTTTTATTAATTAATAGGAGAAGCCGACAGGAACTCAGTTCTGGGAGTGAAATTAAAAGTCTGTCTCAGTTCCGGGAGCAAAGTAGAGATAGATGTGATATACAAACTAATGAGGGAACATGCTTCCAGACCACCTCAAATATGTTTGATACTGCATCAAAGATGTTTGGTTTCCTCAGTGAATTTTCTCTATTTCCGACACTGCCAATTAAACCATCTGCATAGATATGGAAGTTATTATTTGGCTTGGCAAACATATCAAAGCCATTACCTGGGCAATAACACAAGGATGGATAGCACCACATCAGAGTCTAACAGGGATGTCAGTCTCATAGAGCACAATCCCGGGAGCAGTTAGTGGCAGCGCTTAAAGTTGAAATGTTGCTGGCATGTTGCCAATTTGCTAGAAAGTCCTAAGCATCTTTTTGAAAATGGTAAGTTTCTTATGTTTATCATATTAAGTAATCAAATAAGCTTGGTTTTGATAGTCCGTTGTGTCGAAGAGAAACACACACCGCCATGTGTTTCTGCTGAGGAAATGCATCTGGTTTCTTATTCTTAAGTACAAGAACATCCTAATAAAAAGTTCCTCTCACACTCAGGAGAAAGGTTCCTCCTTACGCAGACATGCACACTATATTAACAGTACTCCTTACATCTTCCCCCTTTACAGAAACACAATTTTCTGCCATAGCTTTTTTTTTGTATGTAACTGAGTGCTATGAAACACTCTCTTGACAAAAAAAATTATCAATAATCAAAAGCAACATTTGCACTTTGCATAGCATTCAAGGCACGTAGGAGTGTGAACTAGAAACTTAGCATAATGGTATTTCAGCTACATTTAAGACAAAATGCAGTATAGTCCTAAACAGTCTTTCATCGATATTGGGCTGGCTTGGTAATGACATGCCCATAACATTAAGTTTTCTTTGGTGAGACTACAGGTTCCTCATTTTGTGTAGGCTCAGAAGTCTCTTTCTGTGTTACTGACACAGCTTTTTTTTCTCCCTTCTGGCAAGGAACTGCTCCCAGATTTTGTCATCCGGCAAGTGTCCAATGAAGGTTGAGGATGAGGCCAGCAGGTGGCGCCAGTTCTGCCTAACTTCTCCATTTTTAGATTCCACAACATATGATATGGGAAATTAGCCTTTTTTGCTTTACAGCTTCTATTGCGTTTAAAGCTTTCCCACCAACTTGTTTAATTCTCGCAGGATCTCCTGGCTCAAACAATGGAAGAGACTTGGCTCCATGACAGAAGTCAATATAAGAGTCTTTCACTTTAGCATCCAACATTGCAACCTTTTCCAAATGGGCCACTTAGGCGAAAGATTTTTATACAACATTGGCACTGTAACTTTCAGTTGGCATCCCATAAGTAGTTGTTCTGGAAATGACCCTGTAGCTTCTATTGGTTTTGCTCTATAGCTAAGAAGAACAAGAAATGTGTCATCCTTTTTCAACAACTTCTTTGCCATTTAAACAGCTCTTTCTGTCTTCCAATTGGACTGAGGAAAATGGAGGCTTGAAGCGATGTGTTCAAATCTATATTACTCTTGGAATGCCTGAAACTCAGAAGCTGTGAACTACAGCCCATTGTTCCAGGATCCCAAAGCAAGTAAATATGCATTTCTGCTTGGTCACTACTCTTTTGCAAGTTGTGTCTGTCATATGTGCAACCTCAATCCAGAAAGTAGTTTATTATATTTTCACTTCTGACACTATGTCGCAGAATAACATATATATCACCATGTGTTTCTGCTAGGGAACTGCATCTGATTTATTATTCCCAAGTGCAGCAACAGCCTCAAAAAAGGTTCCTCCCACAAACAGGAGAAAGGTTCCCCCTTACACAGACATGCACACTATATTAACAGTATTCCTTACACATTATCTTTTTTTTAATTGTTGCAAATTGTAAATGTTATCAGTTCACTTGTCGCCTGTCAGCGCCATTCCTCTGCCTACCAGAGATAGAAACTTTTGTTTTCGTTTTTTAAATGTTAGTATTAGTCCTCTGGGAGTGGGTGCAGTTTCTGGGGCAGATCCAACATGGCAGATGAGATTTCATATCTGAAATCTCATTTTACAATGAGAGTTCAGATATGTTCACGAGGAGTCCCTGTAACCTAGCAACAATAAATGCAAGTCAATATGGCGGACAAAAATATGTATCTGAAATCTTGTTTAACAATGAAACTTCAGATATGAACTGAGGAAGCAAAGATTTACGAGAAACTAGGACATATTTGTAACAATACATCTGAAATCACATCAAAGTAAAAAAAAATTGAAACAGTATCTCAAAAAGCACAACAGGAAATCACAAATAAGTGATATAATGAAAAAAATAATAGGGACATGATCACATAACAGAATAAAACAATGCAACAGAATGATTAGGCATTCTGGAATTTATTTGAAAAAGTAAGAAATCCAACAGCCACAAACATTCCCATATGAACTGTCAACGCAACAATCTACTTAGGGTTATATAACTACTTTATTTTTAAAAATAAACGAGATTAGTAATGGCACTAAGTAGACCAGTAAAATAAAATTAGTTGTTTACCATCTGCGTGGACAAGAACGTGCTTTTCCAGTGGCTGTGTAGACACAACTTGCTAAAACAATATAGCAGATGCACCAAACGCTGGACAAGAAAAATGCAATTACAGGAAACCAACAGAACCCATGATGGAAGGGAGTGGGTATGTAACCTGTAACCTCCTTGTCACTCGGGGTTACTAGAATCCCTAGATCTAGTGGCAGGCAGGGAAAGGCAGCTTGTGAGACACCAGTTAAATGGGTTTCACACTGTCTCACTCTGTCCTCAGTCTCAGCCGAGCTGGAGGGATGACATCATATAGAATTCTCGCAGCAGCATAAGCCACAGTGGAATGTTGCAGTTGGGAGTTAGGTTAGAACGCTGGGGTTTTCAAAGTCCGTCTGTAGTAGTCTAGTGGGAGACTCAGTGGAGGAGCTAGGTGACCTCACGCAAAGAGGTTGGCAATGCCAGTTTTTAAACAGTATTCTGTTTTCCATTTACACACACATGTTTGGGCTCTGAAAAAGAAACATCTACAGCACTGTGAGATAAGAATACCTTAGAACAGACAAGTCTAAGTGTATTAGTGGTAGGAATCTGCACTTTTTGAAACCTTATTCTTTTAAGTGATTTGTATGTTTTGTGATATATGGTTCTATATTTACATTTTACATTTTGCTATCTATTTTGAAGTAAACCTCTACTTTAGAGAATACTTGGTGTGCCTCTGAAATTCTTTTTCTTGACAAGGGAAGCATACATGGTTAAAACCTGACACTGTACAACGCTTACTGGTTTTACCAAACTGGGAAAAGGTAAGGATTTATTCTGAGGTCTTTAACAGAGTTTTAAGGGTTCATTTTGTATGCCTGGTTAGGTGCCCATAGGCAAAAGATATCTGGTCCCCCCAAAGAGCAGAATTATCTGAGCCTGTACATTGGGTATGCTAACAAGAGGTTCACAGTTTGAATCCCTCCAAGACTTGAGACCAAAGGTTGATTCGAAACCACAAAACAGACAGGAGGGTTACCCTGTTTCTGTCAACTGTTCACAAGACTGCACTCAGAGGTTGGCACTGTGAGATCAGAGGGCCTGACCTGCTGAGTGGGTTTGTGACACATGGCACTTTTATTTATATTTAAATTTGGGCTTTTAAGGTGTTAGCTTGTACAGTAAGTAGCACTGGTGCTTCTTTTAAAAAGCACATTTGGTAATAAAATAGTGCTTTGAAACTGAGCTTATGAAAATTTGCTAATGTAAAATTAAGGCACTATTGGAGCTTAAAGAAGTTTTTTTTAACTCCCCATATGTGACTTCAACAGAGGGACTAGAAAAATGTGTTTGCAAAATGGAAACAGTACAAATATAATGACGAAAAGGATGTTACAATAAATTATATAACATTTTGTGCCAGGCACATGTGATTTGGAAGTACGTACATGCTAATGGTAATCAAAACATGGAAAGAATGTATACATGAACAGACAAATTCACTGGCATGTTATTATGTTGTACTGCATACATGCTAATGTGCTAATGCTAGTCAACACATGGATATAATATATAAATGAATGGACAGGCCGGCCTTGTGGAGTAGAGGGCTGAGGCGCTGTGCACCTTACCTCTCACCATGCCAGCAACCCGGGTTCAGAAACTAGATCAGGTCACCAGGGGTCAGCCAGGGAGGGGGAGGATCAAGTATCCGATGGAGAGCTCCTCTCCCGGGGTGGGGAGGTTGAGGATAAAATTTTATTTTTATACAGAATACAAAATGTTAGGGTGTCACCCCTATTTTCAACACTGTCCTGTGATTACAGCATAAAAAATAAAAAGAAACACTGACAGTTTACATACTGAACATTTTACATATAGACACAATAAATACAGGTATTTATGAATTCACCTTATATATATATATATATATATATATATTTATATATATATATGTATATATATACACACACACACACTCACACATAATTCCTCAAAAAAAAGGCAGCAATGCCATTGAGAAATGGTATGATATCCCACTTATTGTTTAAACCCTTCGGTATTAAAACTCCCAGGGTACAGATCAGGCAGCTTTCCCTTTGGAGGAGATTCTTAAGGCAGTTTCCTCCTGTCTGATTTATAGGGATATGATCAATCCCCATAAAATGCAGAGTCTTCACCTCCCCGTTATGAAATACGGACCAGTGTGAACCCACTGGCGCCTCACACTTGCTGCCAAGTATGGAGCGGGTGTGCTGCCAAATTCTTTTTTTTATAGGATGAATGGTCCTACTAGAGATGTTGCAAAGTTTTACTTCACTGGCAAACTTCTGTCAAAGTTGTGAACTTCACCTTCTTGAATAACTTCATGAACTGCGCACTGTGCCACTTCCCATTGAGGTTTCCTGGGGAAATGGCACTTTTTTAGGTGAAGTTACACTCTAAAAAATGAAGTGCTATTTTTTTACACTGTAAATGTGTAAATCACTGTTTAACACAGTGGGCCAGATAGTCAGACTGTGCCAGGCAGTGGCGTAAGCCTGGGCACAGCACAACTGTGATGCGCTGGGGCCAGGTCCAGGTGATATTCAATGGGGATGCACCATGGCGCAGCACCATTGAATATGGCAGGGCCAGTGCACATATTGCACATGGCACAGTGGCACTGTGCCAGCACAAGCCACAGCTAGGGAGCACGGGAATGTGCCAGCGCAAGTACAGTTTCACTAGGTGCATCACCCGCGATATTCCGCAGGGGGCATGCAAATGAGGCCATAATATATGCAAGGTGCAAATGGGGCCATTTGCATGTCATTATGGCCCCATTTGCATGCCTTGTACAGGGCATCCCGGCAACTTGTGCCTGGCACCCTGCACAGCATGACGAGTGCTGTGGGGATCCCAGGGCATCCCCCACCCCATAGCCACCATCATGTGGCAGAAGTGTAAAAAGACATCCCTGGTAGTCTAGTGGCCTCCCCCAGTCCCTGATTACCTGATGAATGTAACATATGACCATCCCTGGTGGTCTAGTGGTCCCCTCTCCCACCAGAGTACCCAATGCCCCATAACATGTAATGATGCCTGTCCTTGGTAGACTAGTAGGACCCCCCCGCCCATTGCCACGATCATGGGAAATGCATATTACTACATTCCCTTGTAGTCTAGTGGACCCCCTTCCCTCCTGAGTCCCCGATCATGGTAAAATGCACACACATCATTCCCTGGTGATACAGTGGCACCCCCACCCACCCACCCACATAGGATCCTTGCCCACCTGCTCCCCGTCATTGGCGGGCGGCTGCATCCCACCCGAATACCGCCCGGCCGCCCGCCAAATGACAGATACGGAATGGACTGTAAGCCCATTGGTCCCCTGTGTGGATTAATGGGCTTGCAGGGCATACTGTACTAGACAGTCCTAAATATGTGAATCATTCCATCAAAAATTTCTCCAGACTTCAAAGCTCCTACCACAATGCTATTCGCTTTGCCTCTGGTCTCCCCAAACTCACACAGACCACTGTGACCTTTATAAGCTCACCAGTCGGCCCTCCCTTGAGGCCGGCCTCAACTGCAAGATGGCCACCTTCTTCTTCAAACTCTCCTGTGGGCTGCTCCCTGATTGCCTCACCTCTCTCTTCCAGACAGCTACCACCATCGGGACCACTAGACTGTCCTCCACTCTCTCTTTCACTGTTCCTTTCTGTCGGACCACTCAAGGCCAGAAAACACTCTCTTTTATGGGACCCAAGCTCTTCAACTCTCTCCCTTTGGAACTAAAACTCTGTCCCTCCACAAATGCCTTCAAACACAATATCAGGAGACATTTCTCCCTCACCTACTCCTGCACCTACACGTAGCCCTAAAATGGCTCCCCTCCTGCACTCTTTTCCCCTCACCCTCTGGTTATCCACCTTTGGCACTTGCCTTCCCTCTCTTTCTAGCACCTGTAGTATTGTTAATCCACCTAGGCTAGTTTTTAGATTACACTTACATGTTTTGTTTCCCACTGTTGTATTATTGTTTAAACCTTCACTGAATGCTTAATGTCACCTGTTGTGTTTGTTAATTCACCCAGGCTAGTTCTTGGATTGCCCTTTAGCCTATGCTGTCTCGATTTGTATTGTACCATTATGTTAACCTTCACTGAAAGTTAAATGTTTTTTAGCATATGTTATGTCTCATGATTGTTGTATGCGACTGGATGCTTGTGTAAAAGGGGAAGCAATGCTCACATGCCTTTCCAGTATAACCAATAAAAATGAAATGAAAATGCTGTACGGTTATCTTGTGCATTCTTTTTTTTTTTTTTTTAATAAATGTTATTTTTTTTTTTCACGGATTACAATACATGACTCTGATGTGTGCGACACACTGCTAGTCTTTAATCTATTCAGGTAGGTGGGTTTGAAGATCAATAGCACTGCACACAATAAGTTAGTAAAGGAGCGCATGGACAGCACGTAAGGGTGAAAATCTTTTTATTTTATTGTGGCTTGAAAGTTAGTACTGTTCTTGTTGTTTACTAACCTGCTATTTCACACACTGCACTATATAATAAATGTCAGTGACTGTCTCAGCTTACTACACTGGAAATTACAGCAGACAAATCCTCCCTGTGGTAGCTAAACTCTGAACTGCACCATACATTAATTCCAGCATGGGCATACATTAACTGAGAATTCATGTATGGACATGCTGAGGACACCTGATGTTGTGTGTCTGATCACACATGTCACTAGATAGGCCTATATCCTTTATTTAGGTTCCTATTGTCCGTGCTGTAATGTACTTTAGAGTTTAGACACTGTCTCTTTAAAAGGCTTTTAATGAGCAGCTAACGGACTGGTAACGTCTCTGCACAGCTCTCTCACCACAGGTCTTTTAGTTGAATAAAAGTGGTTCCAAAGGTGGTTTTGAGTCCAAAACTCACTCACCAGCAGCAATCAGAGAGAACAATGGATGAGTATTTGGCTTCTAATATGGGAAAATCATTGTGGAATGCGGTGAAATCGGGCAAGAAAGCTGCTCCTCCAGGTACATCAGGAGGCCCCAGTGTCATCACGTTCTCGGCGACTGAAATGGAGGTCGTAGGCCGAACCTTAACGGCGCAGGTGCTGGCAGCGATCTCTCCTAAATTGGATATTATTACAGCAAAAATCTTGGAATTATCGTAACAGCTCACGGGGCAAGTGGCCAAGATCTCTGAGGCCAAAACCCGAATCTCCCACCTTGAGGACTGCAGAGAGCACCTCCCGGACACAGTCGGGGACCTTCGAAGGGAACTGGGGGAGTTCCGGAAACAGTTAGATTACCAAAAAAACTATCAGCACCACAATAACCTTCAGATTCGAGGGCTCCCTGAAGGAAAGGAAGGGACTTCCCCAGAGGACTTCTGCAGTAGGGTGCTTCCCAGTTAACTGGGTCTGGAGCCAAAAGGAGGGCGCTTTAAAATAAAGAGGGCGCACAGGGCTTTGACGCCGAAACCAGCAGCAGGGGAGCCGCCACACCAGATCATCTTCCGACTGCATCATTTTGGGGACTGGCAGGCCATCTGGTTCGCCTTCAAAAAATGCAAGGAGGTCCTATATCAGGGAGCGAGGTTGTTTCTGCATCAGGATTTTTCGCAGCTATTGCAGAGGAGAAGGCTCTTCAATCTGGTTTTGGATGCACTCCGTGCTGCTAAAATCGATTTTCAGTTCCTGTACCTGGCCACTGTGAAGATCCGCAAGGAAGGAGCAACATATACCTTCCATGAGGTGGACCGGGTACAGCATTTTCTGAACAACCTGGAGCCCAATCGGAGAAGGGACGCTGTGTCAGGCCCATCAAGAAGTCCAGATAAGTGAATGGCATGCTTTGTCCAGTGACTAGATTGAGGGACAGGAGGGACAAGTACATTTAAAAACTGCATGTTTTTGTTGAACCCTTGCTTCACGTGGCAGACAGCTTTTCTTTTGGGGTACAAGGGAGGCACAGCCAGCTAATAGAGGTGTATGGGGGTAGTATAGCAAGATGCCTCTCTATGGAAAACACACAGACTGAGGCCTGCTGTGATAGGATCCTAAACTCATGCTCCTGTAACCTCTGTAGCGACCAGCTTGGTGGTCAAAGGAGAGTGGGGATACGGTGAGCTGAGTCTTTCGGTGAGGGGGGGATGGAATTAAGTTCATCTGTTCCCAACCCAATTTGCCATTTGGGGAGTATGGGGAAGGTTTGCTCCTGCCAGCGGGGGGACTAATTAACAGACTAATTAACAGAACAGCAGTTAGGAGGAGGCATGCCATGAGGCAGAAGGCCCGAGAATGCAAGGATGCTGGATGAAACAATACAAACAGGGACATGGACTCAACTGGCATGAAATGTCTTGTCTTTCTATGTAAAAGGTTTCTTGTACTAGTTTTTCTTGCTGATTTCTGAGCTATGGAGGATGTGGGTGCCCCTGTCTGCCTTTTCCTGGGGAAGGGAGCTTTCCTAGTCAGTAGAGGATGGTGGTACAGGGGTGGGAGGGGCTACAGGTAAATGGATGGGTGGAGGGATTTGCCCTGCCTCAAGTCAGCAGATGGGAAGCTAAGAACTCGGGGACCAACAGCATCGTCACATGGGGAGGATTGGGGGAATAGGAGCATGGGGGGTAGCAGAAGAAATGCTGGACCTGCTGGGGAAATGATCAGTATGAAGCTGTAATGGGCCTCTAACCCTTTTTAACCAACAGGCAGTGTCCAGCAGAGGAGCGAGCAAAGACCCAATGCAACCCAGGATGCTCGACGGATGTGGGGATGGACACTGATCGCCTGGCTGCTCTAGGACTGGGGTAAGTAGAAGCCCCCGGTGGTGGGGCTCAGGACCTTAGAACAGGAACAGCCGGTGGGGGAGAGGTACTGACAGAGGTACACGGACACGGAGGGAAGGGGAGGGAGCTGGTGGTGGTCACACCGGCAACTAACTGGGGCCATTTAAACAAGATTAGTCTGTGATGGTGGGGGGCTGTGGGGGGATGTGCCTGTGCTTAACTCTGCTTGAGACAATGTGGGAAGGGGGGGAGGAGGGGTGGATATTATATTCTTCAGGTCCTGGAGGGATTTCTGGAACATAGGAGGATGTGGCTACAGAAGGGAAGGAGGGTGGATGGCTATAGACAACTGACACAAGTGTTACACAACAATTGTAATTTGGTTCTTTTTTATGCCTGTTTGCTGTTCCAAGTTTGTGCCTTGCCGGTTGCAGGCACTTGTGTTGGGGGGGATACTATCTATGATGGAATCCAGAAATGTACGGATGCATTGGCATTTGTACGATCTTGCAGATGGGGGGGCATAGCCTCCTGCAAGATTGGAAGGGCAGGACAATCCATGGGATTAATAATGGCTAATACTAAGGTGATTATTTCCTGGAATATTCAGGGCTTCCATAACCCCATTAACGCAAGAAAGTGCTCCAGGCCATTAAAAATAAACACGCACAGGTGGCACTTCTTCAGGAGACGCACCTGAGCCAGGATGAGCACAGGAAACTGGTAGGATGATGGGTTGGAGCCTGTTACGCTGCTCCCTACAACTCACATAAACATTGAGTGGTGGTGCTATTCCATAAAAATTATGCCATAGAGGTGGAATGAGTGGTAGCAGACCTGGAGGAGGGCAGGTCTATCTTCGTACAAGGCAAGGTGGGACAAGAGAGTATCACGTATGGAAGTGTGTATGCCCCCTCAGTGTTTGATATGGAATTTTACAAAAAACTCTTGGATGTGCTGGCGAGGGAACAGTTACCCAACCTCTGTATGGGAGGGGATTTGAACTGTGTAATGAAGCCCAGCCTGGACCACTCCAAAGGAAGAAGCTGACATGCAAGGGCTCTGAATCAATGGAAACAAGGGGTGGTGGATCTGGACTTGATCGATGTTTGGAGGGCAGCTAACCCGGGGGCTAGGGAATTTACATTTTATTCGAACCCTTTGTAATGAGGGGTAAAGAAGTCTGCCCCTATATTGCGGCCTAACCTTATTTTGGTCTAAAAACATTCTGTATGTATATGACAAATGCTGGTTTATGGAGCTAAAAAGCTTATAAACCCTTATAAGGAGCTAAGCTACAGTTGCAGTACTAATGTGCCTTTTTAGCATTATAATTTAGCAAGTAAGTAATATCTGGCCTACGTGACTGCAAGCACAGACACAGACTAGTGTCCAAAATTCCCTTATAGTTAACTTTAATGCCTGTCCTTATATGGACAGTCCAAAGTGTTAGCCGGAAACTTATCTCTTTCTTCTGAACTATGGTGACTGGTGGTAACAGCAGGTTATCCACCTTATATGGTAAATAAAATGTACACTGTCTATGTTTGTGCTGACCAAGGGTGAGATCATGCTCATACTAGGAGGAAAATATCTTATGACCTTATAAGTTGATGTGTATGCTGTTTTTTGACCAATTATAAGTAATTCTAAAAATAGACACATTGCTTTTACTATATAAGTAAGCTTGTACATCTTGTTATTTTGAAGAATGTACTACCTACAACTTCTCGCTGTGATTATTGTTATAATCATTAAATTCTTCCGCCATCAGTCTTGTCTCCGTTCGTCTCCTTTCTAAGTACCTGTAATTAGTAATTTACCAACTATAGTTTTTCACAACACTTACAATTGGTGCCGTGACTCGGATCGTTGGTGCTGCATGCTGAGGAGGCTGTCTAACTGCCGGTCGGTTGGGCAGCCAGCCCCATAGCAGGGTGACGACGCTCGGAGACGTGGTGCTGCTGGCTTAAAGCGAGAAGGAAAGGTACACACAGACAGCCACAGCCACTTGACAATCAGGTGATGTATGCTTCTCTTATTTATTTAAAATAATGAAAAGGTTATACTTAACTCTGTAGGAACTCATGGGGCAGAGTAGGTAAGTGAAGGTACTGGGACTTGCAAGCCGGACCTCACAAGGGAGCCGTAAGACGTAGCCAAACAGGCTGGGACACCAGTGCACGGGTGAGCCCAGCTGTGGAGGCTAGGCAGGCAAACAAAAATGAGTATGGAAACCATAATAGGTCATTTTCTGGGGAAGCACCTAAAGGGGGGAGCATACGAACCAGTGCCTGATGATCAACAGGCGCAATTGTATTTTACTCAGCAAGTGTCCCTCCTCAATGAGAAAGTAAAAAATGAAAAAGAAATTTTTGCAAATGCATTGCAAGGGTTGTGGCAGTATAACCAAACCATTGTGTGTCAAAATAAAGAATTAATACAGTTAAAGGAAGAAAAGATGAAAATGCTACTTAGTAAACGATTAATGAAATTGACATTAGAACATAAAGATAGTGTTACAATGAGTCAATACCAAGAGTTAGAACAACAGCGTGATGATCTTAAAGCACAACTAATAAAAGCAAAAGGAGATTTGTGCCTGCTAGAGAGAGATTGGGCCCTCCTACAACTTAGGTTAGACCAGCAGTCGCAAGAGCATGCTGGCGAGACTAGACGCCTCTACAGCGAGCTCCAAAATGCTGCAAATAAGATACAAGAATTACAAGAGGCGCAAGGTTCTTTAGATAACCTCCAAAATGTGGAAGAGAGGGAAGTGGTAAGAGTTAAAATGGCCCCAGTACAGACACGGGGAACCTCGTTAATAGGAGGTACTATGTCCGCAGCTACTAGGCACCAACAGGAACAACTCCTGGTACAATTAACTTTACAAGAAACCAAGCATATGTTAAAAAGAGAATATGCTAAAAAGAATGGGGACAAAGTAGAGGAGGAAAGGCACCAAGTATTGCAGGAGAAGTATGAAAAACAAGCAAAAAGAGTAAAGGATGCCCTTGATTTAGATGACAAAAAGATTAAAGAGGCAAAGGACAAGGACAGGGCAGAGGCGGCAGAGACGAAGCATCCAATAGCCAATTAAGGAGGACAAAAGAAGGCACGGGAGGAATGGACAGAACAAGAGGAGACACAGGAGATGGAAAAGGATGGGGATAAGTGGATAGAATCAGGTGAAAGGTAGTAAAGGTAAAGAAAATTATAAAAGAATCCTCACCAGAGCAGATGAGGTAGTAAAAGAACCAGAGACTCCGATAGTCAAGGATTTGACTATTGAGGAAACTCACAAATTTAGGAAAATGATTGGGCCAGTTGATCACAAAACCAACTTACCTGAGCTACGACAAAAGTTAAAACAACTTACCACTACGCTCAGGTTGACTAACCAGGATGTTTGCAGGTTGGTTATGTTTAAATTGTCCCCGGCATTGGCCAAGGCAATGCCACCTGAAGTACAAGGGACCCACGACGGGGCATTGCAAAATGCCAACTCATGGGCGGACTTTAATGAGGTAGTGGAAGCTATCAGACGGGTGCGAGGAGAATCAGCCCGTCAAGAGGTGGATTGAGATCGAATATTACAGACCAAGCCCCAGGAGGGGGAGGGTCCTCGGGTTTTTATCCCACGATTGTTTGAGGTGTATCAGAGATATGGGGGCCAAGATTGTCCCACAGAGGATGATACTACCTTTAGGGACTTGTGGATCCGAGCCTATGACTTGGATCCCACCTTGCGGACAGTTGTAAAACTGGCCCCAACCCAGGAGGAGCGAATTACCCTCCTGGAGACTTATCTTAATGAGAAACAGCGAAAAGCGGAAGTGGCCGCTGTGACTTGGACAAATGAGGGGCCACAAAAGGAGACTAGGACGTGTTTTAATTGTAAAAAGCCTGGGCATGTAATGAGTGACTGTTGGGCGAAAGGGGGAGGTAAGGAAGGACAAGGACCCCGGCAACTGGGAAGGGGCCGAGGGCAAAAAAGACAAGACATAAAAGATAGAGCAGGACGAGGGGGTGATAGTGCACAGGATTTGTTGGACCGACTAAAAACAATATTAGACGAGGCCGAGCGCAAAAAACCAACTGCCCCGCCCCAGGAATTTGATGATGAAGATATCATGAGGCGGCTGGCGGCACTTAAGCGGTTAGCCGAAGAATAGGGAGGCGGAGGCCCCGGGGCCCCTGACTCACAATGGGTATGTGCATTAACATTTGATAAACAGGGGCGACCGACCGTGCCACTTAAAGTGGAAAAAAACGGTAATGGCTTTAGTTGATACCGGGGCAGCCGTCTCACTTACTACTATGCACATACCATTAGATCCAGACAAAACTCCCTTACAAATAGAGGGGTGCACAGGACATACAGCACAGGGATACGTTAGCTACCCCCAAATAATTGCCCTGGGAACTAAAGTAGTTGGAAAGGGAAGATTCATAATGATGGAAGGGAGCTTCGTAGAGCAAAACATAATAGGAAGTGACCTCTTAAGGGAACATCGCTTAATTATTGATTTAGTCAATAAGTGTTTGCGCCAAGTAAATATTAAAGGATATGGTGCTACAACAGTACCTGAAAGTTATATCTGGGCTTCAGTTAAATCTAATAAGGTGTATAATCGGCCCGAGGTAAGTCAAACAGAATTACAACAAATAATAGACAAATACCCAGTGTCTGGGCAGTGTCTGGTACTGACTGTGGAGTGGTCAGTGATACAGAGATAGCAATAGAGGGCCCCGACCCTGGGCATACTAAGCAGTACCCCATCCCCCAGGAAGCGGTAACTGGAATAGAACCAGTAATAAAAGATTTATTGTCACAAGGGGTGTTAAGGACTATTTGTTCCACAGCCAATAGCCCTATTTGGCCAGTTAAAAAACCCAATGGTAAGTATCGGCTTACCATAGATTACAGGAGATTAAATAAAGTAACCCCACAAGTTAGCCCCATCATAAGCACAGCAATTGAAATGTTTAATAAACTTAAACCTACCAGTAAAGTCTTCTCGGTACTTGATCTAGCAAACGGATTTTGGTCTCTACCCCTTAGACAACAGGACCAGTATAAATTCGCTTTTACCTTTAAAGATCAACAATATACGTTTACCCGCTACCACAGGGGTTCCACTCTCCCAACACTGTTCCACCGATATGTACAACAGGTGCTCCAAGAGGAGGGGCTAGAACATGAGGTAGTCCAATATGTGGATGATTTGTTATTACAAAGCAAAAACATGGCAGAAACACGCCTAACTGTTGGACCGTGTGCTCAAAGCCCTAACTAAAGAGGTCTTAAAATAAATCCAGAAAAGTACAAATTGCTAGGCCAGAAGTGACATTTTAGGAACTATAGTGTCAAAAGAGGTAGGAGAATTGACTCTGCAAGAGCCGCCCTTATACAAAAATTGCCCCTACCAACAACTGTAACAGGGCTCAGAAAACTGTTAGGAATGACCAATTTTTGCAGAGATTACATCGAGGGGTACCAGAAATTACTAAGCCACTGTACACACTACTGCGAGACAACCCACAAAAGAGGACAAGCTAACATGGGAAGGGAAGAACTACAGTGTTTTAAAAATTAAAACAAGCATTAATACAAGCCCCGCTTTAGCTGTCCCAGACCATGCAAAGCCATTTATAATACAAAGAGTAGCAACAGATGATACCATAATAGCTGTGCTATTACAGAATCATTGGGATAATTTAGTTCCCATAACCTACTTAAATAGACAATTGTCCAAAGTGGAACAGGAATTTAGCCAGTGTGAGAAAACCTTGTTGGCAATGGCATGGGCAGTGCAGGCCTGTGAAGAGATAGTTGGATTTAGCCCCATAATTATCCAAACAACCCACACACCCATTAAGATACTAATAGAGGGAAAAGCCAAAGGAGTTAACCACAGTAGGCAGGCCAAATGGTTACTCGCCTTACAAGATAAACAGGTCACAGTACAAAAACTTAACAAACCCCATATGATGCAGTACTTAGACTATCAAGGAGAACCACATGATTGTGGAGAACTTATGCAGCAGGAGGCATATTTATCCCCATTTATAGAAAGACATGACGATGGTAAGACTTATACCATGTTGTGTGTTGATGGGTCTAGATACTGGGAAAAAGGAAATGCCTACACGGGAGCTGCTGTGTATTTTAATAGTGGAGATGATGATGAAACCAGACCACCTGAGGAACAGCCAATACTTATTAAATTGTCACCAGGGGACTCATCTCAATATGCTGAGTTAGTTGCTATATATGAAGCTATAAAAGCAGTTCCATCGGGACGTCTTACAATTTGCACTGACTCACAGTTCGCTATAGGTTCATTAACCACATGGTTGCCCATATGGGCTAAAAGGGACATGAAAACATCCACAGGGGAACATGTACGACACAGACAGCTATTAGAAGCAATTTTAAGGGAAGGGGAAAAGCTTCCAGGGAGAATAGCGTTAGTTAAAGTAAGAGCACACACTCACAGTAAGTATGGGTATGGGTCCTTTGAGGAATGGGGAAATGAAGAAGCCGATAAATGGGCTAAAATTGCTGCCAAAAAAGGGGACCCCTGGAAGGGAATCAGACCAGATGATGAACAAAATTCAGGCAAAGTCAGTGAAGTTAAAAGAGTGGATATTCTACCTAATTTGCAAGAGCTCCAAAAGCAAGATCAGTGGATACAAGAAAAAGTAAAGCAAGTACAAGAGAATCCAAAAATACATGGGGCCTTCACCATAATAGACAATGTGTTATATCAAAGGGAAGATAAAATCCCAAAATGGGTAGTGCGGAGCCACTACAAAAGACATAGTACTAGAAAACCATCGATGGGCAGGACACCGGAAAGATAAAACATGCCAAATTATTAAAAGTAAATACTATTGGCCTGAAATATCTAAAACTGTTCAATCAGTGTTACAGACATGTTAATATGCCTCAGCAGGATCCCAAATGAGAAAAATACTCCCTACAGTGACTGCCCTTAGCAGAAGGACCTTGGGATGCATTGCAAATTGACTTCGTTGGGCCTCTACCCACCGCAAAGGGGGGATATAAGTACATGCTAGTAATAATAGATATGTTTTCAAAATGGGTGGAGGCGTTCCCAGTTAAGAGTGCAAATGCTATAACAACAGCTCGAGTTCTGTACACACAGGTTTGTGCGAGATGGGGGTTCCCCAATATTATAGAGTCCGACAGGGGAACTCACTTTGTAAACCAAATAATGCAGGAAATGTGTAAAATAATGGGAGTTCAGCAGCGATTACACCTACCATACAGGCCTCAGGCCTCAGGAATGGTAGAAAGGCAATCGGACCTTAAAAATGCCCTAAAAAGGCAGTGCTGGACGAGGGAAAGATTGGGTTACACACCCAGGATTTTGATGGCTATCCGAGGACAGTCCAAGCTAGTACAGGATTAACCCCTTATGAGTTAATGACGGGAGGAGGATGAGGTTAGCCCACCCACAAGATGTACCCCACCAAATTCAGCTACCCAAGATAAGGTTAAACATGAGCAGTTTCTAAAATCAATACAATATCAACTAGAAAATATCTGACCTTCGCAGCCAAAAATATGGCTGTAGCACATGAGCAAAATAAGCAGAGTAGACAGCCAGTGGCAGGATGGGGGTTACCTATAGAAGAGGGAGATGTGGTAATGGTAAGAAATTGGGAACAAAAAAATCCATGGAAGGATGCTAATTGGTTGGGACCGTACAAAGTGTACAAACGAGTAGGTGAAAGTACAGTGTATGTGGTTAGAGTAAGTGGTAAGAAAGGGGTCAGAGGAAAGAAGCAGGAATTTTGGGTGCATGTTGATCAGTGTAAAAAGGTATCAAGCAAAGCTGGTTGAAAAAAAAATTAAAATACTACACTTGATGTTTTTAGCCATGAAGACCCAAGACATTCTTGTCATCGGCCTGGTGGTAGCCATCAAGTTTTCTATGATCCTCAGCCTGCATATTAATGTGGAACAGATTAATGTCACGTGTGAACCTAAACAGTCGGTCACACTGTTAGTTAAATGGAACTGGGACCCTGTTGATACAAACAACTACACAACACGAGCATGGAGAGCCACCTGGACCAAGGACAACAACATTTTTATATCCAAAAACTGGTGTGTGGACTTACTTAATGATTGGTCCAGCTGTGCCTCAGAGCTTAAGACTGGATCACAACACAGTTATATGGACTGGACACAAAATGGGTCTCTTGTTATAAATGGAACTACACCAAAAGACAATGGTGCCTATGTGTTAACCCTATCTTATTGTCTCTGGAGTAGCAATACCATTTGTAATTATGCTAGTACAACTAGTTCACTGCGTTTTGCAATCTCAGATGCTATATATCTAACTGTAAAACCACTTGAGTGCCCTAATGTGACCAAAGGGCCAGAGAGTGGACTTACGGCCACTCCTATTGACCAAGTGCTTGTAAATAACGTAAAATACAGTAGGATGCATGTAAATCTAGATTTTTCTGGCTGGAATATAAATGTTAACAGTAGTTGTGCTAACACTAGTGTGTCAAAGTTTTATGCCACCATGTTAATTGACATGTTAGGTGCCTTCCATGCCAAACAGGAAGTGTCACGCCCCTTTATTAGTAAAGAAAAGGTCAATGACTCTAGAAAGAAAAGAGACCTATGGGGGGACCTGGCTGGACTTTTTGGATCAGAAATGAGCATATGGAACAGGGCAGACTTAGAGGCTATTAAAAGTTACCAAGACCATTTTAATACTAATACTGGAGAAAAGGTCTTGCTGCCACTCACATTAGGCCAGCAGGGTTTGGCAATGGAAGAGCGCTTATCTGTGTACAATATACATGAGGTGAGCCGTTTGTTTAAAGAGGTAGAACATAAAATTAATGAAGTAGTAGCTGAGCATAATGAAGTTTTTAATAATACCGTAAATAAGGCTATAGTGTGTAGTGCTTATGGATCTTATGTTTTAACTCAAGTTAGTCAACTGCTACAGGAAATTACTAATAATCAATTACCTAATCAAATCTCTGATGCACAGTTAAAACTGTGGTACTGCCCGGATTGCCTTAATGTTACTGACAGTAGTGTATGATCTTTGTCTCAAGATAGGCCCCACCCATGTGGTGGGTCCATAGGGTTACCAAAGTGTATGTTAGGCCTCAAATGTTCAGACCCAATAGTACTCTAGTTGCACCATGAGGGTGTCCTTGTGGTAAACTACCCCATGTCGAGTACAATAAAGAAGTGTACTCAAATAGTGAAGGTACACCTGTAGGGTACTTACAAGTCAATATTATGCATATCGAGTCTCACCCCCAGAGATCCTAGTGCAAGCAAATGATGGGTCATGGACAGCACCAAACTTACATTGCTGTGAGGAAATAAATAATCAATGGATATGTCAGTGTGATGTCATGTCGTAAACACAACCAATCTGTGGGGAGATTCCCATAGGCCAAATTGGAAATGACACTGCCTGGTGCCCTGTCCAGTTAAAACGGTGGTATACTCCACAAGTCAGTGTAACCTATAATGGCACTAACCAATATTGTGTTGTTACTAACATACCTATCTTATCTTATGAAGGACAAATGTGTACCATCTACAGCCCAAACTTTTGTATCACTCCCAAACATAATGTATATATTGGTGACAAGGTGTTGCACCCTATTACCAATACAGAAGACAAGAGTTACAATGTTACCTTTAATACCCCACACCAGGCGTATGATGTTAATAAGTATGCGCATCATTCGAGCAGTAATACCTCCTCTGTCTCTTAACGTGCAGTCACTTTTAAATCGAAAGATACTCATTTAATACACATTCAAAATACCGCTTGTAAAGCACAAGCAAGTGTAAATGAGTTACGAGTGAGAGTGACAATGAGCACTAATTTACAGCTACGAGGAGGGCCCTTGGGAGTCCTCTCATTTAGGCACTACTCCTATTGCAGGTAGTCTTGGTGTTCTTAGTAATTATAGGTCTGTGTCAATTAAAATTTGCCATTCAGAAATGCAGTAAATGTATAGGTCTGAGGAGCTGCATTATTGTATAACAATAATTATTTGGCAATATAGGGCAAAGGGGGCTTGTAATGAGGGGTAAAGAAGTCTGCCCCTATATTGCGGCCTAACCTTATTTTGGTCTAAAAACATTCTGTATGTATATGACAAATGCTGGTTTATGGAGCTAAAAAGCTTATAAACCCTTATAAGGAGCTAAGCTACAGTTGCAGTACTAATGTGCCTTTTTAGCATTATAATTTAGCAGAAGTAAGTAATATCTGGCCTACGTGACTGCAAGCACAGACACAGACTAGTGTCCAAAATTCCCCTTATAGTTAACTTTAATGCCTGTCCTTATATGGACAGTCCAAAGTGTTAGCCGGAAACTTATCTCTTTCTTCTGAACTATGGTGACTGGTGGTAACAGCAGGTTATCCACCTTATATGGTAAATAAAATGTACACTGTCTATGTTTGTGCTGACCAAGGGTGAGATCATGCTCATACTAGGAAGAAAATATCTTATGACCTTATAAGTTGATCGTATGCTGTTTTTTGACCAATTATAAGTAATTCTAAAAATAGACACATTGCTTTTACTATATAAGTAAGCTTGTACATCTTGTTATTTTGAAGAATGTACTACCTACAACTTCTCACTGTGATTATTGTTATAATCATTAAATTCTTCCGCCATCAGTCTCGTCTCCGTTCGTCTCCTTTCTAAGTACCTGTAATTAGTAATTTACCAACTATAGTTTTTTACAACGCTTACACCCTCATGGAACCTGGTCCAGACTGGACTACATATGTATCCCTAGAGAAAGATACATTGGGGTTCGGGATGTAGTTCATGGCCCCATACATGTGTCCGACCATGCAATGGTGGTGCTGAACAGATTTACGGAAGGGGAGAAGGGGACCCGCCCAGGATGGCATTTCCCTACCTATTTAATGGCCTCAGAGAAGTTCAGGGAATTCCTGAAGCAGCAATGGGGAATGTACAGGGAAACCAATGAGGCCACGGCACCAAAACAAGTAGTGTACTGGGAGGCTGGGAAGGCGTACATGCGGTGAGTGACAATAAGCTATGTTAATAGATACAAGAAAGAAAGGAAGAAAAGGAGACAGACCTTGGAGCAGCAACTAAAAGATGCTGAGTTAAGAATGATCTCCTCGCCCACCAACCAACTGAAGGGAGAAATGCTTGCATTGAGGGGGCACTTAATTTATTGCTCACAGGGGAGGCTAGCACATCCTTGTTCTGTGCCAGGCAGCAGTTGTATGAATGGGGTAATAAACTGGGGGCAATCCTAGCCCACCTGGCACGGGGGAGAAGAGGTACAGCAATGATCACAGCAATAAGAGATGGGTGTGGATATAGGTCCACCCAGAGTAATAAAATAAGGGAGACTTTTGCCCCTTTCTTTACAAATCTGTATAAGTCAGAATGTGGTAACTCAAAGGGCCAAATGGAACAGTTCTTGGGCAAGGTTAAGCTGCCGGAATTATCAGAAGCCCAACAGTAACAATTAGGGGGCAAAATTACAGGAGCAGAATTAGGCAGGGCTGTTACATCCATGAAGCAGGGGATGGTGGGGGGCCTGATGGCTTTGTCATGGAATACTATAAGGAACTCAGGGGGGACCTGATGGGGTCCATGGCCGGGATATTGGAAGAGACTCTGAAGGGGGGGTGTTTTGGCTCCCTCATGCGTGCAAGCCATGATCTGTGTGCTCCCTAAGCCCGGAAAATGTCCAGAAGAATGTGGATCATACCGCCCAATATCACTATTGAATTGTGAGCTTAAAATCTATGCAAAAATCTTGGCTAGGAGATTGGAACAGATTCTGCCTCTGCTGGTCCATGCAGACCAGACGGGATTTGTTCAGGAACGTCAGTCGTATCATAACATGAGGCGGCTCCTAAATATCATTCATTGGGGTAACCAGCGTCCAGGACAAGTGGTGGTGCTGTCTATGGATGCTGAAAAAGCCTTTAACAGAATAGAATGGCCGTACCTCTTTGAGGTACTAAATAGGTTTGGGTTGGGGGAGGATTTTATTAAGATGGTCTGGCTGCTGTACATGAACCCGAAAGCACAGGTCCTGACTAATGGGGGACACTCCGACATGTTCGAATTATATAGAGGGGCAAGACAGGGATGTCCACTGTCCTCTATTCTTTTCACCCTTGCGATAGAACTGCTAGCTATCTGAATTAGGGAGGATGAACGAATACAGAGAGTGAGGGGGAGGTCAGGGATTCACCACAAACTGACCCTATATGCAGATGATTTGCTACTCTTCACCACACAACAAGAGACCACTATACCGGCTATATTGGCAGTAATACAGGAGTTTACGGGGTTTTCGGGTTATAAGCTTAACTTAGATTAGTCAGAGACGTGCCGGGTGGGGGGATTGGGGGGAGTAGGGGATAAGGCTATGTGGGGTTTTAAGGTGGTTAGGACTCATTTCACCTATTTGGGCATCAAGGTGGGTAGGGATTTGGCAGGCCTCTATGGAATTAATTATGGTCTGCTCCTGCAGACTCTTAAGGCAGACATGGAAAGGTGGAGGGCACTCCCCATTTCTTGGATGGGGTGAATTAACCTCCTGAATATGAATGTATTACCCAGAGTCCTTTATTTGATGCAAATGTTATCAATGGGCCTGACTAATGGGATTACAAAGATATGGATAGAGAATTTAATAGGTTCATTTGGCAGAATAAATAACCCAGGATGAGCTTGCAGAGGTTGAAGGGTGGAATAGAGTTGGGGGGCTGAACTTTCTGGATCTAAAGGGGTACGCATTAGCCATGCAGTCCAGATATATTCAGGACTGGGTACACCATGGAAAGGAGGCAAGTTGGGTAGACATGGAAGGGGAAGAAACACAGATGTGCCTGACGTCATATTTAGACCCAGGGGGACGGAGAAGGTATCTTAAGGGACACAGTAAGAATTCATTGGTGGACTGGACTCTGGAGGCCTGGGAATAGGCACATAAGAGAAGGAAAGTGGAGAATTAGATGTCAGGGTTGGTTCCGGTAGTGGGCAATCCTGCCTTCCTGCCAGGGTTGGAAGGAGGGGGATTTGAGATAAGGAATCATAAGGGCATATGTTGCCTTAGGGATCTCTGGGGCAGTAGGGGATTCAAGTCCATGGAGGAATTAAGGAATCAATATGGGATCCCAGTCACACGTAGGTATCAATATTACCGGGTCCGGGCCTTCAGTACAGCCAGGAAGGGCCAGGAATCTGATATTAGGCAATTGGAACACTTGGAGAACTTGATTTGGCTGGCACAGGTGAACCCCAAGGGTTTGATAGCTCGGGCAGTACATGACGATAGGGATGTATTCCCAGACAGGTCTATCAAGGTTAGGAAGTTGTGGGAAAGCGATCTGGGCATGCAGATCTCAGAGGAGAACTGGAGGCTGGTCCTCCAGTCTCATATGGGGCTACTGCTATCCAACAAGTTTAAAGAATCACAGTTCAAATTCTTGCACAGACTATACTGCCCACTGGTGGTGGTGAATAAATTCCACCCAGTGGTCTCACCAATATGTGGGAGATGTCAGGTGGCGAGGGGTACATGCTTGCATTATTTCTGAAAGAGTGGGTAGTTACAGCCCTTCTGGGCTGAGATTGCAAGGGAAGTGTCAAGTATCATGCAGGTGAAGGTGAGGTATTCGGCGGCCTCCTTACTGTTTGGAGTGGAGGAGGGGGAGGGGAAATGGGAAGCTTACCCAAGAATGGTAAGGGTCTTACTAACGCTGGCCAGACATTGTATCCAGAACACATGGGTATCTCATGTTAAGCCATCCCTAGAACAATGGAAAACACTGGTCATCAATAATCTGGCTCTAGAGAGTCTAACATATCAAAGATACGGAAAAAGAGGAACTTTTTTTGAACAAGTGGTGGGTGTTCATTAACTCTCTTCCTTTGGAGGAAGCCATGGTGTTAAGACAGGGTATAATCTGAATCAAAGGACTTATGGTTGTCTCCTGGTGGTGAAGCTCATGGAAGAGGCCTGGGCCAGTTCTCCTGACAACAGAGGTGAGCATGTCTATGAGTGGCAGTGTAAAGTTGGAGGTGGAGATGAAAGTTCACAGGTAAGCTGCACAATTACATCTTGGAGGCCGGAGAACCAGCAAGGTCAAGGATGAGGGAGGGAGGTGATGGTGGGGGGGGGGTCAGAAGCCCGCGGATATCGCAAAATACATATAAAATGGCATAACAGTGGAAAGGAGGAGGTAAGGATTTCTGGAGGGGTGTGTAGGTTCTGTATTCTGGATGTTCTCTTATGTTACTACTGTATACTTAGGGTGTAAATAGTTAGGGGGAATTATATGGTGGGAGGGAGTTGGTGGGCCAGACAGTAGCCAAGGCATGATAAAGGTGATTGTTTGCATGATGAATAAAATGCTTTATATTGTATGGCAGGTTCCTTAATGTTGGAAAAGGAATTTGCGAAATGATTGTAATGTGTCCTCAAATCTCTGTCTGTCCTACCTCAATAAAAGTTTTTAAAACAAAAATAAAAGTTTTTTAAGAGTAAATACAAAATAGCCAGAATTTCTGTAACAGCTAGGGTGGGTCTGGTACGTCTCCAGATAAGGGACTGACAGGTTTATGAATCAAAAAGTCCTAAACTATTAGATAAAACTGGGCATGTAGTTTCCAATGACAGGAAAAAGGTAATGGAATGGCCTAGGGGTCAGGGGTCAAACAAAATGCATGGATCAGATGTTACAGGAGGTTGACATGGAACCACAGTGACACCTGCAGGAAAAGGTAAACTTTTGCACCCCAATCTTTGTATTGCCAGAAGATACCCCCCCATCACAAAGTTGTGGATGAGGCTTGAAAATGACCAGATTTTACCTAATAGACCCATGCTGAACATCAGTGCAGTTGAGCAGGAGTCAGGAGCCTGAGTGAGCACTTGGAGAATCTCAGAGCTAATCAAGCTGGTATATACTTTTAAACCAGAAAGTATATGTGTAGGTCTGGGGAAAAAAAAACTCTGAAACCAGACCTGAGTGTGTGGAAATTAGACTTTTCACATACTGAACAGAAAATTCTGATTTTAAGCCAGAATTTTGCAAACCAAGACTTTCCACCAAGGAGTACCTGGAGCCTTTTTAAAGGACATTCAGAGAAATGACTTGGATCACAGACTGGCTACAAACTCTGTTGCTTAATGAACTTTCACCTACAGGGGGAGAACATCCATCTCCAAAAAGACATTTCATCTTTCAGGATTCTAACATCAGAATAAGGTATAGTTTAGAACAACAGTATCTTGTGTTTTCTTTAAACCATCCAGTGTTATTTTTGGTATTGTCTGCAATTCAAAGATCTTCCAAATTTGTGGAACTTACTGTCTTAATTTTTATTCCAGTAAACAGTTATGATTTATTTTTCTTATCAACTCTGCCTGGGGTCTGATTGTGTGATCTAACCTTTTAACAGAAGGGTTTGCAAAGACTGTGTGCCCTGATAATGAAGATAGTGACCATGCGGCTATCCTACAAAACTACTTAGGCAAGAGGCTGCCAATGGCAGTGGTGGGATTCAAACCCAGAACATAGTGTAGAGTCAAGGGAACTCAAAACTACAATTTCCACCCTCCCAGTGGGAAAAGGAAGGTTGGTTATTCTTCCTGAACCCTACAACTGCTCACAAATTCTGTAAAAAGGAGGATCCTCTCCGCAAACAGGAGGTCCTGCCACGCCCCGAGGTTAGGCTTGTGACAACCCTTTTTCTTGCCCATGTTACAAATTTATTTAACACACTGCATGTGTTAAATTTAATGCACACTGTGTTTTCCCTAACCACGCTAACTGCTGTGTTAAAAATTAACTAATTTGTAGTAAAATTTAACACTTCCTTCCTAAAAGTGTAAAGTGAAGTTGTAACTTGGCCAGCGAATTTGCATAACGTCTCCTGAAAAAGTGCCACTTCACCTGCCAAAAACATCATGAAATTGGCACTTCACACTTCATGAATTTAGCAAACATCTAAAATTCGTTCAGGGAGTGAAGACTGCCAACTTCACATATCTCTAGATCCTACCTATGTAAAGTGTGGAACAGTTGCACCAAAGTGCATAGATCACATACTCAGTGTGGCAAGTGATGAGATGTCTACCCTGATAGGTTCTTTGATTAGTGGGGCTAGTGAAGACTCCACCCTGGCTAGCCAAAGGGCACACAGTACATGTCCCGCACCAATGAAAGCCTATCGGCCAAGGTTGAATACTAGGGGGTGGTCTATCATCTTGTCTTGTGATAAAGTGGTTCCTGACAATATTGCCCTTAATACTGGTATTTTTCCTGTACACTACCCTGGGACTAGGGCCTGCATCCCTAATATCAGGGTATGCAGATAATATGCCAATGTTTCTTGAGGACTCCTGCTACTTTTGGGGAAACAGAGTTAAATTGACTATGAAGTTGATGGTCTCTGAATTAGTGCTTTCAGATCTGGTCCTGGGGATGAGATGCTCATTCCTATCCCTGTCAAATGCTTTTTCCTTGGCACTCTCCAGTAGATCAGACTTGCAACCCCTTTCCAAAAACCCACATTTGAGCTCCACAGCATGGTTCTCAAATGTAAAATCCTCGAGAGTTCCTGCACAGACTCGGGAACGGTCTGTATGGAATGCACCAAATAAGGCGTTTAGGATGGGAGCTAGCCACCCAAAAGAGCAAATTGCCTGCTAGGAGTTTACAAAAATCTGGGTCTGTATGGTTTCACCAAACACACCAGTAAGGCTCAGATCAAGGAAATAACCGTAGCAGGATCTCAGGTACAATTGAACTTGAGATTCCAATCACTGGAGTTAATGAACTCTATGAATTGGGTGGCTACTTGCTGAGTGCCATTCCAGATGCAGATGAGATCCTCAATGAAACTACCCCAGTATGATATTTGGGTGGTAAAGGAGTTGGCAGTGGGGTCTTAGATGGTCACCTCCTCCTACCAACCCATGAATAGTTTGGTGTAGTTTGGCACCATCACTGACCCCATCACCATGCCACAAACCTGCAGATAGAACTGTTTGTTAAATGTGAAATAGTCCATGTTAAGAATGTACTCCAATGCATTTAAAATCCAGGTTAAGGATACAGCCAGTGTCCAGCTTTTCCATAAAGAGCCACACTGCGCTTAACCCCAAGTGATGTCATATGCTAGTGCTGCGAAAACTCCTATCAATAGTGAGCCATAAATAACTAGCATCCCAAACAAGTCCATCAAAGACTTCTGAGCCAACTGAAATTACAGCTGAACAATTTCTAGTGGGGATTTTCCCGGACCACTCCCTCCGATGGGGACGCACAATAGTACCAATTTGCTATATAGCTGCAAAGAAAACAATTACTAGACGTTGGATGATGTCCCTGATTCCAACTATACAAGAATGGAAACAAATAATGTCCGATATTTACAAAGCTGAGACCTTCAATATTGAACGTAAGGGGGGTAAGACAATTACTGCAATGAAATGGCAAAAGTGGGTACACTATATAACATCCACTGATCCTGACTTTTGCCCTTGAAAACCGCTTCAAAAGGTTTTGATTCGTATTGTCTTCAACCTTCATCCAGTCCCTACAAAAGAATCACATTCAATGGGAACAGGTCAAACTAACATTCAATTAAGATTAAATAAATCTAAATAAGAGAAGATGGGTCTAATAACAAGTTATGAACTCTAACATTAGAAAATGAAGGATAATAGAAGTCTATTTTGTCTTAGTCTGCCCATAATATTTATATTGTAATAAGTTATATGCTCTCCTGTATGTATGTGTGTGAAAGATATAATAAAAAGATATTTAAAAAAAGAGTTCCAGCACCATCATGGTGTCCTGAAGATAAGAGGGTAGTTTGGTAACCATATCCTGTAGGAAACTGTCAACAATAATCAATAAACATTCAAGGAAAGAGCATACTGAGAAAACAGTTGGGCAACCAGGTGGTTGCTGGAGGTCTTTGTGGACTTTCAGAAGGGTATAGAAAGAAAATATTGTTGGTGTTTCACACTTGAGATAACAGTGTTCCTGTAAAGTAATGTAGCCAAAAGACCAGTCTAAGAAATGGTGCAATCTAGCATTGAACGCTGGTGTGGGTTCCTCTCTCAGCTTCTTGTAGTGATTTTCATTTCCCAACTGACCAAGGGCTTACTTTAAGTAGCACATAATGTCCATTATCACTGCTTGTCCCCCCATGTGTGATGGTTCGAAGGTTATTTGAGCAGAGACTCTTAGTTCCTGAAGATCTTGTTTCTCTTGAAGTGTCAAGTTTTGTTGACAGTTATTAGTTGCAGGAATAATGGAATCAACATCCTGGCTTGACCAGCTTCTCAAAGGTGGCTATAGCCAGTGAAGCTGTTTTGGAGGGTTGAAAAATAGATTGGGGTTTGAAACATCATCTTTTCCATGCAAAAGTGATATTCACTGGTTGGTCAATTGTTCTTGATAGCCCCTCCTCCATAAACCAGCCTAGGGCAAGTTCTGGATCCCAATCACTAGGGAGAACGAGAGGTTGGTCCAAGGGTGTGGGGAATCAGTGTTCATCTCCTGTGGTGGAGTTTCATTCAGATGTTGATGTTAGAGAAACCCATCATTTTCTTTCTAAGATGGAACTCTTTTAGCTGAAGGTTATGGTAGGTTTTCTTCAAATCTACCTTAAGAAGGAAGTTGTTGACCTTCTGGTTAGGTACGAATATAGGACTAGCAATAGTCAATCCCAAACTAATCATTTTAAGGACATATAAAAGGTACCCAAGCCACCACTAGTGCCAAGTGGCTAAACTGTCTGGCTGAAACAACCATTATGGAAAAACTGGTCTACAGATCAAGGGGGCATTACAGTGGCTTTTAAGAATATGGTTTGATTTTTCGAACTTCCTTAATGAATTAAGAGCCATGTTAATTTAAACAATGTATAAGCTTGAATGAAATATTTATCACTTGTTCACACATACTGAAGCCTGCACTAAATGATCCTGAAGGCTTAAGCAAACAATATATCAAACGTTTACTGGCTGGTTGCTAACACACCAAAGAAAATAATGAAATTCAGCTGTAACACTATTATTTTATTATACTGATTTTATTTACTGTTTTACTGTTACGCATTTGACATAAACTGCATGTACAGGATTGTAATAATTGTTACCTGTTGTGATATAATGTACAATTCTCAAATAATTTTTTTGTGAAAAAAAAAAAAGACTGGGACTTTGCATAGCCTAAACTCAGCTCTTTATTTAAGGGACCTGAAATCAGCAGACAGGCATATTGCACAGACTGATGGATGTCGACACATCATGTGCTCACTGCTAATGCAGCTCCCAGGAAAAAAAAAAGCAAATTCAACAATCAGAAAATGGATTTACCCACAATTCTTACAGAAGACTACTACTAACAGCAAAAAAGAAACTAAAACAGAACTTCATATTCCCAACAGCAGCAGAAAAGGAGGCAAATGATGACAAACAAATATCATTTACAATATGTGATGTCATGCTGCTGTAAATTATACTGCTGCGGTAGCACGAATATAGTTAGGGTTAGTGCGAACATTTAATGTCAAAGGCCAAAGTTTACGTGATAATAACTTTGGCCAGGTTCAACAGATCTGCTTGACATTTTGCATGCAGCTTTGGAAGGGACATGTCTGCTGATGTACCACATTTGGTTTGAATCCCTTATGTGGTTTCTGAGATACAGAGTGTTGGGAAAAGAAAAAGAGATTTTTATGTGTTTTGCTGTTTATTTGTCAAACTGTATCTCAGAAACAGCTGCAGCAATAGGGCTGAAATTTTCAGGGTGAAAAACTTTGGCCTCACAGATGTGCCTTTTGAAGGTTTTGGTGAAAAAATATGAATCCATTCAAAAGTTATTAATCTTTCTTTTTCCCATTATTTCCTATGGGCAAAAAATAGATGTGTCTGGTGGCATAGGATTCTATGTCAGAGCAGTACTCTGGCATAGGATTTTGTGCCAATGTTTAGTAATGGGCATATGATTCTATGTTGGAGCAGCTGTCCGGCTTAGGATTGTATGCCGAAGGGTACAGGTGCAGGTCAGCACCACCACCCCCAAAAATGATTGTGGCACACTGGGAAGCCCACTCCCAGTGTCCACAAATCTGTTTTGTGACCATAAAAAAAGCGGCCCCCTGACGTAATTTTTTTACTTCGATGCAGAATCCTCCATCCTGCCATTTTCAAAGCAGAATCCTGAATCGAACTGCTAGCATTTTCAGACTTCGGGGTGTTCAGTCCTCCATTTGTACTCACATGCAACAGTAAATGAGGTTTCTTCCTCCCCCTCGGTGCGCGCTTGAGCAGTGCCTGCCCTGCCCCTCCTGCAGTAAACCTGGGGACAGCTTCAACCCAAATATGGCTGTGCCTTTCCCCCTTTCCATCCCATCTCACCCATTTCAGTACAGAATCCCCAGAATGAGTACCCCCCCCTTACCTCTTTCCCTTCTAATGCCCTTCCACCACCCCAGTATTCATTCTTCCCTGTCCCTTATCCCTCCAACTGCACTCACTGTGACTTCTGTATCTGTACCCCCTACTTCCGCCTCACACCTTTTCTCTATCTTATTCCTCCCGTCCCCCTTGAACCCCTTCCCAGCCTGACTGCCTCCTACTGGGCTTCCCATGTTGACCTCCCCTGCTGATTTCCAACCCCTCTCCTATCCATACTGTTGTCGATTTACAGCCCCCATTCCCTTCTAGCCCAATAGTGATGCCCCTCCCTTCCTTCCCCCTTCCTGTAGCCTTTTCTCCTTCAGTCACCACCCCTCCTTCCTTACTAGCCCCCTTCTACCCTTTTGTCCTCGCTATCTCTTCCCCTGTTGCCATCCGGCTCATGCCCCACTTGTCCTCCCCCTTCAGTATGTTCCTGCGCCTCTCTGTCCCATAGCAGAGATTCAAATCTATTAAGTATTCGATACCAGTCCTACATCTCTTCCCCTATTGGTTCCCCTCCTAAGTGTCCCCCTGGTACCCTGGTCCCTTCCTACCTGCAGCCATCTGCTCTCTCCCCTGGTTCTCCCCTGGTACTCCTCATCGTCTCTGCCTCCCCATCAGGAAGCCACCCGCCCTCGCCTCAGGCAGCCCCTCCCTCCTCCTCTCTTTTCTGCTAGTGTCTCTGATACTGGGATCAGTTTAAGTCCCTAGTTATTCTTCCTCTGTCCCCCTTTACCATCCCCTATTCCCCCCCTCAGGATGCCTACCATACTCATCTGCCCTGCCACTTACACTCCTCCCTAACCTCCACAGTTCCTCCCTCAAACTAGTCAGTCATCTACAGACCATACACCCAACCCCATCCTCCAAGCTCAGTCCAGGATCATGGCACACCCACACCCTGTACACCCCTTCACCCTTCCAAAGATACCCGCCTATTGACATGTGGCACCTGTCCCATTTTGGCCCCCATCTTATGTTACAGGCTGTTACTCCCAGGTTTTGTACCCTACTACAACTGTTAGGCCCCTATTTACTCAAATTCCTGTCCCCCCCACACTAGTCCCCCTACTGACCCCTTGCCAACCAGGGTAATTCAGTCTCAAATCTCATCTGTTAGGTACTGTATTACTGTATCAATCCTAAAGCCTCCTTGTCCGTTTTTCACACCTCAGCTACCATACTTTTTATCCTTGGCTCTCATATAATTTCACTTAGCCCATTTAGAAATCCTATTGCACTCCAAGTATTACTCAGCTCAGTTAGAGAAATACACAGAACAAATAAATATGCATTTTTGCAGCAGTCATAACAGTGTAGCTCAGTACTTAGCCCAGTTAGAGAAATAAACTGAACTAGATCTGAATTATTACAGCAATCCTGAAAGTATCCAGTCATTGCTTTGTCTCAACCCCAGAGACTCTGCTGTAATATAGAACCACACAGGACCCTGGGCGGCTGGGTGGGCAACCCTAAAGTCCCGGAAGAGCTCCATTGAGCTCACTCACTCCCCCTCTCTCACTCGCTTGTTCTATGTCTCCCGGCGCTGCAGGCTGCCCTTTTGTACTGGGCTCCTGCCTGCATTGGCACCTTTTTCTGCCCACAAAGAAGTTCACAGCTGTCCCAACAGAGCTCCGTTGAGCTCGCTCACTCCGCCTTCCTCACTCACTCATTCTGTTTCTCCTGGTGCTGCAGGCTGCCCTTTTATACTAGGCTCCTGCCTCCATTGGCACCTTTTTCTGCCCATGAAGAAATCTGCAGCAGTCCTGACAGAGCTCTGTTGAGCTAACTCAGTCCCCCTTTCTCACTCGCTTGTTCCGTTTCTCCCAGCGCTGCAGGCTGCCCTTTTGTACTGGGCTCCTCCCTGCATTGGCGCCTTTTTCTGCCCACAAAGAAATCTGCAGCAGTTCTGATAGAGCTCTGTTGAGGTCGCTCACTGCCCCCTGTCACTCGCTTGTTCTGTTTTTCCCTCCGCTGCAGGCTTCCCCTTTGTACTGGGCCCCTGCCTACATTGATGCCTTTTTCTGCCCACAAAGAAATCCGCAGCAGTCCCAGCAGAGCTGTGTTGAGCTTGCTCCCTCCCTGTCCCTTATTCGCTCAATCTGTTTCTCCCGGCACTGCAGGCTGCCCTTTTGTACTGGGCTCCTGCCTGCGTTGGTGCCTTTTTCTGCCCACTAAGAAATCTGCAGCAGTTCTGACAGAGCTCAGTTGAGCTCGGTCACTCCTCCTCTCTCACTCACTCAATCCTAATCTGTCTCAAACACTGATTTCCCAAAATGACTGCACTATTCTGTGCCTGTAGGGTGAAAACACATTTTGGCCAGGATGTGAAAAATGACAACTGTACTGTTCATAAGGAGGTGTGAAAAAATGACAGTGCTGAAAATCTGGAGTGAAAATATTACTAATTTTCGAAGTTACAAGGGTGCATGGAAACTGCACAATGCACGCTCGTAACACAGTCATTTTATGGACTATCATCACAAAATTTTCACCATAGGCATTTTAGGACCTCTGCTCATGAACAGTGTCACTGAGGTTTTTTTAATGTGTCTCGAACACTGATTTCCCACAGCGACCGCGCTATACTGCTCCTTAAGTGCGAAAACGCATTTCGGCCAGGATGTGAAAAATGACAGCTGTACTGTTCATAAGAAGGTGTGGAAAAATGCCAGTGCTGAAAATCTATAGTGAAAATATTGTAAATTTGTTAAGTTACGAGAGTGCGTAGCAACTGCGTAACGCACACTTGTAAAACAGTCATTTTTTTGGATTTTTCCTACCAAATTTATTATTCAGCTCAGTTAGAGAAATAAACAGAACAAATAAAGATGTATTATTACAGCAATCTTAACACTGTAGCTCAGTACTTAGCTCAGTTAGATAAATAAACAGAACAACTAAATCTGTATTATTACAGCAGTCCTAAAAGTATCCAGTCATTGCTTCGTCCTCCACTCCAGAGACCCTGCTGTAATATAGGACAACAGAGGACTCTGGGCAGGAGGGTGGGCAACTCTAAAGTCCCGTCAGAGCTCCACTGAGCTCACTCACTCCCCCTCTCTCACTAGCTTGTTCTATTTCTCCCGAAGCTGCAGGCTGCCCTTTTGTACTGGGCTCCTGCTAGCGTTGGCACCTTTTTCTGCCCACAAAGGAATCTGCAGCAGTCCTGACACAGCTCCGTTGAGCTCACTCACTCACCCTCTCTCACTCACTCACTTGTTCTGTTTCTCCCGGCGCTGCAGGCTGCCCTTGTGTACTGGGCTCTTGCCTGTGCTGGCACCTTTTTCTGCCCACAAAAAAGTTCACAGCTGTCTCGACAGAGTTCCGTTGAGGTTGCTCACTCCCTCCTCTCACTCGCTCATTCTGTTTCTCCTGGCACTGCAGGCTGCCCTTTTGTACTGGGCTCCTGCCTCCATTGATGCCTTTTTCTGCCCACAAAGAAATCCGCAGCAGTCCAAACAGAGCTTCGTTGAGCTTGCTCAATCCCTCTCTCTCACTTGCTCGTTCTGTTTCTCCCGGTGCTGCAGACTGCCCTTTTGTACTGGGCTCCTGCCTGCATTGGCACCTTTTTCTGCCCACAAAGAAATCTGCAGCAGTCCTGATAGAGCTCCGTTGAGCTCGCTCACTCCCCTCTCTCACTCGCTCATTCTGTGTCTCCCACCACTGCAGGCTGCCCTTTTGTACTGGGCCCCTGCCTGCATTGATGCCTTTTTCTGCTCACAAAGAAATCTGCAGCAGTTCCGACAGAGCTCCGTTTAGCTCAGTCACTCCCCCTCTCACTCACTCGATCTTAATCTGTCCCAAACACTGATTTCCCACAGCAACCATGCTATTCTGCACCAGAAGTGCAAAAACATATTTCAGCCAGGATGTGAAAAATGACAGCTGTACTGTTCATAAAGATGTATGAAAAAATGCCAGTGTTGAAAATGTGGCATGTAAATATTCCAAATTTGCGATGTTACAAGGGTGCATGAAAACAGCTCAATGCATGCTTGTAACTCAGTCATTTTATGGACTTTCGTTACCAGATTTTCAACATAGGAATTTTAGGACCTCCGCTCATAAACAGTGTCACTGTAATTTTCTTAATCTGTCCCAAACACTGATTTCCCACAGCGACTGCGTTATTCTGCACCAGAAGTGCGAAAACACATTTCGGTCAGGATGTGAAAAATGACAGCTGTACTGTTCATAAGGAGTTGTGAAAAAATGCCGGTGTTGAAAATCTAGCGTGACAATATTACAAATCTGCAAAGTTACAATGGTGTGTGGGAACTGCGCAGCACACACTTGTAACTCAGTAATTTGATGGACTATCATCACAAAATTTTCACCATAGGCATTTTAGGACCTCTGCTCATGAACAGTGTCACTGTCATTTTCTTAATCTGTCCCGAACACTGATTTCCCACAGCAACCGTGCAATTCTGCACCGGAAGTGCAAAAACACATTTCAGCCAGGATGGGAAAAATGACAGCTGTACTGTTCACAAGGAGGTGTGAAAAAATGCCAATGTTGAAAATCTGGCATGAAAATATTGCAAGTTCAAAAAGTTCTGAGTGTGCGTAGCAACTGCGCAACACACACTCGTAAAACAGTCATTTTTGGAATTTATTTCACCAAATTTACAACCTAGGCTTTTTGAGAGCCCACCTCATGAACACTGCCACTGTCGTTTCATTAATCGGTCCCAAAAGGTGATTCCATGCAGTGACCGCAAAATCACCTTTCAGAACCGAAGAATGCCATGACAGTGCCTGAATTCATGAGGAGGGGTCCCAATAACCCCATGTTGGAAATGTGGTGCTAAAAGTGCAAAAAATGCCCGAGATATGCAGCAAAGTTGAAAAAACCCTATTTATACCATTATACAGCTTACCAGTATTTCTTCAGTTCGCGGTTGGCTTTGAAGAGTGCATACGTGTTCCTAGTCCACCGAAGATCATCGCACTGGGCTCCACAGGTAAGTATGGGGTGAAGGGGGTGTGGGGAGGCAGGGTGCACAGAGGGTGAGTGCAGGTTGCAGGATGGGGTGCAGACAGCGAGGGACCCTTTTCTTTTTTACAGGGTTAAAAAAAAATAGACTTCGCAGGATGGCATGTTGGAGTGGGCTCCCAGCATGCTGCCTGTGTGTTTTGGGGTGGGGGAACTGGAGCCGACGGGTATTGGGCACCCCCATTGGCACATACTGGGTGGGGGAACTTATGAGCCGAGGGGGATTGGGCACCCCTTCGGCACACAAGAAATGGGGAGGGAACATGCCGATGGGGATTGGGCACCCCCATTGGCAAACTGGGTTGGGGGAAGGCAAGGAACTGCCCTGCAATGATGGGTCACTCCCTCATTGCAGCGTGGCTGACACTGCAATGATGGGGCGGCCCCTGATTGCAGCAGCTAAAATGTTTCAGGGTTATGGCACGCTGGCTGAACTAGTGTCAGCAGCAGCGTGCCACCCCACTGGGGAAAGTGGGTCAAGCCTCCAGAGGCAGTGGGGGCATTGGCCACAACAGTGCAGCACCTCCACAACCTGCTTCTGCAGCAAGCTGCCACAACATGTTTCTTGCACATGTGCGCAATCAACATAAAAAATAAATTAACAGTAATGATTATTATAGTATCTAACTGATCTATGTTATAAAGTACTTTGAGACTGACCGGGCCTTTAGTGTCGCCGGACCATTCCTATAGAATTCATTACCATCTGATGTCAGGGAGTCCCCATCAGTCGAGGGATTTAAGAAGGGCCTAAAAACATATCTTTTTGCCCTGGCCTTCCCGGAGGTTTGAATACTGACCAGCTCTGAAATAATTATCTGCTAATTCTGACACTGTCAATTTATTACGTATTCTGATACTGTTTTTATATTTTTTATATACATTTGTATGATATTTTATAAATTACCCTACTTGTTGCATGTTTTTATGTATGGTGCCCAGAGCCTCCGGGATTGGGCAACTTAGAAATAAACATTGCCTTGCCTAAATTTGTGCAAAAGGCCCCTATATAAACCCAAATTCTATTCTATGTTTTCTTTCTCTTCCACCCCCTCCTTCTTCTCCCCTTCTCCCCTCTCTGTTTCGCATCATATGACCCATGACTCACCCTCCCATACATTCCATGCCCCTTGCACACACTCCCACACCCCCTCATGTGGTCCACCTAGCAGATGCATTCTGCTGACTACATCTGCTGGCATCTGTGGTGCGAGTCAACTGAGCACTGCTTAGGCCCCCCCACTCTTACATATATTGGATGCACTGAGACCACACACACACATACGCGCGCGCGCGCACACACACACACACACACACACATTTTTAGAATTTAGTCTGTAATTCATTGTGGCAGTTGAGCACTAAGATAATCACAGCTGGACACTCCTGCTCCATGGAGCTGTCAAGATAGCAGTGTTTGAAAGAGTAATATTTTTAATACCCCATTTAAATTTACAGTGTTATGAAGCTTCTAACTGCTGGAAGATTGTTAATAAGCAGATTAAAAAAATAGAAATCAATGTGTCATTCCTAAAGGGAGAAAGACATGCAAGTCTTTCATAATTACACCCACTCCCAAGGCAAAATCCCAAAACATTAAAATGCGTTAGTTGTAGCATGCGTACCTGTTTCTTCTCTGTTAGACTACTATGGAGAACATAATTAGTAATAACCTTTTGCATATCAGATCAGAGTTTACTTGCCCCGTTTCCAGCTGTTGTGAAGCAACAAAGCATTAGTGTTCTCTGTTAAATTATGAAAATGAACTTAGTCCAGCTGAAGTATGAAATATCTTCTGGTGACATCACCACAAAGAATGATCACCTGCAGTGAGTCTTTATCTCCCCTTTCCATTTTCTTCATCTACAGCCATTAAGACTCCAAACTAACATCTTTGCACAGTAAATGGGAATACTGGTGCAGCAACATGCTGTCATCTCAGCCACTGAAAGAATTTGTAGCCAGCAGCCCCCAGTCATGCTAAAGTTTGAGGTTGAACCAAGAGCACAGCCACAGCAGGTCAACCGCCCATGCAGAACAAACAAAACCAGTGCACTCACCTCATTTCCAGAAACAAAGCACTGAATCTTGGCCCATAGTATACTATATATATATATCACTAGTAAAAACAGGCACATACTCACTAAATCAAGCTGGGGAGACTCAGCTGACAGAGAAAAACAGTGGTTCAAACTTCCGTCTTCTCTAAAGAGGTAGCTCTCAAAGAGAGATTGCATTTTTTACAGTACTTAGTGTTTTTTTGGTGTTTAGTAGAAAATATACACAGATCAACACGATACAATTAAGACAATAACTGAGTTGAAAGGGTGCATACAGTAATATCATTCATTGTCTTTCCCTATTTTCACATTCACTGTGGGGACAGGGCAGTTTGACAAATCTTCCAAATCATAGTAAAAATATTTTCACTGCCTACCCTATCTCTTGTAGAATGTTATAAAGAGCATCATTCAACTATAATCTAATATAAAAGCCAACTCACATCAGATATCGACGTGAAGAACTGAACCCTGCTATGTACGTGGATCTAGGCACAGAGCATGCCCGCCTATAATTGAACATATATATCCCACCGCCTCTCAAGGAAAGAAATCCTGCTCATGATGTATGACACCCATCACCTCCACAACATTTCTAACTTTTCTGACTGAGGAGAAATTGAATTTTTAGTAGAAGTACCTTGAGCTGTGAAGAATGCAGAATTCTGCCAGTGGAATTCATGCAGAATGGAAATTTGGAATACTTTTCAGAAATCCGTTCTGAATTCTGCAGAATTCCAAAAAAGCATGTAGTTGTAAACTAGTGGATACCTTTCTGTGGATTCCTTTCCCACAGATTGTGGAAAAGAAATCTGCAGTTTATGTAAACTGCGTACTACTAATCAGTGAAAAACATTCCACTTTTGAAATGTCGGAATTCCACTACTAAAGGAATTCCACAGAATTAGGTGGAATTTTCTTCCCTCAGAATTTGAAAATTCCATGCAGCACTGTAAGTACCACAAGGAGAGACTGTATAGAGCGACTCCTAGAAGAGGGCAACTAAAATTGTGCAGGGTCTGCACCAGAAGACGTATGGAGAGAGACTAAAGGAGCTTAATATGTATAGCCTCAAGGAAAGGAGGGAGAGGGGGGACATGATAGAAACATTCAAGTACCTCAAGGGAATCAACAAAGTCCAAGAGGGTAGCATCTTTCAAAAAAAGAGGTGTGCAAGAACAAGGGGGCACAATTTGAAGATGGGGGCAGCTCAGAGGTAATGTAAGGAAGTATTTTTTTCACAGAGAGGGTTGTGGATGCATGGAACTGCCTTGCAGAGGAGGTTGTGGAGTCAAAAACAATGGTTGAATTCAAGCATGCATGGGACAGTCATAAGGCAATTCTAGGGGTTGGGGGTAGAAAGAAGTAGGCTGCTGGATAACTAGGATCTGCAGCTTATCCATTAGGTAGGAAAATGGGCAGACTGGGTGGGCCAAGCGGTCCTTATCTGCCGTCAAATTCTATGTTTCTATGTTTCTCTCATAACTGATCCCTTTATTCAGAAACAGAACTAATTAAAGTCTTGCCCCAGTCTCATAACCGTGTGACTCGATCAGAGAGAAGAAGAATGTGTGCAGTCAGTAGCGGATCTAGGTGATTTAACTGTGCGCAGGCGCACCCCCCCCCATTGTATCTTACTTGAATGCTGCTGCATTTTACTTTGCTGGAGAAGTCTAATAGATTGATTTTAAGAAAATATGCATTCAGAACTATAGGTTATGTTTATATTTTCAGTCATAAATGCAATAAAAAGGATAGTATAAAGGATTAAAAACATTAAAAGTTACATAACAAGTAGGCACAGCACCCCCCATTGTAAAATCCTGGATCTGTCACTGTGTGCAATAAAACCAATTATGCATAATCTAACCTCAAAATGTAGAAAATACCAAGAAGTGTGTTACATGAAATTCTGCTTTTAACAAAACAGTTCAAACTGATAACGTGAGAAAAAAAAATTGAGGTATAAAAATTCTAAACAGCTTGAGAAAGCATAGATGAAGTATGCAAAAAATGTGTATATGAATCTGTAGAATAGGTTTTATATTTGGATGTAAGCATTAGTTATAGTGGTTCGAAACATAGTAACGTGCCTTAGTCTATGTCTGATTTAAGTGAGAATGAAAAGGTGTTATGACATAGTGGTTTGGATATATGTGGCACATGTTTTTTTTTAAATCTGATGTTTAACTTGTTTGAAACTTGCTGAACTGTAAATGCAATGGGTCCATCTTGAAAAAGGGTCTTTGACCCAATGATGTTTCAACATTGCTATCTGTATAAAAATAAACTTTTACTACTACTACAAAAAACACACATGAGGAAAGTCAGTATGAAACTGCTGAGCATCTCCGTTACTGAGATAATTTCTCTGACTATTGGCTCCTTGTGGAGATGGAAAACATCAAAGTATATTTAAAATTAGGTTTTAAGTAGAACTGATTCAAGTCAGGGAAAGCCAGAGCCAAATAGAGTCTAAAAACCTGCAACAGATACAAAAGAGGATACGCAAGTGAAAATGTCACATTCCTAATGGGACCTACGATGCATCAAGCATGGCGTGTGCAGGCAGTGAATTAGAGGCTAATGAGAAGCCTTGCACGATCACTTCAAAGTGGCTCATTTTGGAGCTCAGAAACACTGGATGAACATTACAGTGCATAGAGAGGGTAATGGCTGATGTCTGAGGCAATTGGAGATCTGCCGTCAATTTCTATGAGGACAGCATCAACCAAGACAAAGCTCACAGACTCCACTGAGCTGACAGATGCTCAGAATTGTGCAAGTCCTTAACTATATAAACTATATTGATTGGGGGGTGTCTATTCTGCACAAGCCTGAGCACCTGAGGGTGCAGATATGGTACATTAGAAGGGAGTTAGGAGCATTGGGGATGTGGTAAACTGAAATGGGGTGTGGATGGAGAGGGGAGGGTGGCTGTTGAGAGGGATCATGGGGTGGAGCTCAGACTGAGGGAGGGGGAAGGGGGAAATATAGAGGGGTCAAGGTAAGTTCTCTGGGGCCCACTTCCCCAAAGGGAGGGGGCACCTTGGGGAAAGAGATGGACTTTAGTAAGAAGGATAGGGGAGGGCAAATAAGAGAGGGAGGCTGGTGGAAGCACCCCCAGACGTGCAACTGAGGAATAGAGTCCTTCCACTGAGTAGGGAAAGTAGAGGTAAGATGGGTGAGGAGAAGCAGCAACAGGAGAGAGATATGAAAGCTATGGGAGGAGTACATGTGGGTGTGGACAAGGAAAGGGATGGGGGAGTGGATGAAGAATGCAGAACAGTGAGGGATGGGGCACAGAAAGGGCCCAGTGAGGAGCCCAGAATGGAAAGCTGGGGGCCACAAGGTGCAGGTGTGGTCAGAGCAGGTGCAGACAAGAGGAAGGGGAAGGGTCAGTAATAGAGGGACACGCAAGAATGTTGGTGGGAACCCAGGTGACAGGTGGGGAAGAGGGCTAAAGGAATCACAGAAGAGTGCACTGTGTACTAGAGATGACTGCAGGAGGTGGGACCAAGAATAGCTGAGGTTATGTGCCAAGAGAGGGGGCAGCTGTATGAATGATCTGGCTGACAGTGTGATGAGGGTGGTCCAGACCAGGTCTAAGAAAATGGCACAAATCTGCAGGAGGGTGGGGAGGTCGGTAGCCTTCTCAGAAGAACTACCAGTATCAAGAACCATTGTGAGGAAGAACAGGATGGGGGAAATTCAATGTCCGGCTCAGGGGATGGTGTAGAGAAGAGGGATATGGAATTATTGGCAACTAGGGGAACAAAGACCTATAGGCACTGGATAGGTTGCACCTCAACTAGGAGGAAATGAGGGTGCTAAGGGCAGGATTTCTTAGGTATTAGGTCTTAGGCAGGGAGCTAAATTTACATTCATGTGGGAGGGCAGCTGGGGTCCAAATACCCATTGTTACCTGGAGGAGAAGGAAGCCATTTGATCTCCCCTCCATTCAGGACAGGACGTTGTAGGGGCAGACGGTGGTCATGATAGGATGGGCAGGGGTTAGGACCAGTGATGATAGGAAGGGGCAGGCAGCCAGGAGCGGAGGGGAACTTGAGTCATTCTGGAGGGTGGTGCCTTTAAATGCAAGGAGCTTGGGAAACAAAATGGCTAAGCTGTATTCAGTGATGGCAGAGGAGGAGGTGGGCATGGCTGCCATCACAGAGACATTGGCCATGCCTAACCATGACTGGGATCTGTCCATCCAGGATACAAACAATACAGAAGACATGGGGGTAGGTGGGAGGGAGTGGCTCTGTACATAAGGGAAGGTATTGCTTGCACTAGGGAAGAGGAGACAGTAGGACAGAGAGAAATGCTGTGGGTGCAGGTGCAGTCATAGAAAAGCAGAAAACTAAGGACTGTAGTTGTATGCAGGCCACCAAACCAGAAGTAGGATCTGGACAGGAAGCTGGGATCCAAAACTGTGGCGATAGCCAACAAAGGGGTGGTCATGATCATGGGAGAATTCAGTCTACCTGGGGTGGATTGAACAATCTCTGCTACTACCTCAACCAGGCCTCAGGTGCTACTGTAGGCATTCCAGAGTGGGTTCTTCTTACAGCATGTCCAGTAACCCACCAGGAACAGGGCTATACTGGACCTGGTCCTGATGAATAGTATGTATGTCCCTTGCGGTGAGGGTGGAAACACCACTGGTAGGACACAACCACAACATGGTGTGGTTTCACATGGACATGGGCAAAGAGAAGAAAGGAACTAAGACAAGGATGCTAGACTTCAGGAGGGCAGACTTTGGAAAGAGGAGGATATTTCAGAAGGGCGCTTTGCTCGAATCAAGGAAGAAATGGGGGTGGAGCTGAAATGGGTCATCATCAAGGAAGGGCTATTGGCAGCCATTAATGTGTGTGCCAAAGTGAAGAGCAAAAAGACCAGAACCAAGAAGCCCAGCGGTGTTGACAGGGAGGTTACTCGGGCAGTTAAGAGCAACAGGGCTGCCTTCAAAAGGTACAAAAGTTCCAGGAGGGATGAGGACAGGGAGGACTATAACAGCAAAACAAAAGAAGTGAGATGGGTAGTATGATTGGCCAAGGTCAAAAAGGAACTGCAGGTGGCTTAGGGGGTGAAAAAGGGCGAGAAGGCCTTCTTCCAGTACATCAGGGAGAAGAGGGTAATCAAGGATGGGATAGTCGGATTGAAAATGGAGAAGGAGAGGGTGGGGGGTAGTGTCGAAAAGGCGGAAGCACTAATGGCTAGTGTTATCCTGGGATGCATAGGGAGGGGCATCACGAGCAGAAGGCATGAAGTAATCATGCCACTGTATCGGTCCCTAGTCAGGCCTCACCTGGAGTACTGTGTCCAATTCTGGAAGCCACACCTCAGGAAGGACATAGATAGGCCGGAGATGGTGCAGGGAAGAGCAACAAAGATGGTGCAGGGCTTGCATCAGAAACCGTATGAGGCAAGACTGGATGACCTCAAATTATACTCCCTGGAATAATGCAGGAATCTTGGGGACATGATAGAAGCATTCAAATACCTTAAAGGCAACAACAGGGTGCACATGCAGAATCTCTTTCAGGTAAAAGACTACAGCAGGACTAGAGGGCACAACCTTCGATTTAAGGGAGGAAAGTTCAGACGTAATAGGAGGAAATTCTTCTTCACAGAGTGTGTTGTGGAACCATGGAATAGCTTGCCAGAGGGTGTGGTGGGAGCCAAGACAGTGGGGGAATTCAAGCGGGCATAGGACAGACTCTGTGGGATACACAAGCAGGCAGCTAAGTAGGGAGTAGGAAACCAAGGGCAGACTTAATGGAGTGCACAGTCCCCATCTGCTGACAACTTCTATGTTTCTATGTTCCTACTCAGTTTTCATGAAGGAGAATGATGGTGCAGTCCCTCAGGGAAACAAGGGTCGCAACAGGGGAGAGGAGTCACAGATGGGGAGATAGACATTGATAGGGTGAGGTAGGATTTAAATGCCTTGAAGGTGGATAAGTCCCTTGGACCAGATGTCATCCACCCAAGGGTTCTGAGGGAATTAGTGGATGTGCTGGCGGGTCCCCCAGCAGACCTGTTTTTATACCTCTCTTGAAACAGGAGTGGTTCCCCTGGATTGGCGAACAGCACATGTAGTGTCTCTACATAAGAGTGGGCCAAGGGACGACTCTGGTAATTATCGAACAGTTAGTCTGACCTCGATAGTGGGGAAGCTCATGGAGACCATTCTGAGGAAAAGACTGGTAAACTTTCTGGACAATAATGGACTCCGTGATGACAAGCAGCATGAGTTTGTGTTGGGATGGTGCTGCCAGACCAACCTAATTGATTTCTTTTATTGGGTAACAAGAACAGTGGACAAAGGCCAAGCAGTGAACATACTGTATCTGGGTTTCAGTAAGGCCTTTGACTCTGTTCTCCACAGGAGAGTTATTAGGAAGTTGGAGAGCTTGGGGGTTGGGGTGAAACTGGCTAGGTGAGTAAAACACTGGTTAAAGGATAAAACCAGAAGGTGTTAATCGGGGGGGGGGGGAGGAACTAGGCTAGTCATTGGCAGGGTACCACAGTGCTCAGTGCTCAGTCCAGTATTATTCAACATCTTCATGAGCAATACTGCTGAAGGGGTAAAAGAAACAATATGTCTCTTTGTGGATGACACAAAGCTCTGTGGGGGGTGGACACAGAGGAAGGGAGACAGGACATTAGGAAAGAACTGGCTGATGGTCAGATATTTGGCAACTAAGATTTAACACCAAAAATGCAAGGTTATGCACATTGGGGCAGAAAACTCCGAAACCATATATTGGCTGGGGGGGGTGGTCACCATGTCAGTGGAGGAGAAAGACTTGTCTGTGATTATCACGAATGACATGAAGCATCTGGTACACTGCCAGAGAGCAGTAGCCAGAGCAAACAGGATGCTAGGATGTATAGCCAGGGGTGTAACAAGTAGGAAGGCTGAGGTCATCCTGCCACTGTACAGGTCACTGGTTAGGCCACATCTGGAGTACAGCATCAGTATTAGAACTCCTATCTCATGAAATACATCAACGTACTGGAAACTGCGCAAAGAAGGGTGACTAAGATGATCCAGGGACAGCAGAGCAGGCCCTACAAGGAGAGACTTTGTGATCTCAACGTGTGCTACCCGGAGACAGAAGGGAGAGGGATGACATGATTGAAACTTTTAAATACCTTAGGCATTTCAACAAAGTGAACTCTGACAGACTATTCAGCCTTCATGGGAACAGGACAACTAGGGGGCACTGCCTCATACTGGTGGTGAGAACTTTACGAGGGAAATGAGGAGGCACTTTTTCACTAAAAGGGTGGTAGTAAAGTGGAATGAATTGCCAGAAGAAGCAGTCTCCCTGAAGACTGTAGATAGCTTTTAGGGGATTGGACAGGATAAAGGGGAAAATTGCATGCGGAGGGGAGAATGTGGGAGGGAGGGGGATGCTGCAGCAGGGAGTAGCAGCTAGCAGACGGGAGGCGGATCTCTCAGTAGATACCAAGAGGTCTGCAAACTCAAGCAGACTAAATAGACCACAAGGCCTTTTTCTGCTGGTTATTTTCATATGTTCATACATTCGTAACAAGATTAGGAAACAAGGGCCAAACTGGAAGATCTTGAGAACTGGTTGTGGTGATGTAGCATCAGGATTCATGGAGTTCCAGAGGGGGAAGAGAAGGGGACTTCAGTGACCTTGATCCGTCCATCCCACCTGCATCTCCTTCCATCTGAACTGCCAGCCCATATATTAAATGGTCTATTAGTTACATCCTGTTTCGGTTTGAACTGCCAGCTCCTCTAGTAAATTGCCAAAGAGTTCCATACAGCCTCTGTCCGAACTGCTAGCCCTTATATTAAATTGAATTTATTTATTTCAAGAGTTTTACCAGGAAATACATGCTGAGCTAAATAGCAGCTTGTTTCCAGAGAAAGAAAGCATACAACATAATAAACAGCAAAAAACAACGCAGTGTAAAACAGCAGTGTATACCGGCAGTGTAAAACATATACCAACAGTGTAAAACAGCAGTGTAAAACATATACCAACAGCGTAAAACAGCAGTGTAAAACAGATGGCAGCAGAGCAGCATTAACAAATAATAACAAGCAATATTAACCATTTAGAAGGAGGCATCTACAAAGGCAATGCGTGCAACCTGCTTCCGTCTGAACTGCTAACCCCTCTATTAAATTGCCTGAAAGTTCCATCCTCCCTCTATATGAACTGCTAGCACCTATATTGAATGGTTTAACAGCTCAGTCCTGCCCTCATCTGAACTACCTTCCCCTCTATGAAATGGTCTAAAAGTTCCATCCTGCCTCCAAGCGAGGTGCCAGTCCCTCTATGAAATAGTCCAACAGTGCCAGCCTGTCTCCATCTAAACTGCCAGTCCCTCTATCAAATGGTCTAACAGTTCAAGCCAACCAAATTTTAGCAGGATTTACGTGAAAAAAATACACAGCTTATATCTCTGTTTTATGTAAATTGCCAGAAATCATTACCTTTTGTTGCAAACAGATGGATCTTTTGAAAATTAGCAGCATTGGGTGGTTGCTTACAAGTGGACCGCTGCAGGTGGAGATCACATTTATTTCTGCTTTTTTGTGCTTTGAAAAATCCATTCCTTTCTGTGTGGTGGCACTGAGATATACTTAAAGCAGCGGTGCAACAAAGAAAGTTATTCCAAAAAGCCAATTTTCTGCTATGGTTATGAAAATTATAGGCAGAACTGTTGATTGGGGGTTTCTGGATGCTTCTCAAGCTGTGTACTGTACATTTGCATTTTTGTCTGGATTATTCCATCCTCAGGTCCTCAGTATTATTTCTATGCAAAAATGAGGCAGCCATCTTTTCTTCTTGAGAAATAATTACTTTAAAATTTTCATAAAATTCTTAAATGATAATAAAAGCTGAAAATGTTTCCACCAAAATAAAATGGAAACCATCTGGCATCGATTAGGAAGAAAAAAGGTAGGGTCAAATGTTAGCCCATTTTCGTTGTACTGCTGCTTTAAGCAAGGTTATGACCCAGAGACACAGTCTAAGATACACACAAGGCACACTGGGTACACAGGTGCTAAAACGTAGACACCTGTAATTCCCACCACATATAAAAATCTTGGTAGATGGTGGGGCATGGCATATGACATTGAAACACTACAGAAAGTGATACCCCTCCTTAACGAGCTAGGAGTTAATGTGGATGGGGGGGTAGACAATCCTTTTATGTGGGACTTGGTTATAGCCATGTGGCACCCCTTTAAAAGGAAGAGATGAAACAGAGAGTAACAAGACTCTAACCCATAGCAGTGGCTAGGACACTTTCATCAAAGAAACAGCTGATCAAGGGATGAGTACAAAGTTACATCTTGATTTTAAATCAGCAATACATATGCACGTTGCAGTGAACATTTTCCCCTTTTTTTCCATTTTGGATTGCCCCTTACCTCCTGTCTTGTATGATACCTTTCCTTCCCTATTTTGAGTATTTTTTAGAATATTCTTAACATTTCAAATGGATAAAAGGAGTGTACCTTTTAATGCAACTTGGGACTGCAAATAGTTCTAAAGACCAGTTTAATCCAACAGTAAACACAAGGCTTAATTTGGGGGAGAGCAGGGCCAGTTACTGACTGAGTTGGCCTGGAACAGTTGAAGTTAACTGTCCACCATACCCCTCCCTCACAACTACTGCCCATCACAAGGGAGGGAGGAGATAAAACTTTCACAGCGGTTCTTGACCCAAAAGGTAGGGGGCTTGGGGGTTATCCAAGATCACAGCAGGAAAGAACGAAGGAGTGGGGACGGGCATAAGGCTAGATTTTATTTTGGTAACCAGGTAAGGCCCACTGGGCACAAGTGCCTGTTTTCAGGGGCGACCTGGGAACACTTTGACGGTTAAGTAACTTGCTCAGAGTCACACAGTATGCAAGTGGAGGTTGTGGGAATCAAACCCAGGTTTGCTGGATGTAGCAAGCTCATTTACAACTCGTTACTCTAACCTCTAGGCTATACTGCCAGATGTTAGCAAGAGACCAAGGGCATGACTAGGACAAGAATAACTGATTATGCCAAATGTTTATTTTATTTACAGTGTTCCTTACTACTGCCCCCACCACCACCAGCACCATTCCCTGACCTCAGTATTACTTGAAAGAGGAACTTCATTGCCATGGTACAATCTAAAACAAACATCCTAAGTAGCACGAAAAACAGCAGACAGGAAATGTTACTAATTTTTATACGTAGCCAGTTACTGTTTATTTCTGAAGAGTGTTTCTTTTTCTGTTTGCTCAATAGGTTTACTATCTAATAGTAGTAAGAGTGATGCAAAGGGCAGTACTTAGCCTGGTAGCTGACATATCTTGTTAAAGCAATAGTGGAACAAAATATGTTTTTCCCAAAAAGCTAGTTTCAGCTGCAACTAATAAAAATATCAGCATACTTGCAATCTACTTTTCTAGATGTTGCCCGTGCTGTGCACCATGTAGTTTTTTCCCTCAATCTTAACAGTTGCCACATCTAAAATGCTATTTCTAAGCTAAATATGGCAGCCATCTTTTTTCTTTTGAAGAACAAAAAAACTAAATTAAAACATTTATACAATGCTCATATTTTGGTGGAACTAGGCAATGTTACCACTAAATAAAACTGGAAGATGCCTGGAATCTTTTATAATTAAAATAAGATAGGGTCAAACTTTTTGCCAATTTTGTTGCACTGCTGCTTTAAATTCCACTTCCTGCACCTCATTAGCATTATGGCCTCACTCATTGTGACATCACAAGTGACTGATCTGGCAGCAAGTGACTGACTCTTCTTTATCAGTTGCTAAGTCACCGTTGGTGAGGTCACATTATCGATGAGGCACAGTATGAAGGGCTCTATAGCTAGTTATACAATGGCAAGAAAACTTCCAGGGCTCTGATTGGTCAGTGTGTGCCTGAGACAGTGATGTTAATACACAATAACATCACTGTATTGATTTTTTGGATTGTTGTTTGGATGCCTCTTTCAGAAACAAAGATACATTGTTACACTAAAAATCTAGTAAAACGTTTTTTAAATATTTTTTTTTATTTTGTATAACATCGAGCCATTGTATAATTGCAATACAGCACTCCAAGGTGTGTGTTATCATGTAATAACGTCACTCCTGGGGTGGGTGGAAGCACTAAACCGCCTCGTCTCAACCACCCAGGGTGATTCTGATAACACACCTTGTCATGCCTTATTCCTTAAATATTCTAGCATCCAGTACAAGAGCAGCTCCATGCTTCACACCTAACACTGCCAGGCATAAAATATTCTAATTAGCAAACAGGAAAGGAAAAAGTACTACAGACATAAACAGTAACATCTGGCTACTTTTAAAAACTAATATTAATTCCAGGCAGAGTACTAGCTCGTTCGACTTGCCATTTGCTGTTCTTTCACTTTCATTTGTTTCTAAATGAAGACTTTTTAAAATGACCTTTGGCTGCACTGCTTTTTCTATAGGAAAGATAATTTTTTGGGAGAGCTTTAGAACACAGACTGTTAATCTTACACAGTTACTTGAAAATTTCATTACAACTAGGTCAATAAATGATAGCAATATACTGTAGCAAGATCCATCATTAGGAAAAAAAAAACTCCGGGGAAGATTGCAGAGCAAGAGGCTTGGAAACCCTATCATTTGAGATTTTAAATAGACTTTGCCATTCTAGAACTACACAATAAAAGCAAAATAATGGAAATTTCATTGCAAATATTTAAGTTATTGGTAACAATAATTGCAGGAATTACTTTTTTCCCCTTGACCTATCTTGATTAAACAATAATGACCCAAATGCAGTATCTAAATATAAAACAGATGAGGCAGCATGATAAAAGGGGAGGATGCTAATGCAGGGGCTGAGTTTTGCTCCACCAGTGTTCTCCTGTTTACACTCAAATTTCAGCGCCCCATTTTCAAAGGTGCTCAAGTTTTCATGGCAGTGTTCCCGATTTACGGCAGCTGGCATAAAACAGATAATGCATGCATCATATTTGTTTTTATTGCAAGCACCATCATGTTTGGTGCAGTTGCATGCAGTTGCATAAAAATCATGATAGGTGCCCATGATGTGTCCCCAGTCAGGGGAACTAGATGGCTCAGTGGATTAGTAGTAGGGTGAGGAGCGTTTCACTTCTGAGTCACTGGTTCAAATCCAGCCCAGGTCGGTAGTTCCTGAAACCCATTATCACCTGAGGGCTGTTCAGTGGCCTATGTGAAATGAGTTGTGGTGGTCTCAGTCCAGTTTCAAGTGGACAGGTGTCCACATCTCAACACCACCAACACAACTGGCATTTACTGACACCCTTGTTGGCAGTCTCCAGTGAGAGGGCAAGAACTGAATGGGCATGGAGTCTGACCTAACCTCTCACCTACACGGTGGTCCTTCTGCGACAGGCTTGAGGCCCTAGAGGGGCAGCATGGGGAAACTTGTACCCTAATAGCCTGGGCGGTATCTGTCATTTGGATAAAATGAGGGCTTCAATTCCCAGTTCTATCCATCCAGTACCTTTCATAAGCACTGAAATTCACAGACAAGAATATTTTCAAAACAGAAGCTCTTGTCCATGATCAGTCACCAGTGATATTGTTCTTTCTAACTTACAGCTAAATACTATATCACAGCCCAGAGGCATGGGTTGAGTTGCTGGACACGACACCGCCAGCCACACTGACAGGCCAGATCTGGTAACATAGAAACATAACATTTGTCAGTAGAAAAGGATCACTTGGCCCATCCAGTCTGATGGATGTTCCCTGCCTAGTCCTTCTCTACAGACCCGGACTGGTCTCAGTGACCCTCACTCCTCCCTGCCTATTTACTAATATTCCCTTATGTGTAGCCCATGCATTCCTGAAGCCCCTCACTGTTTTTGCCTCCTGCACTTCTACTGGCAGTGTGTTCTGGGTGTCTACCACCCTTTCAGTGAAGTAGTACTTCCTCACATCCCTCTCAATCTCCCCCCTTCCAGCTTCATCGCATACTCCCCTGGTCCTGGTGTTCTTTCTCATTTAAAAGACAGACTCCCTTCCTGTACCCTGTCCACCCCTATGAGGTACTTGTAGGTCTCTATCATGTCCCCTCTCACTCTCTTATCATCCAGGGTGTACATGTCAAGATCCCTCAGTCTCTTCTCATAAGGCTTTTGGTGCAACCCCAGGACCATTTTTTTAATGAAAATGTTTATTAAGGTTTTCTCATTAAATATAGAACTTGACCAGCATACAATATATGCCATTAAACATAGAACTGGACAAGCATACGATATATACCAATAAAATATACATTACAAACATCCTACTGTGTATAGATTGTAGGAAAATGTTCTGCAAGAGTTTGTCAGCACATGACTAGGTCCCACAGAACTTCAATACAGAGGTATATGGGGACTATCTGAAAGTAAAAAGGAATTGCATTATAATAATCAGTATACAAACAGAAGTGCATGCCAAAGAAAGTTAGCCAAATGTCTTAGTATAACATGATAATATCCAGTACAGCATTATGTAATATGATATGGTAGTGTATGGTAAGGTTTTGTTATATTGATCCTCCCTCGGTTCCCTTTTATTATCCCTTGAGTCTCATTCACATTGAGAGGAGAGTGTCTTTAAACCGGTGAAAACCATATATGTAATCAGTAGAAAGAAAAGACTCTCAACCATATGTTGAATCCAAAATTATTCTTCTTTTACTTATATTTCTTTATATATTTTGTAGCTCAGGTCATGAAAATGTATGTATGTGACAATCTTCTTCACAAGTATCGTCACTTTAAAGTTACATCAAAATGGGCACTTTTCACTGTTCTAAACATGTCCACTTGGTAAACGTTTTCTGAACAATCCTGTCTCTTCCTCAGACCATTCAAAAAGTGCTCTAGTGAAAGAAAAAATATGTATAATACTAGGGTGAGTGAATGAGGCTCAAACATTTTTCCAATATATTACAAATGTGAAAAAGAGTTTTTTCTTAAATATTTTAAGTGGAGGGGGATCACACCTGATGTAAACGTTCTTTTGTGCGTGTGTTGAATAATACAGCAGGCATCCTGGTATGGCCTTAATAAAACAAACAATTATATTTTGTTTTAGTTAGGATTTACATTGTCTTGTCTATTTTCTATAGTTTTGGTAGGCTGCTATTAATATTTGTGTTTCTTACATTAAAGTAAATAACTTCCAAAAAAATAAAATGTTCTATCAATTAATTAATTACCTTGAAGTTTGTATTCAGTTAGAACCAAATGTTACTCTTTGCTCTTCAGTATGGGAATTTGATCTCTCTATTGGGGAGAAGAAAAAAACAATGTAAGAATCTTTTTTATCTTGGAATACCATACAGTGTAAAAATATCTTTCAAGGATTTTTAAATTGTCCTGGTTTATTTCTATACCAAAATAAATCGTTTCTTACCAGGTGTTTAAATAAATATAGTATGCAGCTCGGTCGTGAGGATAAATCCTTTACTATCCCAGGAAAGTTCCTGATTACCTTGCAGATTTATCAGCGAGAAATATTTTTACAAATTCAGCCCGAATGTACCCTCTTCTCCACAATAGAGAGATCTAATTCCCAAATTGAAGAACAAAGAGTAACATTTGGTTCTAAATGAATACAAATTTCAAGGTAATTAATTAATAGAAAGTTTTATTTTTTGGAAGTTATTTACTTTAAAGTAAGAAATACAAATAATAATAGCAGCCTATCAAAACTATAGAAAATAGACAAGACAATATAAATCCTAACTAAAACAAAATATAATTGTTTGTTTTATTAAGGCCATACCAGGACACCTACTGTATTATTCAACACACGCACAAAAGAACGTTTACATCAGGCGTGTTCCCCCTGCACTTAAAATATTTAAAAAAAAATTTCACATTTGTAATATGGTGGAAAAATATTTGAGCCTTATTCACTCACTCTAGTATTATACATATTTTTTCTTTCACTAGAGCATTTTTTGAATGGTCTGAGAAAGGGACATGGTTGTTCAGAAAATGTTTACCAAGTAGAAATGTTTAGAACAGTGAAAAGTGCCCATTTTGATGTAACTTTAAAGTGAAGATACTTGTGAAGAAGATTGTCACATACATATATTGTCATGAACTAAGCTACAAAATATATAAAGAAATATAAGTAAAAGAAGAAGAATCATTTTGGCTTCAACATAGGGTTGAAAGTCTTTTATTTCTGCTGATTACATATAGTGTATGGTAAGGTAGCAGGCCACACCCAGGGTCCACAAAGCCCCACCCTAACCCTGTACCATTTTTGTTGCCTTCCTCTGGACTGCATCCACCTTGACTATGTCCTTTCCAAGGTGCGGACTCCAGAACTTGGCACCATACTTTTGGTGGGGTCTCACCAGTGAGTGTTACAGTGGCAACACCACCTCCCTCCTGCAGAGATCCCTCTCCCAGCATCCCACTAGCCCTACACACTGCTTTGTCACACTGCCCTGTCACTTTGAGGGCATCAGTTATAATGACCCCAAGGTCCCTTTCCTGCTTAGTGACTGGCAGTATCTCCCCTCATCCTAGACTCAGCTCCTGGGTTCTTATGCTCTCAGTGCATGATTTTGCACTTTTTGTCATTCAACGCCAATTGCCATGATCTGGACCACTCTTTGAGTTTCCCATGATCCTGTGAATTTTCTCCACCCCTCCCACCTGAGTGTCCACCTTAATACAGAATTTGGTGTCATCTGCAAAAAGGCAAACCCTCCCTTCCCTTCCAGTTCCTCAATAATGGCACTTATGAAGACATTGAAGAGGACCAGTCCTGGTATTGAACTACAGTATGTGGCACCCTGCTAGTCACCCCTTCATCATTACAGTGAATGCCATTACCCACCACCCTCTGTCACCTATCCATTAACCAGTTTCTAACCCAGTTCACCACTTTGGATCCCACCCCTAGGTTGCTCAATTTCTTTATCAGTCTCCTGTGCGGTATAGTGTCAAAGGGCTTGCTAAAGTCCTGATAGGCCATGTCCACTGCCCTCCCCTGACCTATTTCCCTGGGCACCCAGTTGGAGAAATCAATCAGATTCTTCTGGCATGACCTCCCCCTGTAAATCCATGCTGTCTGTGGTTCTGCAGCACATTGGAGTCAAGATATTCTACCAACATTTCCTTTGACAGCATTTCCATTAATTTCCCCACCACTGAGGGAGACTGACCAGCCTATAGTTGTTAGCCTCCTCCCTGCTGTTGCTCTCATGTAGAGGGGCCACATCTGCTCTCCTGCAGTCCTCTTGAACCATGCCAGTTTCCTGAGAGCTGTTGAATAAGGTCACCAGTGGGACAGCAAGCACCTCCCTGAGTTCCTTTAGTACCCTTGAGTGTATCCCATCCGGTCCATAGCCTTATCCACTTTCAGACCTGCAAGTCCCTTCAGAACACTTTTCTCTGAAAATGGACTGGTGTCCTTCCCCCCCACCACCACCACCACCATTCCTGTTGTGCTTTCTGGTGGTTTGTTTATTTATTTATTTAAAAGTTCAGAGTTACAGGATAAGGTCTATGAGTATAAAAAAAAGTTCATTTACAGAACGACCAAAGTCAAGTCAATGTTGATAGACATAAAGGAATTCTAGAGGTCAGGGGTAAGGGGAAATAGACTTCTAGGAAAACAAACTGAACTTACAAGCTCAAATGGGCAGACTAGGTGGGCCATAGGCCCTTATCTGCCGACACTGTCTATGTATCTATGTAAGTATTGACAATAAACAATAAACATAAACATCTTCCCTCCCTATGAAGACTGCACAGAAGTATCTTGTCCTGGGTTTTTGCTTTTTCTTGTTCCTCTTCTGTAAAGTCCCCCCCCCCACCACCACCCGCTTTTTGTGGAAGACTACAGCTTACTGACAAAAAGCACCTAGCTTTACCTGAGCTTTTTGTCTTCTGAGTTTGCTTGAAAGGACAGAGCAAGGAGCAACATTAACAGAGCAAGGAGAAACATAAAGGATTATTTTGCCTAAGCAGAGTTACTGTATTGTTACTATTTTGTTTTGTGCATACAGGTTGTGCTTACAGGTTTCGTTTTGGGCTTACAGGTTTTGCAGTTTATTTCTCACATTGAAGGAGCTAATTGTTTCTCTTCCACAGCTCTTCCATGGGATTAGGAGTGTCTATGGGGGGGGGGTGGAGCTGACAAAGGCTTAGTACCTTCCAACAGAAGGAAGATTTAAAAGGTCAGGTTAGTTGGTGTGCTGAGGTGGAAGTCTAAAGCTTGCTGACAAAAAGCATCTAGCTTTACCTGAACTTTTTGTCTTCTAAGTTTGCTTGAAAGGAAAGAGCAAGGAGCAACATTAACAGAGCAAGGAGATGCATTAAGACTTGTTTTGGCTAAGCAGAGTTACTGTCTTGTTACTATTTTGTGTTGTGCTTGCAGGTTTTGTTACTGTTTCATTTTGTGCTTACAGGTTTTACAGTTTGATCTCTCTTTAGTCTAAGCAGAGTTACTGTCTTGTTACTATTCTGTTTTGTGCTTGCAGGTTTTGTTACTGTTTCATTTTGTGCTTACAGGTTTTACAGTTTGATCTCTCTTTAGGCGAAGCAGAGTTACTGTATTGTTACTATTTTGTTTTGTGTGTACAGGCTGTGCTTACAGGTTTAGTTTTGGGCTTACAGGTTTTGCAGTTTCTTTCTCATATTGAAGGAACTAATTGTTTCTCTTCCACAGCTCTTCCATGGGATTAGGAGTGTAACTGGTGGGGGTGGGGGGGTGGAGCTGACAAAGGCTTAGTACTTTCCAACAGAAGGAAGATTTGAAAGGTCAGATTAGTTGGTGTGCTGAGGTGGAAGTCTAAAGCTTGCTGACAAAAAGCATCTAGCTTTACCTGAACTTTTTGTCTTCTAAGTTTGCTTGAAAGGAAAGAGCAAGGAGCAACATTAACAGAGCAAGGAGATGCATTAAGGCTTGTTTTGGCTAAACAGAGTTACTGTCTTGTTACTATTTTGTTTTGTGCATACAGGTTGTGCTTACAGGTTTTTTGGGGGGCTTACAAGTTTTGCAGTCTCTTTCTCACATTGAAGGAACTAATTGTTTTTCCTTCCACAGCTCTTTCAGGGGATTAGGAGTGTAACTGGGGGTGGCGCTGACAAAGGTTTAGTACCTTGCAACAGAAGGAAGATTTAAAAGGTCAGGTTACCTTTACTTTCATTCGAGGGTGCTGTGTTTAGTGATGTTTGTTGGAGCCACTGCGAGAAGTAGATTGTTTTACTCTACAGGTACCTCTCATGATTTTCTGCAGGGGAAGTACCCACCCATCCTGCCTCCATTCCCGCCCACCCCATGCTCATCCTCTAATATAGCCCTTGACCCCTCATATCCTTCCTACAGAAGTAAGGAAGGGGCAGAACTTACTGCACATCTCAGAAAAAAAACATAAAAAATCTTCTCCTTTCTTTCATCCACAATTAGGTAACTAACACCCTTTTTTGTTCCTTTCTTTCATCCACATTAGATACCTAACACTCTCATCTCTTTCTTTCATCTGCAGTGGATTAATTTTACCCACACATGGGAGTCTAATCTCATGTGCAGGCCACAACCTCACTGTTCCATATGTAACATCTACCAGATATGGATTTCATAAACTGTAACACCTACAGTACCATCTTCACCAGACCATTTATCCTAAGGGTAGGACGCTGTCCCATGTGCCTTGCCCTGAGGGACCTATGGTCACAGCTCCATGAAGCATGGGCTGAGATAGATTTTCTCCACTCTAAACTCCACCTTGCTGCACTAAACAAATCAACAGCAATAAATACCTTTAATCCATCAAAACAGGAATCCCTACCCCCAAAGAGCAAGCAGGCCAGAAGCCTGGCAACTGGTCAGGAACTGCAAAAACCTTCCAAACAGACTAAGAGTGGAAACCAAACAAATCCAAACATCAAACAGATATGCACCACTATCTGCCGCAACTACCAACAAGGCAGATAATGAGGTGTGTAGTGCCCAACCACAGAACAGGGAAGCACTCTCCACTGTGAACAGTGCAAAAAAGGACAATAAAGCATCAGTATTAATAATCGGCAACTCTATGACAAGGGGTATAAAGTCCCATCTCCAGCAGCTCGGCAACTCTAAGGTCTCAATCAGATGCCTACCGGGGACATCTGCATGGAGGGGCACAGACAGGATAACAAACATCGTGCCTAAGGCAGAACCAAACTTAAGGATCATTCTCCACATAGGTACAAATGACCTATCCAGTCACTCCATAAATGAAACAAAGCAAAGCAAAATCTAACAAGGCTTGGCAATAATCTATCTTCTATTTCATCCTCAGTCTCTTTATCTGTAATCCTGCCTGTGTGGAGGAAAGTGGCAGCAGGCAGAAAGTGGCAGAGACTCAGGGACAGGGATATCTCAGAGTTAAACACTTGTCTGAAGTGCTGGTGCCAAGAAAAGGGGCACCATTTTGTGGTTAATTGGCAGAACTTCTGGGAGAGGGAGTTCTTCAGATTTGATGGCCTGCACCTCACAAAGGAAGGGACAAGAGCACTAGGCCAAAAGTTTGATGTCCACATCAGTCAGTTAAACTAGTGGATGGGGAGGAGGCAAGAGCAGAAAAAAGGAGGGGGTGGCTATATACATAAGGGAGGGTATCAGTGCAACAGAACTCCAAGACAAACACTGTAAGGCTGAGGCCCTATGAATTACCATTGGAGCTGGAGAAAAAGCCCCTATCCGGGTAGGGGTTGTCTACAGACCCCATCCCAAGACATTGACACTGACAAGGAGCTCAAGGAAGCCATCCTGACAATGGCCAACAAGAGTGAGCTACTTCTAGTTGGGGATTTCAATATGCCTGATGTGGATTGGTCCTCATACAGGGCATCCTCAGAGAAGAGCAAAGAATTCCTCCTTGCACTTTAAGAGGTGGTATTAACTTATCTAGTGGACTTACCCACCAGGGAGACATCAATCCTAGACCTGGTACTCTTCAACAGTTCCAGGATCTCAGGTGTTCACATAGGAAGCCACTTAGGATCCAGTGGCCAACCACAGATCAGTATGGCTAACAGTTAGCAGAACAGAAGCCAGATGCCACACAAAAATCAAGGTAATCTACTTCAGGAAACCAGACTTTCCTGAAATGAAATCCCAGATCAAATCCTAACTACAAACCTGTACCAAGGAAGATGTAGAAGAATGCTGGAAAACCTTGAAACATACTCTAACTACAGTAACGGAGGATTGCACAAAACAGATCAGCAAATCCAAGAAGAGGATGAACCCACTTTGGTTTATTAGGGAGGTAGCAGCTAAGATTAAGGAAAAGAAAAGAGCATTCAAGCAATACAAGGAAACAAAGATGGACAGTGATAGGGAGGAATACAGAAATAAACTCAAAGAGGTGGGGAAGGCAAGTAGGATTGGCAAAGTGCAGACAGATGAGAAAGAATAGCACAGGAGGTAAAGAAGGGTGATAAGACTTTCTGTTGATACGTAAGAGAGAAGAGGAAGAATAAGGGGGGGAATAATCTGTCTAGCATCAAAGGAGGGTCAGCTGGTAGAGAGGGATAAAGATAAGGCACATGTACTGAATGACTTCTTCTGCTCAGTCTTCACTATAGAAGACAGCGGCAAAGGACCTATGTTAAGTGGCACTGGGCAAAATGATAATGTGTCCAACATGAGCCCCTTCACAAAAGAAAGAGTCCGAGAGGAGCTGAGTAAGTTAAAACTGGATACGGTAAAGGGTCCAGATGGTATACACCTGAGGGTCCTGAAAGAACTCAGGGAAGAGATTGCTGCACCACTGGCTGAACTGTTCAATAAGACACTAGAAAGCAGAATAGTACCAGACAACTGGAAAAGGGCAACAGTGGTGCCCTTGCACAAGAGTGGAAGCAGGAAAGAACCAGGGAACTACAGCCTTGTCAGCCTAACCTCAGTGGTGAGTAAAATTATGGAAGCATTGCTTAAGGAGAGGATAGTAGATTACCTAAGGGAAAACAGAAGACTAGACCCAAAGCAGCATGGGTTCACGGCTGGGCACTCATGTCTAACGAGTATGGTGGACTTCTTCGATTAGGTAACCAGAAGAGTGGATCAAGGTGATGCGGTGGATGTGATTTACTTAGATTTTAGCAAAGCTTTTGACACTGTTCCCCACAATAGATTAGCCAACTAGAGTACACAGGCATAGACTATAAAATAGTCAGCTAAATTAAGAACTGGCTTCAGAATAGGTCACAGAGAGTCCTGGTCAATGGGGCATTATCAGAGGAGGGCAGAGTAACCAGCAGCATTCTACAGGGGTCAGTACTTGGCCCAATCCTCTTCAACATATTCGTCAGCAACATTGCTGATGGACTTGAGAGAAAGGTCTGCCTGTTCTCAGATGATACAAAACTCTGCAACAGGGTAGACACAGATGAAGGTTCCTCTGGGAAGGAAGCCGATCTCAAGAAATTAGAAGAGTGGTCAAGAATTTGGCAGTTAAAATTTAACACCAAGAAGTGTAAGGTGATGCACATGGGTAAATATAACCCAAGAAAGATGTACACACTGAATGGGCATCAATTAGAAGAATCAAAGATGGAATGGGACCTCAGAGTAATTAGTACCAATGATCTGAAAGTGGGGAAACAATGTGGAAAAAGCAGCACAGAAGGCCAGTGGCATCCTCAGCTGCACAGGTAGAGGGATTATGAGCGGGAAGCACAAAGTACTGTAATAATCCCACTGTGCAGGTCCTTGGTCAGGCCATCCCTGGAATACTGCATGCAGTTCTGGAGGCCCCACCTGAAAAAGGACATTGACCACTTAGAAAGGGTTCAGAGAAGGACCACTGAAATGGTGCAGGGTCTGCATCAAGATCAGTATGAAATGAGACTCAGTGAATTAAACTTACACTCTCTTGAGCAAAGAAGAAATGGGGGGACATGATAGATACATTCAAATACATAAAGGGGATCAACACAACCCAGACAGGAAACCTATTCCAGGAAAACAAAACAACGCCTACAAGGGGGCACAATCTGCGCCTAGTGGGAGACAGATTTAGAACCAATATAAGGAAACTCTTTTTCACAGAGAGGATGATAGAAACATAGAAACATAGAAGTTGATGGCAGATAAGGACCGCAAGGCCCATCCAGTCTGACCATTTATTTTTCTACCTTATGAATATGCCATTGGCATTTGCTCTGTCAATGACCTATCTATTCATATGTATCTGTATTGCTCCCTTATCCCTATCCCATGCCTGTTTGAAGCCCTGCACTATATTCATATCCACCACTTCCTGAGGTAGGCCATTCCATGCATCCACCACCCTTTCTGTGAAAAAGAACTTTCTCACATTACCCCTTAATCGGCCTCCCTCTAATCTCATGCTGTATCCTCTTGTCCTGCTATTTTTCTTATATTGAAACATGTTAGACTCTTTCACCTTGTTAATGCCCTTAAGATGTTTGAATGTTTCAATCATATCATCTCTCTCCCTCCTTTGCTCCAGGGTATACATACTGAGTTCCGCTAATCTGTCCTCATATGTTTTCTGATGCAGTCCTCGCACCATTTTGGAAGCCCTTCTGACTGCCTCAATTTGGTTAATGTCCTTGTGAAGGTGTGGCCTCCAGTACTGCACGCAGTACTCCAGATGGGGCCTAACCAGTGTCTTGTAAACAGGTATAATTACCTCCGTCTTCCGACTTGTGATACCCCTACTAATACACCCCAACATCCCTTTAGCCTTACCTACTGCTTTAGATGTCTGCTTGGATGATTTCAGGTCATCGGTAATGATGATGCCCAAGTCTCTTTCTTCCCTTGTGACTGCCAGCAACTCCCCTCCCAGCCTATAGGTGGCTTCAGGGTTTCTCTTCCCTATGTGCATGATCTTGCACTTCTTTGCGTTAAACCCCAGTTGCCACTCTTCTGACCATTTTGCTAGTTTATCCAGATCTCTTTTCATTCTGTCCACACCATCTGGATCATCTACTCTGTTGCAGATCTTGGTGTCATCTGCAAACAGACAAACCTTACCATCCAGTCCATCTGTAATGTCACTGATGAAGTTATTGAAGAGGACTGGCCCCAGGACTGATCCCTGAGGTACCCAACTTGTGATTTGCATCTCTTCTGACTGTATACCGTTTCCCACCACTCTCTGTTTTCTGCCCATCAACCAGTTTGCCACCCAGTTGACCAACTTCTGACCCCCCCAAAGCCTACCCAGCTTACTTTTCTTTATTTATCAATCTTCTATGTGGAACAGTATTGAAAGCTTTGCTGAAGTCAAGGTAGGTGATGTCACAAACGCACTCAGCAGGTCATGCCCTCTGCTCCCACAGTGCCAACCTCCAAGCACAGTATTGTGAACAGGTAACAGAACAGGGTAACCCTCCTGTCTGCTTGTGGGTCTGAATCACATTTAGTCTCAAGTTCTGTGGGGATTCAAACTGTGAACCTTATGCTAGCGTACCCAAATGTACAGGCTCAGATAATCTGCTCTTCGGGGGGATACCAGATATCTTTCACCTAAGGGCACCTAACCAGCTATCCAAAATGAACCCTTAAAACCCTATAAAAGACCACAGGTATATTCTTACCTTTTCCCAGTTTGGTGACACGATCAAGCTCTGAACAGTTTTTTGTCAATCTTAACCCTCTATACATCACATGTAAAAAAGAACTTCGAAGACACACCCAGGCAGTCTTTGGAATAAAAGGTTTACTTAAAAAATGGATACAAATATGTAAAATGTAAATACAGAACAATATATCACAAAGCATACAATCACTTAGAAGAAAGGCAAAGAAAACTACAGACAAACTCCTACCAACATACGGTTAGACTTTTTCTATCTTATGTATTACCTCTAAGTGCCTAAGTTAGAGATCTTGTTTTTTAAGAGTCCAAAAAGAAATGCCACAGTTGAAACACAGAATACAGTTTAAAAACTCTGTGTTTCCACCCCTTCTATGATGCCATCTAGCTCCTCCTTTTAGAATATAAAAATTATACAAACAATGATCTTCCTGTCAGGAGATATTTTAAATACTGTGACTTCAGCAAAAACTAATTTCCCAACATGACTCCTTAATCAACATCCCCTCTTTGATCTCAGCAGTTCCTCTTCCCAGGGCACATCAAAGAATTTTATGACTGTTAGCACCATAGTGCTATAACAATGTTTTTTCCTCTAATACATCATAAAAGTGTATGATCCCTATATCCTGGCAGCTGGGTCAGTTCTAATTACAGGAGACCCTTAATTAAGTCTCTCTAGTCTTTTAATAACCGCCTGGTTTCAGGTCACCTGACTGTAACTGAAACCTGGGGGCACTCATGGAAGCACTGTGACAATCACACACTATATTTTTATATTACAAATATCATAGAACAATCATAACCAGCTGGCCAAGCATCACAGGTGACATCAACTGCTCCCCCTTGGTCCACCACTCTGGTTACCCAGTCAAATAAATCTATGAGATCAGTTTGACAGGACTTTCCTGTTGTAAACCCATGCTGGCTTGGATCCTGTTCTCCTATGGATTCCAGGTGTTGCACCATCCTTTCCTTAAGGAGTGCCTCCATAATTTTGCCCACTACTGAGGTGCAACTGACTGGTCTATAGTTCCCTGCCTCCTCCCTGCTACCATTCTTGTGGAACGGGAACACATGAGCCCTTCTCCAGTCTTCTGGGACCTCTCCTGTGTTCAGAGACTCACTAAACAGTTCTGATAATGGCTCTGTTAGTTCCACCCTTAGCTCCTTTAGTACCCTGGGATGTATGCCATCAGGTTCCATTGCCTAGTCCACCCTGAGCTTATCGAGCTCTTGTAGGACCCTTTCTTTTGTGAAGGGACTAGTGCACACCTCCCTCCCCCCTGTGCCCATGGCGCTGAGTTGTGGGCCCTGCCCTACCTTCTCCTCAGTAAATACTGAGCAGAAGTATCTATTTAGGATAGATGCTTTTACATGGTCCTCCTCCTCACACACACCCTTATCCCCTTTGATCTTAGCAATACCCCTTCTGGACTTTCTCCTTTCACTAATGTATCTATAGAAAGTCTTGTCACCTTCTTTTACTGTTGGTGCTATTGTTTCCTTGGTTTGGGCCTTTGCCTGCCTTACTGCCTTCCCTGCTTCCCTTAGGGAAGTTTGGTATGCCTCCCTATCTTCATCCCGCTGCGCTCACTTATATTTCCTGAAGGCCAACCTTTTAGCTCTGACCTTTTCTGCTACTGTTTTCGAGACCCAAAGTGGTTTTCTTCTTCTTTTGCACTTTCTTTTCTCTCTAACACAATGGGATGTTGCTTCAAGTATTGCATCCTTAATACTTGCCCACTTTGCCTATACCCCCTCACCTGTATTTCTTCTTGCCATGGCTAGTTTAACTCTGTTGGCCATCTTATCAAAGTCAGCTCCTCTGAAGTCCCATATTTTTGCCTTGGAATGGGATGATTTAGCTCTAGTGGCCAAATTGTGTTGACCCACCTGACAGCAACAGGTTGACAGCGAGGTCCCCCACAGTGACTACAGCACCATGCCGCTGTAGGGGACCCGCTGGTACCAGGCACTGTCTGTTGGTGGTTCTGCACCCCCCAGAATCAGCTCCAACTCAGAGTTAATAATCCTTAAGTGGGGGCTGCGGGGGCGGCACAGCCCCCATGGGGGTTCTGGGGTGAAGCCTCCGAAGAAAAACACAGCCAGCACGTAGAAACCGCAGCCATGTTCAAATGCGGTCGACCTGCCAGTTTCACTGTCGGGCGTCAACGGAAATTTGTCGACCACCTGTCGTGGATCCGCCAAATTGAACCATACCATGTGATGGTCACTGGCCCCCAGGTGGCCTTCTACCTGAAGATCTGTGATCCTTTCCATGTTAGTCAGTACTAGATCTAGGATAGCCCTGTCTCTTGTGAGTTGTTGTACCAGTTGTGTGAGGCCCTTCCCCTGCAGGGAATCCACTATGTGTCTAGTTCTGTCAGATGTTCCTGCTGGTATTGACCAATCTGTATCTGGCATGTTGAAGTCTCCCATTATCAGAACCTCCCCTTTAGCTGTCATGTTTTGTATATCTTCTAACAGGAATGTGTCTATGTCCTCCCCCTGGTCTGGAGGCCTGTACGCAACCCCAGTTTGTATGGTTGTCCCATTTCCTGTTTCCAGGGCGACTCACAGTTCTTCTGGCGCCTTATATGTATTCTGAATTTCTGTAGCTTTGATATTTTCATTGACATAAAGGGCCACTCCCCCCCCCCCTTGTTTTACACCTCGGTCTCTTCTGAACAGTACATAGCTGGGTACTGAAGTCTCCCAAGTGTGGTTACTGGTGAACCATGTCTCACTAAAGGCTACTATGTCCAGTTTAGCCTCTGTCATTATTGCCCACAGGTCTGAGATCTTGTTTCCGAGGCTGTGAGCATTTGTGTACATGATTTTCCATTGGTCAGGTTTCCATATGTTAGTTATTGGGTGAGGTCTGGCATTTCCCCTGTGTGTCATATGGGGAGCCGGACCTTTTTCCTTACCTGGTGATGCAAATGAACTACAAACATGCTGAACTCCTGTTTGATCACTAGCTGAGGGGGAGGGGTGTTCTTCCCATTCAACGTATCGGGTGCTGCACCCCTCTTCCCATTTGCTAGTTTAAATATTCTGCAAAGACATCAAACTTCTGCCCCAATGCACAGCCTGCCCCCAGAGGTGGTAGCATCGAAGACAGTACAGGAATCCAAACTAGCATGGGACATGCAATGTGGGCAAGTGAAGAGGTAATAAAACAGGAAGGGGGTAGAAATTTTTGGGCAGACTAGATGGATCACATGGTCCCCATCTGCCAGCTATTTCTTATGTTCTTATGATCTTTATCCTCACTATCCCTCCTTTTGCCTTTTTCTCACTTATGTACCTGAAAAAAGGCATCCCCTTTAGCTGCCCCCTTGGCTATCCTTTCCTCTGTCTGCACCTTTGCTCCCCTCACTGCCTTTTCTGCTTCCCTTTGTGGTACTTAATATACCTCACTGTCTTCCTCCCTCTGCATTTCCTCATACCTCCTGGATGTCACCATCTTTTCCTTCACCACCTTGGCCACTTCCCTAGATAACCATAATAGTCTCTTTTTCCATCTGCATTTACTCACTTCCTTCACACAGAGGCTGAATGCCTTAATTATGCTCTCCCTTATTTTTCCCCACTGTACCTCTACCCTTCCCTGGCAATCTCCCCTATGAGGCAGTTTCTGGGGTAGTCTCCCATTTCTTTAAAATATGTCTCCTACAGCCCAGGACCCTCTTCCTCCCTCCTTGGGCCTCCTCTTCTCAGGACCCCCACTTCCAGCAGTATAGCAAAGGAACTCTTCAGTGGTACAAGAGTGTATTCCCTTCCTGCCACCCCCACCCTCCTAGAGCCCACCAAGTTCCATCCACTCTGCCTCTGCCTAGGCATCCTCCCGGGGAGCGGAAGCAGACCTGGTGGCTCCTGAGTGGGGCAGAAGGTTTTCTTCCCCCCATCCAATTCAGCTCAGAGTATAGAAGCCTCTCTCCTCAGCCCAGAGTGGTGCGTACAAATGGGACAGCACTTCACTCTCCAGAAGGTGTCCTGTAAACCTGTGGCTCCACACCCGTTGCACCACTCCCATGCTTTTTTCCTTTTTTTGCATTATTGCCTGTTGAAACTTCTTTGTACCTTGCTTACTCCTTTCTATGCCCATTGAATTCCTACCTCTTCCTTTGCTTGTTATGAATTTATTTGGTACCCTATCCTCAATAGGGTGTCCCTTGTTTGCCCTTTTTTAACTTACCTACCTCTGCATAACTTTCTCTGGATGTGTACCACTTCTTATCCACTTGACTGAACCTAATTTGTTACTCTACCCTAGAGAGGGTGTCTCCTAATTTCCCTTTTGAACCCTTCTACCAGTTCCTACCTTATCCTGGTGCCTACTACTCTTTACCCACTAGATGTTACCATACTACCTGTATCTACATACCCTGAAGCTAACTGTTTCACTATACCAGAACACAGTAGTATGCTATCTCATACCTTGGCCTAGTGTTCCTTCTGCAGAGTCCCCTACAGACTGCTGACTGCCTGCAGATGCCCAAGGCAAGTGCCTTACTCCTGTGCTGTTCGACACCCCTGCTGGGACAAGAGCATGATGGGACAGACTGCTCAAGGGACTCTTTTATAGTGCTATTGGTAGAAGGCACTAAGCCTCTGGCAGCTCCATCAGCTCCATATACGCACACACACACACACACACACACACACACACACACTCACACATCTGATTCACCATGCTTTCTTTTTTTCATTTTATATTATCTTTTTACCCTTCCGCAAGCCCGGGGGCAGAGGTGGCTTCTCATCTCCGTCACCCCTTCACCCCTGTTATGGGGATCATGCTGCTCGATGGTGGGGGGGGTGCCATAATTGCTTGTAGTGACTACTTAAGCCCTGAACCCACCAACCCACTCCTGGGAATGCTGGTGTGCAGGACCAGGTCCAGGCAGGAAGCCACTTGGAGACACGACTTCTGCCAAGCACCTAACAGCTTCCCCCCCTTCTGACACTGTCCATTAGTTGGATTGGTGCCCACCCTCCCTCAGAGAGGAGAGCTGCCTATCAGTAGCTCAATCCAGCTCCTCCTTCTACTCCACCCCCCCGACAACCACTGACCCGGGCTCATTCCCGAACCTGGGTCGCTAGTGCAGCACAAGGTGTGATGTCTAGTGCCTCGACCCTTAGCACCATGGGGCCTTCACTGGGCTTTCTTAATCTACCTACCTCCAAGATTCATCTCCTGAGCTAGGTTCCCGCTACACTACCTGTTACAAATTTAAAGACAATATATATATTATAGTAGCACGGTAGTGCCACTATAGTTAGGGTTCAACAATAACTTATACTAAGGTGTAAGGAGCTAAAAAGGCTGTGGACCTATATGTGCTCCTGGCCATTACCCATAATACGATAAGTTGTTTCCATTTAAAATATACTTATCAAGGTTCCTTTTTAATTGTTTTATATCTTCACTGAGTATGACTTCCATTGGGAGTCTGTTCTAGGGGTTCACCACCCTCTGCATAAAAAAAGCCCTTCCTTTTTCTGCATTGAATTTCTTTAGTTTTAGCTGTAGCTGGTAACTTCTGGTCTATGTTAAACCCAAAATTGTATCACATTAATAACTTTGCAACTGATTTGCCTCACATTTTGCATGCGTCGTCTGGTACTATAGATCTCTGGATCTGGCACATTTAGTTTCGGTCGGATGTATAGTTGCAGAGCTGTGGTATGTCAAAAAATGTAAAAAATACCACTTTTTTGTCAATTTCTTTGTCATGCCATTTCTCTGAAACCGCTTCTCGCTTTGGTCCAAAACTTTCAGGTTATATGGGGTCTGGGTCACAGACCTGCCTTTTGAAGGTTTGGTGAAAAAATAATAATCCTTTCAAAAGTTATTAAAATATTGAGTTTCCCATAATTTCCTATGGGAAAAATTAGCTGCCCTGTGCAAAAGTACCATTTCTCTTTCACGAAAGTAATTTCTCTTTCGCAAATGAGGTCAGTTCTTTCGTGCTTCCACCATCCTGTTTTCAGTTGGCAACACAAGAAAAACATTATAATTAAAAAAATAATGCCCTTTGGTAAACACTAATGGTTGTGTTTACCTCATTGGGGCCCGAGGAACATGATGCTGGCATCATTTTTTTGATTAGATGCCCAGAAATACAGTATGTTCATTTTAATTGGTCCGTTTTGATGTCGCAAATTTGCGACACTACTTTTGCGACACTTTTGCAAATTGCGACACTATTGAGAGACTGTTTCACGAAAGACCCGCAGTAATGCTGCAAACTGCGACACTTTCGCAAAAGTAGTGTCCCAATTTAAGGTACTACTTTCAAAATATTTCTGTTTCTTTGTCACTTCACTGCAAATAAATGGTTAGGACTTTTGGGCTGAAATTTGCAGGGTAGAAAGGGCTTGCCACACAGGTGTGCCTTTTCCTGGTTTGGTGATCAAATTTACATTGGTTCCATAGTTATAGCATTCCAAAGTTTAGAAATTTCCTATAGGATATCATTGTGGTGGTCATGGTACCTTTTGGCGACTGTATCTCAAAAACACTTCGAGATATTAATTTTTTGCTTACGTGTACTAAGAAAGTATGCATGTTGCCAGGCCTTGATTACAACTGCGGTGGAATTTTTTTCCAATGTCCTTATGGTTCCTGTGATACTGTGCCATTTGCAGCACAAAGGTTACTTGGAATGTCTGTAGCCCTGCACTCTGTCTCTACACTTATGGACAGATGGGAATGCAGGGCCCAGAGGGCCCTGTGCTCCCACATATGGATACCATTATGCAGTAGTGGGAGTGCAGGGCCCTCCATTATGCAGTAATGGGAGCACAGGACCTGAGGGCCCTGTGCTCCCACAGGGAGATGAGGGTTAATTATAATATCTGTACACTTACTGGGTAGATTGAAGTGCAGGGCCATGAGGGCCCTGTGCTTCCACAGGAGATTACAGTTACTACAGTGTTTGTAACATCTTTGAGGATAACAGGAGTACAGGTGTCATAGGGCCCGCGCCCCCACAAATGGACAACATTATGGAGTGATGGAAGGCCCTGCACTCCCACAGGGAGATGAGGGTTAATAACAATGTTTTTACACTTATGGTTAGATAGGCATGAAGGGCCCTCCAGGCCCTGTGCTCCCACATGAAAATCAGGGACAATTACAATATGCATGCATGGGAGCACAGGGCCCTGATGGTCCTGTGCTGCCACAACACACTATATACTGATGGGAGGGCCCTGTGCTCCCACAACCATATAAGGGTAAGATTACACTTTCTCAAAAAGTAAGGAAATTCATTGCAAAAAAAATGTTGTTAATGCATCAGTTAGAGTTCATATTAAAGTGACAAAAGTATGGAAATGAGATGTTAGGGTTCTCAACCTTAACACCCCACACCACCCTCCCCCACAACCAACCATACCACCCCACCTCACTACACACAGCAACAGGTGTTGGGATGTGCCTTGGGGTCATTGACCCTAACACTCATGCCATTTTCCTATGCTATAACATCTCAGCTTCCTTACACATGGAATGGAGTGAACATTAGGGCCGATGACCCCAAGGCACACCCCGACGCCTGTTGCTGTGTGTAGGGTGGGGTGGTGTGGTTGGTTGTGGGGGGAGGATGGAGTGAGGTGTTAGGGTTGGGAAACCTAACACCTCATTTCCATATTTTTGTCACTTTAATATGAACCCTAACTGGCGCATTTATGAAGTTTTTTGAAATGAATACATATATATATAGATACACACATACATATACACACCTTTAGGTTTAAACTGGGTGCTTACTCTCCTCTCTGTCAGCAATTCCAGCACTTCTAGCACAGTACCCCAACTAACTAACCAAATCTGCTGTCTTGTGATAATTATTTATTTAGTCAGTGATTTCAAGACTTTCACCAGGAAAAACTTATTTAGTCATATAGTTTATTTCCAGATGTGCCCTGGGAGAAAGCGAATGTGGAGAGTGCAGCAGTAAATTATATTGTAATGTTACAATTATAATAACAATAATAATAAAAAGTAAGAAGTGCACATCAGACAATTAAGAGGAAGGACAATGTACCTGTAGTGCGAAACATGGCATATCAATAGCAATATTTCAGCAAATGCAACTGGCAGTAAAATGAGAGAGGGAAAGGAAATTGTGAGTGCAATGAAGGACAAGTCAAGGGGAATAGAGAACCAATAAACCTGAGCAGTAGGGGGAGAGAAAATATGGAAGGAGAAACAGTGGGATTAGCCTAGGATTAGCATAAGCTGCAGGTGGAAGTAGTGAAGTCAGAAGGTGCTAAGCCTCTGGCAGCTCTGCTTCTCGATCACATACCTGATTGATGGGGCTTTCTTAATCTGCTCACCCCCAAGATGAATTTCCTGAGCAATTTTTCCCACAGTACCAGTGACAAATTTAAGGACAAGTCTCAAAGTGTCCCAAAAATAGAACTGGAGGACTAAAACAGTAAGCCATGATCGCTGTGATGGCACAGAATGTGTCCTAGTAGAAGCCTGCTGTGTGCAGGCTGATGAACATTCTTTTCCTCCCATGCCAGTGTGATCTCTGGTCACAAATTTCAGCTGGCCATTTGGGAGGACACAAACAAAAGGAACAGATGAAGCGCTCACTGTGCAAGTTTTAAACTGAGTATATAATATACATCACTTTACCTCCTGACCGCCGTGTAAAGAAGGGGATTTCACGGTGGGAAGGGGGTGGATAGGAATCAGCCTCCTGAGCAGTCTATCCACAGTATATTTGCATAGGCATAACAAAAATTCATGTGCAATGTTTGACCCAGTGCAGGGGTGTAGAATGGAGACTCACAGTTGTTGCTACTTGTATGACAAGCCTGGAGTGACAGCAGCATTTTATGGCAAGAGGAGACTGAAAAGAACCAACAGGCCCTCATTCTTGCACAACCACTGTAAAGCATAGGTATTTACAGTACTGAAATAAAATGTGTAAAATTATTACATTTGCATCAGTAGCATTTAACTTTATTTTCTTCTAGATTTTTGACTTTTTTCTGTTATCAGCCTTAGAAATATTTTAAATCGACAATTACCTATTCCACACACTATTTCAGAAACATCTGATTGTACCCAGCTGACCTCACAGCTGCTGGCTTTGTGGCACCCCAGTCTCTTGTCATGGTAAGCACTGCGAGGTCGTAACAAGTGTGCTGTGTTGTGAGATACTCCTGATGAATGATTTCTATACAAACATAGCGCTCTTTGCACGATAGGGTGGATTGCCTATGCGCTGCGTATTTGAGCCACATAGACAATGCTAAGTCCGAATGTCGCACAGTGGGGGTCCAGCAGACCCCGGCAGCATTCATAGCTGGTGCCTGAGCCCAGTGCACATTCAATTCTCCAGCCAGTTGCACAACAACACACCATGGATGGTCCCAGGGGAGTGACAGAGGGTGTGCCCGCACTCCGTGCCATTCACTAAGGCTCAGAGTGCCAGGCAGGCAGGGTACAGCAGTGGGAACCCTGCCATAATAGGAGTGCACCCCCACCAATGACACCCACTGGCACTGGCAGGAAAATGTAATCCTTCCATCATGATGCCCAGCCCTCCTTGCCGCATGGTAGGGCTGGGGGCAACCTTTTGGGCTCTTTCTCATACATTTAAATTTCTGAGACCTGCACCTGCCAAGAATTCCCAGCTCACATGTAGCAGGGGATCCACTATGGGACCCAGGATGGGCATCTGATTGGATGCCCGCCTGTGCCCCACAATCCACCCCCATGCAGATGCGCATCAGGGGAGCAGGGGCATGGACAGGCAGCTGTCATTGGTGAATGTTTGTCACCATGCACCTGTCTGGGGTGTGGAGCTCCAAGGGCCGGGTGCGTGCATCTTGTGCATACCAAGCCTGCCTTCATTCATAGGCCCCATGATGAATAAGTGGGTAAAAATACACAGTACCGCAAAACCTAGAGAAGATGAGTGAAACTGAAAAAAAAAGACATTCTCTAGTAAATTGTTATAGCAGAACAGAATATGTTTATGACATGATATGCTGCAGTGGATACCTACTCTACCCATTCCCTCTTGGAGTGTTTAGAGTATATGAGTTGAAACATTCTGTGCTCAGCCTCATTGTAAATGAATGACTAAGACCTGGAAACTCTACTGTCAGACAAAGGACAACTTAATGGGACAGAACAGCCCCTCAGGGAGGAGAGGGGAAATGCTAGACCCTTGAGAAGTAGCCCTTATGACCTAGTCCTTTATACTGTGCTTCTAAGTCAAACCAGATTCTTCATAAAGAGGAAGAAAGCCAGAAAGGAGATGACAGTTTAGCATATCTCTTGGTTTCTCAGCAATGGAGCGAGAGAGAGAGAGAGAGAGAGAGAGAGAGAGAGCAGCCCAAGTTATTTAATGCACTGCATGCCTTTAATCCTAATAAGGGCAAATGCCCAACAGGGTTGGACTCCAAGATGCTCCACCTCTTGGCCCCAGCCATAACCAAACCCTTGACCGACCTTTTCAACCTATCCTTCTCCCTTGCAGAAGTCCCCTCTGAATGGAAACATGCCACCGTAATCCCCCTTCCCAAAGGTGGGGATGCCTCCAACCCAAGCAATTACCATCCTATTTCCCTACTACCCATATTGGCTAAACTCCAAGAGCATCTGGTGCTCTCTCGCTTGTCCCCCTTTCTTGATTCCTCCTCCTTTTTCACTCTCTTTCAGTCTGGCTTTAGGAAATCCCACTCCACCACTACCTCCCTACTCAGGCTCGCCGACTCCATCCTCACTGGGATGGATGCTGGCCACATCACAGCCGCCATCTTCAGTGACCTGGCCAAGGTGTTAGATACTGTCTCCCACTCACTCCTCCTGACCAAACTCGCCAACGCTGGGCTGTCTAACTGGGCCTCAAGATGGTTCCACTCATACCTTGTTGGCAGGTCCCAATCAGTCAGAGTCAATTCTGCCACCTCCACCCCCCTCCCTGTTACTACTGGGGTTCCGCAAGGCTCAGTCCTTGGCCCACTACTGTTCTCCATCTTTCTTAACGACCTGCTGTTCGCCTGCCCTCACACCTCCATACACATGTATGCAGACGATACTGTGCTTTATACATCTGGCCCATCGACCTCAGAGATTATGATCAGATTGCAGTTGGATTTTGATAAGATCCAGCTCTGGCTACAATCTAATCAACTCTCCCTCAATGCAAAGAAAACTGTCTCAGTGACTTTTGGCACAAGGCAAAGACTTTCCAGGCTCCCCTACCCTATCACATTCCATAGCCTGGACGGGATGTCCCTCGAGGTCTGCACCTCTTTCAGGTACCTCGGAGTCTGGCTTGATCAGCACCTAAACTTTTCCGTACATGTTGACTCCATACTCAAGAAGTTACACCCCAGGCTCAGTGCACTTTACCGGAACCGTGACAATATCCCAGTCTCTGCTCGCAGGGCCATTGTGCAAAAAATGATCCTCTCTGTCTTTGATTACAGAGACGTTGATTATTGTGCGGGGACCAAGTCTGCCCTAGCCAGACTGGACCCCCTCTACCACTCCTTCTGCCACTTTGTCCTGAACTGCCATTCCTCCACCCATCACTGTGCTCTCTACCGATCAATGAACCTTACATCTCTAGATAACCGCAGGCAGGTGCACTGCACCAAAATCTTGGCCAAGTACTGGTCCCAGTTGTGCCCCCACCTCATCTCTGCCCTAGCCAACACAAGCACCCAGACATATTCACTCAGAAGCAATGACCCACGGATCCTGTTTATCCCACTTAGATCCACTACTGTGGGCAAAGCAGCCTTTGGCTACCGTTGCCTAAGTTATGGAACTCTCTCCCCTCAAACATTCGTCACTTCTCTTTCCCCACACACCTTAACTCCGTGATCCTAGTTCACTACTCCCCTACCTGTTCACATGCCCAGGCCTAATAACAGTCCACACTGAGGTAGCCTGGTCTCCCTTCCTATTGCACATTTAACGTTTGCTGCCTATCCTAATACTTCAATGCTCGTATACAAAACAGTGCCTGCACGTGACAGTATCAATTGACCTCTCATGCCATTTTTTTCTGTGTCCCAGGTACCCAAGGTGCTGCATCTATCCCCCTAGGTGCTATACTCTATGTATTATGTAACATACTGCACATGTTTCTTCAACTATGTTTGTACCTCCCCTCCCCCAGAACGCATCTGGAATCGAGCAGTAGCCTGCTCATTATGCCTTCCTGGTGAAACACTTAAATAAATAAATAAATAAAAGTGATGGATTATAGTGCGCAATAGCATGGCTCCAATGTGAAACAATTTATACTGGAGTCACTGTCTGCTAATGTGTGCACTTTTCAGAGGTGCCTAATGGAAGAGAGAGGCGGGACATAGCAGATGCCACTTAAGCTCTATAAAATTATCACAAACTGTACAAGAGACAAAACTCTGTGGTCTGGGAAGAGAGAGAGATGGGACATAGTGGATGTCACTTAAGTGCTGTAAAATTATCAAAACTGTACAAGAGACAAAACTCTGTGACCTGTTAAATGAACTCTTTCGATGCATATGAAACAGTTAAAGGAACATCTTTTCTTTCCGGACTGCCTGTGGCTTCTGTTAATCTAGTGGAATGTGCTTGTATGTATACACATTGCATGGGACTGGGCAGCCCCTTGCCACTCCTTGTAGGCTGCATTTCCTGATTATGCCCTCTCCTTTCTGATTGGAGACCTGTGCCCGGATACCACCGGATTCTCCACTCCATGCAGGGAGGGAACTATGGGAAGCCGAAACACACAGCCAAGACTAGTGGCAAGCTAAGTACCTCCATAGAGAAAGGCTAGTTTTGAATTTAAAAATAAGCATGGGCAGGGGTGTCAGCTACCCCTTGCCATGGAGGATGACATGGGTCTGGTGATTGCGCCAGGGCTCCCAGAATACCACGGATTTACAGCTTGCAGTTTTGGAGACCCCATCTCTGCAAGGACATAAACAGGATAGATGCTGTACAGAGGAGGGCAACTAAAATGGTGCAGGGTTTGCACCAGAAGCCATACGAAGAGAGACTAAAGGAGCTTAATATGTATACCCTCAAGGAAAGGAGGGAGAGGGGGGACACAGTAGAAACTTTCAAGTACCTCAAGGACATCAACAAAGTCCAAGAAGGTTGCATATTTCAGAAAAAGAGATGTGCAAGAACAAGGGGGCACAATTTTGAAGATAGAGGGGGGACAGCTCAGGGGCAATGTGAGAAAGTATTTTTTCATGGAGAGGGTGGTGAACGCATGGAACAGCCTTCCTGAGGAGGTTGTGGGGTCAAAAACAGTGGGGAAATTCAAGAATGCATGGGACAGACATAAGGCAATTCTGGTGGGGGGTAGGAAGAAGTAGGCTGTTGGTTAAGTAGGCTCTGCAGCTTATCCAATAGATAGGAAAATGGGCAGACTGGGTGGGCCAAGCAGTCTTTATCTGCCGACAAAGTCTATGTTTCTATGTTTCTGTTTTTTACAGTGATTAGAAGCCATCGACAGACAAATTCTTCCCATAGACTTGCATTGGTTATACAGAAAAACAGGACAATTTGTTTTTCATAGAAAATAATATGATCTACCGGAAAACATAGGAAAATTGCCCTGGAGTTACAGGAAAAATGACAAATCAATCTGGGAGCACTGTTGTGCAATCAGGCCTCCTACAGCATCCTGCAGGAAGTGACCAGGTGCGCAGTAAACTTGCAGCTAGGTCCACCTGTGGTGTAACATACGTCATCCCTGGTGTCTGAAGCCAGCTGTACCTAGCTTTGGTTATGCTGCACTCCCCCCAGGCCCTCACCAGCTTGATCCCTGACCAAGCTGTCCATGTGATTTCACATGCAACACATAATTAGACCAAGCAGAGAATGTACACAGCTGAGGAAAGGGATAATACTTGCCACACGGTACCCTGCAACAGTGAGTAGGCACCCTCCATGAAATGTAAAGGCTTAGGTGCAGTGTCAAACTGTGGTGTGGGGGGGGGGGCACCTGACAAATTGCTACTAGGGACCACCTGAAAAATGGAAAATGGGGCCTCAGTGCTGGCACACTCATATTTATTTATTTATTTGCTTGGTAATTTTTGCATGTATATATTTAAAATATTTGGACAAGAAGGCCCACTAAGCTGAGAACAGCTCACTTTCGGGTATTCCCTGGAAGAAGGGAATTTGGGAATCATTTTGCCGTACTGTATCAGTTTGGTACACTGGCTATGTGTTTGCATTTTGAATGAACTCAGAAGTGATCAGAAAAAAAAATCCCTTTTGATTTGCAAAAAAGATGTGCGATGAAAAAATGTTTACTGTTTTCAAGGTGGGGAGAGGCCCACATGAAAAGGTGCCCACCGTGGACGTTTCCAGGAATCCAGGTTGACCAGTCCGAGACTGTTTGCAGGTTGTATAATGTAGAGTACACGCCTCTGCACATAAACCCCCACATGTTCAGCAATTTCCTGTGTAGAGGAAGTAATATGCAGAGTAAAAAAAAAAAAGAATAAATCACAGCCTTAGTAGGGCTTTCTACTTTTTAGAACTGTAAGTGAAAGTGCTTTTCGGATTGCTGCGAAAGTGCATCAAAGCACTATTTCTTGCTTTTCTGTTTAACTTTGGAGAACAGTGCCCTTTAATCTTTAACATTTCTGGTATAAGGATATTACATTGAGTAATAGGTATGTGCAGCTATTTTCTTTTAATTGAAGCCAGATGTAGAATGAACAGAGTGCTTCATAGCAGACAGCTAAAGGAACTGTTTATACTTCAGCTCTTCAGAACCAGCAAGAGAGAGAGAGAGAGAGAAAGACACACACACACACACAATGTTACTGACCAGAGTAAGACAGAGCTCTAAGATAGGTGGCAGCGATACTCCAGAAAGGGGTACGCAGCGCTTCACTCCTTGACAGCCCGTACATCTTTTCTGTGCTGTTCTCCATCATGTCACCCATCATTTTGCAGTCATCTTCAGAGGACTGAAGTTGTCATTTAGTCTCTGTTGTGAGCAAAGGACAAACTGACTTTAATTGACTCCTTCCCTTCTGTAGGGCTGATGCATTACATTACAGAGCCTGTCTTTCAATTGACTGTGGCTGGGGATTTCTCGTCTCCTGTGCCTTGCTTTCAGGGTAAATTTGAATTCAATACACACACATGCCAAAATAAAAAAAAGCACACAAATCAAATTGGGAACATGTATCATCTCCAAACATTTCATCATGTTGTGGGATCTCAGTGGACAGACTATTTACATTCTTTTGCTTATAGACTGAAAGCAAGAATTTCCAAGGTCAGACATACTGCACTATTGGCGAGGGCTGTGAGGAGAGACCTTGCAGAAGACAAATCGGGTGCAAGCGGATTAAAATCAGTTGAGGCAGTTACTTGCCTTCTGTGGCCCTAGTCACATACTGCATTGTACACAAACTTTAAAATATGAGATCTGTCGCTTCTCAGATATCCCACTTAACATTCAAGTTGGGATCAATTTCACTTTTCACATGCTATTTTCCCACAGAAACTTGAAAGTGTTTTACAAGTGACAAGAGGCCCTATTCTGGAGTTTGCTTGATTCTTTCTGACTTTTAAGCTATTTTTATACTAGCCATGAATGGAATGCTGTACTTTTTTGGATTTATATAGCGGTTTTTGCACACAAGATAGCTAGTGTTTATAATGGTACTGCAGTAACATTGTGCAGGACAACATACCACACACATTCTTAGACAACTGCAGTAGAGCTTGATATTTGTTGAAAGCAAAGACCCACAGTGTCCATTAGTTTCTGTCTCCTGCTATTCAGTGAGTTATTTATCCAAAGTATAGTTTTTACCTAGGCAGGCAAACAAAGATCAACTATGAACTTGTTCTGAGTTGTGACAGGAGGGAGGGAGAACAGAGGAAGGGAGCTTTTCAAGCAATAAGGCATGACAGGGTGTGTGTTGTGCTGGAATAATGGCACCCCTCAGGTGAGTTGAAGCATGAGGCCAAAGGATGAGTGCTTCTACCACCTAAGAAGTGCTGTTATCCCAGCACAATGCACACACTGGAGTACATTATTGCAATTATGAAATGACTCCCTTAGTGTGACTAAATAAGATAATGTTTCAAAGTTTTGTTTTTTTTTTCAGTTAGAATTTAAAAAAGGGAAACACGTTTAAAAAGTTGCTAAATATATAATAGTCCCTTTTAGGTTGTATCTTTAGATTACCCAGTAGATGTCATCTATGCTACATGGTGTTTGCTGTATGACCTGAAGTGCTGGCTTCAGCATGTACTGATTGACGATAGTGGAGGTCAGCCTTACAGCCAGTATTATGGTGCCGGATTACTAGTGGCAGTGGGATGATTGAAAGAAATGTTGAGACTCTGGGAGCAGGTTTTGTTTTCGGCAGCAGGAGCAAGCAACTTATGGGGCAGTTTAGTGAGTCAGCACAGCAAGCAGCAGCAAGCAAAGAGACTGCATGGTGCTGAGTAGTTTGCGGTTTCACAGTGTGGTGCGTGGCCAGGGCCAGCCTTATCATTGTGGCAAACGTGCACCAGCACAGGGCCCCGGCTCTCAGGGTCCCCTGCATCAGCTGAGCAGTCTTTGAAATGGACACATATGTGCCAAACACAATTCATGTCTTTTTACCCTAGACTGCCACAGCTCTTTGCATATCTTTGCAATTGAATGTCTACCCCCTCCACTACCTGACACTTCCTGGCTGAGGCTATTATCACCCCTCCTCCTCCCTCCAGCTGTGCTCCTGTCGTCAATGTCACCTCATCACTGCTAGTTTCTTCTGAAACTGAAAAGTGATCCCCTCTTCACCATCTGTGCAGCTTAGAATGCGTGTTGGGAACAACTACCTTTAGCTCTCTGTGCCTTCCCTGTGTATTCTTGTCTGAGTCTTTTTTATTTTTTATTTTACAAGGCCAGTGCCCATTGATTCTTTTCAGGCCACTGAGGCTAGTCAGAGTCAAAAGTGGTAAAAAGCTTGCCTGACTATGCTATGATGGCCAGGATATGAGCTGTGTACTGTGTAAGGAATGTGAGAAAATTCATATTTTTTTATTGTTCATATCTTAAAAAGTCATGATCTGTATAAAAGTGTCCTGTCCTTCTGTTTCCCCACCTTACTAGTGCACTTCACAGAAAAGCTGCATGGGTCTGTGGGTCAGGGGCACACGGGGCCCTGAGGGTACAAAATAAATGGGAAGTGGGTTGGGTGATCACTGCTAAGCTCAATGTAAGAATGACATGCCCACCCTGCCCATTGCCATGTATTATATTCAGATTCATTTTTGGTACATTACTGAAAACAAGTAAGCAATAAGGCATGACGGGGTGTGTGTGTGAGTCAGTTCTAATGCATGGTTAGGGGCCATAGTGAGGCACGAGGCTGCAGGTCGAGTGCATCCAGCCCCCCAGCGGTGCATTAGAACTGTCTAACGCACAACCCGGAATGGCTTATTGCACTTATGAAATGGCCATCTGAAGTGCAGATGCATTTGATAAGTAAAATGCATAGTATTAAGTAAGAAAAAACATAAATCTGTGCCTTAATTTTCAATAAAATAGTTCCTCTGCCTTCAGTCTCCCGTGTTTTTTTTTGAGTGAAGGAGATTTGTCCTACAAAAGCTTTCTGTAGTTTAGGTATGCTTGTCATGGCAGTATCCCCCCCCCACCGAAGCAACTTATAGTATGAAAATGCAGTAAGTGGAGACAATATTACAGATGAAACACGTTTTGGTTTTTTCATTTGTAAGTGTTGCTGCTGCTGGCAGTACCAGGGAATGCACGGTGGTGCTGTTACAGTGGGGCAGGTAAAATGGGTGCTGAAGTTCTGCAGGGAACTACACAGCACTGTAAGCGAGAATGTGGGCAGCATTCTTGAAAAAAATATGAAAATTTCGAGGGGCTAAGGGAGAGAAGTAGCAAGGGGCAGGCAGATTGTTCATTGACGAGGAGAGAGACCGAGTGGGCTGGTGGGCGGGGGAGAGATCGTGCCTGGTGTGGCTTTCATTTTTGTATGCACTGATCAGAGCAAGCAGGCTGGCAGGTTGGGCGAGATCATGCCTGGTGTGGCTCTCTTTTTTGTATGCACTGTGATGACATGTTGTCCAGAGGTTAGTTATTTGTTTTTTTTTACCACTTCAGTTACTGGAGCTAGTATGGCAAAAAAAACTGGCTGCCATTTGTTTTATTAAAGTTCTAACTGGGTACTATCAGAGATCGGTGCCCAGGTGGGTACTGCCGAACTTCTTCCTGTGTGATAGATACTTCTAACACATCCCTACTAGCCAATCAAAATTAGTAAAATTTACTTGCCATTTAATAAGTAAGCAATAAGCCACAATTGGGGGTTAGACAGTTCTAACACATAGCTAGGGGACATAATGAGGCACAAGGCCACAGGTCAAGTGCATCCATCCCCATAGCCATGCGTTAGAACTGTCTAACGCACACCCCAGAGCGGGTTTTTGTGCTTGTGAAATGGGCATCTAAATTATAGATTCTTTTGGAAAGTAAAAATAATTGTTTTAAGTAATAAAAAGCTTTAATCTTTTTCTTTATTTTAAATAAAATAGTCCCTCCCGCCTTCAGTTAACTTGTTTGTTTGTTTTTTGAGTTAAGGACTTTTGTCCTTGTAAGGCTTCCATAGTTGTATTTTTTTCATGTGGCTGTCATGGTACAACACTCCCAAGCAGTGCCACTCCCTCTGGTTTACTTCTGAAAAGAAAAACAACAGTATTTGTAGATGGGAGTAAAAGAAGGTGCTTTTTTATTATAACGTAACTAATTCTAACTGTTACAGCAGCAGGCAGCTCTGCTGAGGAGATGGCAACAATGTTTCTGTGTGGCGGGGGGCGACTGGTGCGAGACTACAGAGAGGACCAGCCAGCGATATGAAAGGTAAAAATGTGGGCAGGTTGTTTAAAGGGAACAGTTTAAAGTTTTTCCCTGCAAAAAAAAATGGAAGAGTGAGAGACTGAGGGAACTGTTGAGCAGCCAGCAGATCCTCGGTTGACGAGGAGAGCAAGCAAGTGGGCTGTCAGGCGTGGGATAGATCGTGGCTGGCAGGAGTTTCTTTTTTTATATGTGCTGTAGGTATGTTTTGTTATTTTGTGAAAAAAGGAAATGTGAGGGGTAAGTGAGGGAATTAGCGGGTGAATGGCCTTCAGGATGATAGTGAGTGAGTGGACTGCAGGGGGAGAGACGTGGCAGGCTTATGAGATGGAGCAAGCGAGCAGACAGTTCAACAAGCAGGCAGGCACAAGGATTTTAAAATGGTTACTGCATTCTCTTTGCCAGGAGTAGTTGTAGCCATGCGTTACACATGTCTAACGCACGGCTATCAACCAATCACAAGGCTCAAAATCTTAAGCCCATTTCATAAACCCAAATATAGTAATGGCAGCGGACGGAGTGGGCATGGGGCATGCCATTCTTACATCAAGCCTAACGGTGAACACCTGACCCATATTCTGTTTGTTTTGTAAGCCAAGCACTCCATGTAGTGATGCAGGAAGGGGGTCACTTTTCCAAGAACCTTCCATTGCATTCTTGCCATTCCATTCAACCAATGTTACTGCCGTGCTGGGGCTGACTGCTGAGAGGTAAAGGTACCCAAAGGGATCTGTTGCTTCAGTTCAAGATTTCACCATAAGTGGCAACTGTTTTTGTTTGTTTGTTTGTTAAAGTTACAGACTTTGTTTAGTAGTTTTTTTTTCTTTAAAACAAGCTTCTGTTTATTGTATGTGTGTTTTGTTCAGCGGTGTGGGTATCAGGATGTGGCATAAGACGTGACTTAAATTATCGAAGAAATATTACAGCGACTTGTATAATATAGTTTTTATTTACAATACTCAGGGCAGGGCACCAACCACTGAAGATACTTGATTCCAGCACAAGAAACACCAGTTACAGAAAGAGAGTGTGTGTGTGCGCGCGCACATGTATGTGTGTGGTGTGTGGGGGGTTGTGGGGTGGGGGTGTGTGGTGTGTTTGTGTGTGTGTGTGTGTATACAGAGATGTTCAGCCAGAGTTGTCAGTATTGTCAGGGCAGAGGTTGCAGTAGTAGCCACTGTAACTAATCAGAGGTATAGCCTGGCTGCAATTTCAGAGAACTGGCACTGCGGGTCCCAGCTTGTATTTCAAACAAACCTCAGCTAAGAGAGAGAACAGACTCTGGATCAAACTGTGCACCAGCTTTGGAAACAACAAGCATGTCACTGTCGGCAAACAACTTCACTTTCTGTTAGTTTTTAAACAATGACTATAACTAACTTACTAGCTCTACTAGCTCTGTCCAGTCACCCGGTCAAAGCCAAAGCCAGCCTGCTGTGTCTGGAGTCCAGATAGTGGAGACCTTAGTCACCCCCCCACACACACACACACACACACACACACACACACACACACACACGCACTGCTGCTTATTTTAATGATATATAATACAAACAGAAACATAGAATGTGATGGCAGATAATAGAATGTGATGGCAGATAAGGGCTGCTAGGCTCACCCAGTCTGTCCATTTTTTAACCTTTGCTGCAGACCCTATACGATCTACAGTGCAATCTCTCCCCCCACCTCCTTACCCCTATGATTCTCTTGTGCCTGTCCCAGGCATTTTTGAATCTCATCACTGCTTTGTCGCCACTACCTCCACTGGAAGGCTGCTCCATGTATCCACCACCCTCTCTGTGAAGAAGTACTTTCTCACGTCCCTCGTGAATTTACCCCCTCCAGCTTCATATCATGAGCCCTTGTTCTAGAGCACCCTTTTCTCTGAAAAATACCCACCTCCCACAAGGTATTTATAAGTTTCTATCATACCCCCCCCAAGGTGTACATATTTAACTCCTTTAGCCTCTCCTCATAGGGCTTTTGATGCAGACCCTGCATCATTTTGGTAGCCCTCCTCTGGACTGCCTCCACTCTGCTATATCCTTCCTGAGATGTGGTCTCCAGAAATGGACACAGTACTCAAGGTGGGGTCTTGCCAATGATCTATATAGGGGCAGCACCACTTCCCTCTTCCTGCTGGTGACATCCCTTCCTATGCACCCCACTATCCCGCTAGCCTTTCTCACTGCTCTGTCACACTGGCTGGCCATCTAGTATCAGTGGCTCAGCAGGTTGCACACTCACCTCTGAGGCCGGGAGATCAGATGGCTGTGGGTTCTATCCCCACACCAGTCACTTGCGTTAATATCCCAGCACTGACACTGCAGTGCAGCATGAGGGGGGATGCTGCACTCCTGAGGTGCTGTCTTTCGGGTGAGACGTTAAACCGAGGTTCTGGTGGTTGTTCAGGTGGACGTTAAAGATGCCTTGGCACTTCTCGAAATGAGTAGGGGAATTTTTATTGAGAGTGGACTTCATTACAATACAAAACACTCAAAGCAAACGAACACAGATATGATCAAAGAATAAAATTCCACTTGTCATACATAGGTACAAAGGAAGAGAGCAGACATCAAGAAAAATTAAATGCATTCAAAATATACGTAGGCTGAAATTCCATAACTATAAATACATTTTAGCCAAACAATGCATCACACTGAACCCATAAATGCTGGACTTTTTCCAAAAGAATATCACTTCATGTCCAGCTGTTGTGTTTCTTCTATAGAATGCTGGATGTTATTCCGTAATTCTAGATGTGTGACAGTTTTCTGTTGCAAAACCAGCATACAATGGGCTTGCCATAGGAAACACCTAATCATGGCAAGAACTACATACACAGTGTCTCTATGGTATTTGCCAAAATCGCTTTCATCTGGCCCATACAGTAGAATCTGGTATGGAAGGGTTGCGAAAAGGGGTTCTGCCCAGGAGTGAAACAAATGGCCCTAAAAGGATTGAGCGTAGGGACATTCTAAAAAAAGGTGCTGCTGGGTTTCTAGAACCTGGGAACAAGATGTCCGGGGGCAGTATCTTTCCGAAATCTGCTTGTGCTTCCTATTTCCCTTAACTCCTAACTGGCCATAGTTGCTTATCCAAGTCCAGTCCCATGCAAACAGTGGAATTCTAGGGTTATTCAACTGCTTCATGACATATGGTAATTTTGCTAATGAACAACCAGGAAAGTCTAAGGCCGAAGTACAGAACTGTAGCATAGATTGCCTTTCTATCCATGGTTAGAGATTGGGTGGGAGTAATTCTTAACACAATCTGTACCGTATACAGGGATTTTATCAATTGAAGTAAGGGACTTCAATTTGTTTCCCTCCCAGGAGGGCAGACAGGGAAGCAGCCACTCCTGAACTAATGGCCCCCAATACTTCTCACCAGGACGTAGGGTGGGGCAAATGTTAAAGGAAAAAAGTAAGCTAAAGTAAAAGGCAATAGGATGCATCATGCCCACACAGCCTTTATCAATAGGGAGATATGTGAATTCTCGCTTAATTGAGTTCAGACGTCAGCCCCAAATGGCTTGAAAAAATACCCCAAACAACCCTGTAATCATTGCTTGGGGGGAGGGAAGATATAGCTGAGGTAAAGGAACTGAGGGACCAGTAGGGATTTGATTAATACTACCCTCCTCTTTTTCAATAACTGCTGCCCTTTCCAACCTGCAACCATTCTACCTACCTGTGTCAATCTTGTTTCCCAATTCAACTTTGACATGTCCCCAGGACCAAACCTGATACCAAGGATGGATAGTGGGTCTGCTGTTACTGTAATGCCTGCCCACTGACCTGGGGCACGGAGGTGTGACCAAGAATGACCCCTTTACACTTACCAGTGTTTATCTTGGAACCAGATATGTAAGAAAATTTTGCCCAAACTGCCATTAGGGCCTATTCAGAAGAATCCGTGGTTAGTGTCAAAACAAGATCATCTGCATAGGCCAATACTTTGTCAGGTAATGCGTCTGTGAGTACAGTTATGCCTATCAGATGATCATTAGCCAAAATCAATCTAATTAAAACATCTATTCCAAAAACATTGAGGAGTGGACTGAGAGGGCATCCTTGCTTTACTCCCCTAAGTATTTTAACCTTCCTTCCAAACCAGCCGTTAATATTTGGACAGAGAAGAGAGGAACTATACAGGGCCCGTAACCAAATTATGAAAATGGCTGGAATACCAAAGGCCAATAATGTAGAAAATAAAAAGTGGTGGGAAAGCCTGTCAAAGGCCTTCTCCTGGTCCAACCGGAGGACATATCCTTCTATACCATCACATTCCCCTCTAAAAATAACTCACGTAAAATTATTACATTATCATGCTGCCTACGTCCTGCCAGTGTACAAGTCTGATAAGGACTAATTAGATACTGTGCTACAGTAGATAGACATGCCAAAAGTATTTTACTCAATATTTTTAAGTTAGAATTCAACAGGCTTAAAGGGTGCCAGTTCCCAACATCCTGTCGTGTCCCTTTCTTGTGAATCAGCAACAATACTGCATCCAATATTGAAGCAGAATATTTGGAAGTGTTTAAAATATGATTGAGCAAAATCACCAAAACAGGGGACAAATACTCAGCAACAGTTTTATAGAGTCCCGAGCTGAGATCATCTGACCCTGGGGCAATATTATTAGAAACAGGGAGGAGAGGAGGCACTGGGGGTCACCTTAGAGACTGGAAATGGCACCAAAATCCACACAGGGGTTGTATACAGACCCCCATGTCAGGGGGAGGGAATGGACGTGGATATGACAGAAGGCATGCTTAGGATGGCAGAGAAAGGGGAGATACTGTTGGTGGGGGACCTTAATATGCCAGATGTTAACTGGAGCACCTTTTCTGCAGCCACATCCAAAAGCAGGGCCATTCTCAATGCCCTTCAGGTGGCATGCCTCAGACAGCTAGTTTTGGAACCCACTCGGGAGGGAGCAATCTTAGACCTCGTACTCTCAAATGGGGACAGTGAGAGGATCTCAGATCTAGAAGTGGGTAGCCATTTGGGAACAAGTGTCCACCAAACAGTATGGTTCACGATAAACTCAGCTACAGAGTCAAGCCATACAAAAGTGAGGGTTCTGGACTTCAGGAGGGCTGACTTTGACAAGATGGGAGAGTGCCTTAGAAAAGCACTAGCAAACAGGCTAGAAGAAGGGGTGGAGCAACAATGGGGAAATATCAAAACTGCCATCACAGAGGCAACAAGCCTTTGTGTAAAGCAAATAAACAATTAAAAATGAAAGAAAAAGCCACTATGGTTCTCAAATGAGGTGGTAGTGAAGGTTAGGGAGAAAAAGATAGCATTTAGGAAGTATAAAGAAGCACAGAAGGAGCAGGACAGAGAACTGTACCAGTTAAGGCAGAAGAAAGCAGGGAGGGTAGTCAGAATAGCAAAGGCCCAAACTGAGGAAAAGGTAGTCAACTCGGTTAAGAAGAGGGATAAAACCTTTTATAGGTATGTCAGGGAGTGTAGAAAGACAAAGGGAGGGATAGGGAGGCTGAATAGAATGGACGGTGGGTGGGCAGAGAGGGACAGTGAAAAAGCAGGGATACTGAATGAATACTTCTGTTCAATATTCACAAACGAGGAGGTGGGGGAGGTGCCTAATCCAATTAACAGAAGCACTCTGGATAAGGGGGTCGATCCCGGTCCTTTCACAGAAGAAATGGTTCTGAAAGAACTCCTAAAACTGAAAGTGGACAAAGCAATGGGGCCAGATGGAATTCACCCCAGAATTCTGAAAGAATTAAGCAGAGAACTAGTGACACCACTGACTACCCTTTTTAACAAATCATGGGAGGATGGTGTAGTACCTGAGGACTGGAGGAAGGTAGATGTGATTCCCCTTCACAAAAGTGGGACCAAGACAGAGGCAGGAAACTACAAACCTGTCAGTTTGACCTCTGTGGTAGTGAAAGTGATGGAATCACTTCTGAAGGAAAGAATTGTTGAGTACCTAGAGGCCAGTGGGGCACAGGACCCAAAGCAGCATGGGTTCACAATGGGAAGGTCATGTCAGACGAATCTAATTGATTTCTTTGACTGGGTGACCAAAGTAGTAGACCAGGGAGGGGCTGTGGACATGGCCTACCTAGACTTTAGCAAGGCATTTGACACAGTCCCACACAAAAGAGTAACAGTCAAATTAACCAGCCTGGGAGTGGGTCCCAGGGTGGTAGCCTGGTTAAAACATTGGCTGGATAATAGGACACAGAAAGTAATTGTAAATGGAATCCACTCTGAGGAAAGAGGGGTTACTAGTGGGGTACCGCAGGGTTCAGTAGTGGGTCCAGTCCTTTTTAATGTCTTTATAAGTGACATTGCAGAGGGACTGGAAGGAAAATATGCCTCTTTGCAGATGACACAAAGATCTGCAACAGGGTTGATACACAAGGAGGCTTGGAAAGGATGATAAGGGACTTGGCAAGGTTGGGGGAATGGTCAGAAGTATGGCAGCTTGGATTCAATGCAAAAAAGTGCAAAATAATGCACCTGGGAAACAAAAACCCAGGGGAAGATTACATAATGGGAAGGGAGGTAGTAACAACAACAAAAATGGAAAAGGACCTGGGGTAATCATATAAGATCATAAGGTTGGCAAGCAATGTGAGAAGGCAGTAGGGAGGGCTGGGGGGATACTGGGATGTATAGGGAGAGGCATCACCAGCAGAAAACAGAAAGTTGTTATTCCCCTGTACAGACAGTTGGTGAGACCCCATCTGGAGTAGTGCATCCAGTTCTGGAGACCCCATCTCAGCAAGGACATAGACAGGATGGAGGCAGTTCAGAGGAGGGCAACTAAAATGGTGCAGGGTCTGCAAGAGAAGCCATACGAGGAGAGACGAAAGGAGCTTAATATGTATACTCTTGAGGAAAGGAGGGAGAGGTGCGAACATGATAGAAATGTTTAAGTACCTCAGTGGAATCAACAAAGTACAAGAGAATCTTTCAGAAAAAGAGATGTGCAAGAACAAGGGGACACAATTTGAAGATAGAGGGGGGATGGCTCCAGGGCAATGTGAAGAAGTATTTTTTCACAGAGAGGGCAGTGGATGCATGGAACAGCCTTCCTGAGGAGGTTGTGGGGTCTAAAACTGTGGGAGAATTCAAGAATGCATGGGACAGACATAGGGCAATTTTTGTGGTGGGGTAGGAAGAAATAGGCTGTTGGTTAAATAGAATCTGCAGCTTAACCTCTAGGTAGGGAAATGGGCAGACTGCGTGGGCCAAGCGGTCCTTATCTGCCGTCAAAGTCTATGTTTCTATGTAAGTTGAGAAACTGCTTCTTTCACCTCCTCAAGGGATAACTCAGTTATCAGTTGTTGTGCATCAACCTCTGAGACCTGGGGCAATCCCAGGGAGGTCAGTCTGTCCCTAACCTCAGGTTCGGGGAGTACCAAAGCACTGAGCTACTTGGGCTTCTACAATTTCCAAAATCTCCTGAGGGGAATGAACTATTCTCCCGGATGGTGCTAGCAACTCCATGATTATCCTATTATCAGTTCTCTGTTTGCACTCTTTATAGGGATCTAAGGAGCCCTTAGCTATCTGTGTCCCAAACTGAAGCTCTTGGTGCAAGGTTTGTGCCCTATCATACTGCATAGTGGACATTTGATGTTGAATAGTACTAACCTGTGCACTAAAATCATGACCTGTAATCTCTGTTTGAGAAATGAGGTGCTCCGGTTGATGCCGAAGCTGCAAATATTTTAAATAGTCAGCTGCGGTTCAGGAGTGAGGCCTTTGTTGAAAAAACTTGCGCCAAGACTGTTTCGTATCTTCCCACCATTCTAAAATATCTGTATTGCATTCTACTACTGAAAGCCTAGCTGCTCACTCTTTCTTCCAGGCCTTTGGGAGGGGAATGTCAGTAAGAACAGACTCATTCAGTCTTCACTGGTTCTTATTACACTGTGGAATAGATCCCCATGAAATTTTTAGTTTATTTATTTTTATTTTTATTTATTTATTTAAATCTAGGATTACAAATACTTTGAGCAGGAACTGCACGTTCACAAAGGTTCCACGCCGAGGTTCCACGTTTAATGGTCTTGTGATCTGAGAATTCATAAGGGTAAGTAAAGATGTCCTTAATGTTCGGTGCAGGGGACAAAGAAACAAAGTCAATATGAGTTTAAAGGGTTCCTCTGTAGTATGTGTACCGCCTTGTGGGATGCACTTTCCTGCAGGTATCTATAAGGTCTGAGGCGTGTAGAATATTCTGTAGAGAAGTAGTATCATTAAACACTTTATCTGTTTGAAGTCCTCTATCAGTTCTAGACAGGTCACAATTAAAGTCTCCCAGCCAGATGACAAATTGGGAGGTATGCAGAAAGGGCTGTATTTCCTTGAATAGAGGATTCTATGTGATAACGGTGAAGGCCTAAAGGCAATCGCCATTATCGCGAAGTCAAAGTACTGAAATTTTTTTTTGCCACTCTGACACCCCAGCACACAGTAAAATGGCACCAGGGACTTTGTTTTTTAATGTTTTCTGTGGGGGTCTGTGCCCCCGCACCCCCCTACTAAAGGATTCTCAACTCTAGGGGGTGCATGTTGGGGTGAAAACAGTAAAAAAGGTTTGGGCCGAGCAACAAAACACACCGCGCCCAAACCCGAACTCACTGCCCTGTTGACCAATGCTGCAACTCCACCCACTACGCCACAGGGTTGGCTCGGCAACCCACTGTGGCACCCTCACATCCCTCCCGCCTGCCTCTGAATGTGCCCGCCTCCCACCCACCCCTGCACGGTACATATAGCCGCATCCTGTTGCTATACTCGATCACCCCCTATCCGGCCGCCCTACCATCCTGTGGCCGTCCCCGTAATGCGCTGGGGAAGAGGTTGCCAATATTGTAGGCGCCCTTTCCACAGCACCAGTATCACGGGATACTGAATAGGGAGACCCTTTGTGCCTTGGTCTGTGGGGCATACACTGCTATGATGCGAAATCTACTGGAAGAATAACAGATGTCTAGTAGAAGGGCTCTTCCAAGATGAATATCCACTGACCTAGAGACCCTTAACTGAGGGTTAGAGAACAACGTACCCACTCCATCTCAGGAATCTGTGCCTGTGGACCAAAAAAGGGACCCAGGGACCATGCTTTAGAGGCCTGTTGTAATTTATTAAGAAATTTTAAACAAATGTCTAGTACACAGATTATATCACTGTGAATTACTTTTAAATAAAGCATAGCCCAAGAGCACTTCTTCTCATTTTTAATACTATTTATGTTAATAGTGCAGATGGTTAGGTTTTGCATGAGAGGGGTATCAAAGACTGAAATAAATCATAGCTATCTGAGGGTCTTTTCTAAGGAATCTTTGAAATTTGGCGCTGCCTAGTCTGCTTAGCAATGGATCCTTCTCCCCCTCCTTCTGTATCTGTATTGGAGGTGACAGAAGAGGAGCCAGAACTGTTACCTTCTGAATCTCTATCTGTACTATCTGTTGGGAGAGTTCATATTTGTTCCCTGCTTTGCAGGACGGAACATTTGAACTGGTTCTAACAGTAGCCTGCTTGGGTTTCTGAGTTCCTATTCTCCCTTGCCGTGGTTGTTTTTTTTGAGTAACCACCATAAACATCTTTATCCTGCCCGGGGCATGTCCTCTGCTCAAGTTTCTGCCTCAGGGGAATCCACGCCTAGGGGAGGGGTGCCAATTACTGGGTCTGAAGGCAAGGAAATCGGGATGTTGTCTGTTACCTTTATCTGTTCTGAAGTTGAGGGTGCTGTCGGTTGTAGGGGGTCCTGGGGATCCTTCTCAGCAGGAGTCTGCCTGTCCTGCTCAGCCACTCCCTTAGCATGTTGATGCTGGGCAATGTCTATAAGGCCCTCATGTGAGGGGCAATCCTCCCTGTTGTGTGATGTCCACGGACAGTGACCATAGCATGTCCCATGTGCTCACACAAGTTGCACTTAAACAGATTTAGACAGGCAGAGGAAACGTCAAAATCCTAAGCAATGACTACAGCGTGGAGTGTCACACGAGGAGCTAAGGTGGGCTCCTGATCCACACTTAAAGCAGGATCTAGGCTGCCCACTGTAGAAAATAGATCCCTGTCCCTTCTTGAAAAGAAAGAGCTTGGGAGGTGCATAGGCCCAGAATCTATAGAATGCAGTTTTACTTTCGCTCGCCACCCCCCATCCCAAATCTGTTCACTTTCAAGTGTTGGAGTGGGTTTACCCATGATTTCACAGTGCTGCCGCAACCAAAATAAGATGTCTTCTGCATGAATACCCTAATTTTTAAACATGATGGTTATAATTTTAACTAGGGGTTTGGTCAGTGGGATGATGTGGAATGGGATCCAGGCTGGAGTATTTTTCAGGACGTGGTATTGGGCCCAGAATCGATCTAGATTAGTAATACTCTTGTAACTAATATCATAATTGCAAGACTAATCAATGCAAAAATTGCAGAAGAAAAGTAGTGCATGGAGTTTTTTAGCAATGCTCAGGCATTATAAACCCTGCTAGGAGGATCTTCCAGACCACCTTTATACAAAAGCCTGACTGCGTTGTGCCCAGGGGCTGGCTCTCCCGTGGTTGCAAAGAGGTCTGACAACTTAAACAGGGGTCTGGAGCTGGTTTGTCTGCCTGCCTATCGTCAGGCCCTTCTGGAATCCTAAGGGTCTCAGTAAGTGGTGTATTAGGGGCAAAATCAGTAACAGGGTTCACATTAGACACAGTGTGAGGAAAAAGATTGACATCATCAACATTAGATTGCACAGTTGTAATATTAGTACTAGTTGAATTACCCCGGGGGGAGTTGGAGCTCATAGTAGGTGTAGCGTTGGTGGCCACTGATACTGCTGTCTTCTCGAGCATGTCCTGAAAAGAGGGGTCCCTTCGATCAGGCGACCATTGTCCTGAAGGTTCTTGCACCCATCTGGCCCCTTCTAAGGCAGTTTTTGGGGACCGGTCTATTGAATTCAGTTCCTTGTCCATAATATTACCCCAATCTCGAGAACGCTGCCGTTCTGTGAAAGAAAAGGTTTGCTCCACAATAGGAAGCTGTTCAGAGGTCATAGTAGAGGAGGACTAGAGCTTAGCCTAGGACCATGTTGCTGAGCCAGGCCCTAAACGCTGCCGCTATGTCCATCATGCTGAATCACCGGTAACTGAGCGAGGAGGCTGTAGGCACACAGGATTGGACCCGTTTTCTCGGCCAGCCTCTGTCGGTACTCCACTCGGTTGTCTCTCCATATTGACAGGCTTATTTGGCATTGCTGGTGCTTGAACTGCGATTCCTTCAGGGTGAGTCATCTCCTGCTACTGTGCTACATTATGGTTGACAGAGGGGTTGGGCAGGCTGACAGCCAACTGATTCTGAGTCAAAGTATCCTGTGCAGCATCTAGCTCCCCCAATTTCCTCATTTGTTTCTCTTTCTCTCGCTGAAAAAAGGCTAGCCGCGTCTGTTGCTGTTCAGGCGTTACTGTTCCTGCTGGATGCATATAGACACTAGGCTGTATATTTTCACTGTCAGGCTGCATAGTACTTACTGGTCCAATCTCTTCAGTAGAGGTGGGATCCAAATCTGAATATAATTCCACATTCAAGGCGACATCAACCGACTCCTGTGTAGTTATTACAAGACAGGAGGCTCCTTCTCCTGTCTGGCCCACCTCCATCTCCTCCAAAGTCCCAGATAGACTGGCCATCTGTGCAAAATGGCCAAGGGTTCCCCCTACTGATGAATTGGTCCTGGCCAAATTTCCCCCATTCACTAAAAATACTACCAACAGCTTAATCTGGTTCAAGGTCAGTTGGTTACCATCTGTATCCCCCCTACCCCAGTCGCCCCTGAAAAAGGGACTTCTAGTCTCAGTGGGCCTACCAGATCAACAAAATTCAATAAATAAATAAATCTTAGGGTCATCTGATATAATTACCCCAGGTCTCTTTGCTGCTTGATCTTTGCCAGTATCACTCTGCCCATTTTGTCCTCCGTTACTGGGTCTCTATGGCCCAAGTGCATTATTTATCACTTTTTTGCATTAAAACCCAGCTGCCATACCCTTGACCACTCTTCCAGACTTTTTAGATCCTTGCCCATCCTCTCCACACCCCACTACACCCCACCAAAGTGTACACTCTATTGCAGATCTTGGTGTCATCAGCAAAGAGGCAGATCTTCCTTTTCTACTCCTCCACTATGTCACTTATAAAGACATTGAAGAGGACCAGTCCCAGCACTGATCCCTGAGGTACCCCGCTGGTCACCCTCCTTTCATCGGAGTAAACTACGTTTACCACTACCCCCTCTGTCCTATCCGCTAATCAGTTTCTAATCCAGATTACGACTTTATTACCCACCCCCAAGTTACTCAACTTGATTACCAGTCTACTATGTGGAATGGTGTCGAAAGCCTTGCTGAAGTCCAGGTAGGCCAGGTCTACTGCTCCTCCCTGATCTAATTCACGGGTCACCCAGTCAAAGAAATCTATAAGATTTGTCTGGCGTGACCTTCCCTGTGTGAATCCATGCTGCTTTGGATCCTGTAATCTGTTGGATACAAGATATTCTACAATACTTTCCTTTAGCAATGTTTCCATTAACTTACCCACCACTGACATCAGGTTGACAGGCCTATAATTGCCTGCCTCTGCCTTGGTACCACTTTCTGAAGTGGGACTACATCTGCCCTTCTCTAGTCCTCCGGGACCACACAGGTCTCCAGTGATCTGTTAAATAGGTCTGTCAGAGGTACAGCTAGTACCTCCCTGAGCTCCCTCAGTCCCCTTGGATATATCCCATCCAGCCCCATAGCCTTGTCCACCTTCAGGTTAGCAAGTGCCTTCTGGACTCTCCCCTCAGAAAATGACCAAGTGTCCATTTCCCTACCAGCAAAGTTCCTGGTGCCCTTGAATGGTCCCTCCCCTCCTCTCTCTATGGTGAACACTGAGCAGAAGTATTAGTTTGCTTTTTCATGATCCCTCCATACAGTCACCCCCTCCTCTTTAACTGTATAGTCCCCCCCCCTTTGGTTTCCCTTTTTTCACTAATATACCATCCAGTTCCCTATCCTCCTCTCTCTGGGTCTCCTTATACCTTATGAATGCTACTCTCTCAGACTTCACCTATTCTGCTATCTCTTTTGAGAACCATAGTGGTCTCCTCTTTCTTTTACCTTTGCTTATCTGCTTGACACCAACTTGTGTTGCCTTCATTATGCCCCCTTTTAGTTTGGCCCACTTTCCTTCCATCCCACCAGGTCATCTCCCCCTGCCAAGTAATTTCTGAGGCTTTCACCCGTCTTAATAAAATCAACCCTTCTGAAGTTCAGGAATCTGACCATTGTGTGGTTGGATCCAGCAGCTGTTCTTATGTTGAACCACACAGTACCATGATTACTGGTCCCCAGATGGCTTCCCACCTTGATGTCTTCAAAACTGTTCCTGTTAGTAAGCACCAGGTCCAGTATTGCCTCATTATGAGTGGGTTTTCTGACTAGTTGCCTGAGGAATGCCCCCTGCAGTGAGTCCAGGATGTCCCTGCTTCTAGCTGAAGCTGCAGCAGGGAGACTCTAATCCACATCTGACAGATTGAAGTCCCCCACCAGCAACATCTTCCCCTTTTCTGCCTTTTGCTAGTTGTTTCTAACATTTCTTTGTCTAAATCCTTCCCCTGTGCCAGAGGCCTGTAGATCACACCTGTCTGAATAGTGGTTCTGTTTTCCAATTGAAGTGTGACCCACAGCACCTCTGCCCCCCCCGAATTCCCTGTATTTCTGTTGCTTTTATGCTTTCTTTCACATATAAGTATCACTCCCCATCCTTTCCTTCCTATATTGTCCTTTCTGAAAACTGTATCCTGGTATGACCATCTCCCAGGCATGATTGTCAGTGCAACATGACTCAGTCATGGCCACAAAATCCAGGTTGGCCTCTGCCATGATGGCCTCTATGTCTGGGATCTTATTTCCAAGACTTCTAGCACTAGCACACATGGCCATCCAGATTTTGTCAGCTCTCTTCTTATCACTTCCCCCTTTTTTTTTATGTTCCCTGTTCCTCCCTCTTCTCTTCTGACTGCTTCATTTCCTCCCTTCCTCCTTTGTTACTCCTCTCTTCCTTGATTAACTTGCACCATGGTGGGACTCTCGCCCCTCAGGAGCTCCCTGCATTCTATCTTAGCTTGTGTGTGGGGGGGAGGCAGTTTCTGTACAATACCTCCGATAGTTTCAAAATAATCTGGGATTGTCTTAACGTAGATACTGATTTTGCCTTTAAAAAATACCTGCATGATACCTTTATGATAGCAGCGGATTTTAATGCCCATATTGCCTAATATGATAATGTTATTATATTAGAGACACAGTTAAGTCTGAAGGATTGCAATACAAGAGAAAGTAAAGATAAAGGGGTTAATGAGCAGGTGAAGGAATTCCATAAATTTGTCGAGGAAAATGCCTTGCTAATACTAAATGGTAGACTTGTGGGAACAAGGAAGGAGAAACTACTTTCTTCTCATCAAATGGGCAAGGCACTATAAATTTTGTACTTACTAACCCAGAGAGCTACGAAATGTTCAAATCGCTCAAAATACAAATGAGAACAGAAAGTGGTCATGCCTCCCCTGAGCTTATATATCAAAGCAAACAGGGAAAATGAAACTACTTTAATGGACACAAGAACTCCCTTGGCACAATTAAGTTCTGAGGGGAAAACAGCATTTAAAATATAATTGCATCAAAGGTGGCATATTTATTTATTTATTTAGCTTGTGTTTACCAAGTAAGCACACTAGACAGTCATGTGCCTATTTTCAGGTGCGGCCTGGAAGAGTTACAGAGATACAGGCAATAACAGTACAGAGGCTAGCATCAAGTTACACAAAGGTACAGTCAGAATACAAGCAAGAAGGACCAGCCGAAACAAAGTACAAAGGCTTGGGTCCAACTGTCAGGCAAGGTACAGACAGGTATAAGCAATCATCTACAGTCAGGTAACAGACAGAGAACAATTTTAGTGCAGCTCAGTATGAGGCAGAACAACCAAGGGAGGGCAGCCAGGAAAAATTAGAGCCAGTGTCAGAAGCAACAGTATTTGTGACTATTGCTTATTTGTTATTTATTTTTGGAATAAGTGCATGCCCGCAACCAGGATTTTTAAAAAAAAAAATTTTAATTTTTTATAATTTCAGGCACTAATTATTACGTATTAAGAGACACCCAGGGCAAATATGAAGATACCCCATTTTGGGGGGGGGATCCTCATTTGGATAGTGCCCAAACATTTGATTTAATCTTGGGACAAATTAATTAACAAATAAGGAGCCTAATTTAGGCCCCTGCTAATTGCAATTCAGCTTCAGAAATAAAGACTTGGTTTGATCATAAGTGTAAAATAGAAAAAAAAAGAATCTTAGAAAACTAATTAAGTGAACCAAAAAACATTCTACAAAGAAACATTACAATACTTCAAATAAAGCTAGAAAACAATATAATAAGTTCCTTCAAATTAAGAGAATGAGCTTTCAATACAAAACTTGGGACCTAATATACCAAATTATTTTGGGGAAAGATACCAAGACCTTTTGGAACATGGTGGCAAAGGGAATCAACCAATATCAACCTTCCTTGGCAGTTTACGCTCCAATGGAAACTTGGGTGAAACACTTAAAGAATATTTTTTTCAGAATCCCTTCTCTTACATTAGAAGATAACAAACTGAAAGATTGTGCAGGGACACTGGTGTCCCCTATTGTTTTTTAACAGAGGAAGTATAATTGGTTATACTTACATTAAAAAATAATAAAGCCCCCGGGCCCAGCTTCATCCCCCCAGAAGCATATTAGGAATGCAAAGATTTTTGAGTCCCAACTTTAACTATTTTCTTCAATTTATGTTCATCACAAAACTATATCCCAGTATCATGGACCCAAAATATAATTGTTCCTATTCATAAAAAAGGGTCAGTGTATAACCTTATTAATTTCCATCCTATCAGCCTTCTAGCTATAAATTCAAAACGTTTTCTAGATTATTATTAAAAAGGTTAATCCAGTGATCAGACTCCACCAAGCAGATCTCCCAACTTCAAGCAGGTTTCAGAGAGGGTTTCTCAGCCATAGACAATATTTTCTGTCTGGCCCATCTTATTGAAAAATATGTCCAGCTTAGAAATTCAAAATTATTTGCACTATATATAGACTTTTCCTCAGCTTTTGACTCTATTAATAGGGAAAAACTTTGGGAAATACTCCAAACGAGAGGCATAGAATAGCCATTACTTAAGTTAATAAAGCTACTTTACTCAGGTACTTCTATAGCAATCAGATTTGAAAACGAAGGCCCATTGACACAATTCTTCCCCACAGACAGAGGGGTAAAACAAGGATGTCTTCTTGCTCCAGCGTTGTTTAATTTCTATAGTAATAATTGACATGAATATCTGGAGAGTGACACACTGGATTCCCCCAAAATAGATAATCTATCAGTGCATTCGTTAGCACAATTTTCTCACTAACTAAAGCTAGAATTAAAAAAAAAAGAACTAATGTATCTCTTTCAGAAATGTAATCTCCTTGAATTAAAAGTAAACATTAACAAAATTAAAATTGTAGTTTTAGGAAAAAATCTTAAAAACTGTAACAAACTTAAATTCACAATAGGGCAGGAAAATATTCAGGTTATCAAGAAGTACTGCTGTTTGGGAGTAACATTTGTCTCATCAGTATCATGGTCAAAACATATCGAGGAACAGATAACAAAAGCTGAACTTACAGTAAAAGCTTTTTTAAAATTTAACTTCCAATATGGGGTATTTCTGTTATTCCAGTTTTAAAGGCAGGGGAAGCAAAAATACATCCTTCATTACTATACAGATCCGAAGTATGGGGGTATGCAAAAAACGAAGAACTTGAAAAACCTTTATCATATTTCAACAAAATCCTACTTATGGTCCCCTCTGTAACATCAAATGCAATGGTTAGGGCAGAATTGGGAAAAATCCCAATTAAATATTTTAAGGAACTAACACTTACTTTCTACTGGTTAAAAATAATGAATAATAAAAATACTATCCCCCAAAAATTGCCTTCTGGAAAAATTTAAATGGCAGGAAGAAGGACTTCCTTCTCTGTGGCTCAGCTCATTGAAGAATAATTTGAAAAAAATCCAAATGCTCCACCTCTGGAATAATTACAAAAAACAAATCTTGATTCCTGCACAATACAGGAAAAAAATGAAAAATAAATTGGTCCAGCTAGGGAAAAACATGGATATGGAAACTATAAAAAAATGTGCCCAATGGTTGAAAAAGAATAAAAATGGACCATTCGTTAGAAGACTACTTGACCTTTCCTTTAAACCCAGGGCAAAGGAAACTGATTACGCAGGCAAGGTTTGAAATTATTAATTCAAAATACACTTACTTTAATAACAATAAAGAAAATTATACTGATAAATTAAGCTCCTGGGAAATTGCTTGCCCTTGCCAAAGGGGCTTCTTGGAAACCTTAAACCACATAATACTGATTTGCCCACAGTATAACAAAGTAAAGAATCAACTCTTACTGAACTACTTGGAAATATATGCAAGCTCAAATCATGATGTGGTTTTTATATTGCTGCACCCACAAGTTCAAGACAATGCTGAACTAATCTCCAGATTTATTGCATCCATTGTTAAAGTTAAGAAAAAAAGATATAGGATTTTGAAGGATGGAAAAGCTCAATGATACATGATTTCACACATCGGCTCCCTCAAAAATTAAACCTCAGGTAGCCTTTTTTTTAATTATTATATAGATGAATGCTTGTTTACATAGTCCATGATACTACAATGTATTTTATGTGTTTGACTTTTGGCACTTTGTACACTATCTGTAATGTCCAGAATGTGTTTTTTAAACTGTTTTTCTTTTTTTATACTATTCAAATACTTTTGTTGTGAAAAAAACATGGTATTTGTATTATCCTGGATGATCAAATAAACTGAAACTGAAACTGTACACTACAATCATATTCTAGTTTCTATGTGGCAATGTAATGTATCAGTGAGGTGGGTGGCCATATGGCTGTGTGACAGAGGTTTCTTGTTACAGTATTATTTTTTCCAGTTTGACTGGTCACACACTGCCACTGGAACACAGACTTCTTGATGATTTTTGCAATATATTCTTTCACACATTGGAAGCAGTGCAGCAAGTGTGTCTGTGCATGTGTGCGAGAGGAGGGGAATTACGCCTCTGCCAGGCTTGTTTATCCCAGCTTTTGATGTCTGTGCCTATACCTCTGGACAGTCAAAAGCCCGGATCAATAGGGATTTTATTTTTAATTTTAAAGGTTCCTGCCAGTGCCAAAAACTTGCTAGACGTGCAGGTGTCAAGTGATATAGGTCTAGGCCTGCTACATCTGAGGGCTATAAATATAAAATGCGGGTGGGGGTGGGTTGGGTACATTGGTGCAGGATAGCTGAGAATGATTGCTGCTACTCCTGCACTGCCCTGCTTCACCACCCGAGAGAGAGAGGAGAGAAGAATCTTTGGACATTGCTGGAGAGCTTGCCTTGCCTTTGGGGACTAGCTTGTGGGAATCTTGGAAGGTACTAATGACTTGGTCAGTGTTGAAATTATACTTTTGAGCTTTAAGAGCTAGGAGGGCCTATAAGGGTCTTATCTTTAAATTGAGCCCCCCATTACAAGTCAATGACAGTGATGTGTGAGCTACCAGGGCTCATTTTAGAGCTAGGGGCTGAGCCCTGGCAAGCCCTGGTAATTCTGACACTGGACGGTGTGATCTTGGAGGAAGAGAAGAATTAAATGAATTTGTGAACTTGGTATTTTAATGGGAGTGCTTTTTGTTCAGCTAGCTCTAGGAAGGGACCTTTGGGAAAAAAAATCAGCTTTCTGCATGTAACCAGGGTTTGAGAAGATCTGGATCTGGGTGTGGGGCAAAACACAACAAAAAAGGAAAGGTTAAAGATTTAATTTGCTCTTGTTTTACAATTTTGTGTGTATAATGTATAGTTACTTTTATGTATGGAAAGCAGGAAAGGCTATTATATGATGAAGGGAGGATTTCAGTATCTGGCAGGAAAGGAAGCGTGCATAAATAACCTGTAGGGTTGGTTAAGTCATGAAAAACAAATATGGCTACTACATTAAAATGCAGAAAAGGGGATTTGGGTCAGCCCCTGGTTTATTCTAACTAAAAACAAAACAAAAAAAAACACAAAGCATATCGCTCTCTTAAACCTGTCTGAGATTTTTCAGAGAGATTCCTGATTTTGCCCTAAAAGTGTCCCCAGGCCCTCTATATTTATTACTGGACTTGGCGGGCCTAACTAACATTAAAGCTGAAAGGGGGCTGCCTGACTCCTTCCCAAGTCCATCATTTCTGAATTATGAAACCCACCCTGTGCAAAGAGGTATCAGTTTATAGAGATTCCATATAAACTGATCTTCAATCAGAAAACAGTTGGGATTTAAATCATAAATTGTTGTCAGTCTTGATGTGACTGATAGTGCCATTTTGTGTCTCAGCTTGTATTTCTTTGTCCCTGATTTTGGGGGGCAGGAGGCTGACTGGTGTACTGCATGTTTATACAGTACAGTGTGTGTGTGTGTGTGTGTGTGTGTGTGTGTGCATGTGCGTGTGTGTGTGGGCACGGGGTCATAATGTCGCGGTTAAAACTGCACACATCAAGAATGTCACACGCAAATCAGCATGCGGCATAATAATGTCGGCACAATATACTGATCAGAACAAGCACGGCGCACACCACAGCATTATCTTTGCTTTTGCAGGGGGCTCAGCCCCCTGCACCTCAATATGGGGGACTTGGCCCCCCACACCCCTGGACTAAATAAAATCAACTCCGGGGGGGGGGTTTATGGACTTTGGGGAAACAAAAAAATCGGAGCTGGGAAATTTTTTGTTTCCGCAAAATAAAAAAATGCATCATAGTGGGACCTGGGGAGAAATAAACTGCAGCCCCAGGTCCCTGATGCCACCAGAGGCAGGTGTTCTAGCCACTCCACCAAGGGAGTGGCTCAGACAGGCACTGCCTCGGCAGCACCCTTCACCTTCCCCAATGGCAGCCTACAGCGACAGGGATAGCGGTTCTTACTGCACATTGAAAGGACCCCTGTTGCTGTAGAACCTTACGCACTTCTTACAGTGTAGTACTGCATGCACGGTTTTGTCCACGCTGTATTCACCCAGTATCAGTGTGTGTGTGTGTGTGTGTGTGTTCATTTTGATAAGTAAAAAGGTTGCTGTAACAAAATATACTATATATAGAATATATATATATATATAGAAGGCAGTATAGCGCAGTGGTCTAAGGCTCTGAGCTGCAAATCTGGTGACATCCAGCAGACCAGACCTGGGTTTGAATCCCACAGCTTCTACTTGCATACTGTGTGACCCTGAGCAAGTCACTTAACTTCCTTGTGCTCCCAGGTCACTCCTGTAAAAAAGCTTTCAGCTTAGTGTGCTATACCAGGTTATAAAAATAAAATACTATTTTGCTGTATTATAAGGTATAACTGGAGAACTAGGTCCCTAAAGTAAGTGCACTACTTGAGAAATGGTAGTACAGTACTGTATTGGTGGGTGTTCCATTTAATCATAAACAAATTATTTTCTGGTTTTACATTAAACATGATCCATCCCCCACCCCCGTTTTTCCCTTAATTTTTAGATTAATCATGTTGAACAAGAGAAAAAAATATTTAATTACATAAGTAATTCATATGCAGGACCATTCAGTCACATGTCCCCCAAAGTTCCCATCCTAGTATTGCCTTAGAAATAAAGAAACCTAGAATTTGTCACCAGATAAGGACCACAGATCTCCAGCTACTCCTACCCCACACTTTTCTACTAAGATTCCTTTCTGCTTATCCCATGCATGCTTGAAGCCCATCACTGTTTTTGTTCCCACCACCTCCACTGGTAGACTGTTCCAGGTGTCCACCGCTCTTTCATGAAGAATTGCTTCCTCACATCCCTCCTGAACTTCCTCCTTCCAGCTTCATTGAATGCCATCTTGCCCTGGTGCAACTTCTCCCCTGAAAAATACTTAAACTGAGGAAGCACTGTAAAAAATGTAATTTAATGCCTTCTCTTGATTTCATGTTAACTACGCCCTTCCCCCAAGAAATCCTTTTTGCATGCCATCTGTGAATACTGTAGATGCAAAGTGCTTAGTTATTTCTCCAGTTGTCATGCTGTATACCCAATATAAAGTCAATTAACAGACGTTTCAGAAGTTCCAGAAAAGTACAAAGGTAGTGTGCTAAGCAGGGTTTTCAGTTACATTTCAGATATTTTCACTGTCAATATGGCTACCCGAACTAAAAAAGGATTTGGGGAGAAGGGCATGGAATGTAAATAAGGGAAGGTGCCAAGCTGCTGTGACAGTGTTTGTCTAAGATTGTAATGTGTTTAACTGTGAAATGTTGAGGAACCTGGATAACAAAATGTGTGAGAGGTTCCAAAAGCCTAAATCCAGGATCCAAGATGTTTAGAAGATGTAAAAGCCTAAACTGAGTAACTAAGATATGTGTGAGTGTGTGTGTGTGTGTGTGTGTGTGTGTGTGTGTGTGTGTGTGTGCTGAACCAAAAACTTTTCTGGTGTAACATGAGTTTTCAATTGTGGTCATTCTTCTGTTACTGTCCCATTTTTGCTAGCATTTTAGCAAACATTTTAGGTTTCTAATTTAGTGACACAGAAGGTAACTACTTTTGTTTGGAATGGTATTACATTATTTATGTAATCCTGGCACCATCCATTCAAGGGCTAATACCCTTGCCTGGGTGGCCACAAAACAAGTTGGGGGGCCTAGGTTCCTGTGTGTAACATTAAACTGGTTCTTTCCCATGGCTCATAATACTGAGCAGTGCCTCCATCCAGAGTATACTTTTCAGTGGGCTAGAATAATACCTGGTGCAGCCCCCTGGGATACTGTACCCACCCACAATGCTAAAATGTCACCCCATACATGACCCAATAACCAAAACCCCACATTTCACACTTGTTAGAATTATTTACTTTCACTAATAATATGCTCACGGCACCAAGACTTGTAAAAACAAGCAAACAATTTATTTGCAAAGGGTGAGGGTGAATTGGAAATAGAGGTTAAGTATTTACATAGATAGACATTAGAATTAGCATTTTAGGTTGGCATCAGGATAATCATTGTTGCATTCTAAACCCAGACATTAATCACAGTGGCCAGCCACCAAACTTCTGATTGTTCAGATATTATTTGCCCTATCTGTCTCTCTAGCTGCATAAATAAAAAGTTGACACATTTCCCACACTGGTACCAGTCCCAGACTATTATAGAACCCCACAATTCTATACCTTAAACCTGGGTACCCAGTACTGAGTTCTTAAGTTGCAGGCCTGTTAATGTTGCAGCTGAGGTGGCTGGTGTTGCAGCTGGTTGGGGCCCTTAAAAAAAAGGATTAGCTTTATCTTCAGTCCTGGGACACATTCTCACTGTAAACCTGGTGGACAATCATTACTTTCCCTTACTTAGTTAGCTTGGAACTTTAAATACTGAACTTTGAATTGGCAAACACAGTTTTAAACTATTTACAATTCCCATTTGATTGGCGGGGGGTGACTCTGCCTACTCACAATTTTGCAGTTATCATTGGTGTAGAGACACTGCAGCTGAGGTACGGGCAGGAGCTTTGGCTGACCCACTTTTCTACCAGGCTCCTGCAGATTACAGATTGGAAACTCTCTTAGCTCTGGATGGTTGCCCCTTCTCGTCTGGGCTTGCAGTCACATTAGGTACAGACCACGCTGGGACCGGGGACGGCACACTTCAGACCCCCACGTCTAGGCTATGCCCCCCAGGGAGAAGTGCATATGGTTGCATAGCTAGCACAGTACCAGGCTGACTCCCAGGCCAATCTGGAAAACACAGTTTCTTACATTCAGCACATTTTATATTAAGCACATTTATATTCATCACATTGTAGTCACTTCAAGAGGTCACATTCCCTTCAACCATGCACCAGCGTGGCAGGCATGGTCCTTTTAGCTTTTGAGGCACAGTCTCTTAAACAGGGGTGCTTTTCCCTAGGGTTAGGGAGAACCCAAAACTTGCACAGTCTCTTTCAGGCAAAACTCTTGCTCTATCTCAACTGCAGATCAGGAGCCCAAGGCATGACTCCAAAGCAGAATAGCACTTTACTTGTAGGTAATTCACTCTTGCAGATGCTTCTGGGGTGGGCAGAATGAGAAGAGATCTGGATAAACTAGCAAAATGATCAGAAGAGTGGCAACTGGGATTTAATGCAAAGAAGTGCAAGATCATGCACATAGGGAAGAGAAACCCTGAAGCCACCTATACGCTGGGAGGGGAGTTGATGGCAGTCACAAAGGAAGAAAGAGATTTGGACATCATCAGCACCGATGACCTGAAATCATCCAAGCAGACCTCTAAAGCAGTAGGTAAGGCTGGGGGATGTTAGGGTGTATTAGTAGGGGTATCACAAGTCATTAGAAGGAGGTAATAATCCCTCTTTACAAGACACTGGTTAGGCCCCATCTGGAGTACTGCGTGCAGTACTGGAGGCCACACCTTCACAAGGACATTAACCAAATTGAGGCAGTCCAGAGAAGGGCAACCAAAATGGTGCAGAGACTGCATCAGAAGACATATGAGGACAGATTAATGGAGCTCAATATGCATACCCTTGAGCAAAGGAGGGAGAGAGGTGATATGATCGAGACATTCAAACACTTTAAGGGCATTAACAAGGTGAAAGAGTCTAACATGTTTAAATATAAGAAAAATAGCAGGACAATAGGACACAGCATGAGATTAGAGGGAGGCCGATTAAGGGGGAATGTGAGGAAATTCTTTTTTACAGAAAGGGTGATAGATGCATGGAACGGCCTACCTCAGGAAGTGGTGACTATGAATACAGTGCAGAGCTTCAAACAGGCATGGGATAGGCATAAGGGAGCAATACAGATGAGTATGAATAGATAGGTCACTGACAGAGCAAAGGTCAATGGCACATTTATAAGGTAGAAAAAGAAATGGGCAGACTGGATGGGCCTTATGGTCCTTATCTGCCATCAACTTCTATGTTTCTATGTTTCTCAAAGCACAAGACTCAATAGCAAAAGTCCCTTTTGGATGTGCTGGCCTTTTTGCAGCTCCAAGTGGACATGTACTGTCCTCACAGGCAATGCCAGGAAAAGCCACGTGCTCAGGGTACTCCCCTTCCATTCCTGTAGGCACACATACACAGTCACATCAAGCATTTCTAGCCACTGGATCATCAATGGTCACTCCGGCAAACAGATGTCCACCCAATCTGGCACTGATCAAACACAGGGTGCAGACAGACTTGAGCACCTCTTGGCTGTCTGAGCTTCTTGGTCCCAAGCAAGTCTCCAAATAATTGTACTTGTAAGCAGAAGTTTACTCACTCAGAATGATTCAGAAAGCTTTTCATTTCCTGAAGTTACAGCTATATCAGCACTCTCACTGCTGAGGCAGAACGCTCATGCAGGTCTCTCACAGCTGTAGATGAATTTAGGTTTCAACCACATTTTCCCCAAAATGTGGAAAGGCAAAATGCTAGCCCTGGGGGATAAATTCTGGCAACCCCCAGGCCAGTGACTTTTATCTCTTGCAGCCATTTCTCTCTTGGCAGAGGACAGATACCCTCTCCCCTGTGGAGTGGCTCTCACTGAACACACTAGGTCCATTCCCTTTAGCTGAGGGCTAGAGCCCCCCTCCCTGTGGAGGAGCTAGTGCTGAACTGAACTCAGCCTGAAAAGTCTCTGGGTTTTTGGGAGTTCTCTGGTACTACTGATTGGCCGAATCCCATTGTCTCTCAGGAAAATTAATATTCACGATGCTCCTTCAATGCCTGATAGGCTTCCTAATTGGGCACTTAATATAGGTCCCTGCTTTTCCTCCACAAGCCTTTGAGACTGTTCCATAAGTCTCTGGCAATGTTCCAAGAGTCCTGGCACTGAATCCTGGCTTTCTGACTGGCTGCTGTGCTGCAAATATGGCTGCTTTTGTAACAGTCCCCCTGCAGTTGACACATTGTCCCACAGACAAAGTCCTGATACATCCAGTATAAATATTATTTATTTACATAGCCCCCTCTGCTTGATAGCCCCTTTTGTGCCCTTTGAAACACTGCCATTATTAAACATTTATTTAAGTCCCTGCGCCTGTCGCTGCTGCTGAAATATGAAGCCCCCACGCATCGGACAGGCACTCTCATTAATATTTATTGACTCCTATTTAATATTCATGAGCCCTGAGTGCTTGCTATTGGCGCCCTCTATTTACAATTTAATGAGGGCTCTCCTGACCCTTGTGCTGGTTACCGGTCTCCACTCAGCCTGTCCGTGGGGCTGGAACAACTGGGAAGCCATTCATCTGACCGCAAACGCAGCTGGAAAAAGGGGCACACCACTGGCCAGATGTGAAGTTGATAGTGAAAATCCAGGAGCTCCGTATTTGCTCCCCAAGCCCACCGTGGCCAAAAAAATAAACACTGGGGCCATCCAAAGGCCCTTAAAGCACATCAGGACCTGGGCTGTGGTGGTGAAGATCAGGGGACACCAGGAAGACAGCAGGCAGAAATGGGAGGTGCTCCAGGGAATGGGAGATTTGGGGCATTTAAGGTAAGCCCCCATTTGAGGGGGTGTTACATTTATGTTCCTTTCAACTATTTAGTTCTAAAGTAGAATAAACAAATGAGCTATGACCAGAATGGACAGGCAATGACATAAACTACATCATAAAATTCTAATATGATCTCTTACCACCAGTGTTACGATCAGGAAAATAAATTCTGGGTTTACTAAAAGACCATTAGTGACAGAACAATACTAGAATGTAAACTACTGCCTGAAAACAGCTGCTACAGAAAAAAAATGGCTGCCAAGTAAAATACAATTCTCCTTTTAAAGGGCTTAACCAATAAGTCAAATTGCTGCTTGAAATGATGTAATACAGTTTAACATTTATTGATTTGCCCTTATCTACAAATTAGCCTTGGAAAAGCATTAGCACAGTCAGAAGACTGAGCAACAGAACCACGGCCAGGCTGTTCCCCATGTCCACTGAACAATATTGGGACTGCTGAATATTACATGATGTTAAGCCTTGTACTGGCAATGACTGTTCCTTACAGTGATCATCAGAGCAGTTTTTAGAGTCTAGTCTAAGTCTTGGCAGTAGGTATTAATCAAAAGGATATTGGGACTATATGTTCCCTAGCTCTGGGTGCTTACTAACAGCATCAATTCAAGGAGAACAGGGGACTGTTACTTGTATCCAAGCGTCAGGCTATGAGAACATATGTTCACCATCCTGCTCTGAGTGCTTACTGAAGACATAGACCCTATGAGAATACTGGATTAGTATTTTTTTTTTCTCCAAGTGTCATTTGAAAATGCAGACACCAGAGCAAGGAGCTGTTTCTGCTTCCTGATGCCTCGTTTTTGTTTTCATAATTCTTTTTCTTGATGCTTACTAAGCAGAATCATAGAATGTGTACAAGTTCAGTGGGCATGAGTAACCTTTAAAGAACTCGCCAACGTACTATGGGTGGTATGCATACTTTTTATTTACCATATAGAGATCTAACCTAATTTTAAAAGTGTCTAAGGTGGGACTGGACACAACATGTGCTGGCAAATTATTCCATAGTCCAGCAATCCTCTGGGTGAAGAAGTTACTTCTCTTTGTAGTTTTTATGAATTCACCAGTAATTTTAAGTCCATCAGTTCTGGTATTAGCTGTAATATCGCTCAGTGTCAGACTTATAGTTACACCTAAATAGTTATCTTTTAGAGCTTTGTATGTGAAGCATAAGTCCCCATGGATCTGTCTATAACCTGTAGAGTATAGATGTAAGTTTGTTAGTCTCGTTCTGTAGTCCAGTTTTTCTTGTTTTCTTATCTTTTTTGTGTGTTTTCACTGGACTCCTTCAATCAGTCTACAACTTCTTATTGAATGAGATTTATTAAACTGAGAGCACTACGCAATATGTGGTCACACCAAACTGGAATACAATGGTATTAAGTCCTCTTCCTCTCTACTTTTTATATTTGCTAGTATGTAGCCTATTATTTTGTGCTACTTTTTAACCTTTAGAGTGGTATTTTTTTCAAAATTGAAATAGTTTGTTATTGTTGTGCCAAGGTCTTTCTCTTCATATACAGTCTGCAATAGGGAAGATTCTAGGCTATAACTATAACATGGATTATTCTTTCCTATATGCATATCTTTTCATTTTTCTAAATTGAATTGCATGTGCATAGTTTGCCCCAATCCGTAAGTAAATCCAATTGTTTTTGTATGTTGTTCTTATCTGTTGTGGTGGTAACAAGTCCTCCTAACTTGCAGTCGTCTGCATATTTGGCTAACCATACACTATCCAAAGTCGCTATGGTTGCAATTAATATGTTGAAAAGGGTTGGGCCCAAAACCGATCCCTGTGGAATGCCACTAGTCACTTTACCCCATGAGGAGAAATGCCCTTTAACAGCAACCCTTTGGTATCTATTGTTTAACCAGGAACTAATCCAGCTTACAATATTAGGTGATAATTCAATCTTCAGTAATTCCATTATTAAAATGTGGTGGGATACTTTGTCAAAAGCTTTAGCAAAGTCAAGATAAATTACATCACTGGGAATGCCCTTATCAAGTGCCTGACTTATGGGCTCAAAGAAGTAAAGTTGATTCGTCAAGCATGATTTCCCAGAAACAAATCCATGTTGGCTATGATCCATCAATCCCTTGTTCATGAGATGCTCATTAATTCTCCTTTGTAACAATTTTTCCATAACTTTACCAGCTGCAGATGTTAAACTAATTGGTCTGTAGTTCTTTGGTACATCTCTTTGCCTCCTTTATGAATTGCAGTCACCATTGCTATGCACCAATCATTCAATGCTATACCATCCTGCAAAGATTTATTATAGAAATAGGTAAGTGGTTCAGTTATTACCGGGGCTAATTCTTGGATAAGTCTCAGAGCTATCCCATCAGGACCAGGTGAAGTATTAACTTTCAGGGAAAATATTGTATCATAGACTTCAGTGGTACTAATACTGAGTAGATTCATATTAGCCAAATCAATATGTTGAATCTCGGAGTCTTTTTTTTTTTCGAAAACACCAAGAAAGTACCTGTTTAGAGTTTCAGCAATCTCCTCTTTGCCAGTAATTACACCATTAGCCATTTTTAGGGGCCCAATAGTATGTGAATTGCCTTTTAATGTACCAATATAGTTATAGAACTGTTTTTTGTTGTCTTTGACCCCTGATGCTAATTTTATTTCAATTTTTTGTTATGTTCTCTTTATCATTCCTTTTATGTTCTTATTTCACAGTTTAAGTTTATTAAGTAGTTCTGGAGTGTTTGTTTTTTTGAATTTCTGAAATAGTTTTTTCTTTTTCCGAATCTGTTTCTTAATTTTGTTATTCCACCATGGCAGAATACATCTATTTTTGTTATATTTAATTCTTTTAGGTACAAATTTCTCGATGCAGTAAGCAAGATGTTGTTTAATTAATTCCCAGATCAGTTCAAGATTGTTACCGCTAAAATCTTCCTGCCAATTCCATTTACCCAGAAGATTCCTCATTTTCTGATAGTCTGCTTTATGAAAATCACTTACAACTGTCTTTCCTTTAGTGTGTTCAATAGTATTTATATAATGAGCAACTATCATATTGTGATCAGAATCACCAAGTGGTGGATGCAGTTGGATATTATGTACTTTCTCATCACAATTAGTTAAAATTAGGTCTAGTGTGTTATTCCCCCTAGTTGGTAAGTGAACCAATTGTTCAAGATTTAACTGAATAAATTAAGCAATAATGCCTGACAGGGTGTGTGTCATGCTGGGATAACATCACACCTCAGGTGGTTGGGCACGAGGCCGCAGGCTGAGTGCATCCAACAATGGAGGCATGACGTTATCCCAAATGACACACACCCTGGAGGGCATTATTGCTATTATACAGTGGCTTGTTGTTATATATAAAATAAAAAAAATAATTTTAAAGAATGTTTTTTAGTTGTTTCTTAAGAGGAGATGCAAAAAAAGAGGTAATCTAGCTCATCATATAGCTTATCTCCAGGTTCACAGTGAGGCTGAGACTAGACCCGTGGTGTTGTGCGAGATAACATCATGGATCATGGGTCCTGCCCAAGAGTGACCAATCAGAGTCCAGGATTTTTTCTTGCCATTGTATAATAGATCGATAAATTTTCTTTCTAATACTACTTTACTATCTAAAGAGGTCCAATTAATATCAGGTAAGTTGAAATCCCCCATAAGCACATAATCACCAGTAATATTCATAGATTCAGTAATTCTTAATAGAGCATTATTTTGTTCAGTAGTTAAATGTGGAGGATGATAGACCAAACCCACAGACAAATGATTGTTATTTAACAATAATTTAACCCAAATACATTCGCATTCATTTGCATTGTCCTCTGTGTTAAAAATCTCAAAGGATTTAATATCGTCTCTTACATATAAGGCTACACCACCTCCCAAGCAGTTTTTCCTGTTTTTATAAAATCTATTATAATGAGTAATATCCATATTCCATGCATTGTCTGATCCCCAAGTCTCAGTAATACCACAAATTATTATATTATCATCCATAACACGATGTTGTAATTCATCTATTTTGGAGTGTAAATACCTTGATATTTCATCTCTTTTAGTGTTGACCATGTGAGATAATTGATAACGGTGTAAAGGACATACAGTACCTCTCAGGTGCAGCAAACAGAAAACTGAAAAAGCAGAAAGATGAATCAATTAAACGTTTGAAGGGTTCCACGCAAAAATATATTAAGACGGACCAAGGATGTGACATTGCTTTGCCTTGCCTGACTGAAGACATTACCAGTGGTGATTCTACAGCTTTAATATAGTCTTTACACAAAGAGAGAGTCATTTTACCAGTAAATAATTTGTACAGGAGCTACAGACTTTGAACACATCTCCAGTTGCTGTTGAGGATGAAGAGAAAGAAGCATTTACAGCTTCTGTTATAGCAACATCTGCATCAGAAGTATATGATGAGAGTTTAGAAAGTGTTTTTAGTGGTGATGATCCTTGCACTTGGCCTGAGAAAATGAATGATCATATGCGTGTTGGACTGGTTAAAGCAGCACTACTAGATAAAAAAAATCAGATCTTTTACAACAGTTTGTTTCCTGTGCTCTGCTGAGCACTTACCTGGTAATCTTTCTTGTTTTTGCTGCACTATCAACCCGTAATTTGCTGCATTTTTATTTGTTTTGTTTTACATTTCTCCCACCCACCATGTTGAATTGGAACCCTCTACTACCAACTGCACATGCACGTGACTAGCAGTACTACACAGGGACAGCAAGAATGTGCAGCTCAGGGTCCCACAGAAGTAAACAAAAGACATGATGCGATGTGAGGGGGGAGTTCAGCTGCAAATTAGGCAGCTGCCATATTTACTGTAGATCCACAACAATGGAAATACATTTTAAATATCTAAAAAACTAAAGACCACTAGAAAAAAATATTTACAGATATGGAAACCCGAACAATGGCTACATCCTTCCAGACAAAAAACAGAACTTTGATAATCACTTCCTGAGTATCTAGTGCTGCTGCTTTAAGAAAGGACCCAGTAGAATAATTCTGCTATATATCCTTGTTGATAAAAGTGGATAAAGATTTACAGCAGAAAACTATTTATGAAAACTAACAAAGGGAGAGAAGATAGAAAAGACATGGCGTCTTTATTCCACACTGAAAGATGGCTTGTTTTGTTTCTGTTGCAAGTTGTTTAGCATGGGACTCGTGTGTCTAACCAAGGATGGCTTTAGATAATGGCATCACATGACATAACATCTAAGATGTCATGAAACCTCACCAAAGCATATAAGATGCATGACACAATGGAAGGAAGTTGATCTACATGTTGGTGACTATAATCAGCAACAGACTGTGAGTTAGAAAAAACACTGCCATGCTGTCCTTAAATGCGTGATAGTCATTATTCAGCACCTTGTGGGATGCAATATGGTTCTTGGAGGATGTGTTGATCAGCTGTATGTGGGGAGCAATGGAATTTTTCTAGGGCAAGTTGAACTTATGGTGAAATTTCATCCAGTAATGGAAGAAAGTGTCCATGTACAAAAGAAGAACATTTATGACTCCTATTTCAGAAAACTATACAAAATGAATTGATGCATATCACGTCTCAGAATATTCTAAGAAAATCATAGCCAATATTAAGGTTGCAAAGTATTATTCTGTCATTTTAGACTGTACTCCTGATGTTAGTTATCAGGAATAGCTGAGTCTGGTACTGTGATTTGTTAAAATTACAGAGAATGGGGAAGTTAAGATTTCTAAACATTCCATTGAGTTCTTGAAGTGAAAGATACTACAGAACAAGGACTGACTGAAACTCTGCTTCACACTTTAAATACGCACGGTCTTAATCTGAATGATTTTAATGGACAAAGATAATACAATGGCAGTAATATGAAAGATCATTGAATGGGAGTTCAGGCCAGAATTCTCCAAATGAATCATAGAGCATTCTATGTGCCTTGTGATTGTCACTGCATAAACCTTGTTGTTACAGATGCTGCAAATTCATCCATCAGTGCAATGTCCTTTTTGATGTTCTCCAAAGAGTTTATGTATTATGCTCTGCATTAATGCATCAGTGGGATGTCCTTAGGAAGTATTTGAAGGTGACTGTCAAAGCCCTGTGTGAAACTCGATGGGAACATAAAATCAATGCAGTTAAGTCCATTTGGTTCCAGACAGCAGACACTTGTAAAGTGCTATGTGAAATCAAGGATTCAACTAAAGGAAAAGACTGTAGGACCTTTATAGAAGCACAAAGTCTTAAAAAGGAAGTGAGCAGCTTTGTTTTTCTTGTCCATCTTGTGCTCTGGTATGATGTACTGAGCATGCTAAACTATGTAAGCAAAATGATGCCAAATCAAAAGATACAACTAGACACAGTTATAAAGATTATTGAGAGTACCAAGGACCAACTAGCTGCCTACAGAGAAAATGGACTTGGACAGGTATTACAGACTGTAGCAGAACTTGCTGGTCACATGGGTGTGAGTCAAGAGTTTCCACAAAACCATACCCGAAAAGTTAAACTCCAGTTTGATTATGAATGTGGAGATGAATCAGTTCAGAAAAGCCCACATCCCTATTTTTTTTCTACCACCTGTTTGATGTGGCTGTAAGTGCATTGGAGGAGAGATTCAAATTAATGAACAACATTAAAACGTCATTTGGATTTCTCTTCAGTACCTCTAACATAAAAAGAAATTGGAGAAATACATGCTTCTTAATCACTGCAAAGACTTGCAGATATGCTTAAAAAGAAGTGATTGGAATAGTGACATCAATGCAGAAGACGTCAAATGAGTGTCATTCCTTCGCTAGAATGCTTGAACAGAATCGCAGATATTAACATACATTTATAAGAGTGAAGTGATTTAACGCTTTCCGAATGCTTTCATTGTATTTTGTATTTTATTGACTTTACCAGTGACTGTTACATCAGCATAATGCAGGTTTTCCAAATTAAAACTTATGAAAACCGTCCTTTGTTCTTTCGTGTGTCAAGAGAGACTTAACTATTAGCCACACTTTCTATCAAAAGGGAAGAAGCAAGGAAACCTGATTATGAGGATGTAATCAAAAACTTTCCTGCGGAAACTCTAGAGGAGTTAGCTTCTTGTAAATTCCAGTTTTACATGAGCGTGTAGCATTGTTATAAATACTGCCCAGGTTTGTAAATAGTAATACATGTTCTGCTAACTAATTTAAAGTGAGACGCTTCAAACTAACAGTAAAAATGCCCTAGTACTTGTTTGAATTTTGTAAATATTGCCAATATTTGTAAATATGTTTTACATTTCTATTCATTCTTAAAGCAGATTTGTACACAGCTCTATAGTGCGATAAACTAAAACATTATATTTATAGTGCAATAACAAAAATTAAATATTTTATTTCTGTAACAACAATTGGTGCAATAACTAGCCACCATTTATGAAACAAGTGTAGTAACAATATAATGACAAAGTTTTATGTTTTCTTGACTAGTAAGTAAAATAACTTTCCATATGCGTTGTAGCATTTATCACTTTATTTACCTGTTGTTAATCCCTGCTTATAATGCCTGAGGAGTGGGCTGATGTATGTGATGTAACTAAGCATTTTTTAGTTCCCTAACAACTTGTTATAGATTGTGTGCTCAATGAATACAGTTGATTTTAGCAACATGCTGCAATGGTTTACTGCTTTCAGTGTAAGACAATTGAGATTAGCATTGAAAGATCTATCTTATCTTGACATGGTGCAAAACTGCAGTGGGAGTAGAGGCACAAATGATGGGGGGGTTACATGCATTGAAGGGGGGCCCCAGAGGGGGTTTGCAAAGGGCTTAGGCTGCCCCTGTGGGCAACCGTGAGAGGAGAGAAGAGACTGCAAGGAGCCAAGCAGTTTCATTGTGTTAGCAAGGCTGCTGGTAATGAGAGAAGACACCATGAGGAGCTGCACTCAGCGGTGTTGGGAGACAGATTACTTAAATGTCTCAGAGTGAGAGTGAGCAGGCATGCAGCAGCAGGGTAGTGATATCCCTGTGGCTGAGCAAGGTAAAGAGGACTTGCATCTTCTTCCCATTCTGTTGTTCTGGGATAACAGCACAGAGTTCTGAGGTCTTCAGCCAATCAGCTCCCTACTATTTCCCCACCCATTTCATAATAAGCAATAAGCCATGACAGGATGTGGGTTATTGGGAGAAATTTCCTTTGCCTTGTGTAGTGTGTCATGAGGCACAGCTGACTGACTTCATTAATGAGATGTGTGTTATCCTCCAGTTACCCAAATCCTTGAGTATATAATTGCAATTATAAAATGGAACCATGTGTAAAATTAATTTAAAAATATGTTTAATTAGGTTACAGGACTTTTTATGACCACTATATAATTACAGCTAAATTATAGCATCAAAACAGCATATAAACAACAACAGTAAACTTTTAAAAGGCTATCAGAAAAATAATTAAAAAGGATACTACATTATAAAAAAGTGAAGTGTACAATATTACAAAACTAAGTAAAAGTATACAACATTACAAAAATAAGTAAACGTATATATTACAAAAATACATAAAAATATAAATTACAAAAATAAGTTAATGTATAATTACAAAATAAGTAAAAGTATAGAACATTACAAAAATAAGTAAGAAGCATACAACATTACCAAAATAAGTAAAAGTATATATTGCAAAAATAAATACAAATATAAATTGCAAAAATAAGATTATGTATACATTATAAAATAAGTAAAAGTTAGAACATTACAAAAATAAGTAAAAGTATACAATATTACAAAAAATAAGTAAAAGTATACAGCATTACAAAAACAAGTGAAAGTCTGTAGCATTACTAGAATAAGTAAACAGACACAACATTACAAAAAAGTCAATGGATACAACATTACAAAAATAGGTAGAATTATGCAACAATACAACATGAGTAAACATATACAACATCACAAAAATAAGTAAAAGTATACAACAGTAAGTAAAAATATGCAACATCGCAATGAATTTACATGCAAGTTTCATACTGTACATGTATTAGGATGGTTCTACCACATTTTGGATGGCAAATGGCATAACACCACACCAAGACAATAAATGTTTTGATTGCAGACATGGCTTGGGACAGTGAGTTTTTAGAAACTTCAAAATCCCGCATCTTAGTTCAGGAATGAAAGGAAATGAAAAGACAATATGAGTACAGTACATTAATATTTTTGATGCACATACATCATTGCTTAAAACTACATAGTGACTAACAAATGCTGCTGTATTAAGCAAACTACCACAAAGCGTAATGATAGGCCTATTCTCTTCTTCTTCTTTAGAAACAAACTCTAAACTGTTTCAATTGCAATATTGTATCTTCTGTGGAACTGTAAACTATTGAGCTGAGCAATATTGTATTTTGTGTGGAACTTTTAACAGATGAACTGTGAAATATTTTATCCCGTGGGGGAAATGTAAACTAATGAACTATACAATACTGTATTTTGTGTAAAACTGGAAATCAATGAACTGTGCAATATTACGTCTTGTGTGGAACTGTAAACTAATGAATGGTTTAGTAATAATAATAACCTTTATTTAAATGAAGTGCCTTTCAAAATATCAAGGCGCTGTACAGTAAGGTTAAAACAACAATGATAAAATCAGCAAAAATAATTAAATAATCTGTCGGGTCCCTTCAGTCCATTCCACTAAAGGTCTGATGCCATAGAAAAGTTTTCAGTGGCTGTTTAAATCCCCCCAGAGTCACGCACTCCCGCAGCTGACGGGGTAGATAATTCCAGAGGGTAGGGGCCACGTACATAAATGCACAGGCCCCAGAAGATTTTAAAGACACCCTTGGAATCTCCAGCAACCCCTCATCAGCTGAACGGAGCTGTCACTCAGGGCAGTAAGGAACAAGAACTGTATACTGTACCCTGGGACAGAGTTAGCTGGCCTTGTCTAAGTTTAGGAGGAAACCTAATGTTTGCAGGGTGCTCCAGACTGTTTCAATTAAGCACAATGTGTCTTCTTTTGTTTATTCACACACTAGCCAGTTATCTAGGTCAGGAAATATCACCATGCCCTGCCTGCACAGGTAGACTGCCACCACTGACAAGCACTTTGTGAATCCTCTTGGTGCTGTGGTCAGACCAAAAGGCATTGCTTTGAACTGAAACTGAGCATGCCCAAATCTGTACTTCAAATACAGTACTTTCTGTGGCAGGGTCTTATTGGGATGTGAAAATACATATCACTTAAGCCCTGTGACCCCAGCCAATCTCCAGGCAGGCTTTAGATAGTGGGAAGTTGACTAGTTCCAGGAGCACAGATTAAAATAAACTACAGGGAAACATAGTGGCAGTAAATAAAGACAGTATATGCCCAGGAGGTCAGAAAAGCAGACACTCCTTGTAAGTTGAATATCAGAAGGTTTTTTCCTATAAGTTTTTGCTATGTAATCTAAGAAAAAACACCAGTCCTGAAGAAGTGGCATAGCCATTAAACATCGATACTTATGGCGGAAGACATAATGAATGGGATTCTGGAACTACCTAGGAGTTGATCCCTCTTTTTGTGTTTCTGCCTAGAAGTGCTCCTCTGATACACTTTTGTTTACAATTAAATTTCAGGTGTCGTCGGTTGTCAAGACTGCCTTTTACCATCTGAGGAATATCACCTGGATTAAGCACCTCATTCCACCTGATTACCTCCCAACTTTGGTCCACACTTTTGTGACCTCTTGCCTTGACTACTGTAACTCCCTATACCTAAGGCTACCGGGGGTTGATATCTGTCACTTGCAGCTGGTGCAGAATGCGACAGCTAGGTTGTTGACTGGGCTACCTCAAGTTTTTCATGTCATGCCTGTGCTGCATGGCCTGCACTGGCTGCCTATTCAGTGGCAAATCACCTTCAAGGTTGGCTTGCTAACCTATAAGGCCCTACACAGACAGGGGCCATGCTATCTGCAAGAGCTTCTTTGCCCCATTGCACCCCCCACTCACCCCGCTCCACTGACGAGGGATTGCTAGAGATTCACAGGGTTTGTTTGAAGACCTCTGGGGTCTGAGCATTTGAATCTGTGGCCCCCATCCTGTGGAATTATCTACCTCATCGGATAACAGAGTGCCTGACGGTGGAGAATTTTAAATCTGCTTTAAAAGCATATTTGTTTGATCTTGCTTTCTCTGATTTTGAATTAGTTTGTAGCCAATATTTACTAAGTATTTATGGTTTTTAGCTGTGGTTTTATAAGTTTGTGTGCTAGCGTTCTGGTTCCTATGAGAATAGCGCTATTTTATAAATAAAGATTGCTTGCTTGCTTCCCCTAGGCTAAGCTAAGCCTTGGACCTCGTTGTACATATCTGCATAAGAGTAAGCGTGTCTTATAAACTGATCACAGAAGGTGGAACCCTGGTCACTATGCTTGCAAAAGAAAAATGGGAAACTGAAACAAAGAAGAAATTCACTTAATATGAATGGTCCTCAACATGGTCAAATGCAACAAAATGTAGTAGAGAGGTTCAAAGGGAGCTAATCCAGTTTAAAATAATACATTAATAATACCAAACTCCCAGATCACTTAAAAATTGGATATTTAACTGATGAATCCTGCTGGAGGTGTGGACATGACCTGGCTGACTTTACTCATCTTCAAAGTTGTCCAAGTATTCAACACTTATGGCATCAAACATATGGGATATGTACAAAAAAGTCACTAAAAATCACATATCAGTATTCCCAGATACATTTTTGTCAGGAATACTATACTTTCTGTCTAGACCCTAACCAAAAATAAAAAAGAGAATAATGGATAGCTCATTGGGTATTACCGGTGAGTAATACCATCGAGAGGTTCCTGTGTCCAGAACCTCAAGATGGTATCTCACCGGTAATGCCCTGTGAGATATCCATTATTTTTTTTTAATATATGATTTTCAGCTTTTTCAGTCTCCTTGGATGCCAAAGACTGCTGCAGAGAACAAGAGCCATCTGAAACATACTTTCTACCCGATGCTTTTCTCCATATTTTTATATGAAGGCTGTTTTACAGGAGAGCACTCTCATGAAGCTGGAGCAGACAAAGTCAGATGTTTAACTGCATTTTTTTCTTTGTTTTAGGGCAGAAAACTTTGTAGAGTTCATAATTTTCAAAATCTTGATCTGGGCCAAAACAATCTAAACAAAGGTTATGGCCATCTCTTTTTGCCAACCAATGCTTACAGGATATGTTCTTGTTAAATCCTGTAGGCCCTGTTATCATTCTAGACCTTCCTGTCATGCCAATTTGACAAGGAGTATAAAAAAGTGCAATTCTTTAAAAAAAAAAAAAAAAAAGTCCAATTTAAACAAAATGTATTTATTTTGTTTGATTTGGAACCGGGAACCCAGACTGGGAACCAGTAAAAATGCATTTCTCCCAGTTCCAACAACTGCAAAGGAACCAGTAAAAAAGATACATTTAAATAAATTGAAAATAAATGAACACAGACTATCAAATAAACTCAAAAACATTACCACAGGGCAATCCTGGAAACAGGCGTTGCCCAGAGATCCTATCCTGTTAAAAAATAAATACAATTCTAAATAAAATTCAATCCAATACAAAATAAAATGGTAGTCAAACCTAAGAAAACTTACTGTAGCCTCAGGGACTGGAACAAGACTGATCTCTTCAGCGGAAGAACAAACCTGCCATTGGAATGTCAGGAGGAGGGGGATCGTACGGTAAAGTTTGAACAGTGATATTCTAAAGTTCCATCTGCCGGGTAACATCACAGTGCTACTAATTGCAAGACATCACAAACAGAGTCTCTTGCTAGAACTTCAGTCTCGTGATAGATGACATATTGGACCACAATTTTGCCCTGGGATGAAATGATGGCCAACTCCACAGAATAGGAAATATTCATGTTATTTCTACCAAAATTGCAGCTATAGCAAGCTGGATTATTTCCTGCTCTCTTCCAAATTGTGCAATGCAGCTCTGAAAGCTAAATAAGGGATATCCTTATCTCAGATCGTGCATCTATGTTTGTCACCACTCTGACTGGTGACACCTTCCCTAGGGCAGGCATATAGAAGCAAAATATCTCATTCAAACAGGAGCAGGCATTTTGCATGCAGATCAGTGACAAAATAGAAGCTTATTTTCAGCTCTGCAGTAACACTGCAGATGTAACAAAAGCCAGATTCTGGGATGGCTTCAAGGCTTGTGTCTGGAGGTTTGTTATTTATAAAGTCACGTGCAACAGCTCAGGATAAAAGATCATAGATGCTTCAATGTACCTTTCCTGGGTATAAATATTTTAATAAATAAAATAGTCCAGAGAGCAGGAATAGGAACAAGAGAGGGATTGCTTAGCCACAGACCAGCAACAGATCAATAAAAACTTTGAAGGATTCTTAAAGAACATATAACCCTAAAGGCATTTTTTTATGATAGTCTGGGGCAGCTTACTGTAAGTACATTTCATCTGTATCCCGTGGTTATTGTGCTGGACAATATCATATATTTATAGGTAAAGCTGCAGAGTACATTCACACAACCAAGAAGGTTTTATCCTTTGCATCAGTAAAAGCAACAGTTATGAAGAGAAACAAGCTCTGGGTCTGTCAGTCCAGTAACTAACCCCCTGCCCCCTAGTAGCAGGAGTGGGGTTGTTACATATAAGCAAAAGCAACAGTTTATACAGAGAAGTAGGTTCTTGGTCTGGCAGCCTGGTAACCAAACTGTCACCCCCTAGTGGCAGGACGAGGTTGTTATATATTAACAAAAGCAATAGTTACACAGAGAGATAGGAACTAGGTCTGGCAGTCTGGTAACCAACTAACCCCTGCCCCTAGTGGCAGGAAGGGGTTGTTACACATAAGCGGAAGTAGCAATTATGCAGAGAAGTGCACCCTAAATAACTCTTAGCTCAACTCAAAAAGTGCCATTCACACTCAAAAACAAATCATTGACCTAGGTTTGTAAGTGGATTTTAGAGCTGGATCGGTAGGCCAGCGGGCTGGAGTGATGCTGCCATACAACAGCACTTTCAGCTTGGGAAGGATAGGATTGGATTCCACAGCTGCAGCCACCCCTGCACTGGGCCAAGGAGCTTGTCTGCTCCACATGATGTCACTTCGTGCTGGCAGGCCTGTTGGGGCACTACCCGGCTCCAAGCAAGAAGGGGTGGAGCAATGCAAGGGGAGGGAGAAAACAGAAGAACTCTGCATCCCCAATCCACCAGAATGGTAGTTCCGGCACCCTCAGGCCCAGCTCTGCATGGATCTCTGCTGACTCTGACGTTGAGGGGAGCAGCTGATGGGATTGGGAGGTCACCGGCCTGATAGAAGTCATAGGTGGCAGCTCGGAGCAAATATGGAAAAAGAAGCAGTTCACACATTATGTAGAACTGAAACTGACAGAAAATATTGAGGACTCCAACCCCCCAAGCAAATACTGTATATTTTTTTTATAAAGTTTTTTGTCCCCCAGTCACCACCACATATCTGCTTCAGGCTTGTCCTGATTCTCCCAGTGTCACCCGCCACTCCCCCCAGTTTCACCCCAGCAGGGATCTATGTGGGGTGGGATCTGAAGATAATGGCGTCATCATTAATGGCGACCAGCGCGCATTCAGTTTTCTGGTGTTCTCCCTGCCCTTGGCCACTGCTCGTCCCAAAGCAGACAGTGTCCCTGCAGACCTTGCGTATACGTAGTGTGTCCCTGTAATGGAGCAAGCTCCCTAGATCACCACAGCAGCCGCTAGTACAGCAGAATCTCGTACTTGTCTTTTGCTGCTCGGCAACAACTCCTCAGCTCCTCCCCGCCCACTCGTCTAGCTCCTGAGTCTGCTTCTGAACTTGGAATCACCAGCGTGATAGTGCATTGTACTACTGGGCCATCAAACGGCCCCAGGCAGATACCTTTCTAACAACTGCAGGGCCCAACAGAAAAAATACCTATTAATTTAAGGTCGGGAGAGACACTAGGTTCATCATGTCCATCCCCTTTGCCTTATAAGCAGGGATACAAAAAAAGTAATTTATGCAAACGTATTCATTCAAAGAGGCACTACCTACCCATCCTACCAGTCAGTGTACCTGTTGACTCCCTTAGTAACAATGAACCAATGTTATATAGCATGCTCTACCCAGTAATCAAAAGCAAAGTGTCATCTTTATTCTGTGTTTTGCAAATAAAAACCAGTCAGGGAGCTTTCTGATATGCTGAGGCCTCCGCCGGATGGTAACTAGCTCAGCCCTTGGTTCCAATATATTTCCAGTCACTGGAGTCATTCTATAGATGGCTGTAAACCATGTAGGTTAAACTCTCTTATCACTTGGTTTGTGTGAGTTTTCTTCCATTTTCCCTGCAATTCAATCAGGTATAATGCAAGAACCTATACTCTTCTTAAAATTTTAGAGATTTTTTTTTTTTATTATTTAGTTGTTTAACCAGGTATAGCACACTAAGCTGAAAGCTTTTTTACAGGAGCGACCTGGGAGCACAAGGAGGTTAAGTGACTTGCTCAGGGTCACACAGTATGCACATGGAAGTTGTGGGATTCAAACCCAGGTCTGGCTGCTGGATGTCACCAGATTTGCAATTCAGAGCCTTAGACCACTGCGCTATACTGCCTCCTACCACTGCGCTATACTGCCTCCTAAATTCCTCCTAAAACGCTGGATTCATTTTAGAGTGGTGAGTTTGTGTGCCCGTCTTGGGATTTGGGATTTTTAGGGCACGGATTTTATAATTGCTTTAGGTAGCCAATATGTGTAAACCATTACGTGGGCCCCTCCTCTCCTATTCACCCATCCAGCTACACAAGTACCGTCCATTCCTCAGGCCACACCTCCCAATTTTTTTTTTTTTTAAATATGAGATTTTGGCTCCTCAGTCTGACAAGGCGAACATACTGCCATCTCACCGTTTCAGCCATTATGAAGCCTGGACCCCGGGGATTTATCCCATTACAATCTCCACTGGCTGCTGTAATCCCTGTCCCTATGGGGACGTTGTGATTATGACCAAGGTCCCAGTGGAAGCATACACATGTGCACACCCTGTCGTATGCTCTGCCATATTCCCTTCTCCCAACGGCTCAGCTGCTGAGGCAGTGCTGGCCTCCCTACCTTGGAGAAGGACACCTTCTACTGGGTGCTCAATCCTCCTCCTCCTCTTTCCCTTCGGCCAGCCCCTGATAACCCAGACTTGTTCCAGAACCTGGGTCGCCAGTGTCACTAGTGGTAGCACCATGACTGCACCAATGGGCAGGCCCCACAGGGTTTTTTTAACCACTGTAACAGATTCAGCACTCTAAGAAGAGCAAGCTGGCATGATAGAATGTGTCAATGAGATCTAGGACCTACCTGGTTGGTACTGTAGTCCCCTACCAGGAGGCTATGGTCCTGGTGTTCACTGGAATTGCAAGACACTCCTTAGAGTATGGCAATTTCACTTTAGCTTTAAAGATGGCTGTGGTGAGATCTCTCCTCAAACAACAATCTTTAGACCAAGACATTCAGGCAAACTACAGACCTAGCTCAAACCTCCTTTTTTCAGGAAGGTACCTGAGAAAGTGGTGGCATCACAATTTGAGGCTTAGCTGGAATGTTATTACTTCTTCTAACCCTGCCAGTATGTCTTCACACTCAGCACAGCATTGAGGCTACTCTGAACAGGGTGCTGACTGAGTGATCTCCTTTTGGCAAGAGACAGGGATGACCAGTCTGTGGTTGCTACTGGGACAGTTTTGCCTGGGTTTACGTCCTTCCTGGCCAGAACTTTGTTATCGTGGGCACGGGAGGGGGCCACTTTGTGCACTTTTGTTTTAGGTGATAGTGAGGGTATTTTCATTGTTGAGCAGGACAAGAAAACCAAGACTGGGCCTGTACCAGATCCAAACCACCCAGCACATCTAGTTGTTCTGCTCATCCTTATTTGAAACCACAGTGGTTTCCTCATCAGTAGGATGCCCTAAACTGATTCACAGAAGAAGAGGTCAAATCAAGCAATTATGGGCTGGCCCGGTGGCATGGAAGGTTGAGACATTGGGGCCTTACCTCCTGCTATGCCAATGACCTGTGTTTGCAGTGCAAGTGGGTTGCTGGGGGTTGACTGGGGAGGAAGAGGATCAAACACCTGGAGGACAGCTGTCCTCTCCTGGGAAGGGAAGGTTGGTGTTCCCGCTGAATGACTACCCCCAGATGGATGACTGAGGGCAGTGCGGGTTAGGGATGCCAATGAAGGGAGGGCACTGTGGGACCCTGCAGCATGCACGTGCCTCCACTCATGCCCACAGATGTGTATGCCCCAGTGAAGAGGGAGGGAAAAGAAAACTGGGAAATTGTGGGATGCTGCAGACTACATGAAGACTGAGCCATGCTCTCGACCTGCAGCCCTGACTGGCTGAAATGGATGTATGTGTACCGGGGGGGGAGGGACTGCCTGTGACAGGGCTGAATAAGGCCCTGCCCCATTTGTTATGCAGAAAGAGTTTAAACGCAAGGGTCTGTTCTATCCTCTTCTTTTCTGTCACTTGTCTGTCTGGTTGTGCGACCAAATTTTCTTGTGAGACCTAGGAACTGATCACTCTTTAATTTTTTTTTTTTTCCCACCTCCTCCTAGCTGCCGGCCACCCAATGTTCAGCCCGGTCACGGGCCAACGGCTTCCACCCCCCCACATCGGCCTCGGGTCCTCCGATACCCCGTGGCTTGCCCCCCACGGTGGGGCTGCGGGATGCCTCGCTCTCCCCATCCCGCAGAGACCGTAATTGGTCGGAGGACTGGCCTGGGGGGCTAATCAAAGCTGCGCCGGGCTTCATGGAGTGTGGCCAGCAGCCGCCCATTTCCCTCTTTTTCGGGGAGGCGGGGTCGCGGAATGACGCTCCAGCGTCCGCCCGCCTCAATCTTTTGAGCTGGGCAGCGTGGGTGCTCAGCCTCCGCTAGGAGTCCCCATCGCCCGGATGCTACCTCATCCTTCTCCCGAGAAGGAGAGCAGTCCAACGGACGCCAATCTCTTCTCCTCCCCCGCCGCCCTCCGACGACTCGGGTCCATTCTAACCTGTCGCCAAGTGCCGCAAGCGGAAATTAACCGCTGCGCTCGACGAGCCGGTTGTGGAACTGATCACTCTGACAGTTTTGCAACTCTCTGCCTCTCGCTATCTCTCTGCCTTCCCTTACTGTTTTGCCTTTTCTTCGCCCTTGCTTGTCTGCAGTCATAAAAAATATATGTGACTCTCTGTAAAAGTGTATGTGACTCTGGGATCCCTTTGTTTAAAACTGTATATATACTAGTTATACTGTTGAAATGATTGCAAAAGGCTAATTGGAATTTAAGGAGATAACCTGAGAAGCTGGTTTGCAAACTTTCTGAGATGCTGTAAACAAGAAGTCAGTTCTGGGTTATTACATTCTTTTTGCTGCACCTGCAAGGAATGAAACTTACAAGAACATTCTGTGAGAAGCAAACTCTCTTAACTAGTTCCCAAAGACTTATACAAAGAGCAGCAATGCTTTTGCTAGAGAGAGACAAGGAAAGTGAGAGACTGAGAGACTGAAACTTGGAATTAAGAGAAGAAACACTCAGAAGAAGGACTTTGTTTTCCCTGTTTGCACTGGCTTTGTAAACAGTTGTACTGAGCAATTTTATTTTTATGTTGCTGTTATTTAGAAAAAGAAAACATTATTTGCGAGTTTTGAAACTGCTCCTGGTTTACCTATGCTTCCTGACCTGTGCCTCGGAGACACTGCGCCCCACCCCCGGTCCTGCCACTAGGGGAAAATCTGTGAGGGATTTCCTGGTGTCGGGTTGGGGTCAGGAGAGGAGCAACGTGGCAAGCAAGGGCAGATGTGAGCTCTCTTGCGGAGAGAGCTAAAGCCCATCTGACAGCAGGAGTCCTGGGGGAGAAAAGACAAGGATAAAAAAAAAATCAAGCAATTATTTCAATCTACTGCTTATTTCTAAGTTGTCCTCCTTTTAGCAAGCCATTACACACCAGAGGAATCTCCTACTCCCCTTCTTCATTTTATTAATAATCTCTACCTACCCTTTCCCCAAGGCATATTTTGATTTTCTATCCACATCCACTCATTTTATATTGTTGCCACAGCGACCACATCACTGCTGTTTTGTGACTTTTGCCAAAAAATGAATGAGCACCAAACAAAACCATTACATCACAAATACAGTATCTGCAGTCCAGTCCTATTTTATTCATCACATGATTTTTATCTGCACTGACAGCTTTATATCAATATTGAAAATGAAAAGTAACCCAACACAAGTGCTGTTCTTTTGCTCTTAAAAATCCATGCGGCAGAAAGCCAGACCTTAAATCAAAGCAGATACTTATAGTCTAAGGTAACAGCATATTATTGAATTTCATCACACTGAACAGTCAAGCACAGTCACAGAATCGACATCCAGACCACTGTTGCATGCATGCCCATTTTTGCTTTGGACCTGCCTTGCAATAATAATGTCTAAGCCTTTAATCAATGCTTTGTCTTTTTTGTTTCCTCTAAATGTCAAATGGAACCTCTCTGTAAATAAGTACTATTAATGTCCAATTTTATTAATGTCCAGTGTATTACCACTCTGTTAATTTTGCTCTACTTCTGTATGTAATCCATACCCGGGTCACCCCTGAAAAAGGGACTGTACTGTCTCAGTGGACTCACCTGGTCACCAAAACTCAAATAAATAAATAAATAATATAGAGACAAATTAAATGGGAGTTGCCACCTCTGGAAGAGTTTTGAAAAACATATTTAGACACAGTTCAGCCAATGTTTCCCATTTTTCTCTGTTCTGTATGTTCATTATTTTGGAACTCTCTGTGAAAACAGTACGTTCTTTTAACAATTATCTGATCCAGCATTTTATTCCCTATCTTAAGTCGCACACTTCAACATATGGCATCCCAGTCATTTCCACAGCAACAGAGATGTATGACTAGAGAAGATAAGAGAAAGATTGTGTTTTCATGTAACTAGGATTAGTAACAAGGGTCTGTGAGACAAGAACTATAGAGTACTGCTCAATGGCACTGGGATTGGGTCGGCCAGTGCATCCTAGTTTGGTGGGGGTGGCAATGCATTCTGCTGCTACAGCAACCAGCCCTTATGGTGGTCCAGACAACTTGTTCCTCTGTAGGGGCTCACGGTGCATGTATAAAGCTAACAGTGGCACTTCACAGAGCAGGGTGGGAGATCGGGGATGAGAAGGCACCTGGGGATGAAAGATGCAAACAGAAAACATGGCAGCTGTTAGGATGAGGGTGCTAGTACTCTCGGACATGGCACCCCCAGTGGATCCCTGTAGCACTGGGTGAAGGTAAGTGAGGAGTCCAGTCTGTGAGTTAGCCAAAGGGGAGTGAGCTGGACACTTAAAAAAAAAAAAAAAGAAAGAACTATAGAAAATGAAATATAAGGGATAAACGTTATGTTTTTCAAAGTTTTACCACCTTCATCAGCTGCTCTTTTAAAACTAATGATGTTGGTGGACATTGCTCATGCCACCTGGAGGTACCATTCTTCAATGAGCTGGGAAGCCGAGGTCCCCACTGACTTATTGGCAGACATGAAATTTTCTTTCAGAGCCAGTCTGTGAGCCACAAATGCAAATACACTCTCCAATGAAGACTACAAGAATGTAACTCCCAAAACCAAAAAAGTTTGCTGACCCGGTGGCACTGAGGGTTGAGACACTGGACGCCACACTTCGCGCCATACCGGTGATCCGGGTTTGGTGACAGACACAGGTAGCTGGGGGTCGACAGGGGAGGGAGAGGATGGAGTGTCCAGAGGACAGCTCTCCTCTCCTTGGGGAGGGATTATGGGTTGCTCGGTGTCCTAGTGCCCCCTGAAGGAGATCGGGGGCATTGCAGGTACACCAGCCAGTACAAGAGGTGGAGTATAGCAGACACCAGCAGGGCAGTCATGTACAGGTGCCATTGCACGTCACACTCCTAGGGGAGGAAACTAAGAAAAAAAATCCCCGTCCTCGGTGATAGGAGATGGCACCTTACCCCACCGAGCCACACTCTAGCACTGGACTTCTCTCCTCTCCTGGCTGACTGCCCAGCTGGCACATTGGATTTCAGATAGAGCACCCTGGGTGAATAGGGTGGCCCAACCTCAGGGAGCGCAGAGCTGGCGGTTCTGCCGAGCTGGTGCGGGGTGAGGAGAGAGCTTCAGGTGGGAGGGACATCTCACGGTGTGCGGTGGATGCCTGAGAGAGTTCCCTGTAGGTACGGAGTATAAAGAAAGTATACAAAAAAAAAGTTCCATATCTTAATGATCAGTGATATACGGCAGCTATTCCACACTGCTATCCAATAGTTAATTCAAAATAGAAAAATTAACTTTCACTAAAAGAAGGGGAGAAAATACAAGCTTCATTCAAAAAAGGCTACCAGAAAATCCCTTCTTATCCTGGGAGACTCTATGATACGCGATGTAGAGTCTCACCTACAAAGGAATCAAACCAGGGTTACAACTCGACACCTACCAGGGGCATCATCATGGAGGGACAAGGAACACATACAAAAGATTGCATGCAGCTCTGACACAAACACGCAAGTCCTAGTCCACCTAGGAACTAACAACCTCACCAGTCACTCAGTGGAGGAGACTAAACAAAATCTCACTGCACTAGGAGACAGGCTGTCTTCCTTTACATCCGGATTATTCTTCTATGAAATTCTGCCTGTCTGGGAGAAGGGGAACAGCAGGCAAAATGTAAGAGAAAAGGAAATCACAGAGCTAAACATTTGGCTCAAAGACTGATGCGAGACTAAAGGCCATCATTATTTAGGGGACTGGAGGTACTTCTGGGAATGGAAGTTCTGTAAATATGATGGCTTACACCTTACAAAGGAAGGAGTCTGTGCTCAGGACCAGAAATTCAATGTCTTTCATAGTCATTTAAACTAGGAAAAGAGGAGAGGGCATTAGCACCCCACAAGTTGCATGTGAAAGCTAATGCCCCTCCCCCATCACCTATTAGCGAATCGATCTTTCGTCTGGACAGAGAACCCACTAACATATCACCAGAATAGGAGAAAGATCAGATCACACTAGTAAAATGGTGCAACACCCGAGCCAGTCCACCCTTTGAGAGCATATCACAAAATATCAGTAGAAAAAACAGGTATGGCGTGCAATGTGCATCAATGCTCGTAGCCTATACAATAAAGTCCCAGACCTCACCACCATAATGACAGAAGCTCAGCTAGACTGGGTAGCAGTGACAGAGAAATGGTTCAAAGAGAACCACACCCAGGATGTTGCAGTCCCAGGCTACACTCTGTTTAGGAGGGACAGAGAAGACAAAAAGGGCGGAGGTGTGGCAATCTATGTCAAGGATGAAATAAATCCCACTAAGATCCAGGGGGCAAGCAACAATACTGAGTTCCTATGGGTAACCCTTGGCACAGGAAATAAAACCCCATTACGGGTGGGAATAGTTTACAGACTCCCATTACAAGAAATAGAAAGGGATAAGGAGCTTCTTGAAACAATCCTTACGATGGCTGACAAAGGTGAGCTACTGCTTGTAGGAGACTTCAATCTGCCTGATGTGAACTGGGTCTCCTAAACAGCCTCATCAGAAAAGAGCAAGAAATTCCTCATTGCTCTGCAAGAGGTGAATCTAACACATCTAGTAGATTCATCAACAAGGGAAGATGCAATCTTAGACCTTATGCTAACAAACAGCCCAAGGATAGCTGACGTTAAAGTAGGAATCAATTTGAGCTCCGGCGATCACAGATCAATACGGTTCAAAGTCAATAGACAAGAAGTCACCAGCCACACTAGATTAAAAATCTTCAACTTCAAAAATGCTAACTTCATCAAGATGAAGTCTGCCTTTTCAAGACTATATGAAAACATAAAAGATGGATACATCGAAGAGATATGGACAGCATCGAAGAAGTCATTAAACATTGTCACAGCAAAATACTCAAAGGTAATCAGTAAAACCAAAAGAAGGAGAAAACTTCTCTGGTTTATGAAAGAGGTAGCACTGAAAATAAAAGAAAAGAAAAAAGCCTTCAGACAGTATAAAGAAACAAAGAAAGACCGTGATAGGGAAGAATACAGGACCAAGGTCAAAGAGGCCAGGAAGGAAATCAGGTTAGTCAAAGCACAAATTGAAGAAAAAATTGTGGCAGAAATTAAAAGGGGTGACAAAACCTTCTATAGGTATATCCAGGAAAAAGAAAGACCAGGGGGCAAAAGTCAGACTAAGGAACAAGGGAGGACAGCAGGTGGAGGATGATATGCAGAAAGCAGAAGTATTGAACGAATACTTCTGCTCTGTTTTTATGAGAGAACAGAATGATAATGGTCCAACTCTAGCTACAGGTCTCCACATCCAGGAAGCAGTCACAAGCCCCTTTACAAAGGAGAGGGCCCTAGAAAAATTAAATAAATTGAAGACAGACAAAGCTATGGAACCAGATGGAATTCATCCTCAGGTATTGAAAGAACTTCGGGAGGAACATCTCGCTCCATTGGTCGAACTCTTTAATAAATCACTGGAGAGTGGACAGGTAGAAGAGGACTGGAAAAAGGCCACTGTGGTACCTCTACACAAGAGTGGAAGTAAGGAAGAGAAAGGGAACTACCGCCCTGTCAGCCTTACCTCAAATGTGGGGAAAATTATGGAATCGTTACTAAACAAAAAGGATAGTGGCATACCTGGAAACCAGTGAGAGGCTAGATCCTAAGAAGCATGGCTTCACAACTGGTAGATCATGCCAGACACACATGATAGAATTCTTTGACTGGATGACAAAAGTAGTAGACCAAGGCGGGGCAGTAGATGTTGCATATCTAGACTTTAGTAAGGCCTTTGATTCTGTCCCCCACAGGAGGCTTATTAAGAAAATGGAAAATGCAGGTGTAGGAGAGAAAAGTGTTCATTGGGTGAGAAACTGGCTTCAGAGGAGGACCCAGAATGTTGTAGTGAACGGCACCCTGTCGAGAGAGGGGATGGTGACCGGGGGGTTCTGCAGGGTTTGGTGCTTGGACCAATCCTCATCAACATATTCATCAGCAACATCACAGATGGGTTGAAGGGCAAAGTATTCCTGTTTGCAGATGACACCAAGATCTGCAACAGAGTGGACACACAGGAAGGGGCCATAGCAATGGAATCAGACCTAACAAAACTGGAAGAATGGTCCAGAACTTGGCAGTTGAAGTTCAATGCCAAGAAGTGTAAGGTCATGCACCTAGGGAAAAGAAACCCAGGAAACAATTACTATCTAAGGGGAAAACAATTTAGCCATCACAAACCTCGAATGGAACTAGGGGTCACGGCGTCCAATGACCTAAAGGTAGGGAGACAATGTGAGAAGGCGGCACAGAAAGCTAGTAACATCCTCAGTTGCATCGGAAGAGGGATCACAAGCAGAAAGTGCGAAGTGATAATCCCACTTGACAGATCCTTGGTGAGGGCACACCTGGAACACTGTGTCCAGTTCTGGAGACCCCACCTTAAAAAGGATATAGGCCTTCTGGAAACTGCGCAAAGAAGAGCTACAAAGATGGTTCAGGACACCACTATGAACCCTATGAGACAAGATTTAAAGAATTAAACATGTACTCCCTGGAACAGAGGAGAAACAGAGGAAACATGATAGAAATCTTTAAATACCTAAAGGGTATAAACTCAGCACAGAATCAGAACCTCTTCCCAGAAAATAAGGAGGCACATACTAGAAGCCAAAACAGATGTCTAACAGGAGGGATATTTCAGAGCAACATTAGGAAGTTTTTCCTTCACAGAAAGGGTGATAAAGCTGTGGAACAGGCTGCCGCAGAAGGTCATGGACACCAAGACAGTTAAGGAGTTCAAAATATCTTGAGATAGACATAGCAGTATGTTGAGAATATACTTGGGGGAGGGGGAGTAGGTCAAATAACAGGCAGACTAGATGGATCACGCAGTTCCCATCTGCCGTCATGTTCTTATGTTTTTTCTTATTCAGAAAATGTAATGGTTACTTAATTTTGAAAGTTCAGAGACATATGAAGAACATTTCAGCCAATGGCTTCTCTGATCCATCGCTGATTGAATGAAATGGGTAATGTGATTCCACCAGAGGTTGCAAGGTCCCTCACACCCCAAGTTTTGTATACAGAGAACCTGAAGGACCTTTTTGGAGAGGTTTAAAATAGTTTTGATGACCATTGCTGTATGAGTCTTGTGACAGAGTGAGCCCTGCCTGAGGTGGATGCCCATGTGTGGGGTGTCCGCCCCCCCCCCCACACCATTCCTTTCTCTCTTTGTTTCTGTGGGAAGGCCGGTTGTGCTGGGAATGAAAATGAAATACATTTGCTGTATGCTTGTCTATTTTAGGGTGTCACATTTAACGGTTTAATGGAAATAAAAAGTAAAAGATATGAGTTCCAAGGGTTGGCAGAAGAAGGGAGAAGAGGAACGTGCCCTCATTCTCCTGTTCCCCTTGCAAACCCAGTGGAACTCTCATGGATTTACTATCTTATTAAAACTATCTTTTGAGATGAAACAAAATGGAAACATAAAAGCCCCTTAACCAAGAAAAGAGGAGTTGAGTCTAGGCTAGAAAAATTAACATGTATGTCTTTACTGTTTGATGGGGAACTCCTGAGAATAAGAGGTTTATACTGGGTTTAGCAAAAAGGGGTGGATCACCTGACAGTGATGTCATCCATGAAAGGTATAAAAACCCACCACTTGGAGTAACAAAGATAGACAGGGGAATCAGTTGAATACTGACTACCAAGTGAGGAGGGCCTCAGAAATGTGTGCTTGTTTCCACACTGTTCTATTTGCAAAGGCTGAAGCTAAGCCTCAGGAATTTTCGAAATTAGAAAGTTTACTGGATACTGGACATTGAATAACCTTTTGCTTTCTGTATGTTTATTATTTTTATTTTTTTATTTTCTGATTTGAATAAAATAACAACGCACGTTTGTGTTTTTATGCATCTGACTTCTGGTTTGTTGTGTCTGTTTTATTCCACACCTTCACAAGTCTAAAGAACTCTATGAATAGCAGCGTCATCTAGATGAGATATGAGATGCTATAGTTTGGGAAAACCATAGGGATCCAGAGTGCTAACTCCTCGATGTCTTGGAATTGTATGTTACCAGCTGCCATCTTTGATTTCGGCTATGATATGAATGTGAATTTCCAGAGGTACATTTTGAGGATGGCCACCATCCTGGTCACCAGGGCACATGGAAAGTCACTTGATTGCCATACTAGTGCTTATAGAAGATCTCGATGATGAAAAATAGTAACATCAGTGCACCCTAGTGGTAAGAAGCTGATAGTAATAAAAGTAGAAAGCTTAGCATACTCTCTCAGGTACCAGGCTTGGGACCCTGGGTCCCAGGTTTGATTCTCAGCAAAGAGCTCAGCAAAGAGAGAACAGACATAACAGTGGCAATGATGTGCTGTGCAATGATCCAGTGGATGCACACAGCACTACCATGCTGGCAACCTACTTTTGGGAGCGGACTCGGTTGCTGACAGCAGACATCCAGGGCTAGGGAAAGTGCTGCCAAGCATAGCACAGTCTTGCAAGGAGGGAGAATATCTATGTCTGCCACTGAGGTGAACTTTGCAATGGGGGTGTATGTGCCGAGAATCATCGCAGTCTGTGGGATCATCTCTAGCCTGGTGTGACATCAGGGGTGGAGGAAGAAAGTGTTAATAATAGGGGGAACCACCCACTAGCATCAGAATGAAGACCTTTGATACATTCAGTCCCTACATCATGCAGCCTGATGCCTTCGGGATCCTGATCGAAAGGAGGAAAGGAGGACAGATCTCCACTACCACCCCATCATTGCTGGAGTACAATCATGGGGAAACTGCAGCAGGTAGGTCAGTCATCGATTGGGCTGGGCGGTTGCTGAGACTAGAGGAGGGCTGACGTGGTGAGATCAGGAAGAAAAAACTACATGGAAGGAAAAAACAATGGTGGTGATGAGGATGTGGGATGGTTCAACCTAAAGAAAAGGGGAAGCAGTAGCTGGTCTGATAGAGTAGTGGCTAGGAGAGGCATATCTAAGCCAGTTACCTGAGTTTGCTACCCATCAGGGCCAGCCTCTGCAGGGATGGAGGAAGGCAACTCTGGGGCACATTTGCCCCCTGGTGTCACAGGGAGTAATCACACCAGGGAAAACTTACAGCAGGGAGGGGAAGATGTCACAGCTGCTCCTTGCTGGCACAGCTGTGCAGACACACATTTAGAGTCTCGCTGCTGACATCCTCAGGAAGAGAAGGGGAGGATGATGGCTGTTCCCAGCTGTGCATGTCCACTTTCAGAGCCGTACCGCTCATATCCTTAGGAGAAGAGGGGAAGGGCGAGGGCTGCTCCCACATGTCTGTACACACATTTGGAGTCTTGCCGCTGACATCCTCTGGAGGGAGGGGAAGACGTTGGTTGTTCTAGAGTCTGGCCTGTGTACCCACACATTCAGAGCCTCACCACTGACATCCTTATTAGTGGAGAGGAGGAGGATGGCAGCGTCTACCTGTGTATGCACACATTCGGAGCTTTGCCAATGACATGCTGGGAAGGATGTAAGCTTTTCCATGTTGACATGCCTGTTTGTGCAGACACTTGAAGCCTTGCTACTTTCATTCTCAGGAGGGTCGGGGAGAGAAAAACTTGAATGAAGAATCACCATAAGTACGATCATGCTAGTACTTTCGGGTCCCATGCCCTTTGACAGGATCTGCCAGCAAGATTGTGCTCCGAATAGCAAGATACCTCAAAAACCCCAACACAAGAAGGTAAGCCATGGAAGAGCAAGGGGCCAGGAAAAGGAGTTGTTGGGGTTGTGAGGGTGCTGTATTTGGCCCAAGATGAGGCTGCTGGAATGTAGAAGCATACAACCTTGATCACAAAAAGGGAAGTAATAATGTGTACATGTAACACAGTCTGTGAGAGTCTACACACCTACAGCAGCCATCATAAGGGTCTCTCGGCGGCAATGCCTGGCAACCACCAAAAAACACCCCTATATAAAAAAAAGAGGTCACTCCTGGAAAATACTGAAACTGATTTTAGGTTTCAAATACAAGTGAGCTAGATGCTGGCTCCCTCTAACTGGTCAGGAAGAAGTAGGCTGCTGGTTAGCTAGGATCTGCAGCTTATCCAATAGGTAGAGAAATGGGCAGACTAGGTGGGCCAAGCGGTCCTTATCTGCCATCAAAGTCTATGTTTCTAGTGCCAGACACCCAACACATTAGGCATATATCATGTTGACAAGACCCCTATATAGCAAGGATTAAAGGTCACATTGCAGCGACAGTGCTAAATGGTCTGATGGCTAGTATTACAACTTACCATGCGGGGGGGGGGAGAACAAGGTTTGATTCCCAAATCCAGGATGTTAATGGGCCAGCGGGGGATAGATCAGTCTCCAGGAATGCATGATGCCTTCAGCGAGGGCGGCTGGCAACTGCCCCTTGGTGACCCAGAGAGGAAGACTGCCATGTTGCCAGCAGATTACTCTGCCCATCAGCCCACCCACAATGTCAAGACACATGGCATGCTTGATGGGAGGTCCCTGAAGTGGTGACATCTATCCTTGTAGGGATGCCATTGGGAATGGCAGGGGATCTCCAGCATAGGACCAATGCACCTGGACATAGTAGTGGTTACTGTCTATGGCTGCAACATAAGGAGGCACACAGACCAGAGCAGGAGCTAACTTTCCCAGGTCTATTAGAGGTCCTGACTGGGAACAGCAGGCAAAGGCAGAGTGGAGAAAATGGAGGGAAAAGGAAGAGCAAAGAGTTCAACAAAAGCAAAGACCTCACAGCACATGCAGAACAAAGTAAGTTTGTTGAACCTGGAGTCCTGATCTACTTGCTTTAAAAAATAATTGACACACATTCTTGCATATTGGCAGTAGCCTCTATAAAAGGCTAGCAAAAGGAACGGCCTCTGTAATTCTCATTAGTAATAAGTATAAAACTCTTGGATCTATTGCCTGAGCCAGTGGCACATCGCACACTCATGTGGGCAACCTGGGTTCACCATGCGAGCACCCCCCCCCCCAGGACAGTGGAGTCTGTTGTGTGGAGCAGCTGTAACACTCTCAGATTCTGAGAGAGGGAACCTCTGCATTGCAATTGCATCTCCTGTGGGGAGTAGGAGTGGCCTTGGACGTTGCAGGTGATCATGCAACATCCACCACCCCCAGATGAGGCATGGCATGAAGACAGCATTAGAGAGTACATGGCAGGCGGGATTTATACCAGTGAAAAACTACCCAGTTGGGGTCATACACCACTGATCCCCTTCACAGCATCCACCCCAGCATGCGTGCTCTCAGTCCCTCCACAGCGTGCCCCAACAATAGAGCTGTCTATGCATCTGGTTGCCTGGAACCTGTCATTGTTGAGGGGGGGGAGCTTTCCCACAGTGGGGGAGTGACAGACAGCTCAGAGCTGGAACCAAGGAGCAGACACTGCGGTACTGTCCACACTGTAGATTTTGAGATGTTTTAAATCTACTTTGCATTGGCCGCATCCAGACTACATGCCCCTTAAAACAGTTTAACAAAAACTGTTTTAAACCCTGCTAGATACCGGATCTTAAAACTGTTTTTAAAACCATTTTAAAGCTAGCATTGTTTAACTCATATATCTAGACAGAAGCAAGAATGGTTTAATTTAGTTTTTGTTTTTGTTGACAGGAAAAGGAGGGTTAGGCAATTCTGCCTATTTTCAGCCTTGTCCCTGGTTGGGGGTACAGATAAAAAACAGCTAAAACTGAAGCAGATTAAGCTGCTGGTGGTGTTTTTACTGAATGGGGGAATTTTGGCCAAGACACCAAGGAATTGCCCTACTCTTTTTGAGAATTGCCATGCAATCCTTATCATCCACCTAAACAGGACCTCGGTTTAATGTCTCATCTGAAAAACAGCACATCAGTGGTGCACCATCCCCCTCATGCTGCACTACAGTGTCAGTACTGGATTTTTACCCCAAGTTCCTGGTGTGGGGCTAAAACCCACAACCTTTCCACCTTCCAGCCTCAGAGGTGAGTGTGCCACCTGCTGAGCCACTGACACTGTTTTGCATCAGCTGTAGTGGTTTAACTAAAACAGTTCTAGCTGCAATGTGGACAGGCAAGCATAGTACTGTGTGTTGGAATTTATAGGCTATGGCTGCGGGGAGAACAGGTTCAACACCAGTTGTTTGGATAAACTAAACTGTTATCAAGAATGGTTACTGCACAGTGTGGATACATTTAACGAGTTTTACACTGATTTTGAAAGCAGTTTTAAAAAAACTATTCTATAGTGTGGACAAGTCCTGTGATGCCAACAGGTGCGGAGGGCTAACTGGCTCGAGGCAGGAGCAAGGAGGACAATCAGAGGTAGGTAGGAAAAGAGAAAAAAAAGTCATATTTTTATGGGGATCGTATCAAACAGCATCTTCCAGCCATGAATAGGTTTCTGGTGAGAGGCAGGTACTTTTCAAACACAATACTGTGTATTTCAAAATTCAGCCTGGAGTAGCAGGTACACCTTTTTAAAAAATGGTGTTCTGTAATGCTCACATAACGTCACGTCCTGAGAATTATCATGCTGTTACTGCAGCTATAAAAATCCTTGGATTTGGGAGCTTCTTTGTATCGAATATGAACAGGAACACATTACATTTTCACACTTCTCCTTCCACATGCTAATGAGTGCTGATACATTCATTTGCAACATAAAAAGGTAAATTACATGCAGAATGACTTCAAAGTAGCATGGGGATGGAGGGCGACTGTCTCATTTAACACCGCTTAATGCTGCTGTAAAGAGCCTGGTAAACCAAGCGAGAGAGGGGGTGCTCCCATCCTCTATTACCCTGATGAGGCATGATTATTTTCTGTTAGGCACATGCCATTATTTACACATTATTTGCTTTTGCATTTTTATCACAAGTAGAAAGAAATTAAGAAAACTGTTAGCATGTAATATAACATTACGTACTGTAGCACATCGCACATGGGTCAAACAAGGGAAATGCAAGACTAAACATTTAGTGGCTACAAAGCATGAAACAGCAGCCTCTAACTGGGACTCATGACCTCTGTGGCAACACTGAATTTTGCTGGCAGCCGTACACAGCCACAGTGGCCACATCTGAGCAAAACTGGGCTACTAGCACACAGTAAAATTATCAGTAAAGCCACACTACAGGCTGACCTATATCTGTGAGTCCAAGTATCGTTGGCCCCAACATAAAATACATAAAAATAAATCCCTTTCACTAAACAATTTGCCAATTTGAGGGATGCACAAACTGTTCATATAGGAAGGCAGTTTGGCTTAGCAGTTAGAGCACAGAGCTGTTACTGTGGATACCCAGGTTTATAGCTTACTGTCACCACTTATTCTGTTTGGCCCTGAGCAAGTCATATAATCTCTCTGTGCTTAACCTCCCCTGAAAGTAGGATCCCCGTGACTTGTCGACTATTTCCAGTAGTGGATCCAGCCATCCTTCTGACCTCCTTCCATGTAGACCTTATAGCCCTAAACTCCAATGCTCAAGCCTTCCTGGTGCCTATCAAACCTGCTCCAGCACCTACCCACAAACCCCTATGGGCAAGGCCCTTAACCAAACTGATGATAGCTCTGCTTCTGTTATCTGGGAATGCTGAACCCATCCTGGCCCTTTCTCCCACCCCGGGCATCCCTCTGCAACTCCCTCTCGATTCTACAGAGGGCTGAAATTCGTACATCTGAACATATGCAGCCTTCTGACCTACCCCTGCTGCAGCCTACCGCACTTGCGCTTTGCCCTGACATCCTGATTATATCAGAGTCCTGGCTAAAGCCCCACATCAAAGACACTAAAATCTCCATCCCTGGTTATACAGTTGTACACCATGACCGCCCAGGTTGCAAAAGAGGTGGCGGTGTCACCATGTATATTGCTTCCACGCTGCAGTTCACCAAAATTACGTTATCCCTACCCACCTAACCCATAGATGCTCTACTAATTAAGTTAGCCCTCTCCCACTCTGTTCCCATCTTCGTGGCAGGTTCCTACTGTGCACTGGACTCCCCCCTGCCCACAATCTTGGACACCTTGGTGACCTAAAAACACGAGCCTCAGGGGACAAACTACACATACTTGGCGACTTCAATCAAAATTGGCTCTCCGGAGCTAACTCCAAACTTTCTGCCCTAAACCTGTCTCAAATGATCACAGAGCCCACTTGCTTGAATCATAAATCACTAAACCACTCTCTCCTCGACTGGTCTCTCACCTCCCACCCGCATAAGATGTTAGCTGCGGGCTTACTCCCTGATTCTCTAAGCGACCACCACATGATTTACATGGTCAGGAAAATCTTCAGACCCAAGGCACCTACCCCCCACATCCTCCTGACCAGTAAGTACAAATCTTTGGACCTCGCCATTCTGCTAAATGACCTGGCAACTGCAGACTGGTTCTCCATCCACCTAGTTACCTCCACTGACGCCGCCTTGGAGGGCTTTAAATACATGTTTGTTGCTATCTGGAACCACCATGCCCCGCTTAGAAGGTTAGGATGAGAGGTGCCCACCTCCCCTGGATCTCAGCAGACATCATCGACAACCTCAAATTAAGGGACCTAACGTGGAAAGCTTACAAGATCTCCAGATTGCCCCTTGATCACATTAGATACCATGCTCTGCGCAACATTTGCACTAGGCTAATCCATCAGGCAAAAGCCAAATACTTCCATACTGCTTTCCACACAAACATTAAACATCCTGCCAAGTTCTGGAAGGTCATTAAATTGCTGTTCTCTCCCCCCTCCAGCCTCCATTGCCTACTCTAAACATAGGAGGGTCCACAGTTACAGACTTCCCTACTGTAGCCACAGTGTTCTACTCCTTCTTCACTAGCTACACCACTTCACTCCTATCCTCCTTCCCATCACCCTCACCTCCGCCCTCCAGTCCCCTCCTTGCCAACCAGGTGCCTCCTCTCCCCTCTTCCTTCTCCATCCACCTTATTACTCAACTTGAGGTGTACAATGTCCTACTTGCCCTCAACACAAACAAAGGCAAATGCCCCACTAGCCTGGATACCAAAATGTTGTACATGTCGGCACCTGCCATCGCCACCACACTAGCAGCGATTTTCAACCTATCCTTCTCTCTTACATCGGTCCCATCTGAATGGAAGCATGCCACGGTCATCCCACTCCCCAAAGGTGATGACCCCTCAGCCCCCAGAAACTACCATTCCATCTCCCTCCTTTCCATTCTGGCTAAACTCCAAGAAACCCTTGTCCTCTCTCAACTGTCCTCCTTCCTCAGCTCCTCATCCTTCATCATCCCTTTCCAGTCTGGGTTCAGGAAGTCCCATTCCACCATCATCTCCCTGCTGAAGCTTACTGACTCCATCCTTTCTGCCATAGATAACTGACACATCACCTCAGCTATCTTTGTCAACCTTGCCAAAGCGTTTGACACAGTTTCCAACTCTCTCATCCTGGCAAAGCTGTGCAGCGCAGGGCTCTCAAGTGCGGCTACCGATTAGTTCCACTCCTAACAGGTAGGCAGGATGCAATCTGTCAGGATTGGTAACTCCAATTCTGTCCCCCTCCCAGTCACATCGGGAGTGCCACAGGGATCCATCCTGGGTCCTCTCCTGTTCTCCATCTTCCTCAATGACCTGCCTTCTGCCTGCCCACACACATCCATCCACATGTATACAGATGACACGGTGCTGTATACATCTGGCCCCTCCACTACTGATGTCACAACCAGACTTCAGCAGGATTTCTACAGTGTCCAGCACTGGTTTCACACCAGTCAGCTTCACCTCAATGCCAAGAAAATTGTCTCCATGACTTTTGGCACAAGGCAGAGACTTTCATGGCTCCCCTCCCCCACCCCTGACCTTCCACACTCTGGACGGGACTTCCCTGGAGGCCTGCCCCTCCTTCAAATACCTTGAGGTGTGGCTCATCCAGCACCTTGACTTTTCTGCACACGTAGATGACATCCACAAAAAACTCCACCCCAGGCTGGGTGCTCTATGCCACAATCATGAGTGCATCCCATTGCTGGCTCACACAGCAATCATACAGAAAATGATTATGCCAGTCTTTGAGTATGGTGATGTGGTCTACAGTGCCACCCCCAAGTCCATCCTGTCCAGACTGGACTCTCTCTTCCACTCCTTCTGTCTTTTCGCACTTGACTGTCCCTAAATCCCTTCCCACCTACTTCTCTTTGGTGCTGTTCACTCCCTCTCCCCCGCACCCTCAGGAACAATGACACTAGACTCTTACAAATCCCCCACAAGTCCACCTCGGCAGGCCAGGCAGTTTTCAGCTATCACACGCCCAAACTATGGAACTCTCTCCCTCCTGAAATTCATCACTCCTTTCCCTCCCAGCACCTCAGCACTCTCCTCTCAGCCCATTTCTCCTCTACCTGCCAATATGCCTAATTTCAATCTCAGGGCAGGGCCTGTTCTCCCAGTTTCTCCCCTTGTATCTGCATTGTTCTACTTTGTACTGCACCAACGATTAGTAAAGTACCTGACTTGTACCTCACCGTTTCCGTAAATATGTATCATTATTTTGTTTGCTAATTTCTGGTACCTCTCCATTTCTGTATATGTGTGTCATTGTTTTGATTGCTTAGTGCCTACATACAGCATTGTTTCCAAATCCTGTCATTGTCCTGATTGCCCTGCTGCACATGTACTGACATGCTGATCTTAACCATAGCTGTGTTATCTTTGTTGTACCACCATTTTATTGTACTGTCCCCAGGATGCATCTGGAATCGAGCAGTACTCTGCTCAGTATGCCCTCCTGGTTAAACTAAGAAAGAAAGAGAAAGAGAGAGAGAGAGAGAGAGAGAGGGAGGAGAGGAGAGAGAGAGAGAGAGAGAGCACCAAACAGACAGAGAGAGAGAGAGAGAGAGAAATTTCTCTGCTTTATCTCTGTGGGGTTCCAATCATCAAGTGTGTCTGAAACATCTATAACTTTCTCTCCCCTTCCACCCTCCCTCTCTCTCCCTCCTGAATAGCAAAGCACTTTGGGATACAGTTCCTAAGAAACGCTCCGTATGAAACCACATTTCTTTCTTCATGCAATAGTCAGAACCAAGGCTTCTGAGGGCTCAGAAAGAGCCTGATCAGAGCACTGTTCCTTTCCGCCCTTTGTCCGCATTCTGCCTCGTTAGCATGCTGTCACCCTCCCTCTCTATTATTAAATATTCCTCGGGCATCACATCCAGGGCAGCATTATCAAATGTCCATGTCTGCTTTTTGGACATGGACATATATCTGCCCAGATAGACCATCTAAAGGGTGATCTAACTTCTCAATGTGAGAGCCACAACTTGCACTCCAAAGATGATCCATGCACTGGAATTTTGATGCACGCTTCAGTTTTAAATGTTGCATCCATATTTTTGAAAATCCCCCCTCTCCGATCCAATTATCATAAACTCAGGAAAATGACTTCCTCCAAGACTAGTGGCAAGTTCAGCTTTAAACAGCTACTAAGAGATCTGATTTACTAAGGCACACTAGGCCCTCAGCTGCCTTTCTCCTTCTGGCCTCCCCTACAGTTATCTCCAACCATGTTCTTCCTACTTTTACAACCTATCCCCACCCCTTCCCTGCCTCTTAACCTTCCATCACGTCCTTCCACGCCATCCCATCCTGATCCCTTGATCTCCCCATCCTCTCACAACTGCCCCCTCTGCTCTCTCCTCTCCTCCTCCTTCACAGTCCGCATCCATTATGCTTACCACTTTGCTGTTCACTTTCTCCTCTTCTCCACCTCTTTGTCCCTATTCCTCAGGATTTAACCCCCACCTCAATCTCCTGGTGCGTTACCTTTCCTTTCCACCTTAACCCCTCTCTCCCACCTTATCCCTATCAACATAGGATTTGCTGCCTTCACCCTTCTTGCCCGCAGACCCAGCCATCCCTCCACAGAATTTCCCTCCCAGTTTATTGCGTTCCTGCCAGTGCAGGCCCCACCTTCCTCCCTGTCCATCTCACCACTGTCAGCTTTGCTCACCTACATACTTTTTTGCATTTTATTTATTTAAAACAGGATGCAGGTGTTACGTAGTGGTGGAGTCAAAGCTCATTTACAGAGGGGGTCCTGGGAATACATTAGAACGAATGCAGTTGCGTCAAAAAAAGTAATACGATTACAATAAATATTATAAATTATCACTCAGTGACAATATTACATCCAGAAAGCAAAACAGCATTCAGGTTACTTGCTCCCATCATGATAAATCCCTCTTCATCCAGGATATCATCTCAAACAAAAAAAAACCTTGATATTTTCTGCCTCACTGAATCTTGGCACCCACCCATTGACTTCTTCCCACTTTCTGAGGCATCCCAACTCTACAATGTTTTCCATCATGTATGCACCTTTGGGCATGATGGTGGCCTTGCAGTCCTCTTCCAGATCTGACCTTAAATTGTTCTCCCTTTTAACCTTTTGTATTTATCCCTGAACGTCTCAGCCTTCGTTTCCCCACACCTACCAGCCTCAAGCGCTCTGTCATATAGCGCCCTTAAAGCCTGACTCCTTCTTCCTTACACAGTTCTCAGACCATCTCTCCTCGATTATAAAACCATGGTTGGAAATGGAGTATTCTGATTGACTGACTGCATTCTAAAAAAATTCTGTTAATAATGACTGGAAACTGATGTACAATAGAACAATTAAGATATATATATATATATATATTTTTTTAGTTAATCTCTTTTATATGCCCAGTCTCTGGCGGTGATGCCTCCTATCAGCTCCCCAGTCCCATCCCCCGCTCGCAGCCTACCCCTCCAGTGGTGGGGCGGCAGGGATCCCTCAACTCGCCTAACTCCAGATCTAGTGCTGGAGGGATACTGCCCATCGCTGTCGGTGCTCATGGGACCGGGATCATCATTCTGCAGCCAGTCCCTAGATTTTCCACCTGTATCTCTGACCCCTCAGACGAGGCATGCAATGACACCACAAGGAGCAAGCGCTCACACTCCTGTACGCGCACTTCTGAGCATCTGCCTCGTCTATCCCCATTCTATAGCATTTTGGTTCGCTACCCTCTAGCCTCCGCCAGGAGGCAGTCATGCACTGAAGCGCAGGTGTCCCCCCTCCCTGGAGAGGGAGAGCAGTCCTATGGGCGCTCAGTCCCTCTCTTCCCTGCCGACCCCCAGTGGCTCGTGCCCATTCCTGAACACGGGTCACCAGCATAACGCGAGGTAAGGCGACCAGCGCCTCAGCTCTCAGCACCACCGGGCTGGCACTACAATTAAAATTTTAACACAGAAACATAGAAACATAGACTTTGACGGCAGATAAGGACCACTTGGCCCATCTAGTCTGCCCATTTCCCTACCTACAGGATAGGCCGCAGATCCTAGTTAACCAACAGCCTATTTCTTCCTACCCCCCACAAGAATTGCCTTATGTCTGTCCCATGCATTCTTGAATTCTCCCACAGTTTTAGACCCCACAACTTCCTCAGGAAGGCTGTTCCATGCATCCACTACCCTCTCTGTGAAATAATACTTCCTCACATTGCCCCTGAACCGCCCTCCTTCTATCTTTAAATTGTGTCCCCTTGTTCTTGAATGTCTCTTTTTCTGAAAGATGCTACCCTCTTGGACTTTGTTGATTCCACTGAGGTACTTAAAAGTTTCTATCATGTCCCCCCTCTCCCTTCTTTCCTCAAGGGTATACATATTAAGCTCCTTTAGTCTCTCCTCATACGGCTTCTCTTGCAGACCCTGCACCATTTTAGTTGCCCTCCTCTGGACTGCCTCTATCCCGTCTATGTCCTTGCAGAGATGGGGTCTCCAGAACTGGACACAGTACTCCAGATGGGGTCTCACCAACTGTCTGTACAGAGGGATAACAACTTCCTGTTTTCTGCTGCTGATGCCTCTCCCTATACATCCCAGTATACCCCCAGCCCTCCCTACTGCCTTCTCACATTGCTTGCTAACCTTAAGGTCATCTGATATGATTACCCCCAGGTCCCTTTCCTTTTTTGTTGTTGTTACTACCTCCCCCATTGTGTATTCTTCAACTGGGTTCTTGTTTCCCAGATGCATTATTTTGCACTTCTTTGCATTGAATCTTAGCTGCCATACTTCTGACCATTCCTCCAACTTTGCCAAGTCCCTTTTCATCCTTTCCACGCCTCCTTGTGTATCAACCCTGTTGCAGATCTTTGTGTCATCTGCAAAAAGGCATACTTTTCCTTTCAGTCCCTCTGCAATGTCACTGATGAAGACATTAAAAAGGACTGGACCCAATACTGAACCCTGCGGTACCCCACTAGTAACCCCTCTTTCTTCAGAGTGGACTCCATTTACAATTACCTTCTGTGTCCTTTTGTGCAGCCAATGTTTTACCCAGTTTTAAAGGTTTAAAACATTTGTTTTAAAAGAAAAAAAAATCAAAACATTAAAGTTTAATAATAGCATTAAGGCACTCCAAGGGTTGGGTTACCTTTATAAATATACAGTATGCTGGGGACATACCATGACCCCCCCCCCGGTCAGAGTAGCTGATAATAACCCAACACCTGGTCATGCCTTAATGCTTAACAACGTCCCAGGCTGCCCACTTCATTCAGTGTATAGGTCCCAGCTGAATTTCTCAAGGATTGGGCAGTTGGGGTGGCAGCCCCTGTGTTATGGAATGCTCTTACACCCGAAGTGAGAGGAACTCCTTGGCTGAAACTTTTAAAATATGTTTATAAACTTATTTATTTAATATGAGTCCTGTGTTGTGTTCTAATATTGTGTTTTTACTCCATTTGTTTCTCTGACTACCATCCCCAGTCCTGGCGGCATCCCCCAAGCCCCATTACTGACCCATTTCGTAGATTTACAGTTTAGCCATCACTTACACAGAGCAGTGCCAGCCAGAGGATGAAGAGCCTGAGCGCAGTAGACCTGGGTTTGAATCTCAGCTTCCATTAATGCACTGTGTGACCCTGAGCAAGTCACTTAACTTCCCTGTGCTCCCAGGTCGCACCTCACCAGGAGAGACACACTAAGCTGAAAGCTTGCTTACAGGTGCAACCTGGGAGCACAAGGAAGTTAAGTGGCTTGCCCAGGGTCACACAGTATGCAAGTGGGGCTGTGGGATTCAAACCCAGGTCTCCAGGTTTGCAGCTCAGAGCCTTAAACCACTGTGCTATATTGCCTCCCCATCTTGGGATGCTCAGTCCTCCCCCACCTGCTGTCCCCCTCGTGATCCTAGTCCGTTCCTATATCTGGGTCACATGTGTGGCAGGAGGTAAGACAACAGCACCTCATCCCTCCATGCCACTGGGCTAGTAATGTTCTAATATGTTAGCCTCTTTGTCATATTTTATATTTTCTTTTTCCACTCTGATTGTAAGGTAACCCAGAGACCTTTGGATTGGGTACCCTATAAATAAAATTGCCTTGACCTGGCTAACCTTTTCACAGGCAACTTTAACACTCTAACAACAGGAATGTGATGCATGATGTCACACTAACTGCAGCATCTTGAGCCTGAGTATTCCTCAGTAACGGAATTCTATGGAATTCAAACCCTGCAGTCTGCACACCAGTTGTCACATGCCTGTTGACCTTCCAATGGCAGGTTTTTATCTCCACAGAGGAGATTCCAACTCTGAGCCCTCCAGTGTCTAGGTTGCTACCTTGAGATTTACTGGTGCACCTCCCACCTGCCTCTCCTCCGTAAAGCCTGTAAATCTGACCCTTCCCACATCCGAGTGCTGTCCGTGGTGCCAAATCTAACTTCTAATCTTTACTCATCCCTAGTAGTGCTTGAAATCCCCTTACCCTCTTCTAAACTATTGGCTCTCTCCTTCACCTCTCAAGCTCCACCTCCTCTCTCACTTTCTCCAACACTAATTAAGAAGAAACAAATTACTCACCTTGGTAATGTTTCTTCTCAGGGATCCCTCAATATATTTCAACATTGTGTACATCTTCCCCACGCAGAGAAACGCCCCAGAGATAGAATCTATGTAGAGTAGTAGAATTTGAAATCTAGGTTCAAACTCTGCCTGGTGGCATGCACCACTCTAGGCAGCTGGCTCAGATTTGTTTCATAGCTACAGGGGAGCTGTGACTACCAAAGATAGCCATGTGGCTATCAACAATTTTCAAAAACAAGATTTTGAAAAACACCAAACAGATTGAATACACATGCTAAAAATATTGAAGAGCAGTAAGAAAACATTTAAATGATCACATTTTACTACTATAGAGGAACTGCAATAGTAATGCTGAAGCAGCTTCAATGAAATGACCAGATTCTTGTCTGAACCAATTTTCAGGTTCTGGAATGGGAGGAAGGTTTAGGGAGTGCAAACATAGTGAGGGATCCTTGAGAATAAACAACTTTTTCTTCTAACCTTAGGAATCCGTCACTTAATGTTTATACATTGTGCAGACTCGAAAGCAGTACCTTGGGAGGCTGCATCCAGAACTTACTTAGGATAAAGGTTCTGCAAGACAGCAGTTCCAAGGCTGGCATCCCTTCTGGACTGTATGTCCAGACAGTACTGCTTTGTGAAGGTATGCACTGTTTTCCAGGTAGCTGCTTTGCAAATGTCCATTACTGGGAAGCCCCTTGTAGATGCCATAGAGGCAGAGGTACCCCTTGAAACATGTGCCCTTAGGCCTCTGCCTGATATTTTTCCAGCTTTTTCATAGTCCTCTTATTTGCTAGTTTACCTTTGCTCACCTTGCCATAGATAACAAATAACTGAGCAGTCTGAGACCTGACATCCTTTGTCTGGTCCAGGAAGATGCTCAGTACTCACTTCAGATCCAGGCTATACAATTTTTTCACACTTGGGCTGGAGAACCCAGGTTATAAAATGCACTGGGCTGTTCCTGCCTTCTGATTGGTTGTTACCTGTGCATCAAATACGTTCGATGCACACTTAAGAACAAGTTCTGCAAACCACGACCACGGCAGTGGAAACAAGACATCACTGTGCCATTAGAACATTTACTTTTAAATGCCGCCATTTTATTTGTTCCTTACCGAATGAAACTTTCATCCAAACTGCCAGCCCTAACCATTAATTTCAACAAGGTAGGTCCCATAGGCAAACATCACAAACTTAGATACAAATAAAAAAAATGTAAATCATCTTGTTGTCACACCTAACCGATAACGCTCTGCCACTTAACTCCTTTCGGTAGCGGTCCACTAGCACGCTGGCTCCTGATGTCTCACATATCAGTAGTGCTCCCACCCGCATAATTTTAAACAAAAATACTGTTTCTGTTCACTCATAAGCTCACTAACTGATCGCATTCTCTCAGGTCACATAACTGGGCTGGCAATGTTCTTTCACCTGTGACTCGTGTTTCCAATCCATCAGCATGCTAGCTTTCACTGTCTCTGCTAAAGCACTCCTGCCCCCCAGTCTAAAACTAAAATCCACAGCTTAAAAATAATGAATGTGTTCAAATTGTAACCAAAGAAAAAATGTTGCAGCTGACATTGTGCTTCTTTTTTTTCAAGTCCCCGTCCACTCCTGCTAAAGTCTCCATCTGTTCCGGGTGTTGTGCCGTGCTTCCGTTGGAGGTGGTTCAATTTAAAAAAAAAAGATTACTCTCTCTCTCTCTCTCTCTCTCTCTCTCTCTCTCTCCTATAATCAGAACGCCTCTTTTTCTTCTATAATAAGTAGTGCTGCATCACATTGGCAACAAACTAAAACTACTACAGAACTATTGATGCCAGTAAAGGACAAACTTTGAGAAGCTTATACCCAATGACATCATTTTTTACTAGGCAAAAGGTCTATTTTATCATAAACTCTTACAATCAAATCTGTTTTTTCACCATATAAACATGTTTCCTAACTGTAGAAAAATGTTACCCATTTCATAAGCACAATAAGACACTCCGGGGATGTGCATGGATCAGATTTTGTCGCACCTCCAGGGGTAAAGGCACTCAGCATGTGGCCTCAAGAGTCATTATGCCACTGGGTGTGTGATAAAATCTGTTCCATGCACACCCCGTCATGTCTTATTGCTTACATGGAGTAGGGAAAAGGCAAATGACTGGTACAGGTAGAATTCTGACACCACCTAAGGTAGGTATTTCCTTTTGGTTCTAAGGACTGCCCTGTCCATGTGGAAGATTATGTAGTTTGGTTCTGTGCAGAGGGCTTGCAGCTCACTTACCCTCCTAGTAGATGTCATCACAATCAAGAAAATGGTTTTCCATGTAATGTATTGTAGGTCAGCAGTAGGCATAGACTCAAAAGGGGCCTCCATCAGCTGTGCAAGGCAGATATTCTGGTCCCATGTGGGGCTGGGTCCCTCACAGGTAAGTATAGGTGGCTGAGACCTTAAAAAACTTTTGAAATAGGTTGAGAGGCCAGTGACTTGCACTCACCTGCTGATGTGTAGGCCAGCACTGCTACTAGATACACCTTTAGTATTGATGGCCTCAGACCTAAGGACTGCATGTGCACTAGGTAGTCCAGGAATGCGGGCAACCCTTCCTGTATTTGGATTATCTTTCTGGAAGTGCACCACTATGAGAAACTTTTCCACTTAGAGGAGTAAGTTTTCTTGGTTGCTGGTTTCCTGGAAACTTTAAACACCAACAGGACCTCCTCTGATAGATTCAATCCAGAGTACTCTAGTTCTTCAAGAACCATACCCTCAGGCATAAAATCTAGGAATGCTAACCTGCCCTGAGATAGGGTCAGCAGATCGTAACTCAGTGGCAGGCAGCTGATTAGGTTCTTGTTGGACAGGGCCAGGATCAGTGAGTGCCAGGCCTGCCTGGTCCAGTCTAGGGCTATCAGGATCATTGTTGCAGGCTCTTTCCTGAGCTTCAGGAGCACTTTCGGTATCAGAGGGAATGGTGAGAAGGCATACAGAAACCTCCCTGTCCAGCACAGAGCTAAGGCATCCTCTGGGACTATGTTCTTGGCTGGTGGCCTGCAGCAAAACTTTGGAAGCTAATTGTTCTCATAGGAAGCAAACAGGTCTATTTCTGGAGTGCTCCATCTTCTCCAAACTGTAGCCAGAACCTGCTGGTTCAGGGTCTATCTATGGTTTTGCAACAAGAAAAACACGGCACCAACCACTTCCATAAATAATTCTGTATTGTGTAAAACGAAATAAGTGCTCCACAATGCAGTAACGCCATGCAAGACTTCAACAACTCCAAACAAAGAAAACGTCCAATATCTATGGTTTCCCAGGCTGATTCTGCTTAGCGAGTCCACCAGGACATTGTCTTTGCCTGGCAGATGTACCACGGAGATCACTGCACCTAGGGAGTAAGCCAGGTCCAAGATCCTCATTGCCTCTGTGCACAGTCTTGAGAATCTTGTACCTCCCTGCTTGTTTATGTAGTACATTGTTGTGGTGTTGTCTGTTCCAATCTGGACAGATTGACCATGTAGCTGGAGGAGAAGGCTTGCCTTGCCAGAGATACTTCCCTAAGTTCTAGGAGACTGATGTATTTCTGAGGCTCCTGCTGGCTCCAGATGCCACTTACTGTGAGGTCCTCCAGGTGGGCACCCCACCTTAGAAGTGACGCATCTGTTGTGAGGACACTTTTTGGGGATTGCTGGAGGAAGGGAATGCCCTCTGAGGTTGCTTCTTTCTTCCACTAATCTAGTGCCTGAACAAATGCCTTTGTCACTGGCACTAGTTCCATCTTTGGGACCAGTGGTCCCTTAAGTGGCATGAAATGTCCCTCATCTGAAACGTGGCCCATGGGACCATGGCTGAAGAAGCTGCCATGTGGCCTAGTAGTTGTAGGAAATCCCATGAAAGCCTTGGCTGGCCCACTGTAAATGATTTTACTGCGGCAATCATATATGTTACCCTACCCTGGGGGAGTAAGGAATGTGGAAGTATGCATCTTTTAGATCCAGGGACCCTAGTCAATGCCTAGACTGTAGGGATGGGATCACTGTACCAAGTATGATATCTTTTTTTTTTTTTTTATGTGCTTGTTCAGATATTTGAGATCTATAATGGGTTACCGCTCCCCATTTTCTTGTGGGTCTGGAAGTACCTTGAGAACAGGCCCTTGCCCCACTATGAGGCAGGGACCTTTTTCATTGGTTTTGCTTGTAGCAGTTTGCTTATTTCCATTTCCAGCAGAATTCTTTCTGTGGGAGAGTGTGCTGGAAAGCGTTTGTGTTTCTGCAGTTTTGGAAATTATTTGAACTACAAGACCAACCCTTGGCCTATTACCTCCAGGACCCATTTGTCTGTGATAATGTTTACCTGTTCTTGGAAGTAGTGGGCCAGCTTCCCCCCACTGGCAATGGCTGGGCAGCTTAGACAGAATTATTGTCAGGGGTTTTGCTTTGGCTAATGCTGCAGCTGCTTGCTTAGAGCCCCTCCTGCCTCTTCCCCTGTTATAACCTCTTTGGGGATGATATTCACAGGGGGTGTATGGAGCATAGGCTCTTGGGAAGTTGAGCCTGCCCCGTCCTCTCCTACCATAAGGCCTCTAGGAAGTGCAGGCCTTTTCTTTCTCAGTGTTGCTCTTGTAAGTGGTTTTGTATTCATCCATTTTTTTTCATGTAAGCCTCTGTTTTGTCACCAGAAAGAGAATCTCCTTCAAACTGGAAATCCTTTGCTTTTGTCTTAGTGTCCTTAGAAAGGATGGTTGTCCTTAGCCAGGAGAATTGCCTCAAAGAAACTAACTGTGCTAAAACTCTTGAGGCAGTGTCATTAGTGTCCACAGCTGAGTGGAAGTGATATTTAGTGGCATCCAGGGCTGACTTTGCGGAGACAATCAGATCATGTGCCAATTCACCATCAGCCTTTTCAGCCAGTGCCAGCACTGTATTCCACAGTGCCTTCCGGTACTGGGCTATATGTAAGCTGCCTGCCTAATAAGCAGTGACGCTGATGTGTAAACATTTTTGGCCTTGGCATCCAATGTTCTGGAGTCCTTTTCAGGGGGCTGTGTAGAGAAAAGTAACTTAGCCGTCTTGCATGCAGCCATCTGGACTACACCTTGATAATCAGGGCGAGCATACAGGTATTCAACCCCCTGTCTGTCAACCTGATACTTTTTTTCAATATTTCTATCTATGGCTGCAGTTGAAGTAGGTGCAGACAAGATTTTTGAAGTGGCTTTTTGTAATGATTTGAGAATGGAAACCAGCAACGTCCTTGTAAGAGCTAGCCCCATCATGCCCATAAATTCCACATCCTCCTCAGTTTCCTGAGGTGGGGATGTTGAGAGTGTTCACCATTTGCCTAACAAAGGAAGAAAAAGATGAGTAGTCCTCCATAGGCCTTGGAGGGGAGCCAAATTCCTGCTCAGGTGAAACATCTGGTTCAATTAGTTCACCTTTTTCCTCCTCTTCATAGTACATTTCTTCCTCCTCCTCCACAGGCAGATAAGTTGGAGCCTGAGCTGGGGGTGGGGGGGCAGGCATAGTCATAAAATTTCCCATGACCTGGAAGGCCTGGAAAAATTGCTACCTTTTTATGTCCTCTGATGAGGGTATCTGTCCTTGGTCCAAAGCCTGTTCATCTCCTTTTACAGGAGGAGCTGTAAGGACATTCTTCTCTTTTTTTTTCCCTTGGTTCCCAGTGCTGCTCTGAGGCTCCCTTATTAGTAGTTTTGCCATCACTGGACTCAGGGTTTTCCCTTACAGACACCCTGGTATCCTTACAATCTTTACCATGCTTTTCTGATGGCCAAGTAGCTTTATCTTTTTCTCTGTTCACTTTGACAGGGACTACTGCCATATTTAGAAGACACACCCTCTGATGCATGCTTTTCACCACCACTAGGAACTCCCTCAGAGCCTTTATTCTTTTTGGGTGACATGGAGGCAGATTGAGAAATCATAAACTCTTCTCTTTTTAAGCCATTTTTTTTTGTGTGTTTTAAGACAACATTTAATACAGAGCTCATAATTAGTGAAATTGTGATCTGGACCCAGGCACCTTACAAAAAGCTCATGGCAGTCTGCCTTTACCAGGCGCTGGAAACAAATTTACAATTTTTAAAGCCTGTTGATCCTGTCCTTTCTTGGGTCTATCAGCCATGTCAATTCTTGAAGCCCCTTTTGTGAGAAAATAGTTGGTTCTCAAAACAGAAAAAATTCTGACAGAAAAAATATAAGTTCCACAGAAATAAACAAGTATCCAGAAACATGTAGTTACCATTACCAGGAACCACTAAATATGCCCCAAAAAACTGCACAGAGTGGTTATTAATTGAATGGGAGAAACAAATTGGTCCAGTTCACTCAAAATAGGAACTGTGTCTGTCAATGAGACAAAAAACCCTTGAACTCATTGTGTTTTAAACAACAAAATCACCAAAATAAAATAGAAGAGTAGCAGTTCCCCAAAGGCAGGAACCACACACTGACAAGTTTTATCCGATTCCTGGGATTTGAAACAGGAACTGGAGAAAATATTTCTGGAGACCAGATTACCAGAGCCGAACTTCAGGGTGATTGTTCTCTTCAAGCAGAGAAACAAATCTGAGCCAACTGTCTGGAGTGGAGTGTGACACCACACAGAGTTCGAACCTAGGTTCTGAAGTCTACTAATTTACATGGGTTCTATCTCATGGGCATCTCTCTCTGCACGGGGAGGAGATACATAGATACATAGATACATAGACAGTGTCGGCAGATAAGGGCCTATGGCCCACCCAGTCTGCCCATTTAAGTTTGTAAGTTCAGTTTATGTTTTCCAGGAAGTCTGTTGCCCCTTACCCCTGACCTCCAGAATTCCTTTATGTCTATCCCATGCATTCTTAAATCCCGTGATTGTTTCAGCCCCCACCACTTCCTCTAGCAGGGTGTTCCACTCTGTCCACCACCTCGCTCTGTGAAGACATTCTTCCTCACGTTTGCGCTCTGAATCATCCTCCCTCCAACTTCATCCCATGCCCTCTAGTCCTGGAACATCTTTTCACTTAAAATAGTGCATTCCTGCACCCTGTTCCTCCCTGTAAGATACTTGTATGTCTCTATCATATCCCCTCTCTCCCTCCTCTCCTCCAGGGAGTACATGTTCAGTGCCTTCAACCTGTCCTCATAGGACTTGTGATGCAATCCATGCACCATCTTTGTTGCCCTCCTCTGAACCTTCTCTACCCTGTCTATGTCCTTACGTAGGTAAGGTCTCCAGAACTGCACAGTGTACTCCAGGTGCGGCCTCACTAGTGTATTGTATAGTGGAATTATGACCTCCCTTTTCCTGCTGGTGATGCCCCTGCCTATGCACCCCAGCATCCTATTTGCTTTACCTGCTGCCTTGTCACACTGTTTCCTGCCTTGAGGTCATCAGAGATGATAACTCAAGATCCCTTTCCTGCTTGGTGCATGCAATATCCTCACCCCCAACTGATATATTGTGCCAGGGTTTTGTGCCCCATATGCATTATCTTGCACTTCCTTGCATTGAATTTCAACTGCCAAACCCTGACCATTCTTCAAGTTTCTGCAGGTCCCTTCTCATTCTGTCTACACCCTCTGGTGTGTCTACTCTGTTACAGAGCTTTGTGTCATCAGCGAACAGTGAAATTCTGCCTTCTAGGTCCTGCGCAATGTCACTGATGAAGATATTGAATAGTACCGGTCCCAGCACTGATCCCTGTGGTACCCCACTGGTCACTCTTCCCTCTGTGGAGTGACAGCCATTTACTACCACCCTCTGTGTCCTGCTGCCCAGCCAGTTACCTACCCACCACACTACTGTCCTGCCCACACCCATATTCCCCAGTTTGTGCAATAGTCTTCTATGTGGCACAGTGTCAAAGGCCTTGCTGAAGTCCAGATAGGCCATGTCCACTGCCCTCCCCTGATCAACCTCCCTAGTCACCCAGTCAAAAAATTCAATGAGGTTGGTCTGACATGACCTTCCCCTGGTGAAACCATGCTGCCTTGGGTCCTGTAGTCCATTGACAACCAGATGTTCCACCAATCTCTCCTTCAGTAGTGCTTCCATGATCTTCCCCACTACCGAGGTGAGGCTGACTGGTCTGTAGTTCCCCGCTTCCTCTTTGTTCCCACTTTTGTATAAGGGGACTACATCTGCTATCCTCCAGTCTTTGGGTACCTCCCCTGTTTCTAGTGATCGGCTAAACAGGATAGCAAGAGGTTCAGCCACCACCTCTCTTAGTTCTTTAAGGACCCTGGGGTGCACCCCATCTGGCCCCATTGCTTTATCAACTCTTATTACTTCCAGTTCCTTCAGGACCCTTTCTCGTGTAAAGGGACTTGTGTCCATTTCTGCACCATTCTCACCCCTTGTACTCCATTCAGACCCATTACCCTCCTCTTCCTCAGTAAAGACTGAGCAGAAATACCTGTTCAATATGTCAGCTTTACTGTTGTCATCCTCCACACAGCCCCCATCCTCCCCCTTCAGTCTCACTATCCCTCCCTTTGCCTTTCTTTTTTCACACTAGATGCACTATGTGTAAACATTAAATGAGGGATTCCTAGGGTTAGAAGAATGTGTGCCGTACTTTTTATTTATTTATTTATTTTTTATCTATTTATTTATGACTTTGATAACCAGGTAGTTGCGCTGATCCCAGGGACCATTTTCAGGCCTGACCACACTAAAATCTCTGCTGTCTATGACTGTTTCTTCCTCCTGTTCTCCCTTTTCTCTAAATGTTAACCCTGCCCCACTCACTTACCTGCCATCTCCATCCCACCTCTGCTATCCAAAATGTCCTCTCAGATGTTATTTATCTGATGAGTGTGCACGTGCACCAGATCTAATGGCAGCTTAAAAACACAGCTGAATACACCAGCCCGGTGGCACAGAGGGTTGAGGCACTGGACGCCTTACCTTACGCCATGCTGGCAACCTGGGATCAGAAACAGACTCGAGTCATCAGGGATTCAGCACAGGTGGGGGGGCAGAGCAGGACTGAGCAGCAAGAAGGCAGCTCTCATCTCCCAGGGTGGTTGCCACCCCTCCATAGTACCGCTGCCACCGGGTGGAGGTCCAGTGGTCAGCGTAGGTGGAGGGGGTGACACATAGTGATAGGGCATCTTGAGATGTGGCTTGCATGTGCCTCCACATGCATGTGCATGTCCAAGGTATGGGGATGGATTACAGGGAGAAAATGTGGAAACAATGCTATGAAAAATATATATGGAAAAAAACACAGCTGAACCACCCCTGAATTAAATCCTTTAAAAAATCCAGTAAATCTATTGACAAGTGATACATTTGACCCAAGCCTGCACTGGAAGTCCTGATACATTCAGCACATCAAGTTTGGTGATTTTCTACTGCTTATTTTTTATTTCAATAGTGTTTAAAGAATCTCCACAAAAAACGCCATTTAAAGCTGGCAGCAGTCTGAAACTGCAACTGAACCACCACTGCTTGAAAAATGGAAATTCACTGGGTCCTATGCATGAAAGCATAGAAAATACGTAGGAAACAAACGTAGTGGATGCATGCAGCTGTGCAGCATGCAGCGGACAGCAGCAATGTAGCATTTATGAAGGATGGTACTCGCAGTGGGTGGGACAAGCTGAGCTGCAGAGCGCACCACACAGGCAGAGTGAGTGGACCTGCAATATGCAGAAACACCTCATGACCCAACCATATGAGGTGAGGGATCACCCCCCATGCTAATGCATGGCTGTTAATGCTGCACAGCATACACAGTAGTACGTGATGGTGGAACAGGCCATGGACACGGATGTGGGAGCAGAGGATGCAGAGGAGAGCAATGGAGGAAGGGGCAGTGCTGTCCATGGACTTGGACATGGCCAAGCACAGAGCAGGAGATGGTCCCGTGCCACTACCTTCAGTGGCGACCAAATCGCTGTCATGGCAACCAACATACGCCAGAACTAGAGCATGCTGTATGGTGCAGAGGCCCTGACAACATCAGCAGAAGTCAAGTCCAGGCTATGGCTGGACATATAGGCTGCCATAATCACTGCCAAGGCTGAGGCATGGACCCTGGTGGTGATAAAACATAAGTGGTGGGACATGAGAGCAATGGTGAAGCGTAAGCTCGCTGCTGGCAGAAGGTCATGCATCGGCATGGGTGGCGGATCACCATGTACAGACAGCCAGGTGACCACCCTGGAGCACCTTGTTGGAGAGACAATGACAGAGGTTGCCATCCACGGTGAAGCAGAAGGGGTGAATACGATGGCAGGTAATGGCAACATGCATGTTTGTGGCCATGACAACCCAGCAGTACCACTGTCCCAGTAACTCCCATACATTGTACCCACAGGTGGCACAGGTTCTAAGCACCATGCCCCGGTGGACACCTGGGAACACACACCCGTATCACTGACAGTCGCTGCATCATTGACCAGACACCCGTTAGTGGAGGCAGAAGGTACGTATATACACCCTGAGGGGGGTGCCTGCGGTGTGTGACGTATGTGCAATGACCTAACATGCCCTTTGTTCCCCACCAGGTGTGTGACCAGAGAAGGAGTCCCCAGTGGAGAAGGCCAGTGAGGAGACCAGCACATTTGTCCCACAGGGGGAGGACAGTGGGACCAGTAGTGACACAGCAGCGGGGACAGATATGCAGTACACATGGGGTGGTACAAGTGGAATGGCTCACCACACCCAGGCCCATTGCACAGCTGCTGACACATGCATGGACCATGATGGCCCCCATGGCACAGGCCACCAAAATGCACCATCGCTGACACACACTGACAGCGGGGATGAGGGTCCCTTGGACCGCACCCGAACCATGCCACTGGCAGCACGGTCACACACATACATGGATGGCCAGTACCACCAACTCCAGTGGCTGAAGCTTGAGTGACTTGAGGCACAGTGCAGGAACACCACCGCTGTGGAAGCCCAGACAGTGGTGAACTGCAGCATGCACATGGCCATCCTGAGGTGTACAGTGGCACTGCAGGGCATTCAGGAGATACTGCGACACACACATGGCAGGGCCAATGAGGGTCCACCAGCACATCTGGAGTCCACTGACATGGCCACACAGTGCACACCACCATCCCCCAAATGCACATTTGGGCCAGGGGGGAACAGCAACACCATGTAGCAGCTGGTGGATGACAGGTCATGCCCCACCATGGCTGAGGGGTTGCAGTCACCTGTACCACATACTGCACCAGCGGTTGGTGGTGGTGGAGCAACACCTGCACATGCTGTGTGACAGGGGTGTGTGTACTGCACCAGCAGCAAGGGCACCGGTACTGATGGTTCCAGTGATGGATATCGTGGACAGACAGGACTGTGCACATGCCCACCTGCATGCAAACTCAGCAGCCGTACCTCAGCACAACTCATGGGACTTATGGAGACAGAGGGGACTGGGTAGCCCCACTACACCGTGCGAGGCTGCATGGGACGGGAGTGCAGTACCCCACACATGCAACAGACACAGGAGGTGTGAGCATATACCCCTGAGTGGATAGCTGTGCACAAGCACACCAGTGTTACACACAGTCATGCCCCCCCACATGACCACCCACCCACTATGTGGTGCACTCAGGTTGCATACACATGGCAATACAGTTAGAGTTTTTACATAGTGGACAATACCATTTAGAGATACGTCTGTCATGAATGATATCAGGGATATTTCTGGATTCCAGATCACGAAAAAGATTATTGATGGAAGTAATAATATGTGAGCCAAAGGCTGAGCACAAAATTTCACGGGCAATGTATTGTCTATCTGCTTCTTTATTATTTTGTGCAATAAGAGCATTAATCTTATTTTTAGAGTCTGTAAATACCTTAGCAATGTCGTGCATATTGTATGCAGTGTATCTTTCTTCCTGACTAAGGCCATCCACACCATGCAATAATGGGGGTATGATATCATTTACCAAACCAGTTTGGAATTTAGCTGAATGAGATTTGATAGCAGCAATGTCTGCTTTGTTCCAGATAGACATAGCTGTAACAAAAAGACCTGTGACAGTGCCTGTTGCACCAGTGACATCAGAACTGTCAACTTCACGTGTATTACGTTTATGACTTTGATCATCAGGATTAGGTTTTCTCCTGAAATTGCCTCTATACTCGGTGGTATGTACCCTGGCAATAGGGTCTTGAGTACGAATCTGAAAAGCTGCTAGACTATCAAGCAATAAAGTACTGTAAAATGCTGAAGTGTTAGTAGTATGACACATACCAAATTCTTTCATATTCCAGTAAGTGAAATTGAACAAAACAGGTATATGCATAAACTGTAAGTTATTAATAAGTGTACCAGGTAAGGCAGTGGCTGTTAGACCACTATGAGGATCAGAGGTATGTTTTGGACATTCCAAAAGCTGTTTATCAGTTGGGGGTAACACAGAAAGGTACATGGCAGCAGAGGCCATGTTATGTACAGCACAGAATTTCCTAGCAGAGTCTTTAGACAAGGAACTACAATATGAGGGCTCAATCAGGCAGTTATGTTGTATAAACCAGAATGTCTAAGAGCAGTCTGGAGCAAGGACAGTGAACCATTAGGGGATAATGTTGCATTGGGCCAGCTGTGGAAAGTTCCCTTGGAAAGCTTGGCCACAGGGAGAATTTGTCCTTGCGACGTGGTTTGCCACTCAATTTGTAAGGTAGATTTATCAGGAGCAACAACCGAGGCAGTGAGGTAGGCATCAGAACCTTCCTGGACAGAAATAAAATTGTTGGGTATATTGATAGAAACTCCCTCTGGGGCAGATGTTGGAGGATCAAGATGAGGAAGGAGGTGCTTTACCATGCCTTGGATGCAGGGAATAACTCCTGAGATGAGGAGAAAGAGGAACAAGATAGCCATCTTGTCAGTGTTCCCTGAAAAGGAAAACCAAATATTAGTAAGTTAGTTCTATTCCACCCAATGGGGTGAGGAAAAGTAATTATACTCCTTTATACAGTTTCAGCTGGTTTGCATGTAATCATTTGTCAGTCAGTTTGTTGTTGTGCATTAGTCTAACCTGATAGACTGCCGGACTGATCTTGTTGACAATGGGGTAGGGGTCTTCCCACTTGTTGGAGAAGGAGTGTGTGGAATGTGCAGATCTGAGAACCATCACCTTATCTCCAACTTGCCAATCCACTTCTTGTGTGTGTTTGTCAAACTGTATTTTGGACTGTTGCTGGGCCTTGCCCATGCAGTTAGCAGCATACAAGTGTGTGCGTGTGTATGGGGTCTTATCTGAGTTTTTCCACATATTGGTCTACAGACACACGATCTGCTGTGGGGGTATGCAGGTCAAACAACAAGCGTTCAGGTAATCTCATCTGTCTGCCAGTCATCACCTCAAATGGTGTTAACTGGGTGGTGACTGAGGGTGTGCCCCTAATTGCCATAAGGAGTAATGGCAATAGAGAATCCCAGGTCTTGGGATTGTCCTCAATGAATTTGGAAAGCATTTGCTTAATCCATCTGTTGGCTCTTTCTACTTGACCTGAAGATTGTGGATGATAAGGTATGTGGAATTTCTGGTGAACCCCAAGGAGTTCAAATGCTTCTTTCATCGACTCACCTGTAAAACTGGTTCCTTTGTCAGAGTCTACCTTGAGAGGTAGGCTCCACCTGGATAAAATCTGTTCCACCAGGATTTTGGCAGTGGTTTTAGCAGTACATGTCTTAGTGGGGAAAGCTTCCACCCACTTACAGAAAAGATCAGTCACCACAAGGCCATATTTGTTATTTCTGCTGGTATTGGTCAATGGGCCAATAAAGTCAATCTGTATGGCATGCCAAGGGCCAGAATGCCTTTCTGATAGTAGTTTGGCATTTCTTTTGGTGGGGATAGGATTGTTCTGCACACACACAAGGCAATTATGTATGTACTGTTTGACATCTTTGGTGATACCAGGCCAAGAGGCAGTGGTCTTGAGTCTTTGGAGGGTGTTTTCTACTCCCTGGTGTCCACCAGTAGGGGTGTCATGCACTTGATGCAGAAATTCAGACCTAAGGTGTCTGGGGACCACCCACGAATTCACATATCTGAACTGTGTAGTACGGTACGGTCTGCACGCCCATTGGCTTATGCTGTGGACCAATGGGCGTACAGCTGTACTGTACACAGTCAGTCGGCAGGTGACTGGGCAGCATGAGGGTGGGGAGCTGCCACCGCCGCTGACGGGGGAGCAGGGTGACGGGCTCAGTGGGAGGGTGGGAGGGGGTACCGCTGGACCACCAGGGTTGGATTTATTCTTTTTTGTATAACTCTGCCCACAATCGGCTGCAAGCGGTCCACGGACCACCAGGGATATAGGACTTTAATGTTTTGACACGTATGCCCACGCATCGGGCAATGAGGCACTTTTGCCGCTTGTGCAGGGGGAGTCAGTCCCCGATGGCTGCAGCCTGGCAGGGCGCCAGGCGCAAGTCGCCGGGGATCGGCGCACCTGCATGCAAATGGGGCCATGATGACATGCAAATGGCCCCATTTGCACCTTGCATGCATTATGGCCCCATTTGCATGTGCACCTTTGAATATCATGGTTGATGCACCTAGCGCAACGGTACTTGTGCTAGTGCATCCCCCTGCCCCTCTCTGGCCACTTGCACTGGTGCAGTGCCACAGCGCCATGCACAATGCGGGTGGCCACAGAGCGATATTCAATGGTGCTGAACCATGGCGCAGCACCGTTGAATATCACCCTGTCAGTGTCCTGGCACATCCCAGTTGCGCTGTGCCCAGGCTTGCACCACGGCCTGGCGCAGTCTGAATATCCCACCCGAAGTGTATTGTATTGTTTCAAATACCCTGCAGCTTTTTTCATCTCAATGAATGGGAGGACCAATTCATTCGCTGACAGTGCTAAAACCTGGGAATTTGTTCAGAACACCTGGCCTAAAACTGCAGCTAATGCAACCAGCTCTAAACCCTCAAGCCACGACAAAGATAATACTACTTGCCTGAGCAACCCCAGCTGAATTAATCCAGTACAGATTATTATGCAGCAAATCCACTAACAAAGCAGTCACTCTGGAGGAGCTAAATTTGAATCTCACACTACATCAGCCCCACAACCACAAAGATCCTACCTTGATGCCTGATGGCACACTGCCGCTAGGAAGAGCTGCAGCATTACTAGAACCAAAAACAAACTGTTGCACAGTCTCTCTGATGAACCAGCAGCTAAGTTCAGGGCCAGAAGTCATAGCACAGGAAGCAGGAAATCTCGTAATTCAATTGGCTCTTCACAAGATAGTGATGACATCACTTCCACTCCTATTCCCATGGATACCACGGTTCCACAATAATTAGTAAAAAGACATTTAACATTTCGCCTAATGCATTCAACCTAACGACATTTTGCCTAAAGCAACAACTGGTGAAAACAACCTCGACACCTACCAGGATGGTAACCATGCTACAAGGCAGTCAAGCAATAAATAAGGCTACCTTGTATTCATTAGCTGCCACGTTAGAGCAAACGTCTTTTAGGCCAAACAAGTATTAGCCCAAATGTCATAAGTGAAATGTCGTTAGGTTAAATGTCTTTTTACTGTCATGCTATGGGATACCACTGTAGCAACAGATCCCTCAACAGCTCAAGTTACCACTTGGCTGGGAACTTTTTCATCCTGAACCTTTTAAAGGAACAGTATTTTTTTCTTATGACCTGTTACCCAAGTATGGGTAGTCACCCTGTGAATGTTTGTAGCTGTTTCCTCTCTGAAACAGCTTAAATAACTACTATATTATCTCACTTTTATTTACAGATGGAAAACCAGTTTCAATTTTTCAAACTGATGTTTCTCATTTCAAAACTAGGTTAAAATTTTGCTTGAAGCCGGCCCAGTGGCACTGAGGGTTGAGGTGCTGGACGCCACACCTTGCGCTACGCCAGCGACCCGGGTTCGGGAACGGACCTGGCTCGTCGGGGGTCGGCCGGGGGAGGGAGGATGGAGTATCCCAACGGATGCTCTCCTCTCCGTGGGATGCTGGGCGCGAAAGAGCGCCTGACGCCCTGAGAGGGCGGTGGATGCACCAACTCCTGAAAGGACACAGCGTCTGCCTATATCGGAGCCGAGAGGGGACGCCAAGAGATGCTTGAGAGGAGCGTGTGTCAGCATCGCAGACTCCTCCTGCACCAGCGCTCAGAGGCAGGGTTAAGGGGGGAAACAAGACAACTTGGAGGAAAATGCCCTCCGGTCACCTAGATGAAGTCCTCTGGAGCCGGCCTTGCCACCCTCCGACCAAGGGCAGACCCCAATGTGCAGCTGCCACAGGGGGAAGGGAGGAAAAAAGGGGGGCCTCTCCTCGCCCCGCCCGGGGGGTAATCCGGGCCATCAAGATGCCCCCAATGGCAGTATGGCACTCTAGGGGCAGACCAAGCTGGTCGGTAGAGGTGGGGGCCGTCACTCCTTCTAGGACGGAAGGAGTGGTGATTGGAAGGACAGTAAGGAGTGGATAAAAAATAAGTAGAAAAAAAACTACTTGTTAGCAGTATAAGGGGTACTCCCCTCTCTGAAACTATTGTATATGCTGTCTCTGAGACCACCAATAGGTCGTAAAATCTGATGTAGATACTAAAATATCTACATTCTTCACTATGCCCCAGTTTAAGAATATACTATCCCTTCCCCCCACACCCTTAATGTTTCTCCTTCCCTTTCCCCTTGTGTTACACTTAACAATGAACTCTTGCACAACCCTCTTGTTCCTTTTCTTTCCTGACAAAACATGACATACTGCATCAGGATAGGACCCTCATCAATGGGGGGGGGTGCGGGGGGGATAGGTCTCTTGATCCATGCATTCTTCTTACTTCAACATAATTATATAAAGACCCAGGAGGGAATCATGTTAAAGTGAAGGCTGTCTTGGGACATTGAATTTGAAATAATAGTAGTGACAATGACAAACTAGTTAATTATTGTTCCTAGTGCACCCAGAGGAGATGTTCTGTTGGATATAGCTCTCTTAGACCACCTTATGGAATTCTGTAGTATTCCTTAATGGCCTATGTAAATTCCTTTTGGCAACCTATAATAACCTGGACAGCCCTCATCCCCTTGGTCCCTCAATCCTCCCCAACCCCCACGAGGCATTATGATATCTGGAGTCTTTAAATAATTGGTGGTGGTAATTTTTACTTTTTAACTGCTGTTAATTCATGTATTGTTATGGTATCTGGACTGATATTCTCACAAACTTTTTGGTTTTCATTTCATTTTTAATTATTTTTAATGGTTGGTCTTAGGTACCTATACAAGTTATCCCCTTTTTGAGGTACTATCAGTTGCTGTAATCCTTTTTTTACTATAACAGACTCAGGCGGCCCCTTGACAGTTTTTTTCAATTGTTCTATAAATAGTTCTTCCTGGTTTACAATTTTTCATGAATTTACTCTAATAGAATTTAAAGTTTATTCAGTATGGTCCCCTTGAATATTATTACCTCAAATGTTAAAGATCTTGGATCCCCTATTAAGAGGAAAAGGATCTTGTCCCACCTTAAAAGTCTTAAAACTGATCTTACTGTTTTGCAAGAAACCCATCCTTATTTATTTTTTTTATTTTATTTTTATTTAAAATGTGTTTACTGGGAAAGGCACACTGAGCCGAGGCTCGTTTCCAGGTCTGACCCTGGGGCAGGGGTAACAAAGGAGGGCATAGAGTACAGTTCAAAACAAAATACAAATAATTAAGATTGCAATAGCATTTGGCAGTTACAGGTAAATATTATAGGCTCTATAACAGTGTTACAAATTAGTGCTTTGACATCATTTTGTAAAACGTGTGATCTAGTCAACTGATTGGCCTTTTCACCGAGTACTATATTGTTAGTTCAAGCAATGGTAGGAGAGGGGGATATGTAGGGACAAGAGCATGGGAAGGGGGAGAAGGTATAAGTGCTGCTTGAGTGAGGTGTCAGAAGGAAGGTTCCGAAGTTGGGGAGACTGGAGATTCCACAGAGCAGGGTCTCTGTATGAGAAGGCAGCTTTGCCAGCAGACGATAAGGGTTGGGCAAGGGAGAAGGTGCATGTGTCTCTGTTGCGAAGGTCATAAGGGGAGTTTGCTACTGGGGAGAGTATTTCAGATAGGTAGGGTGGAAGTATGCTGAACCAGAATTTGGCTGCGAGAGAGAGAGAGAGAGAGAGAGAGTGGATAATGTGTCTGTGTGAGAGGGGTGTGAGGCCGATGGAGGAGTAAAGGAGGCAATGGTGAGTTCTGGAGGAGGAGTTTGAGGTGAATCGACAAAAGGAGTTTAGCAGGGTGTCTAAGCTGTAGAGCAAGGAGGCTGGGGCTGAGCTATAGATGACATCAGCATAGTCAAAAATTGGTGTTATTGTTTTTGAGACTATTATACGATGGGTGGAGAACGAAAGGGAGTCTTTATTGCAGTACAGAATGTCGAGCTTAGGGCATAGCTCAGTTGAAATAGCATCAATATGTGTTGAGAAATGAAGGTCTTATACCAATGGAAGCCGAAAAGTGGGAAAAGGAGTGGGTAGAGCATGTTTATTATAGTTACTATAATTCTAAACAAAGAGGGGTAATGATTTTAACCAAAAAAGGTTTACATTTTATGGAAACTGAACATATGACTGATGAAGAGGGTAAAAGGCAGCTTCTATTATGCTCTATTAATGGGAAAAAATGTGCCTCTTTAAATATTTGTGCTTCTAACTTGTCTCAGACACAATTCTTTTACAGATGCTATTACAAAGATTGGATCTTTTACTGAATATGAAATATTAATATGTGGGGATTTTAACACTGTTATGGATCCATATTTGGATAGAATTACCCAGCATATCTATTCCCTAGCTGATAGTAATTCATCTGCCCTGAATCTAATTGATCAAAATTTTAAGGTAACACATACCTGGAAACTAGTAAATCCAACAGTAGAGCTTATACTTTCTTTTCATCACGTCTTAGCTCATATAGTCAACTTGAATATAGTTTATATTTATTTATTTATTTATTGAAATGTTTCACCAGGAATGGCACACTGAATAACAAGTTGCTCATCTCACGGTGCGTCCTGGGGGGGGAGGGGGTCATAAGAGAGAACACATAATAAAGTTCATACACAGAGTAGCATAACAGTTGACAGATTAAGTGAACAAATTAATGGTGTAAACATACAACTTACTACACAATATATACATTGGCCACATTAAGACCAAGGACATTACCACATTGTACTTCAGTACAGAGTGCAGAGTATTCATGACTGTACATTGAAGTGCTGTGTAGAAAACAATTATACACAGTGTTCTAGAAGACCATTATGCATAGTGTTAAGAAGACCAGTTAAGCATAGTTATGAAAGAGAAGCGTATCCTGTGTATGAACAGCTAGCCGAGTAAGAGATAGAAAGCGGTGAGCCAGCTTGAACAGGAGAACATAAGGACTAGCCACAGGTACAGTTTACCACTAGAATGTTTTGTAGGGCTAGTAAAATGGAGTGTGAGGAGGAGGAGTGAAGAATCTGTGGTGGGAGGTTATTCCATAACTTAGGGAGGAGATGGGAGAAGGCCATCTGTCCAACTGTGGTGGACTGACATGGAACTACTAGCAATCAAGAGTCATATGACCTAAGGGAGTGGGACAGTGGTGAGAGAATAGTAAGGGAGGAGGTGAGATATGGTGGGAGCGAGCCAAACCAAAATTTGCTTCCCAGCTTATTTTCTAATACTGTTTCCGCTTTTATTGATAACATCAGATCATGCCCTGATAAACTTAATCTGGACTTTGACCCAGTTAATATACTAATAAATACTGGAGATGCAATGTATCCCTTTTAAACGATAATTCATTTGCCTCATGGCTTAAACAAGAAGTACAACATTATTTCAACTTCAGCCTAAATGGGGAAGTTAGTCATAATGGTGTGTGAGAAGCTTTTAAAGCAGTTATTAGAGATCTAATTATCAGTTACTCTTCTAAGAAAATGAAAGAAAAACTTAAAACACTATCAGATAAAGAAAACACCTTAACTAAACTAGAAGAAGAACATAAGAAATACACATCCCCAATTTAACTGTCCTTCACTGGACTATGGTTTATTTAGAATTAAACAAATGTATTGGGAATCTGCCAAAAAAAAAAAGGAAAGTTATTAGCTAACAGACTCCAACAGAGGCAGAGAGTAAATGTTATTACATGCATGAGAGATTCCCTAGGTTTAGTGGAAGTTGTAAATGAAGACATTAATAATGTTTTTTATAGTTTCTTCAAAAAAACTCTGTTCCTCAAATTCTCCTTCTTCCTCTTCTGAAGTTTCACAATATTTGTCCCAACTCACTCTTCCTCAAATTTCTGCAGATATGCATATAGCTCTGGACAAACCCATCACTAAACAAGAGCTGGAATTTGTAATAACTAAATTACCAAATTGGACACACTCCTGGATCTGACCGCCTTCCTAATGAAATATATTGATCTTTGGCCCCGTAATTAGTGAACTCCTGATAAATACCTTTACTGAAGTCTCTGTTAAGAAATTTCTTCCTCTATGAATGATGTTAACTTCACTTTAATACACAAAAAGGATAGAGATGCGTATTGTGTTAATTATAGACCAATTTCATGTTTAAATAGTAATAATTCAATTTTAGCAAAAATGTTAGTGAACAGAATTTCTCTGCTACTAAGTTCCCTAGTGGGTAAGCAACAGGTTGGATTTTTTTTTCTATAAGGTGGGGGTAGATAATATTAGGAGACTCCAATCAACTATTTGGGCATACAAACAAAATAAAAAGAAAATGATGGTTTTATCATTAGAGATAAGTATTGCTTATGAGTCTCTTGAATGGCCTTTCCTATTTTAATATCCTAAGGCTTAAGGCTTTGGTAACAGTCCATGTGATTGGAGATCCCTTCCCTATGGCAGTGCTTCAGCATCAGTAATCACCAATGGTACAGTATTCCCTAAATTTTCTCTTCATAGCGGCATCCGGCAGGGCTGTCCATTATCCCCACTGTTGTTCATTTTAGCTATTGAACCCCTTATATATTCCAAAGAGAATAATGAGAATAGTATGGGTGTCAGGGTAGGTAATAGTATAAATTATACATTTGCTCATGCTGATGATATTTTAATGACACTAAAATTTCACATCTCCTGCTTTATGGTCTTAAAAAAGAATTGGAAATATTCAGGAAGTTATATGGCCTCTCAGTTAATTGGGAGGATCTGAGGTCATAATGTTAACTGTCTGTGGAGTTCCCTTAGATTTTTTTTTTTTTGCATTCTTTATTTATCGCCCCCTGTGCCCGACCAGCCTCTCCTTCAGGCCTTCTGCCAAGGACTACCCCCCCCGCTACCTCCATTCCGAACCCACCCCCGATGCCAGCTTCCCCCGGATCCCAGATCGCAGCTTACCAGGGTAGCCCGACGTATCCCTTCATCGGATGGGTCCCCTCCTTCCGGAGGGAAATTGCCTTCAGGCATTCTTAGTCTCGGCCCTGGTGCTGCTGGGATCGGGATTTCCCTGGCTCTCCGGGGGGTTCCATGGAGGCAGGGGATCCAGGCGGCCGTCATCTGGTCGCTTGGATGCCATTTTCCACTTTTCTATTTTCCCCTGTTGCGCCGCTTCTTGTAGTGTCCCCGGTCTCTACCGGGGGCCGCTACAGAGTGAAGCATGCCCCTAACCCACCCCCGGGGAGGAGAGCAGTCCTTGGGATGCTCGATCCTCTCCCATCCACTGCTGCTCCCCAGTGACCCGAGTCCATTTCCCAACCCGGGTCGCCGGCGTGGGTTGAGGTAAGGCGCCCGCGCCTCAGCCCTCTATGCCACTGGGCTGGCAGCAGAGTTCCCTTAGATTTTAAGAAACACATCCCAGTCTCCTGGCCAACAAGCCGTCTGATATATTTGGAATACAAATCATTTTGGACCTTTCTAAAATAGTCTCTTTTAATTTTGACCCTATTTTAACAGAGATCAAGCTAGATTTTGCTAGATGGAATAAACTTAATCTTTCCCTTTGGAGGAAAATCAATTCCATAAAAATGATGATTGCTCCTAGGAATTTCTGCCTTCTAAACAACATTCCCATCCATATTGGGAACACGTGGTTTTCTAAACTGGAAACATTAATTTAAGTATTTTTGGGGGGGAGGGCAAAAAACACCTAGACTTAATATTTGCAAGCTTAGAGAACCATGGGATCATGGTGGCTTTAATCTTACTTGGTGGAGTAAATATCACCAGGCCTTCCTAATGAAACAATCTAGATTCTGGTTTTCTGCTTCTACAGATATAAATATCCCATTATGGATATGCATAGAATGCAATCTTGTCTCCCCTCATAGGTTTACAGATTTTCTGTTTATTAATCTTCCTAATAGCTGCAACACCCATCCAACTGTTCTATGCACAATTTCAGTTATTAAGATACTTAAAAAGACATAACTCAGATACTCTCCTATCTCAGTATATTCCTTTATGGAACAACCCAGCACTCAAATATCTGGGAAAAAAGCCCACATAACCCATCCACTGGTACCCTGTTGCCTTTTGAAACTACTAAAAACAAATATAAGTTTCATAGATTTCATTTTTCTAACTATTTACACATTCGGGAATGTTCTACAACATTTGATCCTATCTCCAAATGACAATATTGTAATGAATGATAGAACTGATCAGTTTTATAAGATTGTCTCACGTAAGAAGAAAATAACATGATTTATAAAACCTTAGCTGAATCTAATCCTTCACTTACAGCTAATACAAAATAGCACTGGGAATCTGACCTCAATATTTCAATCCCTTATAGTAGCAGTAGTAGTTTTATTTATTTATTTATTTATTTATTTACTTATTTATTTATTTTTAGACTTTATTTATTAGCTCCGGTGGACCAGGGCATCTCTCGGAAGTGCCCACTCGACCGTTGCTTCTACTCCCCTGCCTGAGACCTCCCCTGGGACTCTCTTCCAGCCCCCTGGTTCAACCCCCCTGGGGGGAGGGCCTGCCCCACCTACCTGGTGGCCTTTTCTGTAATTAGAGGGTCAGTCCTGATCGAGGGCCTTGAGGGGACCGTTGGCAGGATGGTCCGGCACTGGGGATGTGGGCTGGGTCCCTGGAGCCTTCATCGCCTCCCTGGTCCTCTGGGGTATTTTGCATTCTGGTTCTTCCCTACAGCATGGATGTGCAATGACATCCTGGCACTGACGTGCCAATGTCCGCTACTGCTCCACCCCTAGTCACTGCACTGTGAGTTCCTTGCACTGCCCCCAATCTCCATCAGCAGCTGCTAAGGAATGGTGCTTGGCCCAGATCCCCCCCCCCCAGGAAGAGAGTGTAGTCCTCTGGATGCTCAATCCCTTCCCTCCCCTGCCAACCCCTGGCAGCTCAAGTCCTTTCCTGAAACCGGGTTGCGGTATGGCATGAGGTGTGGTGTCCAGCGCCTTAACCCTCAGTGCCACCGGGCTAGCCTAGTTTTATTTATTTAGCATCCAGTCCCAGAGGCTCTGGGTGCTGTACAACACAGCAAGAACAAAAATGCAAATAACAAATAACTTTTAATAAGCTAGAACCAAAAATATAAAAATATAATCTCCAGGAGACTTCTGGTTCCGCCTCCTCTGGTAATGGCTGCGTAGTTCACTCGCTCTCACCCTCCTCAAGTGAGAAATACCTCCATCTGGTGAAATAAACATTGGTTTAGAGCTGTAATCTGCAATTAATATCATAGCAAGGAGGAAATTACTTTAAAAAAGGGCGAAGTCACACATCGGGCAGAGCGCATGGCAGAGATGGAAGACAAATTTGAGTCAGAGGCCTCAGCCTGCAGTGTCGGCAAGGGCATGGTGTCAGAAACACCACGCCATGCCATAGCTAAATCTCTGACAAAGGGCAACAAGGCAAAGGCTAAAAAAATTTAACTAGACACCATTTATCAGGAGCTGCTCTCCTTCTGAGCCGAAATTAAGGACTTATACGGCGAACTACATAAAGATGTGATGCAACTTGAACAGCGGGCCTAGTATTTAAAAAAAGGCAGGGTACAGCATGATCTGGATTTGGAGATCCAAATGCTGAAAGAACAATGTGAGCAAATGGAAGCACAGCAGGAGGACTCAGAGAACCGTGCTCGATGAAAAAACATATGGATCTACAGTATTTTAGAAGGCTCAGAGGGGAGCAATATTGAAGAGTTTGTGGATGCTTTGCTGCACACTGCACTGGAGCTCCCTAAGGATTTAGACCTACAACTCAAACGGGTCCATAGAGCAATGGTGCCCAAACTGACCAACCCAATCGCACCCCCGAGATCCATCATTGCATGATTTAATAACTATGCTACTAAAGAACATGTTCTCCTCACAGCACGGCGCAAGCAAAAAGTATTTTATGGGCAGACATGTTTCTACATTGACCATGACTACGCACCTAAGACTATGCGGCTGAGAAAGGTGTATTTGCCACTGTTGCATGTGATAAGATCAGCTGGCCATAAATTTTCTACCCCTTACCCTGCCCGGCTCGTGGCACATCTGCCTGATGGAAAACGGGAGTTTGCCACAGCACTGGAAGCCAAAGAGGAACTCATTAAACTGGGGCTGATGTTTCCAGATAAACCACAAGAGAAAAGTGAACCCTCAATGAAGCCATCACACTGGCAATCCATTCAAAATAAACAGAAGAGGCAACATAATAATACTGGAGAAGTGAAAAAAGCCCAGGCTATGTACCGTAGGAATGACCTCACTGCAGCGACCTGAAGGGGAGCACTGTTAGTGATATACGGGGACTTCAGTACTTAATTCAGGGGGGTGTTTAGGGGGGTGAGGGTATCCCAGATGGGGAGTTTTTCCTTCATTGGTTCTCCACCTCAGCGGCTTGACTCTAGGCTAATAGCGGTCCCTCTACCATGGGCCTGCATTAAGCCACTTGTTGGTCATTTGGGGCTGTGACCAATGCCCCTTCCCCCCCAACATAATCCCTAAATAATGCCTGCTATGTCTTTAGTTAAACCAGTAGAGAGAGAGAAAAGACGGTGCCAGGCCTCAGAAAGATTCACTCAACCTTGATCTATCTACAAACTGGTAATACTAGAGGACTGCTTGATTTCTTTTCTTGCATTTAATAGACCAGGCGGAGGAGCAGAACTACCTCTCGAAGGCCTCCCTGCCATCTGTTCACTCATTCAAGCATGAAATCTAATTAATGGCCCTTAAAAAAGTAATGTGGTAATGGTATTGGGGAGGGGCTATGAGGCAGGATGTGGAGTCTGCTCCTGGGAGTGCAATACTTTCCTGGCATATGTTTTTTTTTATTTGTTTTGTCCTTATCTTTCTGGATACACCACTTGGGTATCCTGGAGGCCGCAGTTGGTTACGAACTGGACCTACCTCCATCTTCAGGAAGAGCTCGACAAGTTCATGGGGTTCTTCTTGAGGGTATAAGGAGGAACTTAAATGCCTCCACACATATGGAAGTCACTGATATTTGTAGTGATAATGTTATTTTTGAAGCTGTTCCTCAAAATGCAAATAGTTCTGTTTTGTTTACGGTCACAAAGTTTATTGACTTACTGTTAAATGCAAGTTTATTGTTAACAGATATATGGGATATATGGGAAAAATGTAGAAATGATATTCGATATAAGCTGCTGAGTATCAAACATGGTTCAAAGGAGATTCATGGAAACACATTTTTCGATGGGCCTAGCAAACAGACCTTACCAAAGGGGGTCCAGGTTAATGTAAGGGCCTTAACAGGATGTGTTATGTTTAATGACCAACGTGGAGGATCGCCATCTTGAATGGATAGGTTAGAGGGTGCAGAATTACATTCTGCCCACTAGAGGGGAGTTTATTTTTCCTAAACAATTGTGATGGACCCCTCAATTGAATTTCTATCTTTGAATATTAATGGCATCAACAGCCCCATTAAATGATCCAGGTTACAGCAGTACCCTCGCCAGCAAAAAGCAGACCTCGTTTTGTTACAAGCGATACATCTGTCTCAGTCAGAACATCAGAAACTTTCTGCTGGTTATCGGTGCTCTATTATCGCCTCTTCAAGTAAGACAGGTAAACGCAGGGGCACAGCTATACTGATCCCTGCCAGAACACCTTTTTTAAAAGAAGCAGAGAGAATTGACCCTAATGGCTATTTTACTGTTGCCCAGGGATGCCTGTATGACTCCGCTGTCACATTGGTGAGTGTATATTTCCCTCCAGGGGCTCCCCTAGTGCACATGAAAAGGTTTTTCAGTCAGCTTTTAGATATGCAGCAGGGCATAATAATAATGCGAGGTGATTTTAATATCACTCTGTTCCCTCAGCTGGATGCCTCCCACCCTCACAATCATAGAAACAGCCCCTCCCAGAAATTCCTCAAAGTCCAGCTGCCTGTACAGGGCCTGACAGATGTTTGGTGACAATTTTTGTCCCACAAAAGGGGGCTTTACTTATTTCTCCCCCAGACATCATGCCTTCTCCCGTCTTGAGTATTTCTTTCTCTCCACAGAGCATATTGAAAAAGTACGGGATATCGGTCTAGCAGCACATCTCCTATCTGATCATACCCCAATTATTCTAAAAATAGATATTGCTCTATCAAGGAAACCTACCCTGTGGTGGCTGAATACCTCCATCCTGAAAGACCCCGAATTTAAGACATTGATGGAAGAAAACCAGTCTCCAGAGGTTACCCCAGGGGTGTTATGGGGTATGCTGAAGGCTGTTATCAGAGGAGAGATTATTTCATATGCAGCCTGACAGAGGAGAATTAGAGAGACAAGATACAGACAATTGCAAGATAAACTTACAGAGTTACAAAAAGCTAGGGAGGCAGTCCACACATTCCAAACCGTAGAATTACGAAAAGTGCAGTCTGAACTTCAAAGAATTCTGGAGCTGAAGGTTCAAGCTGTGCTTTTATATACTAAAAGTATTTTCTATGAAGGGGGGCCTAGAGGGGCGAGGCATTTAGCCAGACACACGAGAATGTTTAAACATAAAGCTACCATCACTAAAATTAGTTACCCCCAACCTGGTACCCTCCTCCATCGAGGACTGGAGATAGAACAGGCTTTTCAAAGATTCTATACTGAATTATATTCAGAAAGAAACCCTCCCCCTCACCCAGAGATCCAAGCCTTTTTAAGTGGACTGCACAACCCTATGCTTTCTACGGCACAACAAGCTTCATTGCTGAGTCCGATTATGAGACAGGAAATACAAACGGCCATTAAAAAGACCAGAACTATGAAATCTCCAGGCCCTGATGGCTTTAAAGCCGAATGGTATAAGGCTTTTTCCCCGCTGCTTTGCCCCCTTATGCAGCAGGTCTTTCAGGATGTTCAGAAGGGAGAACCCCCCCCCCGGACTCCTGGCACTGTGCTGTACTTTCAGCTATACCGAAACCAGGGAGAGATCCCCAATCCCCAGAATCATACAGGCCCATATCAGTACTAACTGTGACTATAAAATATATACAGTATGTCCATTTGGGCAAAATGGCTAGACAACATTTTACCTAACTTGATACACATGGATCAGGCAAGCTTTTTAAGGCAGAGGCAAACTGCAGATAACACCCTTAAAACATTTCACCTGATGGACCGCATTACCCACAGATCCCTCCCTTCAGTCTTAGTGAGCCTAGATGCATTCAAGGCTTTTGACAGGGTCTGTTGGGAATTTCTTTGGAGGGTTCTGGATTTCCAGAGAATTTTGTGACCTGGTTGAGTCATATTTACTCCTTCCCCAAAGCTTTTTTAAAAATAAATGGAGCTATATATAGCCGATCCCCCTGGAGCAAGGTGCACGGAAGGGATGCCCTCTCTCCCCCCCCTGCTATTCGCAGTTTATATTGAGCCACTAGCCTTGGTGGTTAGGCAATCAGAGGAGATAAAGAGGGTTGTTGTGGGGGAAGAGTTTCAAAATAGCGCTCTATGCAGATGACGTGTTACTGTCTCTATCAGAATCAGAACAATCTCTCCGAGCCCTCTGGAACACCATTGATGAATTCTCACAAATATCAGGATATAAGATAAATTCCACAAAGACAGAGGTCCTGTCCTTTTGTTTTTCCCCCTCTCCATTTCTTAGAGCTTATCTACCACTTAGGTGGTGAGGGACAAAAATGAAATATTTGGGTATACAGTTACCCCAGAATATTGATCACACTGCCCTGATAAATTATGAACCCCTTACTCAGAAAATAGAGAATGACCTTCACAATTGGTCCCTGCTCCATCTTTCCTTCTATTCCAGGATTGCCCTAATTCAGATGAATATACTGCAGAGATTATTATATGTGTTTCAAACTATCCCTGTCTTGCCTCCCCTCCTATATTTTACTTCTTGGAACAGGACCTTCGCCCACTTTGTTTGGGCTGGCATGAAACCTCGCATCCGTTGGTCCATTCTGCAGCTTCCTAGAGACAAGAGAGGGTTGGAATTACCTGACCTTTTTAAATACGCACAAGCAACTGCCCTGGCTAGGATACTGGGGTGGCTTGACCTGAGCTATAGATTGCCATGGAAAATGTTGGAGATCACACTTAACCAAATTCAAGATATTAAAAATATTCTCTTTGGCTCGGGTGAACCCCTCCCACTGCAGATTACTTACTACCAGGGGATGCAGAGTAGTTTACTGGTCTGGGATAAACTCAGAATATCCAAGGAACTTGCCATGATTTTTTATTTTCTATAACATCTCAGGGCAGAGGCGAGGCATTTCCATGTCCCAATGACTGAGACCCTCAATGGCTGGCATGATAGAGGCCTAACCTTCATTTTCCAAATGTTAGACACACAGGGCACTCTGCTCTTCTCAATAATTAGAGATACTTATGGGCTATCACAGAAGGCTAGTGTTGAATATCTGCAGATACAAACCTATTTAGTGAATAAGGCCGCCTCAATGGAATTGCCTCCCTTCCCCATCTCCACAAGTGTTAAATTTAATTATATCCTCTATAAAATGAATAGCCTTAACTCACTTGGTTGGGGCACTGTACAAGGGGTTACAGGAGTTTACTAGAGATTCAACTTCAGGAATACTAGCCACCTGGAACCGGGAATTATTGGTACCGGTCTCTATAGAACATTGGCTCAAATATGTTAAATTATCCCAAGGGGTATCTCTAGCACCACACTGGCAGAAATTCGCATGGAAAGTCAGGATCAGGTTTTTTAATACCCCAGCTAAGCTGGCTAAATTTACAGATGGGCCAGTGGGAAGTAGCTGGAGGTCCTGTGGGGAAAAGACAGTTGGACATGTACATATATTTTGGTCATGCCCCGTGCTTAGGCTATTTTGGGGAGAAGTGACTGAATCCCTAGGGGAGCTGGTGGGAGAAGAGGCAGTCCTTACCCCTGAACTGGTATTGCTCTCGATACCCCCAGAAGACCTCCATATCCCAAGGGGATCTCTTCTGGTTACCTATAGATTGATAGCTAAGAAGGCAATCACCAGATTGTGGGGACGGAGCTCACCGCCATCCAGACAGGACTGGCTCACGGTTATGAAGGAAGTGTATATACTGGAAAGGCTTACTGCCAGTCATTTAAATAGGATGGATCAATTTGAACTTCAGTGGAGGAAATGGGTCATATATATGTCTATACAAGATCCTCACTTTGTTCCATAATGGTGAACAAGGGATGTGGTATCAATGAAGAGAAGGAGAGGGAGAGGGGGGAATAAAGGGGAATCATTATTTATATACTGGCATAAAGAGATCTCCATCTAGACTGATTTGTTTTTGGATGTGTATATTTTTTAGATGCACACTTATATCTGTAAAACAATGTATACAGTTAGAGCTATATTTGACTTTAACTTGTGATATGCAAGATGTACTGTATCCCATTAATTTATTTTATATTCAAAACCCAATAAAAATACAATTAAAAAAATATATATATAATCTCCACAGGCAGGGTAAATAAATACTGCGATCAGTGGATTAGATTAAACTAAACACTTGTCTAAATAAAATGATGACATTTGGAAAAAGCTTTGGACTAATGCTTTTAAGACCAGTAAGGATACTCAAGGGAAACTCACTCAATTCAAAATTCTACATTACTTTCACTTTAGTCCAAAGAAATTAGTCATTGGCTTTGCTAGTAGATGCTTTTTGTTTGTTGAAGATGCCACTATCCTCATGCCTCAACATCTCATATGTTATGGTCCTGTCAAAAAATGTTTATTGCTTGGACAAAGTTAAGACACTTATGTAAACTTATCAAAATTGATATCCCTCTGTTCCCGGAAAGTTGGATTTTGGGCAGCTTTAAAATATTCCCCAGTCTAACTCTTATCAAAGAATTTGGTTACAGCTAGCAGCACTAACTCTAAAGAGAATTATGATAAGGAACTGGACAATGGATTCAGACCCACTAATGGTGGAATGGTGCACCCATACAGCTTCCTGTGAAGTGAATGAATACATTATTTACAACCTTTTGAATAAATCAGAACTCTTATATAAAATCAGGCAACCCTTTCTAAATGACTGCAATACTACTTCACACAGTAGAATATCTGGTAATTATCTTGTCCTTAGTAACAACAGACCACTCTTAGATATCTTGTTAGTTTGTTCACATTTTAGTTATGTATGTTGTTCTGTACTTGATATCGATATTTATGTTATATTTATGTAATGTAATTTTTGGAAAATTAATAAAAACAATGATAAAAAGATGTTATTCCATCTGTGAAGCAACCACTTCTTCTCTTGACCCTCTCCTTCCCCCTCCTTGCTCTGCTCCATATTTCCACACTCTATGGTCTTATGGCAAACAAAACTGGACTGGGTGCCTGGGTCAGCCCAAACAATTGTGACATACTGGGTCTTATAGAAACATGGTTGAAACCTTCCATATCTGACCCCACATGGGCCATCCCTCATCACAGTTTTGTCCACTTAGACAGGGACTCCCCCAAGGGTGGTTGGGTGGGGTGGAGTTCTGATCTATTTTAAGGATCATCTAAGCATCTCCCACCATCTTACCATGCCCCACCTTCCTACCCACCCTGAGTCCCTCCAAGTGGTGCTCACTCTTGGTAAAGCTAAAAATCCCCACCTAGCGTGCATGTGCAATCCCCCACAGTGTGGCTTACTGGGATTAATCTCCCTGAAGAACTACCTTACCCCTTTGGCTAGCTGTAAGGAGATCCTTCTCTTTGGTGACCTAAACCTTGCAAAGTCTCTTGAAATGTGTATCAAAAAATTTAATCTTGCTCAGATCATTACTACCCCACCAGATCCTCCCCACAAAACTCAAAGTACTCTCTGCTGGACTGATTCCTCATAAACAGGTGTGATAGGATAGTAAAATCTGTCACTTTACCCAATGCCATCTCAAACCACTCCCCCATTTTTGAAGTCTCGCTGTCCTGCCCCAACACTCCCCCTCCCCACTCCACTTCAGTGATTTCTCAAAGTTAAACTCCCAGAGCACCCTGTGTGACCTGGCCAACATTGACTGATCCTTCCTTACCCCTTTGTCTTGTGTAAATGAGGCACTAGCTAAATTCACTGACATTCTCTCCAGTGTTCAGTAAAAACATACTCCTCTCACAAAGCATAGGCTGTGGGGCTCAGCCATAAACTGGCTCTCCAGTGAACTTCTAACTCAAATGAAATATATTTATTTATTTTTATTTATTTAACGTTTGGAGACTGGGAAAGGCACACTGAGCCGAGGCTCATTTCCAGGTGTGACCTGGGTACAAAGGTGTATACAGAGGCTATGCAGAGAAAAGTACAACAAAATCATTTTTACAGACAGTATATACGATACTTCTTGGTTACAGATAGTCGGTACACATCTAGAGCTTATAATACAAACTATTATCTTGTGGTATGGTATAAACAAGCACAGGAATTGTACAGTAGAGATGCAGAAGTTTGTTTCAGTTTGAGATTAGCTTATATTGATATTGATCATCAGGGGCCTCCTAGAGCGGGATTAGTCCCGTGTCGGTGTGGGTCCCATGGCGCATCTTAGGCAAAGAGGGGAAGGGAGCCTGAGGAGTGGTTTAACTGCTGGGAGGGAGGAGGCATGGCAAAGGATGGGTGGGAGGTTGTTCTATAGGTGGGGAAGATGATATGAAAAGGCAGCTTGACCGGAAGCAGTGTGGGGGTGAGGGAGGTTGAAGATGCGGTCGTCCCTGTGGTGGAGGGAGTAGCCTAGGGAGTTGGCTGGGACAAGACGGGAGGTGAGGTAGGGGGGCAGGGAGCCCAACCAATATTTAGCCATGAGGGAGGCACTATGGATGGTTCTCCTATGGGAGAGCGGGGCCAGGGAGAGAGTAGTGTAGAGGGGGCAGTGATGAGTAAGTGGGGGGGCAGTGGCAAAACGATAGAATGAATTGAGTAGGATGTCAAGTTTGGAGAGGGATGAGGTTGGGGCCATACTGTATATGATGTCTGCATAGTCTAGAACAGGCAAGATTGTTTTACATACTAGTTTGCTGTGGGTGGGAAGGGGAAGGCAGGTTTTGTGGCGATAGAGGATAGCAAGTTTGGGCCAGCGTTTGGTGCAGACTGCCTCTATGTGGGTGGAGAAGTTAAGGTGGCTGTCTAGCCAGACTCCCAGGTAATTGAAAGTGGGGACCAGCTCAAGGGGAGAGCCATCCAGGATAGAGGTTATGGGGGGGCAGGTAGGGAGGCAAGCTTTTGTCTAGATCCGATTCATCCGAAGACCATGGTAACAGTTTTTTTGTCATTAAGTGTGAGCTGTTTTTTCAGGAACCAGGACTGAACTCTATTGAAGTCGTTTTGAAGATCTGGGAGGACACTGTCGTGGGAGGGGCCTGAAGCAAAGATGATTGCATCGTCAGCATACAGGTGAATGTTAGTGGAGAGACAGACAGAGGGGACGTCATTTATGAATAAAGAGAAGAGGATGGGGCCGAGGATAGAGCCTTGGGGGACACTTGAGAGGATGGGAAGGGGGAGGAGAGAGTGTCGCCTATTTGTACTGATTGCTGCCTATACTGGAGGTAAGAGTGGAACCAATTTATGGCAGGTTGGGCAAGGCCAAAGCAGTTGAGTTTGTGGAGCAGCAGAGGGTGGAAGACTGAGTCAGAAGCTTTCGCCAGATCGATAAATATGGCGGTGGTGGTCTGGCTGCTGCCTATGGCTGAGAGGATGGAGTCTGTTACATGCAGCAAGGTGGTGATGGTGGAATGGTGTTTTATAAATCTTTACTGAAAGGGAGAGAGGGAGCTATTGGAGGAGAGAAAATCAGAGTTTGGACAGCGTGAGAGATTCTTGGATTTTGGCAAGGGAGGGAAGGAGCAAGATGGGCCTATAGTTTCCCAGCAGAAAAGGGTTACCGCCTTTGTGCAGGGGGATAAATATTAGAAATATAGCCTAGCCTCTGACCGGTCTGAGTACAGGAAATAGAGATGCATCTGCAAAACAGGAGTTAAGTCAAGCAAAAGTTCCTTTTGCAAAACCAAATTTGCTGCCACTGCTGGAATCCCTTGTAAATTTTGAGATGGCATAAAAAGCCTCTTGGGCACAAAAAGTACCCCCCCCCCATCTGACATGCTCATCAGTGGTATAAACTGTAATAACATCACCACAGCCACAAATGCCTTTAGCTCCAAATTCTCCGACCTCCCAGCTTTCACTGAAATTGCTGGTGCCTGCCCTGAGGCCTCGGCATCTGCCACAAACCCTCCACCCTGAGCTATACTATGCTACTGTTACTACCTTCAATATGCAAAGATAGCAAAGGTAAAGAAACTACTACTTACTATCATGCCTGACAACAACTCTGTGTCCAACAAACCCAAACCAAAGCTGATGAAGGTCACGCACCCCTTCACAGTGCTCCTTATCTCAAAAATCCTACATCTCTCCCTCTCCACTGGAGTTGTCCCTGATATCTGGAAAACTGCCAAAACCATCCCTGTTTTTAAGGCAGGTATCCCAGGCTCATGGATAACTATCACCCCATTGCCATACTGTCATACAAACCTGACCACAGATGAATTGACTGGGCAGAGCTCTTCACGGCATATGACATAGCTCTTGGACATTTTATTAGCCAATTTAATGCTGTCTGTGACAATCATGCTCCTATAAAAACACATAAAATTAAAGGGAACCACAACCCCTGGATCTCACCCGACCTAAGTGAACTACTGAATTCTCTGGACCGTCTTTGGTTCAGGGCGTGGACCTCAAGTACCCCTTCCAATATTCAGGCTTACAAAAAAGCAAAGAATGAATGTACAAGGACAATTTGAGATGCAAAAAGGCAGTACTATTAAGAAGCTCTCACCCACTCATGGAACAACTGCAGGACCTTTTGGAGCAACCTTCAGTACATTACTGGGAAAGACCCCAAATTGGCCCTGACAATGCTCACTATCGATGGAAATCCTACTGTAGATCCTCACACCATAACCAATGCAGTCAGTCATTTTTCTACTGACCTAAGTAGCGTTCTTCCTGCTGGTTACTTCAACTTTTCTCTGGCAAATACCCACTCGGTCATCTCTGACAATCCGCCATTACACATTAGGGAAATATCAGTAGGGAAGGCAAGAAAATACCTTACCAAGGTGCTCGGCAAGTCAAGATTCAGTGGTGATGAACTGGACCTCAAGTTTATCAGCCTTGCACTATAGGAAATCTTGGTACCTATTACTAAAATATTCAACCTGTCCCTTTGCCTCTCTTAATTCCCTCAAAAATGGAAAGCTGCAATTGTGTCCCCAGTGCTTTAAGAGAGGTGATAAGGCCTTGCCTGGTAACCACAGGCCGATCTCCATCCTCCCCCCACTTTCAAAGGCCCTAGAGTGAATAGTAGCCGACCAGCTCATTGAATTTATGGAACAATTCCGGCTCCAGTGCCCCAACAGTATGGGTTTAGAAAGGGCACAGCACCATTACTGCACTACTGGAATTCACCGGCTTCATTCACCACTCTCTGGATCAAGGCCACGTGGTTGGTGCAACATTCATTGATTTAACCAAGGCCTTTGATGCTGTGAACCATTCCCTTCTTATAGATCAACTGACTGGTATCGGGCTCTCCACAGACACCACAAACTGGTTCAACAGTTACCTTAGCTGCCGCTCACAGCAGGTAAAAATAGGTAATGTCCTTTCTGACAGGAAGCTGGTCCGCTCAGGTGTTCCACAAGGATCCATCCTTGGACTGCTCTTGTTCAGTATCTTCCTTAACAAACTTTCAGAATCTTGTCATGCTCAAATCTTCTTATATGCCAAAGACACCGTTATTTTTACCAGTAACCCCCACCCTCATCGCCTTCAAGAACATCTACAACTAGGATTTTCATCTACTGAGAAATGGTTTGCGGAGCATAAGCTAGTAATGAACTACAAAAAGATGAAGACGATGTTCTCTAGCTCCCAAAGTAAACACAAGGCCTTCCCCCTCAACATCACCAATGTCAAGGGCTCTCCCCTAGAACTTGTGCAAAACTTCAAATACCTGGGCATCTCAATAGACTCCACCCTGTTATATACCCACCACATTGACAATGTCACCAAAGCAATCAACATGCATCTTGGGCTTCTATACAGGCACATGCATAACCTGACCCCAGAAGCCTTGAATTTGGCCATAAACAGTTCCATTGTTTCGTTCATAGATTATGACCTAGTTGTTTATGGTTCTGCCACCAGCACTGCCCTTCGCTGGATCAAAACGGCGCTAAATAAAGCCTGTCGGCTTCTCACCGGTGCTGAGCACCTTACACACACCTGTGCTCTGTACTCCCAGGCTGGCTGGTTGCAGTTTAATGGCAGACTCAAGTATCAAACCTGTTTGCTGGCAAGAAAAATTAGCTCAGGCATGATGCCTCAAGGGGTTCAAAACCTTCTCACTCCTTACAAGAAGTGCAAGAAGTACCATAAGCTCCAAAAACCAGCTCTTCAAAATCCCACGCTGCAGGACGGCCCTTGGTCAACGTGCATTTGCCTACAGGGCCCCACTCTGGCTCAGCTCCCTGCACACAGATATAACCTCTTCAACCATGCTTGGATCCTTTAAATGCAACCTTAGGAACCAACTTGTCACTTTCGCCTCCTGTGACTGCTTCCAAGGGGTCCCATCCTAGCCCTGGGCCCCGAGACAGCAAGTGTAGTCAACAAAATCCTGCTGACTTACTTGGTGCTCCGCGGTCACCTTAGCACTTATCCTCATCTACTTTACTCTTCTTCCACCCCTGCCCACTCAATTCCCCCCTCTCTGTTCTTCTCCTTGCTGCACTTTAACACCACTCCACCCCTTTTACACTTATCCCTCCCTTTAACCCACTTGCTTACTCATCCAAGGCAAGGCTTCGTAGGCACCATCCCTTTCTTCACAATATTCTCCCTATTTTAGATTTAGTAGTTAACGCATGACACAGTCACCCTAACCAGGTGGCTAAGTGCTTCTATTCTCATGTCATTGACAAAACGTGTTCTTATGCTTGTCTTATGTTCTTCCTCATTGTGATCACCTTAACATGCCTGTCTGCCGGTGACATTGTACCCGTTACCTGACTATGTAATCTTATGACGTGGAACTTATGTAAAGAGCTTCTGCTCAGAGGTATTCATCCAAGATTTTAATAAATAAATAAAAATAAATAAATTCTCTCAATACTCTCCAAAATCCTGAAGAGGATTGTAGCACCACAGCTAAATTACTGTGTTGCCAAATGCAATCTCCTGTCTCCCGCCCAGCATGGTTTTAGGAACAAAATGTGGCATCTCTACAGCCCTGGCCAAACTGACAAATAATATAAGCCTAATAGTGGACTCTGGACTCCTAATTGGTGCAGTGCTTATTGACCTTACAAAGGCGTTTGACCTGGTCAATCACTTGCTACTCAAAATCAAGCTTGCCTCCCTTGGTGTCTCCCCACTTGCAAATCCCCAGTTCTCTAACTACTTAACGAGCATAAAACAGCAAGTTCATCTCCACTCTGCCACCTCCAACCTGGTCAACATTGCTGTTTGAGTTCCCTAGGGCTCTATCCTAGGCCCACTCCTCTTCTCTATTTATATCAGTGATCTC